>JAHFWL010000053.1:1205616-1808424 GCA_021292165.1 Shinisaurus crocodilurus
CGGCTATTGGGCAGTATAGAAATGTAATAAATAAACAGTCCCTTCCTTGGAAAATATGGCTCATAGGTTGAACTTTTGCCCAGTTCATAGGCAGTGCAATCCTATGAGGCTGCCTGTAACCCCCCGAACCCGCGAGCATCCTGTTGAAGGTGGGAGGAGTGCGGCGGATAGGATATCCACAGTGCTCCCCTAGCCTTCAAAAACATCTAGATGACCAATTTTGGCAGTCTAGATGTTTTTCCTCTCCTTGCAGGGAGAGACTGAGGCACCACCTGGATTCCTTGGAATCTGGCCAAGCCTTGCTCCGCCCCTCCCCCAAGAACGCCTCCCCCCCACAGGGGAACTGAACATGGTCTTCCATGTTCAGTTCCCTGCTGGCGCAAAAAGAACCTGCACTGGCTATGAGGCGTGTGTGTGTGGGTGCTCTGTGACACTGAAACCTCATAAGGGATTTCTGAGATCACAGCACCTTCCAGGCCCATTCCTATGTTTCCTCCGACAAGGTCAGATTGTGCCCTTAAATATCATCACAAAGTAGCCCTTGAATTTTGAGATTTTAAACAGGGATCCACTACTCTTTTCTGACCCGGAGCTGGTTGAATTTCTTCTTCCAGGTCCGCAAGCCCGAGAGATAGACCTCCTTGATAGCCACATGGCTCAGCTGAAGGTCGATGCCCTCTGGAGAGACAGTGAATTGGAACGCCACAGCCTGATGAGCTTCTGCCATCTTGGAAGGGTGCTAGCTTGTTGGCTAAGAGAAGAGAGAGAAACACATCACATAAGCCCACACCTAATCCTCTTTCAAATGTATTTTTCTTGTTTAGTTTGTGAGGACATTTATCTATATACTAGCAAACGGACCAAGTTTCCTACGGGTTGAAATAGGTCTTTGTTTATACCTTGAAGCCTTCAAGCAAACACACAGCTGTCAGAGTTAGACACATTGTGCCTGCCCCATCTGAGTGCCCCCGCTGGCACACCTAGGGACATCCCCTGCCATGGTGTACCCCTATAGCTCCTTGAGAGAGGGGTCTGTCCACTCCATTCTCCTGGGGAGAGCTGCCCCACAGCAGCCAGGAGTGGACTCGCATATAATTCTGTCCCTTGGTATACTAATCGCCTTTGGCTTCAAACTGTATGAACTTCAAACCAATGTGCTTAGGGAAGTTTGCCTCTAGTGGCTGAAGATGGAAACATTAAAATTACCGGTACTAATTAATGTTAAGAACAAAATCACTCTGAAGTACACACCCCTAGGGTCCCCTTAGTATGCAGGCCAAGTTTCAGGTGCCTAGCTTTCATGGTCTTGGCGCTATGGTGCTGATAGATGGACAGACAGACACACATCCTCTTTTATTCTTATAGATCCATAGAATTTATATCCCACCTTTTGCCACCACCTTCAAGGCAGCTTACAACAATAATAAAAACAATAAAATACAATATATTTGAAACAACCACCAAGTCATAAAATAAAAGCAGCAGAGATAATGGCTAAAAACCATTAAGAGGATCTCTAATACCATCAAAAGCACAGAACAGTATGGACTTCACCTGATCCTTAAAAGACCACTAAGATGGTGCCAGGCCAACATACTTAGAAAGGGCATTCCACAAGTTTATATCCCACCACAGAAAAGGCACTCTCTCTGGTAGTCAACTGCCTAAACTTGGAAGGCAGGGGAACCAGAGAAGGACATCTAAAGATGTTAATCTGCAGGCAGGTTCTAAATAGGAGAAGGCAGTCCTTCTCTTCACAGAACACATATCCATTTTTAAAAAACAAACAACCTTTAAAGTGCTGATTTTAACCTTTAAAGCTCTAAATCTTTTGGGACCAGGTGACCCGAAGGACCACCTTCACCTGTATGAACCTGCCCATGTATTGAGACTAGCTTTGGGAGCATTCCTGCATACACCCACCAATAAAATCAATTACGGCAGGTTGGCGGCACAAGAGAGAGGGACTTTTCCATGATGGCCCCATGTCTATGGAATTCTTTAGCTGCCAAGATGTGAATGGTCTCTTTGGTCCAGGATTTTAAATGGGCATTAAAAATCTATCTATTCCAGCTTGCTGATGATTTTATGATACTGCTGCTTGTGAAATTGAGTGGAAGACCGACAACCTGGTCTTCTGCGTGGGTTCAATGCTAAGGGGGTAGCGAGTCCTGGGGCAGGCCTTCTCCGAGATCCCCAGCGACTATCACCCTTAGCCCAGAACAAAGGGATAACTTATAGCCACGGAAGTATCTTTTAGAAAACAAGTTTATTTACAACATTACCTTCACAAACCCAGACACACGCCAGCAATACAGCTTATCAGTACGGTACAAAGTAGCAAGCAAGAAGTCTCAAGGACACCGTGATTTCAGGGCTCTCAGCTAGTTAGTTCAGCTCGGGTCCCGGCAGAGGCCCGGTCAACCGCACGCTGCTAGCTGGGTTCCCGGCGGAGGCCCAGTCTACCCAAGCGGCTAGCTGGGTTCCCGGCGGAGGCCCGGTCTACCCAAGCGGCTAGTGAGTGATTTCAGCTTGCTTTCCTGGGGGTCCGGTCAACCCAAGCGACCAGTGATTTCAGCTAGCTGGAGCGTGCCGGGTGTGGCTACCCGGGGTTGCCGATCCTTCGTTCCCTTACCCCAGGCATGGGGCAAGATTGCTGATCAGGTCCAACAACCCAGTTCCCTTGCGCAGGGTGTTTTATACCTTGGTGTTTCAGGTAGCCCCTCCCTCCGTGATCAGGTGGGTTGACACCCTCCCTGAGGGGCGGCCTTTTGGGTCAGGTGGGGTGACGCCATCCCCCCGTGGGATGGGGTCCCTTTGAAGCCACTTGCTTAATGGTCCCATCCTATGGTGTTGAGTGGCCATTTCTTAGGGGTGCCGAAGTGTCTGCTCTGGAGAGGTATTCAAATCTTATGTAGATGGGGCTGATATGCGAGAGCATTGACAAACCTGGGGATGCTTCCTGCCTTCCCCCCTGGGGTGATTCTATGCAGATGTTGTTTGTCTCCTTTGGCATCTGTGGAGACTGGCTGCCCCTCCCCCGGGTCTCCTTCCCCCCTCCTTGGTGAGTGTGTGTGTGTCAGGCAGGGGGCTTAGGTTGGCTTTCTCCACATCTCCCCCCACCAGGGAAAAGATGGCATTGGGGTCCCACACCCCAATTTCCCATCGACTTGCCCATCACCTGAGAAAGCCCGGGAGAGTGCATCAGCCAAGACATTGTCCTTACCCTTGATGTGCTCAATATCGAAGTCAAAGTCTTGCAACACCAGACTCCACCGTAGGAGTTTTTGGTTGTTGCCCTTGACTCTATCTAACCAGCACAGGGGGGAATGGTCGGTCTGCAGGCGGAACCGTCTCCCCCAGAGTTAGGGGCGCAACTTGGTGATGGCCCACACCATGGCCAGGCACTCCTTCTCAATGGTGGCAAGACTACGTTCTCTGGGCAGGAGTTCCTTGCTCAGGTAGGCAACGGGGCGCAGCCCTTCTCCTACCTTCTCCTGTAATAACACCGCCCCCATCCCGGCCTCAGAGGCATCTGTCTGTAGAACGAAGGGGGATTCGAAGTCTGGGGCTTGCAGAATGGGAGCTGCCGTGAGGCAGGCTTTTAACCTGTCGAAAGAGGTCTGGCAAGCCGCAGTCCACTGGACCCTGTTCGGTTGGCGCTTTTTACAAAGATCAGTCAGAGGGGCTGCTAGCTGACTGAAGTGTGGCACAAACTTCCGATAGTACCCTGCAAGTCCCAGAAAAGCCTGCACCTGTTTTTTGGTTGCGGGTTGGGGCCATTTCTGAACCGACTCTACCTTAGCTTCCATGGGTTTGATGCTCCCCCCTCCGACCCGATGTCCAAGGTACTCAACCTCCCCTAGCCCCACCTGGCACTTCTTTGCTTTCACTGTCAACCCAGCGTCCCGGATCCGCTGGAAAACCTGCTGGACATGCTGCAGATGCTGTTCCCAAGTGGAGCTAAAAATAGCTATGTCGTCCAGATAGGCACAGGCAAATTCTCCCAACCCGTTCAGCATTCCATTCACCAGCCTCTGAAAGGTTGCCGGACCGTTCCGGACTCCGAAGGGAAGAGTGGTGAATTGGAATAAACCCAGGTGTGTGACAAAGGCAGACTTGAGGGCAGCATCCGCGTCCAGCGGGACTTGCCAGTAGCCCTTGGTGAGGTCTAGGGTGGTAATGTACTTGGCCCTCCCTAGCTTCTCCAGCAAGGCATCCATGTTGGGGATGGAGTAGGGATCAGGGACGGTCACCTTATTGATTTTCCGATAGTCCACACAGAACCGCACCCCCCCCATCCTTTTTGACCACCAGGACAATCGGGGAGGATCATGGGCTAGAACTAGGAACGATCACCCCTAGGTCTAACATGGCTTTGACTTCTTCCGCAATGACCTGAGCGTGGGGTCCCACCGCCCGGTATGGCAGAGATTGCAGAGGGGGGCTGTCACCCATTTGAATGGTGTGCTGGATGAGTGGGGTTCGCCCGGGGCGGTCTGAGAACATGGTCCCAAATTCATCCAGCACCCGCTTCATTTGCTCCCGCTGAGCCTCGGACAGGGCGGGTGACAGTGAAATTTCTTCCATCCCCCCGCCATCCCCCCATTCTCCCAACAGATCCCCATCAGCGAAATCCTTATCATTATGTTCCTTCACACAGCCCACTCCCGCACCCCGGTCCACATACAATTTCAACATATTCACATGAAACACTTTACATTTTTCAGGAGTCCCGGCAAAGAGTATTTTGTAGTTGACTGGTCCAAGTTTCTCAACTACAGTCCCCGGACCCTCCCACTTAAGACACAGCTTGTCCGTTTTGAGGGTACACAGAACCAACACTTTATCACCCACCTCAAAAGTCCGGGCTAATGGTCCCATCCTATGGTGTTGAGTGGCCATTTCTTAGGGGTGCCGAAGTGTCTGCTCTGGAGAGGTATTCAAGTCTTATGTAGATGGGGCTGATATGCGAGAGCATTGACAAACCTGGGGATGCTTCCTGCCTTCCCCCCTGGGGTGATTCTATGCAGATGTTGTTTGTCCCCTTTTGCATCTGTGGAGACTGGCTGTCTCCCCCCCCCCGGTCTCCTTCCCCCCTCCTTGGTGAGTGTGTGTGTGTCAGGCAGGGGGCTTAGGTTGGCTTTCTCCACAAATTGTTTGAAATCTTTTCGCTGGCATACAATGGGGCACCTAGGGGCCTTGAAGTTGGCTGTTATCAACACTTAGCACCTGGACAGCAGATTGAGCAGACTGGCACACAGGTCCTTTGATTACACTCTTTCCCGCTATGGGGAGATGTACTGTATTTCCATTTAAATTATAGTCATTATTTCTAAATGTACACACACACACACACACACACACACACACCAAGTAGCATTACTCTGGGAAACTGAAATGGCAGCTCTTGAATCCCAGGCAGGCATCAGGGGTGCGCCTTGCTAGGCCACTGGGACCCCGGCAGCTTGCTTGAGAATGCTGTGTGCCAACAGCCACAACATTACAAAAATTTGCCCTTTCCTTTCTGTCCCCTTGACTAAAACTCTGGTTCATGCTCTGGTCTGTCCCCCACCTTAACCACTGCAAGCTTTTTCTTTCTGGTCTTCCCCTGCCACCCATTACCCACCCTCTTCTGTGTCCAACACAAACACCTTCTTCTTACCTTTAAAGTTATCATCAGCTTTGACCAACCTCTCTTTCAGTCCTTTCTTCCCATTATATTCCTGCCCATAACCTTTCACGGCCTCCAACTCTTATCATCCTCAGCTATTCAAGGGTCTTTTGTTCTTTAACACAGCTTCACCCATTCTTCTTTGCTGTTCCCTACACATGGAACACCTTTCCTGAACATGTGCATGATGCCACCATGATGCTCTATCTTTCTCTTCCTCCTCAAAACCCACCGTTTCCATGAGGCCCCTTGGCTTCAGTCCTTAATCCTAATTTCTGACTAATGATGCTTCCACATGAAGCTTTCACCATGCAATCAACCTGCATCATTCACAGAATGTTATTGTTGGGGGGGGTGTCCCCCCCAGTCAATGCTGTTTTCCATTTAGAACACATACACACACACACACACACACACACACACACACACACTTCTCACCTCTTCTTCCATCATTTTTCTTTCCACAAAAAAATGGTTAAGGAGGAAAAGACAAAATAGCTGCACAATGTCATTTGATTGGTAGCACTACAAACCCTCCATGTAGAAACTGAATTTGCTCACATGTATCTCTCTCCCTCCTTCCCTCATCCCGTGTCAATTTTAGATTGTAAGCATCTTGGGGGCAGGGGAAAATCTTCACTTATGAAACTCTATAAATTACCATGTACACCAGGGGTGTTCAATGTTTCAGCCTGAAGGCCTAACTTCATTTTGGAGAAAGTCTCTGACAGGGGGCATTCCACTAGTGGACAAGACAGAAGGCAAAGGGGGCAAGGCCAAAATACCAAAAATACCAGCATATTTTAGTTTAGAGCTCTTACTGCCAGTGAGTCTTAGGAGGGGTATTTCAAACATTTAGAATTGGGGTGGTAGGGACTGCACAAAAGCTGGGAAACCACCAAGTGAGTGGGGGTTGAGGGAAAGGGGGCAAGCCATTTGGGTGCAGGCAAAGAAAGGGGACATGGCCATTAGGGGGCCAGATTGGGACTCCAGGAAGGTCATATTTGGTTCCTAGGCCTGGGACAAAGTAAAACAGAATAATGTGCATCACTTGTATTGGATTTCTGTGATTATTTTTTTCTTAAATGGACAAATTAGAAGAGGAACCCCTGGAGATGCAAAACACTTGCTGGATCCCCCAGCACAGACAATCAACACGAAGCAGAGGGTGCACAGACTGGATAGAGGGTGGGGTTGGTATTCAATTAATAACACCCATTGAGGGGAGATTTTTAAAAAGCACATTCCTCCCTTCCTGTAAGGCATGCAGAACCCCCTGTGGTGTGGATACAAGATAATTAAGGCTGTAATTCTATGCACATTTAGACAGAGGAAAGGCCTACAATTCCATGCTAGGAGTTGTAGGCCTTTTCTCTGACTGGGTTCACACAACACGATAAGCCACGGTGGCTTATAAGAGCTGTTTGGTTCGGAGTGGCTCATCGTGTTGTCTGAACCTGGCCAGAGTGGTTTGTGTGTGGTTAACAAACCATGCTGCTGCATTCAGAGAACATGACAAGCCACTCTGAAACAAACATGGCTTATAAGCCACCATGGATTATCGTGTTGTGTGAACCCAGTCACAGTCTAAACATGCATAGGATTGCGCCTTAAAGGTATTTAAAAACGGGCCTGCTTGCAAAAGGCCTGGAAGTGAGCACATGAGTCCACAACGTGAGCTTCTCCCAGGCAGAGAAGGCAAAGAGAGTGCTCGTCTGCGGGAGGAGATTTGCTCCCACAGCGGACACAATTGTGAAATGGCGCCTTCAAGGCCATGCGGCCTGAGGCACCCAAATACCTCTGATCAGGATCGAGAGCTAAAGAGTCACGAAATAAAAGACAAAGCAAAAAAAGAAAAGAGAAAGGTAGAAAATAATGATAGTAAAAGATAAAAGAGAATAAAACCTCAGCAATTGAAAAGTCGTGGTCCAAACAGAGGAGAAGCGTTCCCTCGGTGCTACCACAAAGGCGGTCAAAGAGGAACTGAGGGAACAGGCGGGAACCCGTTGGGAGTATGTGCACCAGCACGGTGGGGGATGGGTTCCCGCCAAAAATTCCTCAGCTATAGGAGCTTCCCGAATTGAGGCGCAGAGCCCATATGTGTGATACACAGAAACCACGAAGAAGAACCCCTACTACCCCAAAGGGAAAAGGATCTCTGCAAGCAAGATGGATCCACTGCTTCTAGCATTAGGCAGGAAACCCCCACATTTCGGGAATCCCCGGACAAACATTGGCATTTGCTGCGGGAACAAATGGGGGGAAATTACTTCCAAAAGAGCGGCTTGGGCCTTCTGCACAAAATTTACTCCCCACTTCCTGCCAGATGCAAGCTTGGCTGCTATGGCAACAGTCTCCTCTTACCAGGCAATTAAAGGGAAGCGGCAGGAGTTCTGGCAAAGAGAGGGGTAAGAACACCTGGCTTAGAAACTCAAGAATGTTACTGAGCAGTTTTAACCCACTCCTCATGTGCAGTCCCAGGAATCCTCTCCCTTGTCAATGAGAAGATGCCATGTTTTTACCGGAGAGTCCAGAGAGCTTCGGCTACTGGGTGGTATAAAAATATAGTTAATAAAAAAAACAAATCCCCAAATCCTGCCTCTCAGAACTCGCCATCCCCTACAGTAGGGGTGTAGAATCTCTTTCAGCCTGAGGTCCAAATTCAATTTCAGAGACGCTCTCAGGGAGCCTCATTCCGGGAGGGGGGGGGGGCAAGGACGAAGGCCAATGGGGGCCAGCCCAAAATAACAGCATATTTTAACGTAAGTAAAGCTTGTACTGCCAGTAACTAGGCCTTAGGAGAGGCATTTCAACCTTTTAGAATTGGTGGAGGGGGCAGGATATGCAAAAGTTGACAACCACCAAACAATTGGTGGTCAGGGGAAAGGTGGTGGAGAAGGGAGCATGGCCTTCTGGGAAACCTTGGAAGGCCAGACTGGAACCCCAGGCGGGCCAGAGGTTCAACACCCCTCTCTAACAGAGAACCCAAGAATTCTGGCTCTCAAACCCTTTCTGCTGTCTGCACCATCCTCAGAACTGCTCTGGAGCTAAATTGGGGAGGGAGTGACTTCACAGATGGTATTACCTGGATCCCTTCTCCAGCTGTAAGCGGACTGCCCCCCCCATGCCCTATGCAGAGCTCTACCGCGTATACACAGTACTGATGACAGATTGTGCTGACTTCATTGGCAAAGCCAATGTGAGGTCATAGAAGGTTTGGGTGAAGAGGACTGCTGGAAGTGTTACGTAAGGATACCACACACAGTGACACCATCTATGGAAATTGAGGAGAGGGGCAAACAAGCTGTCACTAGGGAGCATCATGGAATGAAATGTATGACCTTCCTCCTCAAGAGGGTTTCAGCCCCAATGTGGGAGTCATGTTTGACTCCAGGGGTTTGCACCTGAACGTACCAGGTTTTAACTCATAGCTGTGGGTGTCGACTGGAGTTAAAAGTGGGTAAGATCAACAGTTATTAAGGAATGGTGGGTGCGGGCAGAGCCTGCCCAAGATCTGTTGCTGCCGGAGGTGAAGGACAAGATGGCACCCCTTCTCCATTCCATGAACAGAAGCCAACTGGGCCAGCAGCTGAATCTTATTTCAAAACTGGTGATGGGATCATGTCTTCCAGCGCACCTGAGGGAAGCAGGCTTGTTTAGGGGACCCAGACAAGCTGTATGGCATACACAGCTCTGTCTTCCAAGGCAGGGGAATAGCCAGGCCCTCGGGAAAAACAGCTGAGGGGGCTGCTGTCATTGCCCTCCAACAGCTGCAGCCTGAGGTGGTCACCTCACTCTGCCTAATGGTAGGGACGGTCCTGCGTGTGGGGCGGGAGAAATGTTATGACGTACAAGTAACAGAAATGCATGATGGTTCACAATTTAACAGATCTTTTCTGTGTTTATATTGGGGTTGGCAACCCTATGTCCATGGACACCACTGTGCCCGCAGACACCTCTCTTGGTGCCCATGAAGTGCCTTGCCATACCTGCTTTTTTTCTTCTAAAAATGAAACTTTAAAAAATAAATGCATCAGCCAGCCTGGAGTACTTCAGACCAAAGCACTGGCATCCAGCCACCCACCAATTTCATTCCCAGAACACCCCTGGGTCCTACAGGCATTCTTACTAGAAATTAAAGATAGTGAGCGGCTGGCGGCCAGTGCTTTGTTTTGAAGCACGCAGGGCCACACACACACACACACACACACACACACACACACAAGGAGACAGAGACCCCGTCACTGCTGCCAGATGGGTAGGGAGGCACGGGGATGGCAACGGGTCAACTGGGAGAGTGCTGGAGGTGACCTGCCAGAGGGAGGAGGAAGCGGGTAAACTGGGGCTGAGGTGTTAAGTGCTGCAGAGAGAAACAGGAGGGGTTGGGGAGGCCTGCAGAATGACCCAACGGGGGAGAGAGCAGGGAAGGTGTGGGGGAGATTTGCGCGGTGATCCTGAGATTGAGAAATGAGCAATTGCGCTGTGTGGATGTTGTGTGTGTGTGTGTGGGTCGGGGGTGGTGTAATCCTGAAAGAGAGAGAACTGTGGTTTCAAAGGAGTGGTTTTGTGTTTGAAGTTCAGACCCCACCTCTGCTTTGTACTCAGGATCTAGGGCAAGTTACTTTCTTTTAGTCTCACCTATTTGCCTTTCTGTAAAACAAATGTTTTGGGACTGGTCACACCTACCCCAGAAGCCATTTTGTGAATGGGCCCCTGCCAGAGCAGCCATCTTGGGATGGCACCCTTGACACTTTCTCAAAACTCCAGGTGTGCCCACTCTCCTAAAACATTTGGCGATACTGATTTTATGCTGCTGTAGTATCTGAAAAATGGTTAATAAAATTCAAGGCTTTGTGTTTTGTTAAATGAGGCAAGGCAGAGGCAGGATTCCTGGGTTTAGCTGTTATCTGCCAACATTTTGTTCTCTGTTGCTCTCAGGATGCGGAGTGTCATCAATCATGAGGTTCCCTGGGCTCTTTGCATGGGACTGGCTAGGGTTAGCTGGAGGGATCCCAACTGGGTCACACAGTCTTGCTTCAAATATCAAAACAGCAGGCAACACCTCTGGAAAGCCTCCCACACAATTACAGTGTTTCAGGCACTAGATCAAAAAACAATTGGCTCAGCTACCCACTATGCAGCACCAACTATGCGGAGAACTCAGACGTCTTTATTCCTAGGTCCGCTTGTTGTTTTAAACTCTGTTGTGTACATTACCACAGTAATTCTTACAACAACTCTGTAAGCTAGGCCAGTGCTATTATCCCCATATTGCAGATGGGGTGGGAAAGAGGAGAACATAAGAAGAGCCATGCTGGATCAGACCAAGGGCCCATCTAGTCCAGCATTCTGTTCACCCAGTGGCCACTGGGCTGAGAAACACTGGGATGCTTAAGGCCACCTAACGTGTCCACAGCTGAGGTGAGATTTGAATCAAGGACTTCCTTGTTTATGGCAAAGGGGATTTGAATGGGAGACCTCTGGTGAGATTTGAACAGGGACTTTCGAGTTTGCTTAAATCCAAACAAAACTTTACCTTCAATATGTAGCAAATAGCTATGTCTATTCTTTTTTCTTACTCAAAAGCAAATGTGGGGACCTGATCCAGATTGGGACCCTAGCATGGGCGGGGGGGGGCTTTAACCCTTTCCTCTGTGTGCCATGTTTCCAATCCAGATCAGGGCCTCGATACCTGTAATTTACATAGGGAAAAGGCCTCCATTGAAGTGAAATGGTGGCTTTTTTTCCTATGCAAAGACCATGCTCAAAAAGCTATGTACAGAGCAGTCCTCCTCAACCTGGTACTCTACCTTTCCCTGCCATAAGTTATAAGACTTTGCTTCCACTCCAAAAGACTCTGAAGTCCTGGTATCTGATCCTCTCACCAGCTCTAACTCTCCAGTTCCTACTAAATCAGGGGTGGGCAACCTCTTTTTCTGTTGAGGACTGCATTCCCTTGGGGGGTAATTTGTCAGGGACCACATGCCAGAAGTAGGTGAGGCCAGAGCCGAAAATAGCTAGGGCCATCCCTTTTCTCTCTTTTTCTTTCTGCCAACCCCCCCCCCCTCTCGTCCTCCTCTCCCCTACCCAGTGTGCTGCCAGGAAAGTGACAGATTGCTTTTGTCAGAGGGCTGAACTGTTGCTTGCAGAGGGCCACATAAAATTAGGGCAAGGGCCGCATGCAGCCCTAGGCCCACAGGTTTATTTTAAAATAAAATTTAAAAACACATTAAATAAAAAGGGGCAGTTTAGAGCCTGGTCTGAGTAGGTACAGAGGGCACAGTTATTGGCAGGGGCAGTGCTAAGTACCGAAAAGATCCAGGGATCATGCCCAAAGGACAAAAAAATGCATGAAGTTGCATATGTTAATTTACATATGCTGTAAAGTCTGTGTGTGTGTGTGTGCGTGTGTGTGTGTGTGCGTGTGTGTGTGTGTGTTTAAAGGCCCCTGTCTCCTAAGGACACCCATATTTGTACAAAGGGATGTATGGACAGGGGAAAGGAGGGCATTTGATTTCAGGGGGGAAATGCAGGCAGAAAGATTCAGGGGGGGGAGCAGCAGGAGGTGAAGCACATGTGGGCAAAAAGCCAGCTAATCCAGGAGGATTAGTGTGAAGGAAAGAGCCTTTGGGGGGTTCCTACATGCTCTCACACACACACGCACATGCCTCCTCATGTGTAAACCAAGTAAGGCTGGGAGGAGGCGATGGTGCCTGGAAGTCCTGAAAAGCCGGAGACCAGGCTTTCCAATGCAAATGTTGTTCAGGCCTAGTAAGTCATGAGTCCCCCTCCCCCTGTCTGGCCAGGTGAAGTGCATCCTGATTGGCTAAGAAGCAGCGAGGCTACAGAAAGGAGGGGAGGGGGGGAAAGGTATTGTGGAGAAAGCCAACCTAAAACCCCTTTCTGACACACACACACTCACCAAGGAGGGGGGAAGGAGACCCAGGGGGCAGAGACAGCCAGTCTCCACAGAGACCAACAGGGACAAACAACATCTGCATAGAATCACCCCAGGGGGGAAGGCAAGAAGCATCCCCAGGTTCGTCAATGCTCTTGTATATCAGCCCCATCTACATAAGACTTGAATACCTTGCGGGAGCAGACATTTCGGCACCCATAAGAAAGGGCCATTCAACACCACAAGATGGGACCATTAAGCAGGTGGCTTCAAGGGGACCCCACCCACCTGAGGAGGGTGGCAACCCACCTGATTGGCCGCCCACCTGAGGAGGGTGGCAACCCACCTGATTGGCCACCCACCTGAGGAGGGTGGCAACCCACCTGATTGGCCGCCCACCTGAGGAGGGTGGCAACCCACCTGATTGGCCACCCACCTGATTGCAGAGGGAGGGGCTACCTGAAACCCAAGGTATAAAACACCCTGCGCAAGGGAACTGAGTTGTTGGACCTGATCAGCAGTCTTGCCCCATGCTTGGGGTAAGGGAACGAAGGGATCGGCAACCCCGGGTAGCAGCACCCGGCGTGCTCCAGCTAGCTGAAATCACTGGCCGCTTGGGTTGACCGGACCCCCGGGCAACCAAGCTGAAATCACTGGCCGCTTGGGTTGACCGGACCCCCGGGCAACCAAGCTGAAATCACTCACTAGCCGCTTGGGTAGACCGGACCTCCGCCAGGAACCCAGCTAGCCGCTTGGGTAGACCGGACCTCCGCCGGGAACCCAGCTAGCAGCATGCGGTTGACCGGGCCTCTGCTGGAGCCCGAGCTGAACTAACTAGCTGAGAGCCCTGAAATCACAGTGTCCTTGAGACTTCTTGCTTGCTACTTTGTGCTGTACTGATAAGCTGTATTGCTGGCGTGTGTCTAGGTTTGTGAAGGTCATTTTGTAAATAAACTTGTTTTATAAAAGATACTTTTGTGGCTATAAGTTATCCCTTTGTTCTAGGCTAAGGGTGATAGTCGCTGGGGGGCCTCGGAGAAGGCCCGCCCCCAGGACTCGCTACCCCCTTAGTATTGAACCCGCGCAGAAGACCAGGTTGGCGGTCTTCCACTTGGTGGCAGAGGTGGGATAACTTATTAGCCCAGAATATCTCCCAGACCCAAAGTAGCAAGAGCCTAAGGATCACCATGGGCGACCCAGAGCCTGACGGAGCAACTGGGGGAGCCGAGCCATGGCGGCCCCTGCCCGCAACCCCCATCACCCCGGGGTTGGCGGCGCTGATCCGGCTGACGGAGCGGCAGAGGGAGCTGCTGGCAAGTCTGGGGCCGGGTGCCCGACCCAGGGGCCGCCCTATTCCAGTTCCGACAGATGGGAGAGAGGATGTGTGGACCGAGGACCCCGCTCCCCTGGAGCCCCTGGAGCTTCCCTCGGACTGGATGGCACACGAGCGGGAGAGGATGGCCCACGAGCGTGAAATGATCCGGATGCAGATGGAGCTGGCCAAGATGCAGCTTGAGGCAGGGAAAACTCCCTCGATTGTCCCCTCCGCTCCTCCCCCTCCGTCGTGGGACCGCAAGGCGTTCCCCTACTACAAGCCAGGGCAAGATGTCCTGATGTTTTTGCACATTTTTGAAATGGCGTGCCAGGAGCAGCGGGTCCCCGACAACTTGTGGTTGTCCGCCCTGCGAACCCAGGTCAGTGGGGACCTGGCTGACCTCCTCGGGGCGCATCTGCGGAAGACCCCGGCAAGCTACGAGGCGTTCAAGGCAGCGGTCAGACAACACTTCGCCCTCTCCGCCGAACATTGCCGGCGAAGATTTCGAGAGGGTAAACCTTCCCCTGGGACCACCCACGTGGCATGGGCAGCCCAGGTAATGCACGTCTGCGAGTCCTGGGTGGAGGCTTCCCGGGCCTCCACCCTGAAGGAAGTTGTCGAGCTGTTCGCCATGGAGCAGTTCTTCACCACCATCCCGAAGGAGCTGGCCGCTGTCGTGAGGGATCAGAAGCCCCGTACCTGTGAGGCGGCGGGGATCATGGCCGACGAGATGGGGCTATACCAGACAGCCCCATCCACCAAGGGAAGTTCCGCTGCCGTGGCCGAGAAGAACCCAGAGCCGGAAAAGGGCCTGCCCCGACGGCGCGGGGAGGCCCCTCGGACCAAGGGGAACCAAAACCCTCGGTCTGGGGCCTGCTTCCACTGTAACGAGATGGGACACCTGCGGCGGGATTGCCCCAAGCTCCAACCCAAGAACCGGGATGCCCGTCCCTCACCGAGGAAAGTAGGACGCGTCGCGGGTGCTGCAGCTGCTCAAGACAACGACAGCGACGACGAGCGACGGTCGGTCCTCTCCCTCCATGCAAGCATCCCCGAGGATCGCAGTGCCGAGGAGGAACTCCAGGAGTGGGATTCCTACCGTCCTGAACCCCGTGCATCGCTGTATCGCATCGCCTCCCCGGACCAGCTGAGATGGAGCCGCAAGCAATTCTGTGAGTCCATCTATATCAATAATGTTCCCCGGGTGGGGTATAGGGACACTGGGGCAGATGTAACGGCTCTGCCCCGGGACCGCGTAGAGAGGTCCCAACTTTTGTCAAGACGTACGTGTACGATCAAACCCTATAACTCCCCCGACATCACCGTCCCCATCGCCCGGGTCCGGATCAAGTACCAGGGGTGGGAAGGAGAGATAGACGTAATCATCCATCGCCAAAAGGAGTGGGGCATCATCATCGGGAACGACCTCGCGTTCCGGGTGGCCAAAGCTAAGATGGAGATCGTCACCCAGGGACAGGCAAGGCGAGGGGGGCCGCCCGTAACCGCACCGGTCCCAAAGCCTAAGCCCGTGCCCCCTCCACCACCCGGGGTGACCCCATCCCCTGCGGGGCACCCCGGGGAAAACCAGGCCATAGCGGAGCCCCCGAAGGACGAAGGGTTTGCTCAGATGGCTAAAGACTTTGGGACACAAGCCCAATTCAAGGAAGCCCAGCGGCTAGACCCGTCCCTGCGAGAGTGTCGCGCCCTGGCCAACCAAGACCCCGGGGTATCCCTTGCCACAGAAGGATTTATCTGGGACAATGGAACTTTGTACCGGGAGTTCGAGCCAAAGGGGGAAGTGGCACCGGGGCGCAAGCAGAGGCAACTGGTGGTTCCCCAACAGTACCGCCGCGCCGTGTTGCACCTCGCCCACGACGTGGCATGGGGAGGACACCTGGGGCAAAAGCAGACCCAAGCTCGAATTACAGAGGGGTTCTACTGGCCCATGATCGCCTCTGACATTAAGGCTTACTGTCGGTCCTGCGATGTGTGCCAGCGAGTGGGACACAATCGCGATCACCCAAGAGCTCCCCTTCAGCCTTTTCCGGTGGTGGGGATCCCTTTTGAACAGATTGCTATGGACATAGTGGGTCCCCTGAACCCGCCCACCAAGACGGAGAAAAAGTTTGTACTGACGGTAGTGGACTTTGCCACCCACTACGCAGAGGCTTTTGCGCTCGCCTCCATCTCTGCAGCCAGCCTGGCTAAGACTCTACTCTCTCTCTTTGCCCGCTTAAGAATGCCCCGCACGGTCGTGTCGGACTGCAGCACCAGGTTCATGTCTAAACTGTTCCAGAAGATGTAGGACCTGGGGGGGGTTGACCATGTAACTTCGGTGCCTTACCACCACGAGACCAATAGACTGGTTGAACGCTTCAACCAGACTTTGGGGAAAATGATCCGGGCGTACGCTAGCCGTCACCCGAGAACTTGGGACCAAGCCCTACCCTACCTCCTCTTTGCCTACCGAGATGCTCCGCAGGAAAGCCTCGAGTTTTCCCCGAATGAACTGATGTTTAGTAGAGAACTACGGGGGCCCTTGGCTTTGTTGCGGGAGGAATGGGAGGGGGCTGCCGGCAGTTCGCCCGTGCCGGTTCACACTTTTCTGCAGCGGCTACGGGACACCCTCCACAGCGTTCGAGAAGCCGCCCAACAGCATCTGAAGGCAGCCCAGCAGCGGCAAAAGGAGCTGTATGATAGAACCGCAGTAGCCCGGACTTTTGAGGTGAGTGATAAAGTGTTGGTTCTGCGTACCCTCAAAACGGACAAGCTGTGTCTTAAGTGGGAGGGTCCGGGGACTGTAGTTGAGAAACTTAGACCAGTCAACTACAAAATACTCTTTGCTGAGACTCCTGGAAAATATAAAGTGTTTCATGTGAACATGTTGAAATTGTATGTAGACCGGGGTGCGGGACAGGGCTGTGTAAAAGAACATAATGATAAAGATTTCGCTGATAGAGATCTGTTGGGAGAATGAGAAGATGGTGGGGGAATAGAAGAAATCTCACTGTCACCCGCCCTGTCCGAGGCTCAGCGAGAGCAAATGAAGCGGGTGCTGGATGAATTTGGGACCATGTTCTCAGACCGCCCCGGGCGGACCCCACTCATCCAGCACACCATTCAAATGGGTGACAGCCCCCCTCTGCAATCTCTGCCATACCGGGCGGTGGGACCCCATGCTCAAGTCATTGCTGAAGAGGTCAAAGCCATGCTAGACCTAGGGGTGATCGTCCCTAGTTCTAGCCCATGGTCCTCCCCGATTGTCCTGGTGGCCAAAAAGGATGGGGGGGTGCGGTTCTGTGTAGACTATCAGAAAATCAACAAGGTGACCGTCCCTGACCCCTACCCCATCCCCAACATAGATGTCTTGCTAGAGAAGCTAGGGAGGGCCAAGTACATTACCACCCTAGACCTCACCAAGGGCTATTGGCAAGTTCCGCTGGACGCGGATGCTGCGCTCAAGTCTGCCTTTGTCACACACCTAGGTTTATTCCAGTTCACCACTCTTCCCTTCAGAGTCCGGAATGGTCCGGCAACCTTTCAGAAGCTGGTGAATGGAATGCTGAACGGGTTGGGAGAATTTGCCTGTGCCTATCTAGACGACATAGCTATCTTTAGCTCCACTTAAGAGCAGCATCTGCAGCATGTCCGGCGGGTCTTCCAGCAGATCCGAGACGCTGGGTTGACGGTGAAAGCAAAGAAGTGCCAGGTGGGGCTAGGGGAGGTTGAGTACCTTAGACATCGCGTCGGAGAGGAGAGCATCAAACCCATAGAAGCTAAGATCGAGTCAGTTCAGAAATGGCCCCAACCCGCAACCAAAAAACAGGTGCAGGCTTTTCTGGGACTTGCAGGGTACTATCAGAAGTTTGTGCCACACTTCAGTCAGCTAGCCGCCCTCTGACTGATCTTTGTAAGAAGCGCCACCCAAACAGGGTCCAGTGGACCGCGGCTTGCCAGACCGCTTTCGACAGGTTAAAAGCCTGCCTCACGGCAGCTCCCATTCTGCAAGCCCCAGACTTCGAATCCCCCTTCGTTCTACAGACAGATGCCTCTGAGGCCGGGATGGGGGCGGTGTTGTTACAAGAGAAGGTGGGAGAAGGGCTGCGCCCCGTTGCATACCTGAGCAAGAAGCTCCTGCCCAGAGAACGTAGTCTTGCCACCATTGAGAAAGAGTGCCTGGCCGTGGTGTGGGCCATCACCAAGTTGCGCCCCTACCTCTGGGGGAGACGGTTCCGCCTGCAGACTGACCATTCCCCCCTGTGCTAGTTAGATAGAGTCAAGAGCAACAACCAAAAACTCCTACGGTGGAGTCTGGCGTTGCAAGACTTTGACTTCGAAATTGAGCACATCAAGAGTAAAGACAATGTCTTGGCTGATGCACTCTCCCGGGCTTTCTCAAGTGATGGGCAAGTCGATGGGAAATTGGGGTGTGGGACCCCAATGCCATCTTTTCCCCGGGGGGGAGATGTGGAGAAAGCCAACCTAAAACCCCTTTCTGACACACACACACTCACCAAGGAGGGGGGAAGGAGACCCAGGGGGCAGAGACAGCCAGTCTCCACAGAGACCAACAGAGACAAACAACATCTGCATAGAATCACCCCAGGGGGGAAGGCAAGAAGCATCCCCAGGTTCGTCAATGCTCTTGTATATCAGCCCCATCTACATAAGACTTGAATACCTTGCGAGAGCAGACATTTCGGCACCCATAAGAAAGGGCCATTCAACACCACAAGATAAGACCATTAAGCAGGTGGCTTCAAGGGGACCCCACCCACCTGAGGAGGGTGGCAACCCACCTGATTGGCCGCCCACCTGAAGAGGGTGGCAACCCACCTGATTGGCCACCCACCTGAGGAGGGTGGCAACCCACCTGATTGGCCGCCCACCTGAGGAGGGTGGCAACCCACCTGATTGGCCACCCACCTGATTGCAGAGGGAGGGGCTACCTGAAACCCAAGCTATAAAACACCCTGCGCAAGGGAACTGAGTTGTTGGACCTGATCAGCAGTCTTGCCCCATGCTTGGGGTAAGGGAACGAAGAGATCGGCAACCCCGGGTAGCAGCACCCGGCGTGCTCCAGCTAGCTGAAATCACTGGCCGCTTGGGTTGACCGGACCCCCGGGCAACCAAGCTGAAATCACTGGCCGCTTGGGTTGACCGGACCCCCGGGCAACCAAGCTGAAATCACTCACTAGCCGCTTGAGTAGACCGGACCTCCGCCAGGAACCCAGCTAGCCGCTTGGGTAGACCAAACCTCCGCCAAGAACCCAGCTAGCAGAAGCAACAGAAAGGGAGGTGGAGTTGCACTGTATGTTAAAAATACGTATCTCTGCACAGAGATACAGGAAGAGGAGCTTGGCAGCCCCATTGAGAGCATCTGGGTTAAAATAAAGGGGGCAAAGAATAAAGCGAACATGGCGGTTGGAGTCTACTACCGACCACCCAATCAAGGAGAAGACGAGGATGGAACTTTTGAAAAGCAAATTGCCATTGTTTCAAGGAGGCACGATGTGGTAGTAATGGGAGACTTCAATTTCCCTGATATCTGTTGGGAGACTTATTCAGCCAAACATGGCCCCTCCAAGAAATTCCTGAGCTGTGCTGCTGATAACTTCCTCCTACAGAAAGTGGAGGAAGGAACTAGAGGATCGGCTACCCTTGACCTGATTCTAACCAACAGAGACGAGTTAGTGGATAAAGTGGCAGTTTCGGGAACTCTGGGGGAAAGTGACCATGTTATACTTGAGTTCTTGATTCTAACGGAAGCAAAAGCTGAGTGTAGCCAAACACGTACCCTGGATTTTAGGAAAGCCAATTTTAACAAACTCAGAACAATGATTAGTAAGATCCCATGGCAAGTGACTCTCACGAGAAAGGGAGCCCAGGAGGGGTGGGAGTTTTTAAAAAAGGAAATTTTAAAGGCACAATTGCAAACAATTCCCACAAGGAAAAAAGGCAGAGGGCAACAGAAGAAGCCAATGTGGCTTCACAATAAACTCAAAGATGACCTGAAAACAAAAAAGGACACGTATAGGAAGTGGAAGGAAGGACAGGCTACAGGGGAAGAGTACAGGCAGGTAGCACAGAACTGCAGGAATAGTGTCAGGAAGGCTAAAGCTGAGAATGAGCTACGGTTAGCGTGGAATGCTAAAAGCAACAAAAAGCTTTCTACAGATACATGCACAGTAAAAGACAGAAGAAAGAACTGGTGGTTCAACTACGCAATGAGGATGGCAAATTGATAACAGAAGACAAAGAAAAGGCAGAAGTGTTCAATTCCTACTTCGGCTCGGTCTTCTCCCAAAAGAGGGTCTATGACCCCCCTGGCAAACCTGAAGTGCAGACTGAAGGGGCAGAATTGCAGCTTGAGATTGATAGGCAAATGGTCAAGGAGCACCTGATTACTCTGAACGAGTTTAAATCTCCAGGGCCTGATGAGCTGCATCCTAGAGTAATAAAGGAACTGGCAGAAGAACTCTCAGAACCACTGTCTATTATCTTTGAGAAATCATGGAGGACAGGTGAAGTGCCAGACGACTGGAGGAGGGCAAATGTTGTTCCCATCTTCAAAAAGGGCAAGAAGGAGGAACCTGGGAACTATAGGCCAGTCAGTCTGACATCAATCCCCGGGAAGATTTTGGAGCAGATTATAAAGAAGTCAGTCTGTCAGCACCTTGAAAACAATGCAGTGATTACTAGAAGCCAGCATGGATTTGTCAAGAACAAATCCTGTCAGACTAATCTGATCTCATTTTTTGATCGGGTAACCTCCCTTGTGGACTGTGGGAATGCTGTGGACATTATATATCTGGACTTCAGCAAAGCTTTCGACAAAGTGCCTCATGATATCCTGATTAGTAAGCTAGCTAAGAGTGGGCTAGATGGAACAACTATCAGGTGGATCCACAATTGGCTACAGAATCGGACTCAAAGAGTGCTTATCAATGGTTCCTTCTCAAACTGGGGAGAGGTAACGAGCGGGGTACCACAGGGCTCGGTCCTGGGCCCGGTGCTCTTCAACATTTTTATTAATGACTTGGATCAGGAGGTACAGGGAATGCTTATCAAATTTGCAGATGACACAAAGTTGGGTGGAACAGCTAATACTCTGGAAGACAGAAACACAATTCAAAGTGACCTCGATAGGCTGGAGCGCTGAGCCGAAAACAACAGAATGAAATTTAATAGGGATAAATGCCAAGTGCTGCACCTAGGGAGAGGAAACCAAATGCAGAGTTACAGAATGAGGGACACTTGGCTCAACAATACTACAAGTGAGAAGGATCTTGGAATTGTGGTAGATCACAAACTGAATATGAGCCAGCAATGCGACGTGGCTGCAAAGAAGGCAAATGCAATTTTGGGCTGTATTAATAGAAGTATAGCTTCCAAATCGCGGGAAGTGATAATTCCCCTTTACTCGGCACTGGTTAGGCCTCATCTTGAGTACTGCGTCCAGTTCTGGGCACCTCACTTTAACAAGGACATAGACAAACTGGAGAGGGTTCAGAGGAGGGCAACAAGGATGATAAAGGGACTGGAAACAAGGCCCTATGAGGAGAGACTGAAAGAACTGGGCATGTTTAGCCTTCAGAAGAGGAGACTGAGGGGAGATATGATCGCACTCTTCCAGTATTTGAAGGGATGTCACACAGAGGAGGGCAAAGATCTCTTCTCGTTCATCCCAGTTTGCAGGACACGGAATAATGGGCTCAAGTTACAGGAACCTAGATTCCACCTAAACATCAGGAAAAATTTCCTGACTGTCAGAGCAATAAGACAATGGAATCAACTACCTAGGGAGGTGGTGGGCTCTCCCAGTCTGGAGGCATTCAAGGTGCGGCTGGACAGACATCTGTCAGAGATGCTTTGACTTGGATTCCTGCATTGAGCAGGGGGTTGGACTCGATGGCCTTGTAGGCCCCTTCCAACTCTACTTTTCTATGATTCTATGATTCTATGCGGTTGACCGGGCCTCTGCTAGAGCCCGAGCTGAACTAACTAGCTGAGAGCCCTGAAATCACAGTGTCCTTGAGACTTCTTGCTTGCTACTTTGTGCTGTACTGATAAGCTGTATTGCTGGCGTGTGTCTAGGTTTGTGAAGGTCATTTTATAAATAAACTTGTTTTATAAAAGATACTTTTGTGGCTATAAGTTATCCCTTTGTTCTAGGCTAAAGGTGATAGTCGCTGGGGGGCCTCGGAGAAGGCCCGCCCCCAGGACTCGATACCCCCTTAGTATTGAACCCGCGCAGAAGACCAGGTTGGCGGTCTTATTTCCCAACGTGTGGGTTTTTGTCTTTGTCTTTGGTCATCGCGTGGCTGCTGGCTGTTGGAGCAATGGCGGCAAGCCAAGGAGAGGCCCAAGCCTTCGGGTGGCCTCAGGATCCGACCCCAGGTAGCTCCTGGTGAAATTAGCTGAATGAGGGCTTTGGAAAGGCAAGCTATGTGGAGGGCTACCCATCTTGGACCTTCAGGTAGGTGTAGTAGTCCTCCCGGGAAGCAAGGCTGTGCTGGATCCAACCCTGGAAGAGAACTGACCCCCAGGTAACAGAGTTGTGTGCCTGGGAGATATAAGGAATCAGTAGGTTTTGTTATTTTTGCAGCTCTATTACTGTGTACCAAAGTGTCTCTAATTTCGTGTGCTTCTCTCATTTCCCTATTCTTGTTGTAAAATGCTACCAGAATAAACCTTCCTTGGTTTTTTACCCCACATGGTGTTTGTGGATTGCTCTGTGGTTCCAGCAACTAAATCCAGGTTACAGTGAGAAAGGCAAGTCCCTGAACAGAGATTCAAGTAGGATTGCAGACAGCTGAGGCTGGCAATCTGGTACCTTGAGATCTCTGGGGGGTCTTGGGTCCTTTGAGGTAGGAAAGGGTGGGTTGTGGCGGGTCAGCCAGCCCCCCCCTTCCTCCACAATTAGATGCAACAGAGATCATCAGGGCCCCTGTACTTTTATTTCAGCAAGTGCCCATGGACAGCAGGGTGGTGGGGCAGAGGGCCTCCCAGAGATTCAGGGCTCCAGCCCTAGTGGGCCACATTGTTGCTGTGGCACAATTATTTTATTTATTTATTTGCTTACTTACTTATTATATTTATACCCTGCCTTTTTTCCTGCAAGGAACCCAAGGTGGCTTACATAATCCTCCTCCTCCTCTCCATTTTATCCTCACAACAACCCTGTGAGGTAAGTTAGGCTGAGAGTCAGTGACTGGCCCAAAGTCACCCAGTGAGTTTCATGGCCGAGCAGGGACTAGAACCCGGATCTCCCGAGTCCCGGTCCAACACTCTCACCACTACGCCACACTGGCTCACAGTGTGTGTGTGTGTGTGTGTGTGTGTGTGTAGATATTATGGGTCTCTGCAAAGACCAATAATTTGATCCTTTTAAATTCAGCAGAGCATTAGCAAAGGCTAATCAAGCTGGTTTTCTGAGATAAAATGGAGAATATGAATGTCCACAATCATGAAAATGATTCACTGTTTTTCCCAGGCAACAGGGTGTGAACCCAGGTCTTTTGGCCAGATCCCAACTGGGCAAAAGTTGACATTCTTTCACCTGGATTCCTTCCCAGCCAAGGCCTTGAACAACCAAGTTATTTTCAAGGAGTTCAGCTGCATGAACAGAAGGCAGAACACCATTCCCAGCCTGGTGCTCCCCAAATGTGTAGGACTACACCTCCCGTCACTTCCAGTCATCATGGAAAAAACCATAGCTTGGCCCTAGGTTGGCCACTTACGCATCACCAAAAAAAGAGGACAAAACAGGACACTGATTTGCCTAACTTCTACATGTGCTAATTTATATGTATAGATGCAAATTTAGAAATAATAACTATAATTGAAATTGTGGAGAAACGAGCCTTTGGGGGTACACACACACACCTCAGGTGTGAACTGGCTGGGGTGGGGTGTGCATAGTTAGCGTGTAGAGAAAAGAGTTTTTAGGGTTCATGCATGCATGCAGGAACAAACACACACACACACACACACACACACGCCTCCTCATGAGTAAACCAGGTGGGGGCTGGGAAGAAGCAAAGGGTGCATGGAACATGAGATGGGGCCTCAGCCCCCCCTCTTCCTCCACAGAAATACAATACATCTCACCAGAGTGAGGAAGACTGGGACCAGGTGATCTGTGTGCCTGCTCAGTCTGCTATCCAGTTGCTAACTGTTGATAGGCAACTTCAAGTCCCCTGGACAGCCCTTCAAATATATGACACTTCCAAATAGAGAACTGCCCTCTGAAAAGTAGGACACCTGGCCACCCTACTTGGCCCTTACTATCAGCATTTCCTGCCTACTGTATCAGATCCCAGACGTAGGATGGCAGGCAAGAGCTACTGTCTACTTTTCCTTCCCTTTAGAAGCTGCTCAGGACATCTGTCTAGGCAAATGTATGGGGTGTTTCCAGGCATGTGCCCAGGGCTCCTTGGAGAAGCGGGCCCTGGAACTCTGACACAATGTAACAAGATACCCTGTTGGAATGGGTTCTGGGAGACCTGGGTTCAAATCTCTGGTTAGCCAGGGATTCCCAGGGCATCCAGGGACAAGCTACTCTTCACCTCTCAGCCTGTTTCCCATCTGTACATAGCAATAGCAATATAATGTACTTCACAAGGTTATTGCAATGAGCTGCAAGTAATATATCTTATTTACAACAATCTTGCCCTTCCCTAGGCCTCATCTGATCCTGATGTGGTCTAGTATCTAAATGGATGCTCTCCACTCCAGAAGCAGTTGCAGCTCAGCATTTGGTGTGAAAACTAATATGAACACTTAAGAGTGGGGTGTTAATTGGTTAACGTCTGCTGCACACTGCCTGCCAAGAACCGGATGCAGCTGAGTTTAAATATAAAGGAAGAAACTGTGGTTTTTCCCTACTCCAGTCTAAGCAAATATTGTTGCCTTTGGCTCAGCCGGCAGTTCCAGCAGATTTTAAAATAGTTCATATTTGCTGTGCAATGACAGTGTGAGGGCTAATGGAAACTGTGAGCCAGGACTGGAGTCTAGGGTGTTAGAGAAGGAAAAGATCCAGTTCAGGTGACTGCCTACTTTTCTCACTTAAGCTAGGGATTGCCAAAGAGCTATATTTGTCAGGGTGTAAACCCAGGTGTTCTAACCGGATGCCAACTAGGCAAAAGTTGACACTCTCTCATCTAGATTTCTTCTGAGGAGTTGGGTGAATTCTTGGAACAAAAAATATAATTTTAAACTGTGCAGTTGATTTTCACACATTTGGCATGCAACCATACATTAGGGAAGGTTCGCAGCTTGGGTGTACTTCTGGATTCAGCCCTGAACCTGGATGCCCAGGTTTCGGCAGTGGCCAGGAGTGCATTTGCAGTTAAAGCTAGTGCGCCAGCTGCGCCCATTCCTGGAGATGTTGGATTTGGCCACAGTGACACATGATTAGTTACATCCTGTTTGGATTACTGTAGCACGCTCTACGTGGGGCTGCCTCTGAAGAGTGTTCGGAAACTTCAGTTGGTTCAAAGAGCTGCTGCCAGACTGCTGACTGGGGCTGGAGCATACAACTCCTCTGTTACAACAGCTTCACTGGCTCCCAGTCTGTTTCCGGGGACAATTCAAAGTGCTGGTTATGATCTTTAAAGCTCTATATGGCTTGGGTCCAGGTTATCTGAAAGACTGCATTCTCCCCTACGAGCCTGCCCATACTTTGAGATCCTCAGGGGAGGCCCTTCTCTCGGTTCCACCACCATCACAGGCACACCTGGTGAGAACACAGGAGAGGGCTTTCTCAGTGGCTGCCCCAGCAGCTCTGGAATTCCCTTCCCAGGGAGGCTAGGGTGGCGCCCTCCCTGGTAAGCTTTCGGAGGCAGGCAAAGACCTTCCTGTTCCAGCAGGCATTTGGAACTAGCCTGTGATGCAATTGAATGCTGTATTTTTATTATGTATATTGTATTGTTTTTAATTATATATATAATGTAATTTTAATAATATGTAATTTTAAAAATAATATTGATGGTTTAATTCTATTTTTAACTTTCGTATTTTTTTTAAATTATATTTACTTTTCAAAACAAAATATAACAAAATACAATAATAACACAAACAATTAACTTAAACTACATACAATAAATCATAAAATGCACCCCCAACCCTCCTAGGGACCAATTTATATACTTCCATCCCCTTGATCAAATGAATTCCAAAAATATAACATATCCTGACAAGGCATACTCCCTTTCCCCTTTATTAATACATAGTCTAATAATTGATTCCATATATCCATAAAATTATTCTTCTTTAACTGTCCTTTTTTGCATTTGATGCTACAAGTTACCGTAGTTTATCGTTTAGGGCTATATCCCAAACTTCTTATACCAATCAGTTATTAGGAAAACATGTTGTACTTTCCATTTTCTCGCTATCATTAGCCTAGCCGCAGTTAACAAGTTTACAATTAATTCCTTCGTATTTTGGTTGCAAATAAGTTTCTCCGTTATTGATAACAATGCTAGTTCTGGACAGACCTCTAAGTTAATACCAATAATTTCTGATATTTCTGTAAAAACCTCTCGCCAAAAAACCAGTACATTTTTACAACTCCACCACATATGAGCATACCTATGTCCCTTTTTCCTGACATCCACTCCAACAAAATGCAGAGCAATTATTATCTATTCTATTTATCTATTCTGAGAATGAGCTAAGGTTAGCGAGGGATGCTAAAAACAACAAGAAAGCTTTCTTCAGATACATGCACAGTAAAAGACAGAGGAAAGGAATAGTGGTTCAACTACGCAATGAGGATGGCAAATTGATAATAGAAGACAAAGAAAAGGCAGAAGTGTTCAATTCCTACTTCGGCTCAGTCTTCTCCCAAAAGAGGGTCTATGACCCCCCTGGCAAACCTGAAGTGCAGACTGAAGGGGCAGGATTGCAGCTTGAGATTGATAGGCAAATGGTCAAGGAGCACCTGATTACTCTGAATGAGTTTAAATCTCCAGGGCCTGATGAGCTACATCCTAGAGTAATAAAGGAACTGGCAGAAAGACTCTCAGAACCACTGTCTATTATCTTTGAGAAATCATGGAGGACAGGTGAAGTGCCAGATGACTGGAGGAGGGCAAATGTTGTTCCCATCTTCAAAAAGGGCAAGAAGGAGTTACCTGGGAACTATAGGCCAGTCAGTCTGACATCAATCCCTGGGAAAATTTTGGAGCAGATTATAAAGAAGTCAGTCTGCAAGCACCTTGAAAACATTGCAGTGATTACTAGAAGCCAGCATGGATTTGTCAAGAACAAATCCTGCCAGACTAATCTGATCTCATTTTTTGATCGGGTAACCTCCCTTGTGGACTGTGGGAATGCTGTGGACATCATATATCTGGACTTCAGCAAAGCTTTCAACAAAGTGCCTCATGATATCCTGATTAGCAAGCTAGCTAAAAGTGGGCTAGATGGAACAACTATCAGGTGGATCCACAATTGGCTACAGAATCGGACTCAAAGAGTGCTTATCAATGGTTCCTTCTCAAACTGGGGAGAGGTAACGAGCTCGGTCCTGGGCCCAGTGCTCTTCAACATTTTTATTAATGGCTTGGATGAGGAGGTACAGGGAATGCTTATCAAATTTGCAGATGACACAAAGTTGGGTGGAACAGCTAATACTCTGGAAGACAGAAACAACATTCAAAGTGACCTCGATAGGCTGGAGCGCTGGGCCGAAAACAACAGAATGAAATTTAATAGGGATAAATGCCAAGTGCTGCACCTAGGGAGAGGAAACCAAATGCACAGTTACAGAATGGGGGACACTTGGCTCAACAATACTACAAGTGAGAAGGATCTTGGAATTGTGGTAGATCACAAACTGAATATGAGCCAGCAATGCGATGTGGCTGCAAAGAAGGCAAATGCTATTTTGGGCTGCATTAATAGAAGTATAGCTTCCAAATCGCGGGAAGTGATAATTCCCCTTTACTCGGCACTGGTTAGGCCTCATCTTGATTACTGTGTCCAGTTCTGGGCACCACACTTTAAGAAGGACGTAGACAAACTGGAGAGGGTTCAGAGGAGGGCAACAAGGATGATAAAGGGACTGGAAACAAGGCCCTATGAGGAGAGACTGAAAGAACTGGGCATGTTTAGCCTTCAGAAGAGGAGACTGAGGGGAGATATGATCGCACTCTTCCAGTACTTGAAGGGATGTCACACAGAGGAGGGCCAGGATCTCTTCTCGATCATCCCAGTTTGCAGGACACGGAACAATGGGCTCAAGATTACAGGAACCTAGATTCCACTTAAACATCAGGAAACATTTCCTGACTGTCAGAGCAATAAGACAATGGAATCAACTACCTAGGGAGGTGGTGGGCTCTCCCAATCTGGAGGCATTCAAGGCACAGCTGGACAGCCATCTGTCAGGGATGCTTTGACCTGGATTCCTGCATTGAGCAGGGGGTTGGACTCGATGGCCTTGTAGGCCCCTTCCAACTCTACTTTTCTATTATTCTATGGCCACCCTTTGATCTTTCCACATTTTGTTGTGTTATAACCTGGAATTGAAATGGATTTAATTGGCATTGTTACCACTTGATGTATACAAGATATGTAGGTACTCAACACTGTGAAGGTGCAAAATATTTTTTATTGTGGCACAAAAGTTAAGTAAACAAAAACAAACTGGCAATTGTTGGTTGCATAAGTATTCACCCCCTGTGTTGTGACATGCTTAAAGAAGCTCTGGTGCAGCCCACTGCCTCCAGAAGTCACATACTGTAAGTAGTTGAGTCCACCTGTGTGCAATTCCACTGCCACATGATCTCAGATTAAATACACCTGTTGCTGGAAGGCCCCAGAGTTTGTTGGAGCATATCTAAACAAACAACATCATGAAGACCAAGGAGCTGTCAAAACAACTCCGGGATAAAGTTGTGCAGAAGCACCAATCCGGGTTGGGTTATAAAAAAAAATTCCAAACTGTGAACATCCCTCAGAGCACTGTTAAATCCATTATTACAAAATGGAAAGAATATGGCTCAACCATGACTCTGCATAGAAAAGGTTGTCCACGAAAACTCAGTGACCGGGTAAGGAGAGCATTAGTCAGAGAAGCAAACAGGAGGTCAATGGTAACCCTGAAGGAGCTGGAGAGATCCGCAGCTAAGATGGGAGAAACCAGCCATGGGACAACTATCACCTGGACACTCCACAAAGTTGAGCTTTATAGAAGAGTGGCGAGAAGAAAGCCATTGCTGAAACAAACCCATATCAAAGCCCATTTGGAGTTTGCAAAAAGGCATGTGGGAGAGACAGCAAACATGGGAAAAGGTTCTCTGGTCTGATGAGACCAAAACTGAACTTTTGGCCTTGCCATAAAACATTATGTGTGGCGCAAAGCCAACAGTGCTCATTGCCCTGAGAACACATCCCCACGGTGAAGCACAGTGGTGGCAGCATCATGTTGTGGGGATGTTCTTCCTAGGCAGGGACTGGGAAACTGGTCAGTATTGAGGGCAAGATGGATGGAGCCAAATAAAGGGCAATTCTAGAGGAAAACCTGTTTCAGTCTGCAAGGGACCTGGGACTGGGGTGGAGGTTCACCTTCCAGCAGGACAGTAACCCTAAACACAGAGCCAAACTAACACCAGAGTGGTTTAAAAACAAGAACCTGAAAGTCTTCAAACGGCCCAGTCAAAAGCCAAACCTCAATCCGATTGAGAATCTGTGGCAAGACTTGAAAGTTGCTGTTCCCCAATGGTCCCCATCCAACCTGACAGAGCTGGAGCAATTTTGCCAGGAAGAATGGGCAAACATTGCAGGATCCAGATGTGCAAAGCTGATAAAGACTTACCCAAGAAGACTTGCAGCTGTAATTGCTGCCAAAGGTGCTTCTGCCAAGTATTGACTATGGGGGGTGAATACTTATGCAACCAACAAGTGCCAGTTTGTTTTTGTTGACTTAACTTTTGTGCCATAATAAAAATATTTTGCAGCTTCACGGTGTTGAGTATCTTGTGTACATCAAGTGGTAACAATGCCAGTTGATCCATTTCAATTCCAGGTTGTAACACAACAAAAATGTGGAAAAGTCAAAGGGGGGTAAATACTTCTACAAGGCACTGTATATAGCAGCCTTCCCACAATCTGGTGCCCTCCAAATGTGTCAGAATGCAGCTCCCATGCTGACTGGGAATGATGGGAGTTTCACTCCAATGAATCTGGAGGGCACCAGGTTGGGGAAGGCTGCTATACAGCCAGGGATGGGCAGAGGTCAGGTATGTGGGATATATTTGGGGAGCGGGGTTACTAGAACCCTGAGATCCACCAACTAGATCTTGGTGCAAAAGGCACAGAACTAATGGAGTTCACAGTCCTTGCACACAAAAATCCATTCCTGGCTAACCCAAGCTTTCTTATTTATTTATTTACTTATTTTTTATGTTTCTATGCTGCCCTATAACAAAAGGTTCTCAGGGTGGTTCACCACAATAAAGCCAGTTAAAAACAGGTTAGAAAAATGACAATAAGTAACACAATAAAGATGTAAAAGGTCTCAGAAAATTTAAAGCACAATAATAAAAATCTAAAATGCCTGGGAGAAATGTCTTCGCCTGGCACTGAAAAGATAACAATGTAGGCACCGGGTGGACCTCTCTGAGGAGGGCATTCAATAAATGGGATGCCACAACTGAGAAGGCCTTCCCTCTTATAGCCAACTGCCTAATTTTGGTAAACAAAGATGGTACAGGAAGCCAGCAATTAGTTTTGCAACATGCCAGCCTCCCAGTTAAAAATAATATTTCTTTTTTAAACTCTAAAATCAGGAGGGGCAGGGAGCCTGGCATTACACCAAGAGAGATGTCCACGAGCACCACACTGAAGACCCCAGTTTTAGATACTTTGGTCCCAAGCCATTTAGAGCTTTAAAGGTCAACACCAACTCCTTGAATTGGGCCTGGAAACAGACTGGGAGCCAGTACAGCTGACGATGCACTGGCATCGTTAGTAGCCTAGCACTGGGGTGGGAAACCTGTGACCCTGCAGATATTTTGGCCTACAACTCCCATCAGCGCTAGCCAGCATAGTCAATGGTGAGGCATGACAGGAGTTGTAGACCAAAACATCTGCCCACCCTTACCTAGATGCTCTACTTTGGAGTAACTGAAGTTACCGAACCATTTTCAAAGGTAGCCCCATGTACAAGGCACTGAAGTCATTTGACCGGGAACATACCAAATGTTCTCTCTGGATAGGGTCGCAACTGGTATGTCAGCCAAAGCTGATAAAAGGCACACCTAGCCACCTGTACGTCAACAGACAGTGATGGATCCAGGAGCATCCCCCAAACTCCACACCTGATCCTTCAGGGGGAGTACACATCCTTCTGTGGCGGCCCCCGTACTGTGGAACTCTCTCCCGAGTGACCTCCGCCATGCCCCCTCTCTGCTGAGCTTCCGTCGCTCATTAAAAACCTGGTTGTTCAGGCGGGAATAGGGGGTGGGTTAAGATTGTAAAATTTTTATATTGTTTTAAATGTATTTTATTGCTTTTATTCTGTGTACATCGCCCAGGGTGGCCGGTTGCCGGCCAGATGGGCGATAAATAAATATAAATAAATAAATATAAATACAACCCCCTCCAGAACAGGTTGAACACCACTCAGCTGGGCAAACGAACCACCCACAAATAGTAGCTCCATCTTGTCTGGATTGAGCTTCAGTTTCTTCATTTCAGCAGCCAAATTTAGGTGGGGGGAAAACTTGTTTCATTACGGCTGTTGTCAAGCAATATTCTTACTAAATGGAAACCCTTGCCAATCTACTGAAAATCACCCAGAGCTCTACCAACAGTTCCAGATCTACTTTCTCCCCAGCCTTTATATAGAGTACCTGGCTATCCACGAGTAGGTAGAAAAGTTCCGATCCCAGGACTAGCATCTGGAGGAGAAGAAACTGGTCATCCCTGATTTAGATGGCACACGAGACAGATTTACTCTGGCCTCTTTTTGTGCCACAAACAGAAGGAGGGTTGCTACACAAACACTGAAGTGAGTCACACACATTCTGGCTCCTCCCAACTTCCTCAAGCCTCCCATAGTGATGAGACGGGGAAGAGCACACTTAAAAGTATATGGGTTAAATGTCAAGGGCAAGATTTTATTAGCTCATACGGTCCTGCCCTGTTGGTCTGTGCTATCATCACATGGGAGAGGAGAGAACAGGGTTGTTTTGAAACCAAGGAAAAGCCTCATGTGAACTTTTGGTACAATACAAGTAGGGGTTGGCAAACGTCAGGCCTGCGAGATCTAGGTTGTTGTTTTTACTAAATCCAGGGCCAATGTCACAGGCAGCCATTGTCGGGCACCTGCCGAGGGCCCACACCGTGGCAGCGGACCACTGACAAGAGCCCCCTGGAGTTGCTCCTCCACTTCCCCATTGCAACCTGCTTGTTCACCTGCCTCTTGCTGTGGCCCAGACAATGGTGGTGGTGAGGAGGAGGAGCAGTAGATGCCACAGCCTACTTCTTCACTGGCTCTCTGCCTGTCCAGCAAGCAAGTGACAGCAATGATGAGGAAGAGGAGAAGCAATAGCAGCTGGTGACAATGGCAGTGAGAAGGTGGATTCACTGAAGGAGGTGCTCATTGAGGATGTCTTGCCCAAGGGCCCTCAAAAACCCGGAGCTGGCATCGACTAGAACCCTGAGAACCACCAGCCGGAGCCAGGTGCGAACCAAGCTCAGGCAGGCAGACATATGCTAAGCATTAAGGGACAGGCTGTCTCTGAGCATATGCTCAGACCAGGAATTTGGGACCAATAACAGAGTCAAGCTCACAAGTCCTTTCACATAAAAATCCACTCCTGGTTTTCCACCCAAGTGTGTGTGGTTTTTGTTTGTTTGTTTGTTTTAGCAAACTAACTTTTGGGGATGGGGGGCTTTTTTAGACAGTTGCTATTTATTAGATAATTGGGAATCAGAAACCCCTGATCTACATAGAGCTCACCGCTGAAGTACAAGTAGCTGAAGAGTCAGACCTACCTGCTCAAATCAAACCACAAGTTAACATTATTCCCACCAAGAGAATCCCTGGTTCCATGTCCTAATTTTGCCCTTAACATATAGTTATACAGTGTTTTCAAGTGTACAATGTCCTACACGTACATTATCTAACTGTAATCCTTACAATAGCCCTGCAAGGCAGCCTTCCTCCAATCTGGTGCCCTCCAGATGTTTTGGACTTCAACTCCCATCAGCCTCAGCCAGCATGGCCAATAGTCAGGGATGCTGGGAGTTGTAGTCCAAAACATCTGGAAGGCACCAGGTTGGGGAAACCTGATGTATGGTAAGCCAATAATATTTACTCCTTTAAAGGACCTCAGGAATCCTACCTGTGACTCATGTAATCCAACCTGTTAGTCCACTGAACCTCATATCTAAAGAATGCATCACCCTGTAACCCATCACATCAGCCTAATCTTAAATTGCCAATGCAAAGAAGAAATAGTTGTTTTATTACTGCATATGTCACACTTTGCATATACACAGTAATCCAAATTCTACAAACAGAATCACTTAGGTCAAACTCGCAAGAACAACAACACGGGCCTACTTTGCTTTCAGTCTGGTACCACCCTCTGTCCTTGCAGAATTGCCCCAATTGTTGTGCCTGCTATTCGTGGGTGGTTTGTTTGCCCAGCTGAGTGGTGTTCAACCTGTTCTGGAGGGGGTTGTACTCCCCCTGAAGGATCAGGTGTGGAGTTTGGGGGATGCTCCTAGATCCATCACTGTCTGTTGATGTACAGGTAATGTAGGTGGCTAAGTGTGCCTTTTATCAGCTTTGGCTGACATACCAGTTGCGACCCTATCCAGACAAACACCACCAAAAGAACAGGAGGAGAAGCAGAAAAAAGATAAGGGCTTCAGACTAGGATGGGAAACAGGGAAATAGTTCTTCCTCACTAGTCACCAGAAACATTATTCATGGTTTCAGTCAACAGGGGTCTTTTTTTTTTAGAAAAGAAAAAAACTTGGGTAGTCATGGGGACTAGAAACTTTAAAAAAAGATTATTTCTGTCATGTTCAGTGTCTGATTCTGGGATAGAAAGAGTCCCTGCAGTGATCTTTCTGAGCTTTTCTCTCCTGGGATTTCCAAATGAGAGCATGACCATTGGCCACGCTGGCTAGGAATTATGGGAGTTGTACTGCGACACATCTGGAGGGCACCAGGCTGGGGGACACTGCTCTAGACCAGTAGCATACCTCTTTCTCTTTTTTATCCACATCTGTAAATAGACTCCTTCCTATGAAGGAAAAGCCCCATGGAGACTAAAAACATCATTCTCTGGGAAAGGAATTATGCCTAGTGGTTAGAACAAGTCTTTCAGCGGGAAGCAAAAGACTTCCCAAGTTCACTTCCTCTTCAAGCAGATCAGCCCTCTCCATTGTTTTGGAGGGATCAGGCTCCAACCTGGTATTAGGTCTTTATTTGGGACCTACCCGGCAAGATAGACACTCTGGAACAAAGTAAACAAGATCTGTGGACTGCTTGTCTCTCCATTTATTTCGTGCTGAGGCATCTGCCTGTCAGCCTCCCACTCATGAATTCCATCTTCTCAGCTAGAAGATGAAACAAATGAATGAATGAATGAATGGATAGTCACCAGCACACTTTCCAAGAAAAAGCATGACAAAACCAGGAGGGAAACCAAGGCTAGCAGCAGGGAAGAGGTAAGCAAGGGACAAAAGTTCTGAGTTGCAGAACCCTGCAATACTGGCCACCAGCTCCTCACTAGACTCCATGATTTTGGCAAGAACAGACCAGGCAGACCCCAAAATAACCAGGCAGGCAGAGGAGGCAGGGAACCCCAAACAGGCAGGCAGAGGCAGCCAAACCCAAAATGTCTGACCCTAACCCAAACCCCCCACACAACACATCAATCAAAATACCGGCCTGCGCTCCTGGTAGCTGTCCATAGTGGCCGAGCAGCGCGCCTCGCTTCCATGCGCTCTTCACCGGTGATTGCGCTCCTTCTGGCACAGCCAGAAGACTCGTCAACAGCCCAGGGATGTTGATGAGTCCTTGGTCTCGAGTCCCGAGTCGAGTCTCGAGTCCCATTAAAAATATTGGGACTCGAGTCCGAGTCGAGTCAGAGGGGAGACTCAGTCCGACTCACGAGTCGAGTCCTCGAGTCCGAGTCCCCATCCCTGCTAGACTCCATACCCCACCCATCCAGAGAAGCCAAGAGTCTTAGCCAAAAGCCACCTCTCCCCTATCCCTGCCACAACCCCCCACTAACTTTCCACCAAAAACATGGAGCATTGCAACACAAACTTTTCACAGAACCCAGGAGACCCCAGTCCTTCCCAGATACCTCCTTTTTTTAAACATAATCCATCCCAGAATCATGGCTCCTACTCTGTTCCCCACTCCAAATGATGCAACTCCCACTGCTGGCCCCCACTAGATCCTCCCTGCACACACACACACACACACACACACACACACACACACACGTCTCTTCCAGAGAACCCCCAAAATCTTGAAATTGTGGCCCAGCTTGCTCTGATCCCCAAACACCACATCAACCTTCCCCAACCTGGTGCCATGTGGCTGAGGGTAATGGGAGTCGTAATCCAACACATCTGGAATGGCATCAGGTTGGGGAAAGCTGCCCTACATCACCCCTCTTCATTCCTTCAGGTAGACAAATTCTGGAGAGCCTCCATGTCATTCCACGTGTATTCTTTGGTCCAAGATCCCACCGCCTACCTGTGTGGAGGGCTAGATCTTCTCAGCATGGATTAAAACCCACACCTGCTCCCCACAGCCTCCTCTAGGAAATGTGCTCTCAGACTCTTCCCTCTTCCCTTAAAACAAGTTGGACTTGTTTGCCTTGGCAGGGCTGACACCTTGGCTGATATATGCACTCAACACACACACACTCAATACACACCCTGCACATGGAAAGAAGAGAGAGGGAAAGAAGGTGGAGAACCCCTTAGGACAGTGTTCTCCAACCTTGGGTCCCCAGATGTTTTTGGCCTACAACTCCCAGCTACGCTGGCTGGGGCATGCTGGGAGTTTTAGGCCAAAAACATCTGGGGACCCAAGGTTGGAGAACACTGCCTTAGGATATATGTAAGATGAAGATGCAGGGACCAAAACAAACAGAATGGGAGGCAACTAGCCCTACTTTAGTATGGTGACACATCTGCTTATAATCCCTTGCCCGACATTCGCAAGATTATCTCTTCTTACACTGAATAATGAACCTGGAATACTTACCACCTCCAAATCCATTCTCGGGATCCCCAAAACACAGCCTACACCCATTAATTTAGAATACTCTGACTGCTGGTCTGCTTTGATTTTCTATATCATACTGCTGCCATCTATACCTGCAGAGCTGGTTCAAGTCTACCCATCTTAATTACGATTTTGCAAACATGCACTTTTTCCCCACCGGCAGGTTTTGAATTTGTGGACATCTTAGGAATGTGATGTGTGGCAATAAAGATGCCTAAGCATATGATGTCCAAATGCAGAAAATGTCCTTTCCAAGGCATCAGGAGAAGTGCCTTTTAAAGTTAATATTTCAAAAGTTCTTTGGTACAAAGAACCAAACATGCCACAATATCCCAGGGGAATGTCTCACTCAGTTAAGCTAGCTTTGCTTAACGCAGGCTTATAATACCCCATTTGCCTGGAGCCATCTTCTCCAACGTGGTGCCCCTACCCAGATGTTTTGGAGTACATCATTGATCTGACCACTGGCCATGCTGGTTGGGGCTGATGGGAACTGTAGTTCAAAACATCTGGAGGACCCCACGTTGGGAAAGGCTGGCCTGGAGTGAGGAAGAACTGAACCAGATGTTACATGGCAGGTAGGCATATCAGATTACCCTATTTTTTTAACAAAATTAATATCAGCCACAGGAGGATACAAATTAGATTGGAGGCAGCATGGGAGGGGCAGGTATTTAATTCTCTCCACTCTGGCCATTTTTCCACTCTATTTTTTTTCCATATTTTCCCTGTGGGTAGAAAAGCAGTGTGTGGAGAATTGATTGTAACCATAAAAATGTACCATCAGGAAAGGGTTAAGCACCCATCCTGTGAGAAAATTCACAGTCTCCAATGGCTACTTTTCATTATCAAATAAATCTCAGGAGACTCTTATACACATCTGATGTGTAACATCTAGTTTGGACCTTGAATTGCCTCCAAGCACCAGACAAGGAAACATTTATAAACTGAAAAAGAAGGTTAGGGCTTCCCCACCCCCCTTAACAGTCCACCAATGTGCCACAAATGACTATTTGTTAGTAAACATTTTTGTCAACTAGTAACTTCTACAGAGTTCTAGGCAAGGCTGTGTTATTTAATGCAAAATGGAAGGATGTGATCCTAATGAATACATTCCCGGGCATTCTCACTTCCTTTTTTGGTGGCGTTTTTCAGAAATGAAAAGTGTAACAACATAGGGGGAGATGAGAAAACCCAAGCGAAAATAAACCAATAATTTTCTCTCTGCTCCCCCCACAAATGTTTCCCCTGTTCCCCTCCCCTGGCTTCCACATTTCTATGGAGAAGAGGGGTGGGGGATCATTGACATACCTTTATTTATTTATTATTTGTTTGATTTATATCCCACTCTTTTCCATCATGGAACATGATGAGTTCTCAGGTATCTCCCACCCAGGCACTGACCAGGCCCAAACCTGCTTTGCTTCAGTAGGTGGCTGCATCATGCTCTAGTTCAAACCATGTCCCGGGAACCTACAGCCTAAAGGGGCAGATATTCAATATGAGATTTCCCTGCTCTCTTTGAATCCAGAAGATCTAATGTACAGCTCTGTCAGTGGGAGTGCAGGTGCTCATCATGATGGTCCCCATAGGCACGCCCCCAAGGAATACAAAAATGCAGGCAGCTGTGCTGATCCATATCAACACACCAGTTCTAGCAGTTTTGCCTTGACAGGAGCAGGTCCTTTGAAAAGTTAATGGGTCTTAATTGCCCATTCAAGACCAATACTTTTCTTCCTTACTCCAGGGAACAATCTATTGTTGCTGGGAAAATTCATTTCTTCCCAGTGACTGCAGCTAAGCTTAGAAGGAACAAGGAATTCTGGAGTGGGGTAGGAGATATGTCAGCGTCCCAGCTAATAATTAAAAAAAAGTGCAAGGTGGCATCCCTGCAAGCCCTGGTTCCACTACAACACTGCTCCACATTCCAGGGACTAGCTTGGGGGTGTGCAGGAGGGAGTGGTGTAGGAAGCGTTGTCCTATTTCCCTACCAGGCTTTGGGACCAGGCAATTAAATCTGCCCACCCCCCACAATCTCTCTCATGACAGTAGGAAGACAAGCAAAAACAGAAGAGGCACAATACCGAAAATCAATGTCTAATGTCTGCCTGCCCCTTCCTCGCAGTCCCCCCCACTCCATCATCTGCCTGTGCCAATAGAACATTGATCACCTCCTGCCCTGCCTCAGCAGTGGCACAGGCCTGTCTATAAATAGTAACCAACGTAATGATGCCTTTGGGGAGCAGCGGCCAGCTGGATAGAGACAAGCTCATGCCCCCTTAACCCTGTCCAACACTTGGAATCACCACCGTGAGTCCCCAACCCTGCCTGCCCCGGCTACTACATACCTGTTCCACCAGCAAACCTTGCACGAGAGCTCATTTGGATGGGTCAGGCTACCAGCTCTGAGGAAACAAAACACACATCCCAAAAAGAAGTCAGAGAAGGACCCTACCTTAAGCCCACCAGAAGAAGGCAAACCCACTCCCCACTCCCCACCCCCAGGGTGCAGCCAAGAGCCCTAGCACCCAGCTGCTCCCACTAGATGCCACTCCCCTCTTAAGGAACCCAGAATTCCTGGCTCCCATCACCGCTAATCCATAAAATCCCCCTTCCGCAACATTCCCCCATACAGGCAAATATCCTTTTCTGCTACTGAACAGTAATCGAATTTTCCCTTCTAGAACCAGCCCTGGCTCTTAGCCCACCCACCCCATTCTCCCTATAAGCCCTAAGGCCCCACATGAGTCTTAGTTCCCTGCCCTCTTACTCCAACCCACTAGGCCCAATGCCCCCCACACACACACTCCTCCTTCCTCTTCCTCGAGAACCCAGGAGTCCTGGAAAGTGCTCACCTTGCTGCCTCGGGGGTGACCCCCAATCAAGAGCATCCTGACCCATTTCTGGGGCTGAACCATGCCCCAAACTTCACTCGCTGCTTGCCTGCCTGTCTGCCGGCCGGCCGGCCGACCAGCCCGTCTTTTGGGGTCACCAGCAGCAGCAGCAGCAGCAGCATCCCTCCTCTCTGTTCCGCCGCCTCCGCCACCTCCTCTCCATCCTCCGCTTTTTCTCTACCCCCTCTTCCTTCTCTCTCGCTCCTCCCTTTCTCTCCCCCCCCCCTCCTTTCTTCCCGGACAACGACCTTCTCCTCTACTCCCTATTCAGCCGGATCCCTTCCTCCCTCTCCTCTCCTCTCCGCCCGCCCGCTGGCCTCTTTAGCATCTCTCTCTTCGTCGCCCATGCTGGCTCCGGCTGTCCAATGATTTTCCCGAAATCCCCCGCGCCGCTTTCTTGCCTGACTGGTCGCTAGTCGCGGCTTCCGGACCCTGCCAGGAGCGAATGCGGGGGAGCCTAGCAAGGGGTGCCCGAGTCTAGTGATCCCGACCCTCCTCAGTCTCCTTGGGAGATAGGAGTCTTCCTGCATCCCAAACTCCCAGCCTGTTCTCCCTCGTGTTCACTGTTCCCATCGACCGGAGACAATCTTCATTTCCTGGACCTAATAAAACACTGCCCCTATTTTTGCCTTTGGTTTATTACTATTATATTTAATATTTTAGTATTATTTATTTAGGGTGGTGTGGTGGTTAGAGTTTTGGACTGGGACTTAGGACACATGGGTTCTCGTTGCCACTTGGCCATGAAGCTCCACGGGTGACCCTGGGCCAGTGGCTGACTTTCAGCCTACCCTTACCTAACAGGGTTGTTGTGAGGATGAAATGGAGAGAAGGATTATATATGCCACCTTGGGCTCCTTGGAGGAAAGGCAAGATATACATATAACAATACATTATTAGTATTATTATAAATACTAAAGTGGGCATTCATAAGAGTTCAGCTCCCGCCACAAGTTTTCTAAGAGTTAAATCAGTGGTGGAGAATGTGTGGCCCTCCAGATGTTGTTTGACTACGATTCCTATTAACCCTAGCCAACTTAGCCAATGGTGAGGGATGATGGGAGTTGCAGTCCAAGAACATCTGGAGAGCCACATGCTCCCCATCTCTGAGTTAAATCAATGAGTGCGGCAGTGAAAGCACCTGGGCTTCAGGGCATATGTGTGCGCATGCATGAACGGTAAGGCAGTACACGCTGCACACACAGTCTGCCATATCACACACTGCGGCTGCTGAGGTACATTCTGAATAATAAAAATCAGGGTTGGCCAACAACATTTTGCTGCCTGAGGCGAAGAGCAAAATGTCCTCCTGCCCACCCTCATTCCACATACAGAAGCTGCCTGCAGGGGCAGTTGAATCTGACTACAACACTGGCGACAGGACAGCATCCTCCATGGCACCTGAGGGCAGTAGGCTAATTTAGGGGGCACAGGGCAGGCTGAGTGGTGCACACACAAATCTGTCCTCCAACAGAGGAGAGCTGGGAGGCTCAGGAGAAATGGCCAGGGAGGGTGCTGCTCCTGCCCCCACCCCCCAGCATCCAGGGCTGGACAACAAGGGTAGGCATGGTTGGGCACCTGCCTAGGGCCCATATCCCAGCAGGGGTCCACTGACAACAGCCCTCTGGACCTGCTCCTCCTTTTTACCATAGCAACCTGCTCACTCTGGCCCAGATAGCAGTGGTGGCGAGAAGGAGGAGCAGAAGATGCCACTGCCTACTTGCTCACTGTCAGCAAGCAAGTGATAGCAGTGATGTGAAAGTGGATGAGGAGCCTTAGCAGCAGGGCCAGTGCAAGGCAGTTTGGTGCCCTAGGCAAGATCAGATATTTAGCACACACACCCCTTCCCACTTGAGTGCTGTATTTTTTTTCAAGGTGTTTCTGGCGCCCCCCTTTAGCCCTGCGCCCTAGGCAGCTGCCTAGTTGGCCTAATGGTAGCACCGGCCCTGCATAGCAGCTGGTGACAACAGCTGTGAGAAAGTTGACTCACTGAAGGAGGGGTCCCATTGAGGGTATCTTGCCCAAGGGCCCTCAAAAAACGTGGAGCCAGCACTGCCGACATCCACCCCCTGAGGCAGCCACCTCACTCTGCCAAATCATAGGGTCAGCCCTGTAATGCTTTCAAGTGTTCGAAGTGCTTCATGTGCATGTTCTAGTTGCAATCCTTACAAGGACCCTGTAAGGTAAGGCAGCATTATTATTCTCCATATTACAGATGGGGATGGGGTTGGGGTGACTGAGGCTGAGAGAGAGCGGCTTGCCTAAGACCACCTAAAGAGTTAATGGCAGAGACAAGATTGGAGCCTTCCACATTCATAGCTCAGTCTCTTACCCAGCTCTGAACTACTGATATTGTAGGATGATTAGGGTTTTCAGGCATGTTTTTAATGCATGTCATATTGGTTTTTTAAAAATAGTGGAGGACAGACTGTTTTGGAATACAGTCCACAGCAGGAAGCACAAAACCTTCAGCAATATGTGATGATGATGATGATGATGATGATGATGATGATGATGATGATGGGTGGGGGGGGAGGAATTCTTATTATGGAGACAGGTGTTACAAATATGAATTTTCATCTGAAATGTTAGAGGGTATGCCACCAGGACCCTATTAGCAGTTTATTTCTAAAATCAGATGTGCTGGGGGGGGGGTGTTAAGTGGGTGTCATACTTCCCAACCTGGAAGATCTGCCTTCTAGTTGGGACAATAGCTTGTTGTGATTGAAGAAGATGCTCAGAAACACCGCTTTTTCATATATTGCTACATATGTCAGGCCTCAGCCCTGGGCTTAGACTATGCCCTGAGTCTCACTCCCTTAAGAAATACACATCCCTCTAAGAAAACAACCCCCTCCACCCCCCTCCACACATTTCACCCATTAAACATCTAGTTTAGGGTGCAATCCTTTCAATTTTTGACAGAAAAAAGTCCTACAACCCCCAGCATCCGCAGCCCCTTGCTGTTTCTGGAGCAGAGCCTCCGACTCAGAGTGCTTGAGAGTGTCACACCCATAGTGCATCATGGCAGCACCAAGAATTCCAGGTTTGCTAGGATGGGGGCGGGCGGAAGGTAGATCAAGATCAATGCACCCCGCTGCCCAAGGTAGTTGTAAGAGAACTTCCAATCCATATAAGTATAGTACCTTTAATAGCCCAAACAAAGAATCACAAAAAATGTGCATGCTTTCAAGATCTGATGAAGAGATCTGGAAATCTTGAAAGCTTGCACATGTTTTGTGATCTTTTGGTTGGCCTAATAAAGGTATTATACTAATGTGGATTTTATAAAATCTACTGGTAGATCTCTGGGTAATTTGAAGTAGATTGGCAAGGATTTCTGACTCCCAGTTGTTTCACAATGGCAACACCAAAATGACTCCCCTGTCCAAATTATACTGTTGAAATGAAGACAGTTGGAAGGGGAGGGGGGGTGACTAGGAATGGATTTGTGTGGGTACTCCAAAGGAATTCCTGGGCTCAGATTTTTTTAAAATTTGAAGTGTGTGTCTTTTGCACCTGGTTCTGGTTGGTGGAGCTCACTGAAAAACAAAGTAGAACCTAAAATCCATATTACTGTGTAATACCTTTACTAAGCCAACCAAAAGATCACCAAAAATGTGCAAGCTTTTGAGATCTCCAGATCGCTTCATCAGGCAAGATGTTACAAAAAGCAGGTTGGAAGTGGGGGGAAAGGAATAGGGCAACAGGGGAGCTGACTTGGTGAAATCACATTGTCTACATGTTCACAGTCCTCCCCCCTTCCCCAATTTCATCTTGGGACTCTGAACATGTCAGCTGAACATGTCAGCTAAGTCAGCTTTTCTTTTTCTTCCCCTATTCCCCCACCCACAACCTTTTTTTAAAAAAAGAATACCTTGTCTGATTAAGAGTCCTGGAGCTCTCAAAAACTTGCACATTTTTGGTGCTCTTTTGGTTGGGCTAATAAATATATTACAGAAATAATGGATTTTGGAATTTTACTTATGGTCAAATGGCTACCTTTGCTTAAAGTAGATCCTGTGAGCATGAAGTCTGCCCACCCTTGTTCTAAGAGAGGAGTGGGTTTCAAATTAAGCCAGGGAGGGGCCAATAAACTCCATCCATTCCTAACTACTCCTTTCACCTGCGTGCCATCTCACCGAGGACAAAGCACCAAAGACAACATTAAAGATTCCAGACAGCAAAATCTCTTTACTTAACAATCTTCACTCAAAACACAAACCCCATATGCACAAATGAAGCATAGGATCCCACATGCGGGGGGGGGGGGCTCCTTTGATTCTACCCCACTCACCCACCCTGCCCACAACATCCAAGTGGGGTAAAGTCAACTTCTCTTTTGCAGAGAGGGACTCTTCCGCAACACAGAGATGTCCCAGTGTCTTTCTGGGGATTCCACAACCCCTTTCAAAAAGCTTCCTCCACGCAATGTAGCATCTTCTTTCTGCATTCTGGCAGTGTGCTGCTGGCCCAGTGGAGGGCAGGCTCTTGGCTTGAGCACTGTGCACATGTAAATCCGCTGTATACGAACAGCTGGGGGCAGTACAGTGCAGAGGGTGATTCCCACCCTAATGACTGGTAACAGCTATCCATTCTGAAACCTGCATCTTTGTCAAGCTTTGGGTAGAGACACCAGTGGCCCAAATCTTAGCTGGGATGGGGGACACAAAATGCTGAAGGTAGAAGAAAACCCACTGCCATCCCAAGCCTCATATTGTGGCCAAGAAAGTCCCTGTAGGTGTTTCTTGCTGTTTCTGGAGCAGAGCCTCCAAGTGCTTGAGAGTGTCACCCCTAGCTTGTTCTCCTGGTCCTTGCGGGTGCCCAGAGCCTGATTCTGTTGGTGCCCATCTTTCCTTCATCAGTGCAGGATCTCCTAAGTTGGAGCGGGCACGCCATGCCCAGCCACCCAGCGTTTCCTGCGCCCATAGCCCATGGGGTCACTTGTGCCCTTGTTGTTCTTGTGGGATTCATCTTTCTGGTTGTTGCCTCCATAGCGGTAGAGCAGATTGGCCAGGTTCTGGATCTGGCAGGTGCCAAGGTGGCAACCACGCATAGGAGGTGAAGCCAGGAGCTGCCGGGGAACGCGGTGCCCAGGAGCGGAGCTGTGGGTGAGGAAGAGAGATAGTGAGGAACATTGGAGCCACGAGGGGGACTGTAGGGTCTTAGAGCAGGAGGAACTGTCTCCCAAATGTCTTTGGGGGCTAATGGTTTGGGTGTTTAGTCAAGGCCTGAAGGAACATCTCCTCCCATATATTCCTGCCTGGACCCTAATATTGTCCTAATAGGCCCTCCTCCAGGTGCCCCTGCCAAATGAAGTACGGTAAGCTAGGTGGCTACTAAGGAGAAGGCCTTTTCAGTGGTGACACCTTGGTTATGCAATGCTTTCCCCAGAGAGGCTCACCAAGTGCCTATGTTGTGGTCTTTTAGTTTTTTACTTATCTATTTATTTTTAAATCATTGTATTTTAAAATCCTTACACTGCTGCTGGTTTTTACTTTGGTTTTATACTGTAGTTTTAATGTTTAAAATATATATAATGTTTTATCGTGATGTGTTTTATGGCTGTAATTGTTGTGAACTGCCCAGAGAGCTTCAGCTATTGGCGATAGAGAAATGTAATAAATAAATAAATAATGCTTGGACTAGGATGGTCTTTGGTCCCAGAGCTGGTTTTAGTACAGCCAAAATAATGCTCTGTCCTGCTCAGAGTGACTGAATGCATGAGAAGAGTGGAAGCCTAACTAACTTTCAGATGGAGAGCTAAGCTCTGTTGCCACCATCTATCAAATATCCACATCCAGGTTACCGGCACAAACATAGGAATAACCAGGACTACAGAAACACAGGAAGCTGCCTTATTCTGTGTTGGACCATCAGTCCATCTAGCTCAGTATTATTAGCTATTGCAGGCTTGCAATTCAAGATAGCTAATGCATGCCAAATGCACGTGGAGGAAGAGGAAGGCATCTAGTAGGAGTTCATTGACATTTATTAGGAAGAGTCCTAACTAATCACTTCCTCATCACATCAGAAAAAGTTTCACCATCAGCAAGATTATTTTCCTATTGGGAAACAATTAAAACCTCAAAGACCTACCTGGGAGAAGAAGAAAAAGGGACTGGGCACTGCTGTTTGCAGGAAACATTTTGAATTTTTTTCCTGATACAAATTTATGTTAGTTGGTTTGGGTACAACATCTGGCTAATCTGGTATTTCATAAGCCCTTACCGTAAAATAGGGGTGGGAACTGGTGGCCCTCCAGTTATTGTCAGCTTCTAACTCCCATCAGCCCCAGCCAGAATGGCCAATGTTCGGGGATGATGGGGGTTGTAGTCAACACTCTCTGGAGGGCACCAGGTTCCCCACTCCTGCCTTAGTGCAAAAGGAGATTTACGTTCGATGATGGAGACAGTTTAGTTTCACGAAATGTAAATCAAGCCAAATCTCATATTCCAGATCAGACTTCCGCAACATGGTGTCCCTCCACATATTTGGGACATCAACTCCCACCATTCCTAGTCACTGGCCATGCTGGCAGGGGCTGATGGGATTTGAAGTCCAAAACATCTGGAGGGCACCAGGTTGGGAAAGGCTGTTCTAAATCTATTGTCACAGAGGTTGGATTGGTTTAAAGCCCATGAAGTCAGAGGAGGGAGCTGAAAGCTTCTGCCAGAATAAATGTGTTAGTGCCACAAGACTCTTCCTTGCTTTTTCTGGACTCATAGGAAGTTCGCTTGGAAGAACTGGGATCTAGTGCAGGGGTGGGCAAAATGTAGACCCCCACATGTTTGGGACTTCAACTCCCAGCATTCCTGACCATTGGCCATGCTGGCAGGGGCTGATGAGAGTTGAACTCCCAAACATCTGGAGTTCTACTATCTGCCCACCCCTGGTCTAGTGCACTGGAAGGGAGGACTCTAGAGACGTGTGGGGTAGGTTACAGCAGGGGGTCCAGCTGAAGGCAGGAGTTCTCTGGAAGACAGGGGAGGTCCAGTGATTAAATCCAGTGGGGCTTATCTAGTCCTGAGTGAAGGCATAGAGAAGTCCCAAGGGAGACACCAGACTCTCATGCCATCACACACACACACACACACACACACACACACACCCTCAACACCACCGTCTCCCCCACAGTGCCACTTACCTCCCAAACTGGTTCAACTGGATTCTTGCTTCCTCCAACTGGGTGGCTCTTTCCCCTGCCTCCAGTCCAGGATCCTGAGGGGTTCGACTATCTGCTCCTCCGTGGAACTTCAGGAGCTGTTTCAGGAAGGAGACAACTGGAGGGGGCTGCCGCCTGTGACAAAAAATATGCAAGGTGGGGAACAGTTACAGTCTTGAGAATGCCATATAATTCGGGAGATGGGGGATCCCCTGGTTTCTCTTTCCCTGCAGGTCTTCCTCCTTAATTTATAACCCACTAAATCTGGTCCTCACCTATCTGGTATTCCAGATGTCCTCCAGGGCTGACAGGAGGATGTCATCAGCAAAGAGAGCATCACAAGAAGACTTCTTGAATCCATGATCCTGACCTGGGGAGAAACAGGTTGCATTTTACTGTGGTTGTATTATGTGCCATTTGTATATGGATTAAGAAATGTTATAATATAAGCAATTCATAAATACTGGTAAATATAAAATAAAATACATTAAGATTAATCAGAGAAACAGCTCATCCTGATTTACGTAATTCGGGAGCCTGTATTCAGTGTCAAGGTTCACATGTAGAGCAAAGTAATAATAGTATCTCTGAGCAAGTGCAGACAGCCTTTCCCTCCCCACTGACAACCTCCATGCACCCACCTTCAAGGGAAGGCACATTTAAGTCCTCACAGAGTGGCATCTCTCCCTTCTTTCTGATTAAGCCCCAGAAAGGAATCTTAATCTGCTGCAAAGCAGTGAAACTTCTGGGACCTTGCACCAGGTTGGAAGTGGTCATTTGATGCTCAAATCCACCTTTTGCCTCTCCCAAAGCCTGAACAATAACTTGCCTGAACTATTTACCTATTCATTCTGCACAGCCCATTCCATGGGCTTAGGGTGGATTAGCAGCACATTTACCCAAAAGAGCCACTGTGGCTCACAAAAGCCTTTAAGTCTATTAGCCACCTGACAAAATGTTAAGTCCCAGGGAACCCAGGAGTCTTGGGGAGATTGAGTCACCTACCTGATATCTCCAAGAATTGAGTTGCGTCTAGTGACTAGTCTAGTCTAGTCCAGTCCAGTTGAATGTAGTCCAGTCTGGTCACTTTTCCTCCCTACAAAGCAAGTGGTTCTGTCTAGCAATAGCGGAGTACTTTGTGTCAAGCTGGGATGGGAGTCCAGTTTATATGCCACTAGCCAGGAGGTGGAGTCATTGAAGGAGGCTGGGAAGCCGACTCAACAGGATGGGGGCGGTTGGTCCTGCTCCTTGCTTCTTTGGAGGACAGGCAGAGGCTATATCCTCTCCCTCCCCCACTCACAGGCTGCCTTTCATGCATTCTGTCATGCACACACCATAGTCACAGTGACTCATCATGAACCCAGGCATCCTGTCTGGCACTATGGGGGTCCTCTATTCCCTGCTTATATGCATGCATGCACCTGCTTGCCTCACAGTCCTCCTAGGCAGACGGATAGACAGGCACGCACACAAAACAAACAAGCGCGCACACACACAGACGTTCCAGCCTCCTTGATATTAACACTTCTCCACCCCTCCACCTTGCGATCTAAGCACTCTCGGATCTTGCTCAACCCCTCTCCATCATTCTGTGAACATGCATAGCAATCCCATTCAGGAGAGTGGGGACACACATACACCCTAGTCCAGTTATTTTGTTTTGTTTTTGTGCCTGTCGACACAAACACAAGACAGCAAGCAGTGGTGCAGCTAGTGCTGGACCTTGGGGCCAATGTTCAGGGCCCCACAGCTCAGCCCACCCCTCCACAAATGACCACCCAGGAGTGGCAGGTGATGAGGGCATCAGGGCCGCAGAAGCAAACTCCCATTTTATTCCTGTAGTCATGATGGTGTGAGTACCTATTTAAGCAAGTTTAGAATGCAAAACTGCACATGCTCGAATAATTTTTTTCCCTTTTTAATCGGGCTTGGCAAATTGTTTTGTTGTTGTTGTTCTAACATATCAGGAATGTAGAAGCAGTTGTAAAACACAGAATGGTGGTGGGGGGGGCAAAGAGAAATGTTAGTTGTGTGCTTCACAACAGAATAATACACATGACTGTCTAAAGCCTCCACCTCTACCCCCACCCCTCCTCCCAATATGGCCATTATGTCCAGGGTATAAAATTACCTAGCTGCACCACTTGAGGCAAGATCCAGGTGGTTCCACCCACCCTACTTTTTTAAACTGTATACCTGGTTGAGCAGACAGTTTTTTGCACTGGGCTCTGGCACCAGACCTGGCCAAAAAAGTGCTGAGCACCATCAAAATCCACTGTGCTCCACCACCACCAGACCTTTCCTGGTCTCTGGACGATAGGGGCTCTGCCTCTAAGTCCCACTGAGGCATTGAAATTAAACAAAACAAAACATAATAATTAACTCACCCTTCCTATCTAGTGCTGGTTGTTGTTGTTGTTGTTGTTATTTATTTCATTTCTATACCGCCCCATAGCCGAAGCTCTCTGAGTGGTTCACAACAATTCATACAAATAATAATCCACATAAAAACAAACAATAAAAACATACAATGCAGCTAAAAAGTTTAAAACCAAATTTAAAAACGCAATTTAAAATGACAATATTAAATAGTTAATAAAATTAAGCCTACAAGTGACAATTGCCTGCCCGCCCGCCCCTGCCATGTGCCATTTTGAACAGTTAAGTATTGAAAGCCTTGACATAGAGGGAAGTCATAACCTGGTGCCCAAAAGATAGTAAGGTTGGAGCCAGGCAGGCCTCATGGCAGGGCCGGCGCTACCGCTAGGCAGACCCAGGCGGCTGCCTAGGGCGCGTGGCGGAAGAGGGCGCAGAAATGCTGCGCTCCTTCCTCGCCGCCAGCGCGCTCCTGCCCCGCCTGGCCGCCTGGCCGACAAAGGCACCAGTCCGCAACCACCAGGTCTGTGCGGGGGGGGGGGGGGATTGCGGGCTTTCCTCTGCGCCCGGAGCTAGGCCGTGTCAGGAGCATGCGCGGCAGGCGGTGGCGCGGCGCGCGGCAGCGGCCGGTAGGCAGCGGGGAAAGTAGCTGCTGGAGGAGGAGGCGGGCGGGCGGGCGCTGGGCAAGCAGGCATTTCCCGGCTGCTTTGCTCCGGAGCCCTCCCCCCCCCGCACGAGAGTGGGGGCGCTAAATATAAGCCAGCCTAGGGCGCCAAACTGCCCTGCACCGGTCCTGCTCATTGGGGAGCTTATTCCATATTTGGGGGGGCTACCACTGAGAAGGCCCTCCTTGTTGCAACCAACCGAGCCTCCCTTGGAGGTGGCAGTTGGAAGAGGGCCCCAGATGTTGAGTACAGTGTCCGGGTAGATTGCAGTTGGGAGAGGCGTTCCGTCAGGTATTGTGGTCCTAAGCCATGTAGGGCTTTATAGGTTAAAACCAGCACCTTGAATTCAGCTCAGAAGCATATTAGCAGCCAGTGCAAACAGGCCAGAACTGGTGTAATATGCTCAGACCTTCTGGTCCCCGTAATAAGTCTGGCTGCCACATTTTGCACAAGCCGCAGCTTCTGAACAGTCTTCAAGGGCAGCCCCAAGCAGAGTGCATTGCAGTAGTATAGCTTAGAGATTACCAGAGCGTAGATTACTGAGACCAGGCTATCCCTGTCCAGATAGGGATGTAGCTGGGCCACCGCCCGGAGCTGATAGAAGGCCACTTGAGCCTCAAGTGACAAAGATGGCTCCAGGAGCACCCCCAAACTACGGACCTTCTCCTTCAAGGGAAGTGCAACCCCATCCAGAACAGGTTGAACACCCTCTATCCGGTCAGAGGAACCACCTACTAACAGCATCTCAGTCTTGTCTAGATTGGGCCTCAGTTTGTTAGCCCTCATCCAGTCCTGGCTATAGGCACATACTAGGGCTCGATTGCATCTAGGAGTTTTTCTCCATCTGCCCTCAAGCCGTCTCCTGTTTTGTTTCATCACTCTCAGCTCCAGGGTATACCACAGACCTGTACAAGCTCTACTACAAAGAGGGCGCTCAGGAACAATCATGTGGACCTCCTGGGCCGTCTCAGTATTCCAGAGGTCGACCAGGGATTTGATAGGATCGCCAGCCATATCAGCTGGAAACCCCCCAAGGGTCCTCTGGAAACCATCAGGATCTGTTAGCCTCCAGGGGCAGACCATCTTAATAGGTCCCCCACCCTTGCAGAGGGAAAAAATTGTCATTAGCCTAAATCTCAGCAGGTGGTGATCTGACCATGACAAGGGGACCGATTGCAAAGTCCCCCACCTTCAGATCACCATCTCCATGCCCAGCTGAAAAAACCAAGTCTAGAGTGTGCCCTGCTAGCCGCTACATGTGTTGGGCCGATGGTCCCATGGTTGTCATGGAGTCCATGAATTCCTGAGCTACCCCAGACAAGGTGCCCTCAGCATGGATGTTAACATCCCCCAGGACCAACAGCCTGTGGGACCTCAGCATCACCACCGAGACCACCTCCGTCAGCTCAGCTAGGGAGTCTGTTGAGCAGCGGGGTGGGAGGTACACCAACAGAATCCCTAATCTGTCCCACTGGCCCAACACAAGGTGCAAACACTCCAGACTAGTAGTCAGATGAACAGGGAGCCTAGAGAGAGAAAGAGAGAATTCCTATAGACCTACAGCAAACCCCCCCTCCCTGGCCCTCAGGTCTACCCTGATGCTGCACCAAGTACCCCAGTGGGCAGATCTGGGAGAGACTGACTCCTCCCTGTTCACCCACCCTGGTCTTGGTAATACATGCCAGATCGGCTGCCTCATCCACTATTAGATCATGGATGAGGGAGGTTTTATTTTGGACTGATCTGGCATTTAGAAGCAGCATCCGGAGACCCAAGGGCAGGCTGATAGGGCAACCACCAAACCTGTGGGTGCGAGGAGGACCGGAACACGGCACAGCCATTAAGTGTCTGGGCTGGGCATGTTCCCCTTACCTGGCTAGTCCTCCTCCCAGCCCTGAGGAGTTGTCCCTAACAATCGTCGGTTAGGTCGGTCCGACTACATGGGAGAGTGGGTCAAGGTCATCCAGTGAACTCCATGGCTGAGCTAGGATTTGAACCCTGTGCTCTGTTATTTAAGGCCAACAATCTATCCCAGCCTTCCCCAACCTGGTGCCCTCTAGATGTGTTGGACTGCAACTCCCATCATTCCCAGCCAGCATGGGCATGAGGTCATTGTATGTCAAAAACTGGCTTTCCTAGATCAACCCCCTATTATACCCATCATCCCCTCTTTTCACTCTTTTGTATTAGACTACCGTTATTACCTCATTCACTTGCCAAAGCAAGGAGGGTCCCTCAGTTACCTTGATGCTCCTGCAGATGACACTAACACTCGTGCCCTAAAAAAACCCCCCAGCGTTCTGGAGCTGCACTTGCCTGCATCTCCCTTCCACCATACTCAGGGCTGGCATCAAAGGTAGGCATAGTTGGGCACCTGCTGGGGGCCCACACCCCAGCAGAGGCTCACTGACAAGAGCCCCCTTCACCATTGCAACCTGCTTGTTCACCTGCCTTTCACTCTGGCCCAGAAAATGGTGGTGGCAAGAAGGAGGAGCAGTAGATGCCACGGCCTACTTTCTCCCTGGCTCTCTGCCTGTCCAGCAAGCAAGTGACAGCAATGATGAGAAAGAGGAGGAGCAACAGCAGCTGGTGACAATGGTGGTGAGAAGGTTGACTCACTGAGAGAGAGGGGCCCATTGCCCAAGGGCCCTCAAACATCTGGGCCTGACCATACCACTGGTTCTGAGACTGGGGGAGAAGTCCAGCTAGTGTTTTGAAATTTGATGCTGAACCTGACTCTGAGGCCCAGGCTGGCCTAAGTGCCAACTAAGCAGGGGCAATATTTTTAGGGGGCACCAGTGAAGCAGTGTGCCATCTGAGGAGTGCATCCCAGAATCCTTTGTCATATCATGCATGATGCTGAGGTGCACCCCTCCCACCGTGTCGTGCAGCCACTTGTGCGTGGCAAAAATCTTGGCCCAGTTCTGGCCGAGAGGCCTCTAAAAGAAACCAGGAGGAGTCTGACGTTCACAGAAAGTGAAATTAGAAGGCCATAATCATACCAGGACAAGGTCTTTTGGTCAGATTCCTGGGATTCTCTCAAAGAAAGGATCTAAGAGACGATGGAAGCCAGGATGTGTTGGTTCACCCTCCGCCCAGTTCAGTCATCCAGTCTAGCCTATTCTTAGCTGTGGGGACGTGCAGATGCGGGGGACCTTTTGGCCAGCTGCTCATGGCCAAGGGCTGACTCACACCTGTGTGTGTAGAGGGGAGATTCACAAGGAATGTGCCTGAAAAGAAAAGATAACTCACAGCTGGGAGTAAAAGAGGGAACGGCAGCCATGGCTATAGTCATGGGAAATGGTTGACAAGAATGTGAGAAAGTGAGCCAGGATGTAGGTCAGCCTTCCCCAACCTGGTGCCTTCCAGAGGTGTTGGACTACAAGTCATCATCCCCATGTTGGCTGGGGATGATGGCAGTTGTGGTCCAACATCTCTGGAGGGCACCAGGTTTGGAGAAGGCACATGTAAGATGTATGTGGGAGATAATGAGTGCCAGGACCAGTGTTTCGTTTGTTTACTACATTTCTATAACTGCCCAATAGTATATTTCTATACTATAAATAATACATTTCTATACTGCCCAGGCTCTCTGGGCAATTCACAAAACTGGGTTCTAATATAAAAGGTACCGGAACTCAAGCCTGCCTGGTAGTTATGCTCTCAGACCTGAAAGGAAGCCCTTCTCTTCTTCCCAGATCTAAGTGCACCAGTGCCCCTGAAATCTCCCCCAAAGGCAACAGAAGCATGTCAATTCCTCAAGTTCTTTGAGTCTCTGAGCCTCAGGCAGGTCTCTAGAAGTTACATGTATGTAAATGTACACAGACAGAATGGGTGGGATCCATACAATTATTATGTCTTATGTTTCAGGCCTCAGCCTGAACACCGGGGCTGCTTCGAGATGGAGTGGTCCAGCTGGAGTACTCCACCTGCAACAGTTACTTTTGTTGTTAATAATATCAAGATTTATGTTGTTGCTGTTGTTGTTGTTGATAGTTATATCCCACTTTTCCTCCAAGGAGCACAAGGCGGCATACATGATGTGTGTGTCCCACACGTAAGGTTATCCTCATACCAACCCTGCGAGGTAGGTTGTGCTGAGAGACAGCGACTGGCCCAGAGTCCCCTTCTGAACATCAGGGCTAAGAGGGGATTTGGACCAGCCCTGCCTGACACTCTATCCTCTATGCCACACTGGCTCTCAATAACTGGTCATGTCTGGGTGGATATGTTAATTAAATTCAAGGAAAAAAATAGTTAGCTGCCACAACCTGAATATTGTGTAACGAACGTGTCCCATTAGCCCACCCGCACCCAGAGTCGTGGCTAGAATGCTAGCTACGGATTGTGAAAATGATGTCAATTAGGATAAAGGAAATTTTTTATAAACTAATTTGGAGATGGTATTTAACTCCAGTAAGATTAAATAGAATAGATAATAATTGTTCTGCATTTTGTTGGAGAGGATGTCAGGAAAAAGGGACATATGCTAATATGTGATGGAGTTGTAAAAATTTATTGGCGTTTTGGCGAGAGGTTTTTACAGAAATATCGAAAATTATTGGTATTAATTTAGAGGTCTGTCCAAAATTAGCATTGTTATCAATAATGGAGAAGCTTATTTGTGACCAAAATACAAAGGAGTTAATTGTAAACTTGTTAACTGCGGCCAGGCTAATGATAGCGAGAAATTGGAAAGTACAACATGTTTTCCTAATAACAGACTGGTATAAGGAAGTTTGGGACATAGCCCTAAACGATAAACTAACTAGTAGTATCAAATGCAAAAAAGGATTGCTAAAGGAGAATAATTTTATGGATATATGGAATCAATTACTAGACTATGTATTAATAAAGGGGAAGGGGAGCATGCCTTGTCAGGATATGTTATATTTTTGGAATTTGGAATTCATTTGATCAAGAGGATAGAAGTATATTACCGTGATTGGTCCCTTGGAGGGTGGGGGGGTGCACTTTATGATTTATTGTATGTTGTTTAGGTTATATTTTTGTGATATTTTTGTATTCTGTTATATTTTGTTATAATTTGTTTTGAAAAGTAAATAATATATATATATATTTAAAAAATAGAATGCTAGCTTCTCTTCATATAACACAGGGGTGGGAAACATGTGGCCCTCCAGATGTTGTTGGAATACAACTCCAGTCAGTCCTAGCCAGCTTAGCCAATGGTGAGGGATGATGGAAATTGCAGTCCAGCAACATCTGTAGTAGCACACACTCCCCATCCCTAATTATAACTTAATAGCCCACACTCCTCTCCCAGTGGATCAGAGTCCTGGGCAGCTCCAGTAGACCAGGGGTGGGCAGAAGGTAGATCTCCAGATGTTTTAGTCTTCAACTCTCAGAAGCCCCTGCCAGCATGGCCAATGGTCAGGAATGCTGGGAGTTGACATCTAAAACATCTAGAGATCTACTTTCTGTCCACCCCTGCACTAGACTTCTGGCTTCTCTAAAGGCCCCTTCACACATTACTTTTTAAAGTGTATCCTTAATTTTTTTAAAATGTACTTTTTTAAAATGCAGTATATGAGATGAGACAAACACGTGTGTGTGTATACACATATATTACAGCTACATCAGAGTCAGGATTAAGCAGCAGCTCCCCATCAACTGTACACTCAGGCTCAGTCGCAAACCCAGGTTTGATGCCGCATAATGTGTGGAAAGGCCCCTGAGAGAGCCATGGATATAGCAGGTTAGATCTGGAAGCAACCTCTCAAGGCTCCTTTTCTGGGACCAAAACATCTCTTTCCCGGTGTGGTGAACGGGGTGGGTGGGAGGCATAGAGAACTTTGTTTTTCATTTTGTCCTTGGATGTTTATGATTTTCCTCAGCAGCTGGAGGGAGCCGGAAAAAATATATATGTGATGTTTGCGCGTCCGTGATGATGGAACAATGGGGGCCAGAAGGAGGTGGCAAGGAGGAAACAGCTGGTGTTCTGAGTGGGTTGGGGGGCAGGTGGGGGGGTGAAAGACCAAACAGGGGAGGCTTTCTATTGGAGGCAGGGCTTTTTTTCTGGTGGAACTCACCGGAACTGAGTTCCAGCACCTTTTCTTCTATTAATTGCATTACAATTTAATCGCCATCTACTCCCGAGGAAATGTAATCCAAGAGTTCCAGTACCTTTTTCTCCAGAAAAAAAGCACTGATTGGAGGGAGGTCAAAGCAAACCCCTTCAGAAGAGGCCAATGGAGTATCTCTTCTCTCCAACAAAGGGTAGAGAAGGAGTGGAAAGACCCAAGGGGAGTTTGCACTTTTAATCAAGTGGATGAGTGCAAGAGGGAGGTGGGAAAGGAGGGGGATGGGAGGGGCTGATAATGATCAGAGCAGCTAGTGGTGGTGGGCCAATGGACTCCTGGGAGTCTTGTTTACCAACAGGCCAGTTGTCTGGGCCAGAGCGAGAGGCAGGTGAACAAGCAGGTTGCAATGATGAAGAGGAGGAGCAAGTTCAAGTCAGTGGGCTGCTGTTGGGGTATGGACCCTCGGCAGGTGCCCGACCATGCTGGTCTCTGACACCGGCCCTGTTCCAGGCTTTCAGGCTGGGGTCTGTCTTTCCCAGCCCTACCTGGAGATGCCAGGGATTGAACCTGGGCTCTGTATACAAAGCTTGTGCTGTACCACTGAGCCACACAACTCTTCCCCCTCATATCTGGAGCTTCTATTTTCATATTAACTATGGAGCAGGTGCAGGCCTATTTCCTGTTGGAGCCACAGAAGCAAGGGACAATTGGTTGCAGAAACCTGCCATAATCCCTCCCCAGCATGCGTTTGCTGTGCTCTCAGAAAAGAGAAGCAGGCAGAACAATGGAGAAAGACCATTCTTTCTGGCATGATGAAAACAGTCAGGTAAACAAAACCTTTCCATTGCTCCTTCCCCAGCTTTTCCTCTTACTTGCCAAAAGAAGCGTCTGCTGCTAGAACAACGCACAGATTAATGTGTTGATTCTCGTTCTTAGCAAACAGTTGCATAATACGCAAATTAAATTGCCGGGATTTGGGGAACGGGGAGCCTCCAAACTGGTATCACCTAGCGCTAACCGGTCCTTACTCTTCCATGGTCAGCTACACGCAGAACTGTAATTGACTTTCCATGCTTTGGGAAACTAGAGCTTTTTGTCTGACTTTGGGCCAGTTATGGACTCTTAGCCTAACCTACCTCACAGGGTTGTTGTGAGAATAAAATGGAGAGGAGGAGGAGGATTATGTAAGCTGCCTTGGGTTCCTTGCAGGAAAAAAGGTGGGGTATAAATATAATAAATAAATAAATAAATACTAGTGGGCATGAGATAGCCATGTGGGCAAAGAAGGAACAATTAATCTGAAAATGCCATTTTGTTAATCCTTTTTTTAAAACAATTTTTTTAAACAATTAATCTTTGCACGAAAACTGTTTTTATTTAGGCAGTGCGATTACAATACTTTTTTTTTTTTAAGTATCTTAGTGCTAATTAACAGATTGTGGTGAGAGGGAATCAATACGGTGCTGAAATGGTGCTGACTGGACAGGCAGAGCTTTGTGTGTGTGTGTGTGTGTGGGGGGTGTTAATCAATGTTTAGATTTGTGCTGAAACACTTTTTCATTTAAGCACTATTGCATGAATATGTTAAAGATATGTTAAAAATATATTTAGGTGAAAAGGCATTTTAGGGCAAATTAAAAGACTGATATTTTTTTAAAAATATATGCATAATACAAATGGCACTGACTGGAAAGGGAAAAGTGACAAAGTGTAGATGTGTGGTGATAGGCTCACCTGATATGTCACTGCACACATAAAAAACCACAACTCTTAAAAAAGACATTGGAGTAGCACCAAAGCCATCTACGCTTGCGGGCACTGCACTACTGTTCCTGTTTTTGTTTTGGGTTTTGATGTCAGTTTTTCTATGGTCTGAAATGAGACAGAAGGGTTCCTAGCACTGCCAATTAGAAAGGCATTGTACAGGTATCCCACCTTTTTCTCCTTAATGGATTTTCTATGGTAAGAGAAAAGATGGCAAAGGGATTGGGAAAACTGAGAGAGGGTTATGAGAGGAAGACGTCAATATCTGGACACCCCAGAAAGTTCCGTAAATGAGGTAGGGCAATGGCGCTATAAAAACCTTGTCTGGAAGCACCCTGAATCGTAGGGAAAAACACAGGAGGACAACAATTTGAAGAACATCATATAGATATCCCGTAAACAATGAGGGAACATAGCAAAGCAATTCCACAGTAAATGCCTAATATGGAAGTACCCTGGGATACAGCAACCCCGCCCTGCCAAAATGACATCCCTGGCTGACGCAAGCAAGGATCGGGGAAGCACTAATCAGCCAAAACAACCAACAAAGAAAAAAAGGATATACTAATACTCAGGAAGGAACATTTATTATCACTGTGATCTGGCCCTAAGTGTTTCAACAGCTGTCTTCTTCAGGGGCATTATAAATAAAAGGAATAAAAATAGACATTAAATTTGGTAGACATTAAAATAAAGCAATGAATATTATTTTTAAGTCAAAAATATACTGAAGTATGTGGATGCAAAAAATAGATATGCTCATCTATTTTTTAAAATGGAGTTGCTCACATGTAGGCCAGATCACATGTTGCCATCAGTTCTTATTTCTGATGTATCAGTCTGATCAGAACTAAACTCAGGGCCAGCCCTTCCATTAGGCAGAGTGAGGCAGCCGCATCAGGCAGCTGCTCTTGGGTGTCACAAAAGGTCAGAAATTTGTTAGTTCTTTTATTGTTATTGTGCTTTTACTACCATGGAGAGGCACTTCTGGAATTTTCTGCCTCAGGTGCCAAAATAACTTGACCAGCCTTGGGTACTATACACCTTGACTTGGCATGGGTGTTGGGTGGGAAGCCATTTGCTGTTTCGCCTCAGGCAGCAAGATGTCTTGGACCACATCTGGCAAGCTAGACATGATATTTGACATTTACTTTGACATTCCATCGCAGATTTCATTAAGCTAAATACCTGATATGGCGGGGGTGGGTGGACTGAGCCCATGATGTGTCTCTGTATGGGCATTACCCCTTTGCCCCATGTTTTCCTTGCAAATAGCAGGAACTGGGAAGGGGGGGCATGGTTCTGATAGGGACTGTGGTGGGGGCAAAGGGTTCTCCCCTTCCCCACAAGCCATGGTTCAGGGTGACCATTTATGCATTGCCAAAAAAGAGGAACTGCATCCCCCCAAAATAAGACAAAAGAGAGTACAGGTTTGTATAAAATTTGGGCATGCTAATTTATATGTATAGATGCAAATTTAGGAATCATTACTAGAATTTAAATAAAAACACAATACATCCCATCCTAGTGGAGAAGATTGTGGCCAGGTGACCTGGGTGCCTGCCTGCTCAGTCTGCTGTTGAGGTGCTGACAGTTGATGATGGGCAACTTCAAGGCCCCTGGCTGCTCCTCCTTCTTATTGGTTCTTTATCTTTAAACTGCACTTGGACTAGATAGCCCTAGAGGGCACTTTCAATAGAGGACTGGCCTCTGTAAAGTAGGACATCTGGCCACCCTTCCGTCTTGCACCACTGTGAAGGGCTGCCAACGGGTCCTTTCTTCAAGACGAGAGGTCAAAGGTGCAAAACTGCCAGCCTTAGCTCTGCCGTCTTGACCTGATTCTCTCAGGGCCTTGCCCTTAGTCTATACCAGTGATGGCGAAACTTTTTGAGCCCGAGTGCCCAAACTGCAACACAAAACCAACTTATTTATTTCAAAGTGCCAACACTGCAATTAAACCAGAATACCGAGGTTTTAGTTTTAGAAAAACAACTCATACAGTTGTCCGAACTAATTTACATATTTTGTCTTTAAAGAAAAACACAATAACAGAGCTTTCAATGATACAAACAGTTTGTTGGGGGGAAAAATCAACTCAAAAAATTATTATAGTACTACATTGTACACATAGCCTGAAGGGAATTTATACAAACTTTTTAAATAATTAGGCATGTATTTTTGGATAAGGGATTCTCAACTTGTAATATGATTATATGCCAGACTGAAATTGCATGGGGCAAGCTTTACTCCGGGTCCTTTCCCTGCTTCTACAGGTGTCGGATTAGTAAAAGTAAAAGTCAACCTGTACTAGGATGAGCAAGATAAACAAGAAAACTAAACATGCTTAACACATTTTAAACACTTTATGTCTTGGACTGCAAACACTGCATTAGGTAAAAGTTTGCATTGGGCATGCTTTTGCACAATTAATGTGATTTTTGCTATTGTATGCATGCTGATAATTTGTCAAACCTTGGCTCATACTCCGTTAGTTTGAGAGCAACACATGCAGCACTCAGGTCAACTGTTAGGGCTTTACATCCAAGCCATGCTCTGTGCATCATTCTTCAAAATCTTTTAAATGTGATAACAATGTAGAAACTAATTCTGTAACAGGAATTCTAGAATAAAATCATTCTGTTCCACACTGTGAGAAAGAACAAGATCATTAGTGTTTTGCAGAAGAGGACGTTTGCGATCTGGTGACCACTCGAGTGCCCACAGAGAGGTCCCTGCGTGCCAGCTGTGGCACCCGTGCCATAGGTTCGCCATCACTGGTCTATACACTGGATTTAGCACTGAACCACAGAGGAACCACACACACCGTGTGGGGTAGAACCAGGAAAGTTTATTTAAGGTAAACGGGTTTATTACAATAAAAGGTGGGGAATGAGGGAAGGGGGGAAAGGTGGGGAGACACTTTGGTATACACAAGTAGAGCTACAAAACAACAAAGCTAGTCCCTTACTATATAAATGCCCAGGCACTTACTCCTTGCCTGGGGGTTGGTCTTCTTTAGGGCTTGCCTCAGCAAAAAGGCCTACTTCTTGCCTTTTTGCTGAGTCTAGACAACAACAAAGCCCAAAAGCCAGGGCTGGCAGTATAGATTCCCCCCCCCCTCCTTTCAGTAGTTTGGGTGTCTTTGGCCAATCAGGATGAACTTCATCTGGGCTAGGCAGGGGAGGGCTGAGGGCTTGGGAACATTTGCATGCAAATACTTGTGGCACAGGGACATCAAAGACATGGGAGACTCTGAGGCTTCAGGGGCCATCAGAGGAAGCTATATAGATTTGCATGGGTTTCTCAGCCTCTAGCTGGGATTACACTTGTTTAGGTGTGTGTGTGTGTGTGTGTGAGAGAGAGAGAGAGAGAGAGAGAGGGTTCGGCTTTTCTTCACAACCACACTCACCGGCTATTTGCTTTTTCAAATCTGCTATGCAATGCCAACAACAGGACAAACTTCACGTCTAGTTTGGCCCTGAGGTGTTGCCTCTCTCCTTTTTGTTTTTTGACCTCTCTGGGTAACAGCCTTGAGATTAGGCCCAAAAGCTGAGTCAACCACAGAAAAATACATCTTAGGCTCAGGATGGAGGGGCCATTGTGTCAGGAGGGGCTGCTCAGGTCTGCAGGGAATGGGGGGATGCAGGTTTAGAAGTGCTGGTACAGTCACACATCTATAACCTTTCCCTCAGAGGCCCACCTTCCCTGTGTCCTGCCACCTCAGGCTCAGCTCATGTGCTGTAGTGACATGTTGCCCTTCGGCAACCAGAGAGGAAGCTGTGGGCCCTCCTTGCATCCTCCATTTAGAAACCACCTGCGTCTTTCGTCAGCTGTAACATTGTGGTGGCTATTTCCAGAGCCTGGGACCTTGTCTATATTTATGTCGATTCTGAGTGTGTCCCTTGAACTTTAAAAAATGCATGTTCGGATGGACAAAGGAGCGGAAACGGGTGAGGAAGCTAAAGGAACGCGGCGAGGGAGGGCCAATTGTCTTTGTGCGACTTCTCGTAAAGGGGGGGGGACACTCTTCAAGTGAGAGATTCCAGCAATGCAATGTGTGAATTTGGGAAAGAGGGACTCTTTGCAGGGGTTGCGTAAGCTGGCCACCAGGATATTCTTTTCTTTTTAAACTGTCTCATCCCAAATACTTAGAATGGGTAATAATTTAAAAATGCAAACATGTGTTTTTAAGTTTCCTGACTGGATGTGGGGGAATATTTTTCTTGAAAGGCAGCTAAGAAATCAAAGTGTTGCTGATTACCTATAATGCCCTAACTAGCTTGGGTCAAGGGTACCTTAGGGGCTTGCCTTCCTGTATCAGCCTCCCTGCTTATAGATCATAGAGTTGGAAGGGGCCTACAACAAGGCCATCGCGTCCAACTCCCTCTCAATGCAGGAAACTAGAGGAGGGGTCTCCCATCCAAGTAATAACCAGGCCTGGCCCTGCTTAGCTTTCCACACAAGCTGAGCCAGCATGATGGCGGAGGCATGATTAGTTGGGACAAGAGAAAAGCCTTCTTAGTGGCCACACCCAGATTATGGAATGTCTGGCCCCATGACACTTGTTTGGCCTCCTCCCTCGCCATTTTCCATGCTTTGGTTGGCCCCAGGGGTGTGGGGCCCCTGGACTGGAGGCCTGGTGGGCTCTTCTTGTGGGTTTTCTCTCCACCGCACCATCACAGGCTTCTTTCTACCCCACCCCCCATGGGGCCAATGGAGTAGCACCACCACCTGTGTTACTCTGGCTTCTTGGGGGCACCTTTAATTGTGTTTGTTTGTTTCCCAGCGCTCCGTTGAGTGCCAGGAAAGAAATGAAAAACCATTTTAAGGTGCCCAGGAGGAGCCCAGAGTAGCACAGGCAGTAGTCTTCATCTGGTAAATTTTGTATTCATCTGCTCAACTTGTTTCCTCTCTCTCTCATATCATACAGAGAGACAGAGAGAGTTTTATTATGAGTCTGTGATATTTTAATTGTTTTATGTCACCACAAATAATACATATGCATTAGACAGGCAGGTTATAAATTCTTGAATATATAAAATAATAAAGCAATAACCAAGATAATACTGCCCATGTCCACTTTCCAGGTCCACAGTGAAGAAGACATCAAGTACAAATGATCTACAGGTCCTGCATAATTTATACCACCCATGCAGACTACCATGGCTATTATGGATGGCTATCAAACTAGCATATTTGCAAGTGACAGCAATGATGAAAAAGAGGATGAGGAGCAAAAGCAGCTGGTGACAATGGTGGTGAGAAGGTAGACTTCCTGAGGGAGGGGCTCCATTGAGGGCGTCTTGCCCAGGGGCCCTCAAAAACCTGGAACTAGCACTGCCCCGGATTAATCAAGCAACAGGGTTTTTTAAAATTGGTAATTATTTTGAATGTAAGTACCTGCAAATCCATGAATGGTGGGTGGATTTTAAAAAGGGGTGCCTGCCCTTTCCTCTCATACAGGATTGGAACGCCTCTTCTGAGATGGCAGCGGCTGTGTTATATGTGAGCACTAGCGGTTGCCCGTGGCTGCGCTCGCGTGGATTTTAAGATTTGGTACAGTGGAAAAGATACAGTGTCTCTGACTGAAAGTGTAACATTTAGGCTGGGTGCTGGCAGCAGAAAACTTTTCTGACAGAAATATCTGATCTTAAAGAAAAATCAGGTTAATCCTGAGAGTCTACAGGTGATGAAGAGTCACCATGCCAAGTTTGGGGTAGATCCGTCAAAACGTGATGGAGCCTATGTGACGCCCCCCCCCCACACAACAGTTATTCAGTCAGTCAGTCAGTCATTTAAAAAGTTTCCCTCCCTTTTCACCCCCTCAGAGAACATTCTAAATGGCCTAGGGGAGATTTGCATACCCACCCCTATTGGCCCCTGCAGGAAATCAAACAAACATTCTAAGTGTCGCATGGGCTATTTTCATAACTGCTCCTATTGGCTCCTGCAGCAATTATGAGGTGAGGCCAAATTGCATAACTGCTCCCCTGTTATTTTGCCCATAGGAGATATGAGAGTGGGGCAATTTTGCCCCCTTTTTTCACCCCCTTAGGGACGGAATTTCCAAAAATCCTTCCTTAGTGGGTGTCTACGTCATAAAAGCAATGTTCCTTCAAAATTTCATGTTCCTAGATTAAATGGTTTGAGCTGGGCGTTGATGAGTCAGTCAATCAGTCAGTCAGTCAGGACATCTTCTTTTATAAAATACCGGTATATAGATTATCTAAAATCAAATGATGTTTTCCCCACTTCGGGACTATTTTATTCATATGCACATTGATTCAGGTTTAATCTCATCATCACTTCAAATGAATGTGGTTAATTGACTACGATTTCTTTAATCAAGTGACAGCCCTGCTTTTAAAATGAATTAACCTATGCTAGGGGGTGTTGCATTTACCTCTTTTCTGGGAGAGGTGGCAACCTTATAACTGAAAGTCTGTGGCAGAAATTGGGAAGGATGTCCCAGGGCGTCCTGCGCAGTTCCATCCCATCAATCATGCATCTGGGAACCTTTGCACAGTTTTCTCTCTGGCACTAGTGGTTCAGTAGAGCCAGTGATTGAGGGGACGCAGGGCAGTGTCTTTTTTTATTAGCAGGGATGGAGACGTCATCTACCCAGCCCCCTCAGAATTCCCTGTTCCCTCTCAGTTTAGCTGCAATCCTCACAGTAGCTAGAGGGGAAATTAATTTTCCCAGCAACAATATATTGTTCCCTGGAGTAATGAAAAGTATTTTGGGGGTGACTCGGTCTTGAATGGGCAATTAAGACAAAAGACCTGCTCCTGCTTTACAAAAGACCTGCTCCTGATGGAAATGAAAACTGTTAGAAACGGGTTGTTGATATGGATCAACACAGCTGCCTGAATTTTTGGACTCTTGGGGGGGGGCTTTGGGGACTGTCATGAGGAGCTCTTGCACTTCAAAATTTACCGCTACACTACTGTCCAGCACAAGTCCTGAAGGGTGAGGGCTTAGTCCTACCGTTAGGCAAGGTGGGGCAGCTGCCCCCAGCAGCTGACTTTGGGTATCATAAAAAGGCAGCTAACTGTGATGTATTTCTTTTATTGTATGCTTTACTCCCAGGGAGAGGCATTTGTGGGATTTCTTGCTTCAGGTGCCAAAATTACTTGACCAGCATTGGGTACTACGCACCTTGACTGGGGCAGGGGGGGAGGGCACCATTTGTTGTTCTGCCTCAGGCAGCAAAATCTCTTGGGCCAATTAGTCATCCCTTATTGCCAAGTCCTCTTCTCACTGTCATGCTCCCTGTTTCTCTTTGGCTCGCTGCACATTTGCACGTTCCTGTGTGAAGCACTTCCCAGAACAAAAGGGGAAACAGCTCACAACATCTCAGATCAGCTGCATCCAGTGGATAAATATTTATTCTAGGTGCAAAATTCAGAGCCTGACCTACCGGATGCATATAGACATGCGTGGATTGTGCATAACACTCTCCATTCTGGGCAATATGAGATAAGGAAGCGTTTTCCTAATGAAGGAAGCTTGATGCTTAAAGCAAAATAAAATAAAAACAAAAACATCACGTTTCGAGAACTGTGATGAGTGGAATTGTTAGATTGCCATAGGCTTGCTATCTGATGACTGTGAATAGGAATAGTGCAAGGGTGGGCAACTTCGGATGTTGTTGGACTGCAACTCCTATCATCCCTCACCAGAGACCCAGTGTGGTATAGTAGCTAGTGTGTTGGACTGGGACTGGGGAGATCTGGGTGCTGGGCTGCAGGGTCCTGAACTTTGGCCTCAAGTTCCAGCACTAGCTGCACTACCATTCAGACCTCTCTGGAATGTTCTGAATGGGAAAAAGAGGAAGGCGTCACACCGTTTTTTGCCAGCACTCCTGACTTATGCTGCAGCCCTATACACCAGTATCCCCCAACCAGATGTCTTCCAGATTTGTTGAACTACAACCCCCCATTGTCCCTAATGGCCATGTTGGCTGTGCGTGATGGGAGTTGTAGTCAAACCCATCTGGTGGGCACACTTACCTGGGAGTAACCCGCATTAAGCTCAATGGGACTTACTTCTGGGTGGACATGCAGAGGATTGCACTGTTCAGTGGATAACTCCCCCCCCCCCCCAAGATAGCTGTGCTGGTCCATGAGGGGGGAAATCCCAAATCCACATTTGGGCAATAGCTTTATTAGGACAAATGAAAATTCCACAGAAATGTGCAAGCTTTCGAGTTCCCTAGAACCCTTCATTAGGCTAGGTGGCAGAACAGAAAAAGCAGGTGATGGGAGAAGAAACAGAAAAGTCCGAAAATCTGTCCGCAGTTTAGATAGACTGATATCTATTTCTGAAAACCGTTAGAAGAGTGGCTGATGAAGTTCTGTGTGTGTCTCTGAAAGGGATCAAAAGAGAGACTGTGGCTTTTGAGAATGAGAGAGGTACCCTATGCTGGAGAGAATGTAATATGTGTGTGCCTTGCTTATCTACATGTGGCAGGACTGTTTTTGATATTGTTAAGCAAATAAACTGAATCCAATGTTAGCACTTCTTTCCGTTTTCAGTTAATTCCAAATCATGCACAAACAGATTATTTTGTGTCTATTAGTGACAGAATAATTAGTCTATTATTCTGTCTCAAAATAGCTACCGTAAGTACTGGGAAACCAGGTTGGAGGATATACAGTTCTGGGATGGTTTGGCACCATCAGAGAGGTGTGCACATCACCACAGGTTGGTTGGGGGACCTGTATAAAGAAGATCAGTGTATAGAGATCTGGTGTCCATTCTTGTCAATGCAGTTGAGGGAGCCCATAACTTGCACCCACCATATTCCCAGAAGAAGTCCTTTTGGAGGGATCTATTGTCATGAAGCAGAAATAGGAAACTCTTGGAGAGAAAAAGTTTCATATGTAAAGTGAACATTCCCAGCACCTCAGAATGTTAAAACTCATGTGATTCAAACTCATACACAAGTTACTACCGTATTTGTCAATTTTATTGTTATGCTACAAAACCACAATAAAATATATCTTAAAAAGAGAGAGTGAGAGAGAATGAGAGAGTCAGACTGAGCTGAGATCTGTAGACGAAGGTGGCCAGGTGCCCTAATTTACAGAGGATGGTCCTCTATTTGAAGGTGCCCTCTCTTTGATGGGCTGTCCAGCTGAAGTCTGGTTTAAAGTCAAAGAACCATAAGGAGGGAGATCACTGAGGGGCCTTGAAGTTGCCCATCTACACAGGGCCAGTGCAAGGCAGTTTGGTGCCCTAGGCAAGATCAGATATTTAGTGCCCCCCTCTTCCCACTTGAGCCCTCCCTCCCGCCAGCCCTATGCTCCTGGCGCCCCCTTTAGCCCGGTGCCCTAGGCAGCCGCCTAGTTGGCCTAATGGTAGCACCGGCCCTGCATCTACACTTATCACTTGGACAGCAGACTGAGCAAGCACACAGGTCACCTGGTCAGTCTCTCCGCTATGGTGAGATGTCTCATATTTCTATTTAAATGGTAGTTATTATTCTAAATTTGCACCTGTACATATGCATTTGCATATGCAGATTGGTGTCCTCTTCTTTTCTGGTGATGCATTCCCTCTTCTTGGGGCGAGGCATAAGTGGCCATCCTACGTGGGGTGCCCCTCTGGGGGAATCTGATGTGGAGCAATGGATTTGCTGGTTGGTATGAGTGCTATGCTCTCTGCCTCCAGCCATGCTCAGCTTGTATATTTGTAGATAAACCCAAATATTACATAAAGGACTGAAGTCTCCAGTGATCTCCCCTCCAAAGGGAACTGTATAAGTGATGCACCTGTGGCTCATGCTGGCTCAGCTTGTCTGAGCGTGGAAAGCTAAGCAGGGTCAGGCCTGGTTATTACTTGAATGGGAGACCCCTCCTCTAGTTTCCTGCATTGAGCAGGGGGTTGGACTCAATGGCCTTGTAGGCTCCTTCCAACTCTATAATCTATGAACCTATGAACATCCCACTGCTCAGGGAATCCTGGAGTGGGTAACAATACACTGAATGTTTACCAAAAAAGCCAGTGAGGAAAACTCCAATTGAAACTCGCTTACCATTTTGAAATTCATGGCATCGCACTGGTTGAAGTAATGGGCTTGATTAGCCACCCGTTGGTTTTACCTGATCGATGTTGACACATTGACGCTCATAAATTGTCCAAAGTGCTTTGCCATCAGATGTGACCTATCGGGTTTTTTGTTGTTTGTTAAAATGTAACCTCCATGTTCAGAGGCCATAACTCACGTCCTAGAATTGTGGACATGGAAAGCACCCTGTTGTGGAGGCAGTTGAATCAGGCCTTGAAAACTTTTGTGGAGGTTTGTTGAAAAAGGCGCTTTGCCCAGCAAACTGCCCCTCTCGCTGAGGAATCCCCACAAGAAATGTTGACATGGGCCAGTTCTTCTATTGCCTGAGTAGTGTTGGTTGCTGTTTCTGCATGGTCTCATGCCAGTTCATTTTTTTACATTTGGAGACTGCCCCTGCCTGGCAGCCTGGGTGGGACTAATAGTGCAATTAGTCCCAATTGCCTGTGTCTTCAGATCTCTCACTGATTTCAATGGGTTCTGATTGTTTGTGTGCTTAGGAAAGGCAGCCTTAACAGATAAGGGACTTGGATAACAGAGAAAGCCTAGCCACTCCTCCACTGTCCTAGGGCCAACAGGAGGATCATTTGGGGAAATAAACATACCTGGATCATATCGGGAAATAAACATAACTTTTGCCTCTAGCCTATTTATGGCGGGAGAGGAAGGACATACAATACCTTCCCCTGCCCATCCCTGTCCTTTTTTGCTTGGCCTGGAAAGCCCCTTTGTATTGGGAATGAACTTTGAAGGAATTGTTCTTGGTTCCCAGAAAACTGGCTGGGAAATTTTCTTGGTATAAATACGATAGATAAATAGATAAACACACATACACACCTGAGTACCCATAGTAGAGTAACCTTCCCCAACCTGGTGCCCTCTAGAAATGTTGGACTACAGCTCCCATCATCTCCAATCAACATAGGGATGACTGGATTTGTAGCCCAACACATCTGGAAGGTGCCAGGTTGGCGAAGGCTGCATAGAGGCTGAGATGGTAGCTACAAGTACACTTTCCCTTCTAGTAGCCAGTGTAGAAACACATAGGGCCAAGTTGAATATTGGTGGGCAAACATTTTTGGTGCAAAAAAAGGAGTTTGGGCACCCTCAAAAATGTTTTCTACAATACTGCCTCCCCAAACCCTTCCCTTTTCATAACCTTTTCCTCCATTTTTGTTCCTGCTTGCTATCCCTCTAGGCAGCTGGTTTGGTGTATGTTTTTTTTTTTTTTAAGTTTATTTTCTCTTAAAAGAGGATTCTTTTTGCTGGCTATGTGATCCAGCTAAGCAGGGATCATTCAGCCCACAAGATCATGTCATGATGTCACTTAGCCAACCTGATTTGGTTATGTGATGACATTTTAAAGCTTCCTGCCCTCACTCTAAATGGGAAAGTATTTTTGCCCCCTTTCAAAAGCACCAGGAATTACCACCAAAATGGGGATGGGGGTGAGATTTCAACAGGCAATGGTTTTTTTAATTAAACATCCCCACCCCCGCTTTTGACTACATCACGCAAACCAGAGCTATACTAAAAGTGTTGCAGATGCTACCAAAGTTAATAGTGAAAAAAAATGCCATAGCTACTGAACATGCTCAATCCTCATTGTGCTGTTTGGGGGGGGGGCAGGGAGTGCATTGCCCCCTTAGGGGTTGTTTTTTTTTGGTGTGTGTATTAACTCTAGCGATGGGTCCGTAAGTGACTGTGGAGGCCAATTCTAGATCCACACAGCTTCCCACAGTGAGGACACAGGTTACCAGATAGAAGATGGTCCTGTAAAGGATTCATTTGACGTGCTTTTCGCTTAGCACGTTTCTCCCTTTCACCTTGCACTCGGGCTTCTTCAAAGTCCATGGAACCTTTGTGAAAGGCCAACCTCCATTTAGATCGTTCATGGGCCAGAGCTTCCCAGTTTTCGATGTTTATATTGCATTTTTTTAGATTAGCCTTATGAACATCTTTAAATCTCTTATATTGACCACCGATATTCCGCTTTCCATCCTTGAGTTGGGAGTAAAGTAACTGCTTTGGGAGACGGCAGTCAGGCATTCGAACAACATGACCGGTCCACTGAAGTTGGCGTTGAAGGATCATTTTTTCAATGCTAGTAGTCTTTGCTTCTTCCAGTACACTGACATTTGTTCGCCTATCTTCCCAAGTAATTTGCAGGATTTTCCGGAGGCATCGTGATGAAACCTTTCAAGGAGGTGGAAGTGACGTTTATAGATAGTCCATGTTTCGCAGGCATACAATAAAGTTGGTAATACAATGGCTTCATAAACCAGTGTTTTGGTCTTCTTACAAATATCCCGATCCTCGAACACTCTATGTTTCATTCGAGAAAATGCGGCACTTGCGGAGCTCAGACGATGCTGGATTTCACTGTCGATGTTAGCTGTAACAGAAAGATAGCTGCCAAGATAGAGAAAATGATCGACATTTTCCAGTATTGTCCCACCAAGCTGGATAGATGGCTGGGTCACTGAAAATCAAGAAGAAAGTATTAACATTCTCAGGGGAAGTTAAATAATAACTTCCCCTGAGAATGTTATTACTTTCTTCTTGATTTTCAGTGACCCAGTTTTGGTTCTAATCCTTCCAGCACTCACCATTTGAGTTTGCTACAGGCAGTCCCCAGGTTACGAACAAGTTCCGTTCTTAAGAATGTCTTTAAGTCGCATTTGTACGTACGTCAGAACAGTATAGTGTAGTATATGGCATTTACGGAAATTGTGTAAATTACATATACTACGCTATACTCTACATAAATGACGTAGAGCCAGGGAACTCGGAAGTCTGTTCGTAAGTACAAGTTGTCCGTAAGTCGGACGTTCTTAACCCGGGGACTGCCTGTATTGGAGCTTTTCTGCATGAGGTATTTATTGTGTACTTGTCATTCCCTACTCATTATTGTTTACGGGTGCTTTAGACAATGCGTGACCCTCTAGTTTTGCTTCTGTTTTTAAACAGCACTTTTGGTGAGTTTTTTAAGAGCAAAAAAAAAAGTGGTATTATTTGTGAAAGCGAAAGAAAATGCTTTTTTCCACTTGTGAAATTGCACGACTCTGCTATACCACAGTGCCACCTAGATGTTATGTGACAGAAAAGCAGAAAAGGAAACATTCTACATGCAGTGCTTGGTCCTTGGATCTCAACTCTGCATCGAAACCGAAAGTAGATACGGCGGATTAACAGCTTCATGTAGAAAAGAGATGAGAGAGTATGACGAAATCTCAATGAACCTGAGAATTCCTGTGCAAATTACTGCCCTATACTGGCCATTCTGAAAACTGACTGTCTTTACTCAGCTGAGGGGAATGTAGGGAGCAAATGTGAAGCGAGTCTTCCTTCCTTACTCTTGTATTACTTGTGTATCTCTGGATGTGTCTCTGTGATGGGTGCTTTCATCCTTCCTCAATATTGCTGCATGGTTAAACCTGACTAAAAACATCTCAAAGGATCCAGGATGTGACACCCTTTAGTGTACCTTGGACTCCCCAATATGTTTCTGTCACCTTGACATGATTATTGCCATGGATGTCATCCCAGTGATTATGTTAAATTAGTTTCTATTTCACCTGAGAAATGCTCCCCTTGCCGGTGAAAACCTATCCAAAAACTAATCGCCACATCTAGCAGTTGGTTGACATGTGGATAAAACTCTCGTTCAGGAAGAGGGAGAATGCATTATACTAGATTGATCAACTTGGCAGCAGAAATATCCAGGGAAGAGAGAAAGCTCTCACTGTCAAATCCAGGGACCAAGAAGCTTAAAAGGAAGCCCTTGCGAGGAATTCAACATCTTTCATCTCAGATGAAATGGGATGGATATTTTAATGATGCAGGAGAGAGCTAGCTGCTACACCAGCAGAGATAAGTAATACATCTGTAGTCCCTAGCAGGAAACAGCCATGCCACAGTGGCTCCCATACTGGTCAGATACTGTATGTATAAATCAGGTCAAAGCATAGTCTAGAAGAGAGCCAGTGTGGCGTAGTGGTTAGAGTGTTGGACTGGGACTCAGGAGATCCGGGTTCTAGTCCCCGCTCAGCCATGAAACTCACTGGGTGACTTTGGGCCAGTCACTGACTCTCAGCCTAACCTACCTCACAGGGTTGTTGTGAGGACAAAATGGAGAGGAGGAGGACTATGTAAGCCGCCTTGGGTTCCTTGCAGGAAAAAAGGCAGGGTATAAATATAATAAATAAAAATATTTATATTCATTTTGCTGTGTCATGTACCTCACACACATCTTTGCACTATCCACAATAAACTTTAACTCTCTCTTTGGTTTCCTATAACTGGATTTGAAGTATTATGTGGTGTTTATGTGGTTAGAATGATGGTAAACCAGTCTACTTTGCAGGGTGGGGTTGGGACACTTCAGAGACAGGCATCCAAATGGCTCTGGGTTCAAGGAAAGTATCACTGTCATCCTAAAATTCAAAGATTTTGGCATTTAGGCTTTTTTTTTTTTTTGGTGGGGTGGAAATGAATTGATTGGTTGGAATACGAGTACCTTTATGATCCATTAATTGTAACTCTGGTTACTTTAAAGGTATTGGATCAAGACATGTTGTTGAGGTTATATTTCATTTAATTATAGCAGCTAGAATGTTAATAACCCAACACTGGAAGGACTCAGAAATCCCAGCTTTAATATTTTAGGAGATGGGCAGCACAATCCTATGGCCATTAGACAGTGTCTAGACCAGTGTTCTCCAACCTTGGGAGCTGGCTGGCTGGGGTATGCTGGGAGTTGTAGGCCAAAAAACATCTGGGGACCCAAGGTTGGAGAACACTGGTCTAGACAGCCATAGGATTTTTGGGGATCCCAGCTCCAACTCTGGAAACTTGCTCTGAGCTCAGAGCACCCTCCCCACTTCCCTCACAGCCGGCACAGAAAGAACCGTGCTGGCTCCTTCTCTGAGGTCTTCTCCTTCACGTGGCCTCAGTGAAGAGGTTTTGTGGGTGTTCCAGGGGTGCGGAGGGGAGGAGACTGGCACCACCAGGATACAAGGTATCCTGGTGGCACCTCAGCCTCCTTCCCTCCCATTCCGAAGCGCCAGAGTTAGACAGACGAAATTGGCTGTCTAGCTGTTTTGCAGGGTGGGAGGAGCGTGGAGGTGACTTTCACCTCCACACTCCTCCTGCCTTGCACAGGATGCCCATAATCTGAGTTCGGAGGGTTACGGACATCCCAATTGGATTGCACCCTAAATGAACTATACTGAAATGTCTTAAAACTCACCTATTGTACATCTATTCAAGATGGCAAGCAATATACTGATACCCTGGAGCACATTAAAATATTATTTCAGTATTGGCATAAATACTGTCAACAAGTGTAACCAACTGGATTGACATTTTGAAAATCTGAAATGTTAAGGAATGTTTTAGGAATGAGTTGATTATTCAATGAATTTGATATATGAGTAATCTCAATGTGCTTTTAAAATTGTGGCACATATTGAACAAGTTTGTGCACATGTCTATAAAATACTACACACTTCATATCAATGATTATTGTAATTACTACTGCTGCTGCTGCTATTACTATTACTATCACCACCAGGGCCGTCCCTAACATTAGGCAGAGTGAAGCAATTGCCTCAGGCGGTAGATGCTGGGAGGCAGCAGCAAGGTGTTGGAGGAGAGAGACTTGTGTGCCACGAGGCCTGCTCTGTGCCTCCTAAATTAGCCTGCTGCAGTATTGAAGCCAGATTCATCTGCCAGTCCAGTCGGCTTTTGTACATGGGATGGACAGCGTGCCCTTTTTGTTCTTCGCCTCAGGCAGCAAAATGTCTTGGGATGCCCTGTACTATTACTGGGACTTACCTAGCAGTACAAGCTCCTTGGGGTGGCGGGGAGCTATATAACACTCTCAACCACTGTAAACCAGGGATGGGAAATATGTAGTCCTCCAGATAACTCCCATCAGCCCTCATTGGCTATGCTGACAAGTTTCTGTCCAACGACTTCTGGAGGACTGCATGTCCCCCACCCCTGCTGTAAGGGAATAGAAGACAGCCATTTCCTGAAAGAGGTAAGGGGAAAGGAAAGCTGGTGCAAGACCTTTTGCTGCCTGAGGTGAAGGACAAGATGGTTCTCTCCCTCCCATTCCATATACAAAAGCTGGCCTAACTAGCAATTTCATCTTACTTCAACACTGGCAACGGGAAAGTGTCCTCCACTACTCCTGAGGGTGGCAGGCTAGCTAAGGGACACACAACCTGGGGGAGGCTACGTGGCACACACACTCAGCTCTAGAACATAAGAGCCATGCTGGATCAGACCAAGGGTCCATCTAGTCCAGCATTTTTTTCACACAGTGGCCAACCAGCTGCCTGTGGGAAACCCACAAGCAGGACATGAGTGCAACAGCACCCTCCCACCCATGTTCCCCAGCAACTGGTGTACATAGGCATTCTGCCTCTGATACTTGAGGTAGTATATAGCCATCAGGACTATTAGCCTTTAATAGCCTTCTCCTCCATGAATTTGTCCAATCCCCTTTTAAAGCCATCCAAATTGGTGGGCATCACTACATCCTGTGGAAGTGAATTCCATAGTTCAACTATGCGTTGTCTGAAGAAGTACTTCCTTTTATCTGTCCTGAATCCCCCACCACTCAGCTTCATAGGATGACCCCATTGGGTTCTAGTATTTTGAGAGGGAGAAAAAAGTCTCCCTATCAGCTTTCTCCACACCATGCATAATTTTGTACACCAGCTGTGTCCTCCCAACACCTTGCTGCCATTCTCACGCCAGCATCTGCTGCCTCGCTCTGCCCAACGATAGGGTCAGTCCTATGCTTATAGAAAATAAACTGAAATCCACCATTGGGCAATACCTTTATGCCCAGCCATGGATTTTGTTTTATTTCTTCTTCTCATGGACCAAAAAGTCTATTTTTGTGTTCTTTTATCTGCTTAGGAAAATAAACGGCATTTGCCGTACAATTGCTGGGGAAAGAGAATGAGAGGCAACGACAGATTATATTCCAATAGTATTTGAAACTGAAAGCCTTACCTGGGAGTAAGTCCCATTGAACTCAGTGGGGCTTACTGCTGTGTAGATATGTGTAGGATTGCACTGCAAGTAACCTAATGCAATTTCCAGAAAAGGCCGCTGGGTGGCAGCACATTACTAAGGAAAGAAATAATGGAGCCATGTGTGATAAGTTTGCTGGGGCAGTGAAAGCACAGCTTAATTTAGTTGCCATTAAAATGGGCTTCCCTTAAGAACAGGGCTCTCCAATCTTGGGTCCCCAGATGTTGCTGGCCTATAGCTCCCAGCATACCCAGCCAGCATGGCTAGTGGCAAGGGATTCTGGGAGCTGTAGTCCAGTAACATCTGGTGACCCAAGGTTGGAGAGCCCTGCTTTAGAACCTGTGAACCCAGATCTGCTTTCACTGCTATTACTAGAAATCATGAAGTGTTAAATGCTCCTGTGCATGTGCAGAGTGCCTTCCCTAGCTTCCCATGCACATCCTACCCATGTAAAATGGAGCAGAAAAGGAAGGACATCTGGGTTCATTGTATATTGATCTCCAAGATAATCTCTATAGAGCAGGGTAGGTAGATGGTAGATCTACAGATGTTTTGGACTTCAGCTCCCAGAAGCCCCCTGCCAGCATAGCCTGCCAGATACTCCCCTGCTGGGAGTTGGGAGTCCGAAACATTTGCAAATCAACTTTCTGCCCATCCCTGCCATACAGCACCTCTCAATTTAGACGCCCAAGTGGATACAGAATTAACATGGATAGTTTGCTCATGCACACTCTGTCTCTCTCCCCACATTGCTGGTTCTTTTCCTGTTTGCATACAGTGGCAAGAGACCAGGCTGAGAAACACAGTTTTGTGGCAGGAGCTGCATACATGTGCTGGGGGGCTAACAAAGCTAGATTTGGGAGGTCGTCAGACACAATAAAGGTACGGGAGCTCTGCCCTGGACACCTGTGTAAAAGCAGATGTAGCTTCTTCTCACCTGTGTAGCACTTCTCACCTGTGTAGCACTATGTCAGCCTCCTCCAAACCAGGTGCCCTGCAGAAGTTTTAAGACTACAACTCCCAGCATTCCTAACTATCGGCTACACTGACTGGGCGTGATGGAAGTTGGAAGACCAAAGCATCTGGAAGACACTATGTTGTAGAAGGCTACACTATGTCATGATGAATTCCATCTGTCAAAATTAATTTTCCAACGTGGCAGCTCAAGGCATAGCTGTCCCTCTCCTCACTGCACCCAGTGACGCTGAAAGGGCCAGGGATGTGGGTTGTGTGTTGCAGATCAGCAACAGCACAAGATGGCTTGGGGTAAAATGGGCAGGTCAGCAGCCCCGGTCAGTCTTGGAACAGTATTATGGAGAGCAGTGCAAGTGCAGCAGGCTACAAGGAAAAGACCTTCGTGCAGGGCTCTCCAACCTTGAGTCCCCAGATGTTGCTGGCCTACAGCTCCCAGCATACCCCCAGCCAGCATGGCTAATGGCAAGGGATTCTGGGAGCTGTCATCCAGCAACATCTGGGGACACAAGGTTGGAGAGCCCTGCCTTAGTGGGTTTGTCAGCTGGGGAGGGAGAGGTAAACAGGTCTTGAAGGCATGTGGTGGCGAGTGCTGGCCAAAATGGCACAAGAGGATAAGGGACATGAGGGCCTTTGGGCACAAAGTGGCCGGAATTTTGCCCCAAGACCACTGTGCTGGATCCCAAAGGGGTACTGCCTACATCTCAAAAAGCACTTTGCACTGGACCAAAGGTAAGAGCCCTGCTGGATCTGACTGGTCGGGTCTGCTGCTTCATGCCTTGCTTGTGCCCTTCCAGATGCATGCATGACCAGGTCACAGGAAGGCAATATAGTCCTTCCGATGCCCTCCAGCAACTGCAATTCACTGAACATGGAGGCTTAATGTAGCCTAATGGCCCATTAGGGCCAATATACTTCTCCCAAGTGGATTAATCTTGTGAAGAGAAAGCCATAGCCCCCCCCCACACACACACGTATATGCACACATACCGCAAGATAGCATCAGACACCCATGCCCCCTGGCAAGTCCCTGGTCTGGAATATTCATTCCCAGGTGTTGGATAGAAGAAAGGGACAGCCAAAGACTCCTAGGCAAACAAGTCGTGCCAGGAGGGGGCACGACAAGAAGGAGGGGGCCCAACAGAGGGTATAAAGCCCAGTGTCAGTGGCGGGAAAAGGGTTGTTGGTCGGTCCTGAGGCAGCAAGCTGCAAGGTCCATGGCTCAGGTCAAACCACCTTCAACCCTGGGGGAGCTCCCAGTGAACAACGCTAATATAGAACAGCCCTTTTGGAGTTAAGTGGCTTTCTAGGAACAAGGCATTTCCAGGTACGACTGTCTGTATTGCTTTTGCGGCTCGCTACCAGCTCAATTGTAGGTGTGTGCTTAGCATGGTGCTTTGTATATGTTCTGTTACGCTCCATTAAACTCTGTTTACCCATAACAGTGTAGTATTCAAAACTCGGTCCTCGCTTTGCCTGCGTTATAATTGGTCGTGGCTTCTGCCAGAGAGCTGCGTACCGCTGATAGAGGGTTACCTGAGTCCGGGTTAACCCCTGAGTGGCCGAACCCGCCAAGGACAGTTGCAGTCTTTCTCCACACATCTAATCACCCTTTTAAAGCCATCTAACCTGGTGACCATCACCACACCTTATGGCAGGGAGTTCCAGAAGTTAATTGTGCACAGTGTGAAGAAGTGCTTCATTTCTGTCCGGCCTTAAACCCCTTGCAAATCAATTTCGCTAGATGATCCCAAGCTGTAGCATAAGTAGAGGTAGAAAAACCTCTCTCTATCCACCTTTCCCTACAGCATGCCTAATTTTATAGAACCCCTATCATAGCCTTTCCCCAGCCTGGGCCCCTCCAGATGTGTTAACTACAACTCCCATCACCCCCAGCATGATGGGGGTTGCAGTCCAACACATCTGGAGGGCCCTGAGCTGGGGAGAGGGTGGCTCTACCACAGCGGTGTTGACTTCTTGCAGCCGGAGGGCCACATTCCATTTCAGAGAAGCTCTTGCAGGGGTGGGTGGGGCCAAAGGCAAAAGGGGCAGGGTCAAAAGTACCAGCCTATTTTAGCTTAAAGCACTTACTGCCAGTAACGGAGCCTTAGGAGAGGCATTTCAACCTTTGCAAATAAGAGGGGAAATTGCACAAAAGCTGGGAAACCACCAGAGGATCCGTGGCTGGGGCCAGGAAAAGGGGCATGGCTTGCTGGGAAAATCAGGAGGGCCATTTTGGGACCCAGGGAGGACTGGATTTGGCCCCTGGGCCTGAGGTTGCACACCCTGCTCCATCATGTTCCCTCCTTAGTCATATTTCCCACCTACCCACCCCAATTGTAAAGTAACGCCCCACTTCTGCTCTGCCCATTCTCCAACTGCCCTCCCATTTTTTAATTATTTATTATATTTAAACCCCCACCTTTTTTTCCTGCAGGGAAACCAAGGCAGCTTACATAATCCTCCTCCTCCTCTCCACTTTTTATCCTCACAACTGTTGTGATATGTATAATTTCACCAGCTGCAGTACATTGTTTACACATGGAAGGGACAGAATGGCTGTAAACAGGTTTGTTGTGTCTTTCTGGGATCTCGTGTTTTCGGATGGGAAACTAGACTGTGAGAACAATATGAGCTGGTCACATGGTTTGTATGTTCTGATGACGTGCTAACTTGTTTTCTGTCTGAAGCCATCTTAGAGAGAAGCTGGACTGCTTTCTCTCTTCTTGTTGTTCTCCTTGCTGGACTTTGTTACTGCAACAATGTAACGTCTTTGCTGAGGTGGAGTGAAGCTCAACTTACTCCACTGGATGTAATGCTTGCTATGCATTTATATTCTGCACATGGACTGTAACTAGGAAATGTATACTCTGTAGAACTTTACTTGCTAAGTGAATAAACAGGTAGAATTAGACCTGTGGTGTTCCAGAGTGTTTCCTGACTCCATGGATTAATCTGCAGCGGGGAAGCTGGAAGCAGTCTGGGCTGGTCAAACAGGGCAGACTGGGCTGGTCAAACTGGCACAACACGCTGCACGCTGCGCGGGGGGAAGGTGAGATCTGGAAGATCTGTGTGTGGAATTTCAGGCGTCTGCTAGCACACAGACAGGATTATAAATCTCCCAACTCTGCATACTCTCAAACACCACCACCAACAACCCTGTGAGGTAGGTTAGGCCGAGAGTCAGTGACTGGCCCAAAGTCACCCAGTGAGTTTCATGGCTGAGCGGGGAAGAGGACCCAGATCTCCCGAGTCCCAGTCCATTCCTCTTGCAGTCATAAGAACATAAGAGCCCTGCTGGATCAGACCAAGGATCCATCTAGTCTAGCATTCCGTTCACATAGTGCCCAACCAGCTGCCCACGGGATCCCACAAGCAGTCCCTCATTCCCACACGCCCAGTTGAATGCCTTCCTGCATCTTCACCCCGCGCAGCCTCCCATTCACAAACAGCCCTTAATATGTAGGAGACCCTTCCTCTAGCCATCCCTTCCCATTCAGACCCCCCTCCTCTAATTTTGACACTGTTCCATGTGCCTGCTGGACTCCCCAGCACCCTCCCCACCCAAAATCAAAACATTCATCATCATCTCCGTGTCACTGCAGACAATCAAAAACTCTTCGGATCACACTAGGTCAGAGGAAGAATTTTTTTTTTATTTTGCTAGCCCATACAACCCCAAAAAGAGAGCTTGCGTGAAGAGAGGGTTTCCCCACAGCCAAACAGGACAGCCTTCCTTCCCCAACCTGGTGCCCTCGAGATGTTTTGGACTCCAACTACCATCAGCCCCAGCCACCATGGCCAATGGTCAGGAACGCTGGGAGATGCAGTCAACACATCCGGAGGGCCACAGGACTCAGGGATGGCTGAAACAGGAGAAAGCAAAGTCTGGGTTAGTGGCAGAGGCAGCCACTATCATGGAGCAAATCATGTCATCTGCTTTCAAGCCTGGTCAAAGGGAAGCGGGTGCTGCAGGTGGCTTCTGGCCCTGATTTAAAGTCAGCAGAGCTGGGAGGTGGGGAGGTTTTGATCGGTCCCATCTCTGCACCACCCTCCCTTCCATCCTCTGTACCAGTGTGGGCTACAGTTGGCACTGGTACAAGGGTTGGGAGAGAGGGGGGGAGAGTTTTGCACACACACCCTTCCTTTGGCAGTGGGTGGGAAGAGATGTCCATCCAAATGCAATGACCTGTAGGAGTTTATAAAAAGAAAGAGAGGAACAGGATTAGAAAAGCCTGGACCACAGACGACCAGGTTGCAAAGACAACCTGGAAGAGGCAGAACATTAAAATCACCTGGAGTGAATGCTAAATTTGGGTATGAATGAAATGAATAATCCAGATGGGAAACATTTTGTTTTAAACATCAGACTGGGGTTGGGATTTTCCCTGTTCTCCACTCTGAGGTTTCAGCCAACACATAAATGTTCCACAATAATAAGATTCTTTAACAAAAATGTTGCCAGGACAGGGAGAACAGACTCAAGGAAGCATCTTTGCTCGACATTAGGGATGCATGCCAAAGACACTGTAATAACTCTGCCTAAATATGCTCAATTTCATAATTCACAGTTCCCTCATTTTCATGTTAGGTTAAAAAACGGCAAATTTATTTTTATTATTTGATGTGTTTTTATTAGGTGTGCATTTATTTAATGAGTGCTAATGTTTTAATTATAACCTATTTTATCGGTATTATTAGCTGCCTTGAGCAGTATTTTTAGCGGAAAGGTGGGGAAATTAACTGAATACATAGGACAAACGAACATGACAAGAATTTTCTAAATGCAAGCATGGTGTAGCAGTCACCGTGCTGAACTAGGACCGGAGAGATCCAGGTTAAAAAAAAATCTCCACTGAGCCATGAAGCTCACTGGGCAGGGTGGCCCATGAGTTCTACTTTACAGAGGATAGTCCGGTTTAAATATAAAGCACCATCGAAAGGGAAAACACCCAGGGGCCTTGAAGTTGTCCATCCACAGTTAGCACCTGGACAGCAGACTGAGCAGGCACACAGATGGCCCCAGTCTTCCCAACTATGGTGAGATGCATTGTATTTCTATTTAAGTTATGGACATTATGCCTAAATTTGTATCTATCCCTATAAATTACCATATGGAAATTTTATGCAGATCTATGTCCTCTCTGTCAGCAATGCGTTTCCTCTTCTTTTTTTGGCAATGTCTAAGTGGCCACCCTACATGCTATCCCTATTTTGGGGGCATGAAAGCACGCTGTGCCTGTTATATGAAGCCAAGTCCACATATACCATTGACATTTTGGAAGAGCATCAGGGTGCAATCCTATGCACCTTTAGAAAGGAAAAAAGGGAATGCTGGGAACTGTAGGACTTATTTCTGTCTAAGCATGCATAGGATTGGGCCCTCAGGTACACAAGCTACTGCCTGCTCATATAGTAAAGAGAACTGGCACCATTGGAGCGGGTGTAATCCATGGGGACATTTCATTTTCACTGTTTGAATGACAGACCCAAAGTCAGAATGACTGTTTACTACACACGTGGTAATAGTAGAAATAACAGGCAATTAATAACAGAAGTAGCCGCCCTATCATTGGATGACTTTGGGTCAGTCACTCCCCCTCAGCCTAACCTACCTCACAGGGTTGTTGCAAGTATAAACGGGGAGAATCATGTATGTTTGCTTTGAGCTTGTTGGAGGAAATGCAGGATAGAAATGTAATAAATATATACATTCATAAATGGCAATTTGTGTTTTAGAATTCTGGGCTTCATCTGAATTAGTGGTTAGATGCCACACTTAATAAATGTGGTACCTAAAGTCATACCAGCAGTGTTCTCATATTAGAAAAGTGAGTGGGCTTTCTTCGCAGAATGATCCTAATGATGAAAAACTGCAAGGTCGGTGAAGTCCTAGCACAGATGTAATGTGGGAACATCAAAGAGGAACATCAAGGTCTCTCTGCAATGGTGTTTGCCATGAACATCATGCGTTCATTCCTGAAGGACCAGGGTTGTTATTTCAAGAGGATTCTGGGTATGCAAGCCAAGGGTGTGAGAAGAGAACAGAAATTTAGGAGACCTTCAGTTAAAAACCTCGTAGGTATGAAATCTTCAAAACTTTGCACAGATCTCAAGTTCAGATCTCAAGCCGAAAGTTGGGTTGTGGTGTGTGTACTCTGTTATGCAAAACACCCTTATGACTCTAGATCAGGCTTCCTTCAGTCTGGTGCCCTCCAGGACAGGCCAGCTGGGGACAATGGGAGCTGTAGTCCAACACAACTAGAGGGTACCAGGGTGGGCAAGACTGATCTAGATTCTTGTTTAATCTGACATTTGACTTTGCACCAGGTGTTTCCTGGAGGACCAACAAAGCGCCCATCAGGGTAGCTTTTTTCATTTCAAACTCACTTTTAGAAGATACCCGAAGCCCTGTCTACGTGTGGGATTGAAAGAGACAGATGTCGAAGTTTGAATTTGCCCAGAAAGAGAAAGCGAAAGCAGCTCTACACTTCTTCCTTTTTTTATATCTTGGGGCACCAGGTGTGCTGCCAATGCGCCTCTCGTGGTAGCACCGTCTGCCTATTTATCGTTTACTGCAGTGTTCTCCAACCTTGGGTCCCCAGATGATTTTGGCCTACAACTCCCAGCATGCCGCAGCCAGCGTACCTGGCTGGGGCATGCTGGGAGTTGTAGGCCAAAAACATTTGGGGACCCAAGGTTGGAGAACACTGGTTTGGTGCATTTATTAAAAGTATTTCTGCTCTGCCCTTCAAGCACACGGTCTCCTGAGGTAGCCTACAAACATATCATTCAAAAGAACATCTTCATAAAATAACCACTCAAGTAGAGGACAGCAAAACGACCAGCATGTTTCCATTAAGATCAAGTCCTATGAAATACCCAGGCAATTTATTTATTTAATTGGTTTTTTACCTAATGCCTGAATGCTAAGACAGTATCCTATGGCAACAGACATGGGGATGGAGTGCCACAGATGGAGCACATCCCCAGAGAATCCCCCCCCCCCCCGTAGCCCACCTACAAGTGGGGACACCCAGAGCAGGGGCGCCACTGATGATATGCTATATGCCTGCCTGCTTGTTTGCTATCTGCCTGACCTGTGTATTTGCACAGAAACAGGCCTTCTGCACACCGACACAGAAATAAGTCCCACCAATTTCAGTGAAGCTTACTCCCTGGTAAGAGGGTATAGGATTGCAGCCGCCCTTCCCAAAATGCCCCCTGCACAGGAAACCAGCCCCAAAGAACTATCTTAGAATCCTCTACTGCTCAGAGGACCATGAAATGGCATATTGGGTGGGGGGCATTATTGCTCCCCATTAGTTAGGACTACTTCGTCCAACAAAGCTATGATAACGAGAATGGAATCTTTGGGTTGCACCCAATGATGTCCTTCCAGTTGGGTGACCCTCCAGAGCAGATTTGGGGTGTGTTCAGGGGGCTGAAAGGGGGAGGAGGGAAAAGGGAACTCCTGTTGTGTGAGCAGAGGTCCACTTGTCTAACAATGTATTTAGCCCCTTTTAGGGCGCAACCCTATCAGCAAGTTGACAGAAAAAGGTCCTACAACTCATGCGGGGAGTTGTAGGACTTTTTTCTGTCGAAACATGCATAGGATTGTGCCCTTACTCATACAATCTCTACAGACTTGTGGGCTCAAGTTTCTTCCATGAACCACTGCAAAGCCTGACATTTCCCTGCCTGTCACTTTGCCCACCCAGGCATTTTCATCTCTCACATACTTCCTCAGCCTTTGGTCTCCAAGTTGTCACTGCCTGTCCCATCCATTTATTTCTAGTCCATTTTATTTATATAAAAATGTTATACCCTTGCTTTTTTAATATAAAATAAACTCAAAGAGGCTTACAAAAAAGTGTATAGAATACATAAACCCACCAGCCAGTTTAAATTAGTCAAATCAATTTTGTTCAATAAAACTAAGAGTAGGAAAACAATTCATCATTTAAAAAAAGGGGGGGGGGGAGATACTGAATTTTAACCAAAAGCTTGGCTATGAAATAAAAAGGTTTTAGCAGCTCGTCTGAAGTTCAGGAGAGAGGGAGTGAACCAAACCAAGTTCATGGTACTGTAGGAAAGGAGGGGTGAGAGTCAGGTGTCCAATCTGGGACACGGACGGACAGACCCCCCCCCTTCTTAAGGATCATAACGGGGTGCTTTACTCATAGCCATACCCAGTAAAACATTTCTTTTTCCGCCAGATGAGAAAACACAGATTCTAGCTTTGCTGGAATTATGCCAAATGCAATGGGACCAGGATGCAAAAACCCAAACATCCTTTTTTAAAAAAGAGAACAGGATCTTACAAAACAGTCTTCCTGAAATCTGAAGAATTTCCTGTAAACTCATGCTCTGGTCCAAGAAAATCAACTCTTGAGTATAGTAGAGGCTAAAAATGTATTTGTTTTTTTAAAACAATTCATACCCCACCTTTCTATATGATGTACCTGACAGCTTATAACCAACTAGGATTGCCACCCAATTAAAGAAAAAAATCTAGCTGCAGGAGCATTGAGCTGCAATCCTTATCTATACACACTTACTTGGAAGTGAACACAATGGCACTTACTGCTAGACAGAAATGTATAGGATTGCGCTGATGGTCAATTAATTGATTAACAGATTAACAGCACAATCTTAAACAGGCTTACTCAGAAGTCAGTCCCACTGAGTTCAATGAGAAGCAAACAAGCATAGGATTGCAGCCTCAACCTCTGTAAATTCCCCCTTCTCTCACACAGAAAAGTTGCTTTTTTTAAGACACTGTTTGTCATCTGCTATTTTTATAAGTATTTGTATAAAATACATGTTTAAGAAATGAAGAATATGATTAATCAGGGGCAACGTTTTAAGTCAATAAACATGTTTTTAATTGATTGGATTTAACTGATCAACTAGATCTCACAGCACCACTTATAAACACACGTACCTATTAAAAAAAATATGACTCAAATCATTACACTTACCTCGTATAGTCACAAAGCAGTTGGTGACTCTCCCCAAGGAGAGTTTTCATCCACAAGCCTGCTTGGGAATAGGGTAACCTTGACTTAAAATCATTTCCAGCAGGTGAGCCTCGCCAAGATGAAGATTTTACACAGCTTGGGTTGAACAGCTCTCTCTGTTTAGCTCTCTCTGTTAAGCTCTCCTTAACGTTCAGCCTAGGGGTAATTTTCATATGCAAGACTGAGATCAATTCCTGTATTTCCCCCCACCTGTAAGGTAAAGGCAAAGCCTACACGGACTAGGACTAGAACAAACGTTCGGGTTTTATTTTTCTAAAAACTGCTCTCCGCCGCTTTTAGAAACAGTCACACATGTACGCAAATAGCATCCGAGATACCACGGCTCGCCTGCCTCTAGTGGGCTTGCGGCTGAGGTGAGATCTGAAGTGAGGACTTCTCAGAGTCTCAGCCGCCTTTGCGCCAGCTCGATGGGTGAAAAGGGTTTGCATGCGTAATGCCTCTGGGCCAGACTTCCCCAGCCTGGTGCCCTCCAGATGGCTTGGGGACTACAACTCCCATCTGCCCCAATTGCCAGCTATGTGTGCTGGGGCTGATGGGAGTTGTAGTCCAAAGACCATCTGGAGGGCACTAGGTTGGGGAAGCCTGCTATAGGCCCATGGATCCCTGGTAAATAGGAATATATAAGGGGGCTTATATCAGGCCCCTCTGCCCCAAGTAATGTCTACTCTGAATGGCAAAGTACCAGCCTGCCCCAGCCCTGGTGCCCTCCAGATGCTTTGGACTACAAGTCCCATCATTTGCCATGCAGGCCGGAGCATTTGCCATGCAGGCTGGAACTGATGGGAACTGTAGTTCACCCAGGGGCCCTTCAAGGCTTTTGAACTACAACGCCCCTCAGCCCCAGACTGCTGGCCAATGGTCAGGGATGATGGGACGCCTGTCCAAAACATCTGGAAGGCATCAGGTTGGGGAAGGCTATGCTAGTGCCACCGGGTCCTTTTCACTGGGGAGGCCAGGGACTGAACTGGGTTCTTCTGCAAGCAAAGGGCTCTACCACTGAGAGGGGCTGCAAAGTACTCAGTGCTCTACCACTGAGCCACTATCCCCGCTCCCATGGTATAGTCCTGCACTGGCCATCACCATGCACACGGCACCTGTGGATTCAGCACTACGGACTGGATACACGCTGATGGCAACCATCCTGGTTGGGGCTTTTTAGTTTAGAGAAGGAAAAAAAGGTGCCAAAGGGGAGAGGAGATAGAGGTTTATAAAATTATGCATGGCATGGACAGAGTGGACCTCTCTCCCAAGGCTGCAATCCTGTACCAACTTACCTGGGAGTAAGTCCTATTGAACTCAATGGGTTTTACTTCCAAGGAGACATAGGATTGTGCTGCAAGAATACTAGTGATCATCTAGTGAAATTGATTGGCAGGAGATTCAGGACAGACCAAAGGACATACTGGTACTTCATACAGTAAACAGTGAATTTATGGAAGCAGCTGCCACAAAAGGTGGTGATGGGCCACCAACTTAGACGGCTTGAAAGGGAATTAGACAAATTCATGGAGGAGGCAGCGATCAATGGCAACTAGTCACAATGGCCATATAGAACCCTCTAGCATGCCTCTGCATGTGAGTTGCTGGGGAACATAAGCAGGAGGGTGCTCTTGCCCTCATGTCCTGCCTGTGGGCTTCCCAGAGGCATCTGGTTGGCCACTGTGTGAACAGAACACTGAAATCTATGAGACTGGATGGACCCTTGGTCTGATCCAGCAGGCCTCTTCTAAAGTTCCTATGGTTACAGCTGTGCTACGGGACTCTGGGTTCAAAGGAGAACAATAAAGTTGGCCAGAGGTATGGAAAACAACTCCAGTTAGGAAAAGTTGAGGGAGATGGGTATGTTTAGCCTAGAGAAGGGAAGACTGAGGGCAGGCATGGTAGCACTCTTCAAAGACCTGAAAGCTGTCACATAGAAGAGGGTGAAAGCTTGTTCTCCATTACCCCAGAGGGCAGGGCTAGATCTAATGGGCTTAAATTCCAGGAAGGTAGATTTCAAGCAAAGTTTGGCAATGGAACCAATTACCGGGGTGGGATTGGTTCTCCCAACTGGAGATCGTTTAAGCAGGGGCTGAACAGCCATCTGTTGGGTCAGTTCTAGCTCTGGATTTCCTACATTGAGCAGGGGTTGGACTAGGTCAGGGGTGGGCAGAAGGAAGATCTCCAGATGTTTGGGGTTTCAACTCCCAGAAGCCCCTGCCAGCTTGGCCAGAAATGCTGGGATCTGAAGTTCAAAACACCTGGAGATCTACTTTCTGCCCTGCATTAGATGGCAACCCCCTCCAACTCTATGATTCGATTATCCAACTGTAAAATTACAAAAATGGGAGACCTTGGGTGCTTCCAGACCGACTACTCCTAGCATGACCAGTCAAAAGACATGGCACAGCTATTCTGTCTATTCCTCCTTAAGCAATTTTTTGTGGAAAGAAAAAGAAAGATGGAAAGATCAGTGGGAAAACAAGGGAGGATTGGAAGTGGAACATGATGTTGCCTGGACACCTCATCAAATTCCGTTCATAAGTCAGGGCATGATAAAGCTGTACCAAACCCCCTTTCCTCCCTGCTTTGTGATAGTGGGATAAATGCCTCACCTGGAAGCACCCTTTAGACCTTCTCGCCCAAGGCAACCAGTATTACATCACTACTTAGATGGAGAAGATATGATGTACTCGCTCCCTTTCCTACCTGCTTTGTGGCTCTCCACAACTTTTTAGCAATGTGCACACGGTGTAAGCAATATGTAGATAGATGCACTGCAAACACAGGTTGCACAGCAGGGAGCAAGGATGGGCCCCTGAGCAACCACTCACCCTCCCTCCCCCATCCCAATTACAGAGCACCATTTATTTCCCTAACTACTCCTGGTTGAACAGATATGATGCGGGGGGGGGGGGGGGACAGGAGTGAGTGACCTTACCCAGCTCTGTTACCGAGCTTCCAGAGGCAGCAGGTTAGCTATGACTGAAAACAGAACCATGATCTAAACCAGCTTTCCCCAACCTGGTTCCCTCGAGATTATTTTGACTACAACTCCCATGATCCCTGTCAAATTCATCTCCCGAATTTGTTTTTTTTCTTCCAACTTTAAAGCAGCCACTGGAGGCTCCCATTACAACAGTGGGGGGGGGGAGAATTGGGGTAGGTGTGTGGGAGGTCAATCCTTTCCCCCTGCATTAGAGGCAGTGCTAGGTGCTCAAACTCATGGGACAAAAGAAATGTGCAAATTTACATATGCTCTAAAGACTGTGTGTGTGTGTGTGTGTGTGTGTGTCTTTAAAGGACCCTGTCTCCTAAGGACACCCCTATTTCATAGATCTGATAGAGTTGGAAGGAGCCTACAAGGCTATCGAGTCCAACCCCCTGCTCAATGCAGGAAACTAGAGGAGGGGTCTCCCATCCAGGTAATAACCAGGCCTGACCCTGCTTAGCTTTCCACGCTCAGACAAGCTGAGCCAGTGTAAGCCACAGGCCTGTAAACAGATATGTATGGACAGGGGAGAGGGCATTTAATTTCGGGGGGGGGGGGGAACCTCAGGCAAAAATTCAAGGGGGAGAGCAGGAGGTGAAGTACATGTAGACAAAAAGCCAGCTAATCCAGGGGCATCAGACACAACAGAGATCTTCAGGGCCCCTGTACCTTTATTTCAGCAAGTGTCCATGGAGAGCAGGGTGGTGGGGCAGGTGGCCTCCCAGAGATTCGGGGGGGGGGGGCTCCAAATGAAAGATTCAGAGCTCCAGCCCTAATGGATGCCCTGCATTTTTCCATATCTAAAAATGAGCCCCCACCCAAAAAGCAGCAATGAGCCCCATGATCGAAAAAAATACAGACACAATATCGGTCTCCCCCCCCACACACACACACACTTCAAGTTTAATAGCAGTCTGTGGGAGTGGGGGAAGACTTAGATCAGGGAACCAGCATGAGGGGAAGAAGGGTTTTTAAATAAATAAAAAACGCCACCAGCACTACTACTCTAATCAAAATCAGAGCTGCCTCTTTCCCACCGGCTGCGTGAAGTTAAAAATGAAAGTCGAGAGGTGCAATCACGGGATTCCCACATTGCATCAGAAGCTACTTTGCAACAACCAGTTTCAAATGTATAATGTGCACCTGTGTGAGGGGATGGGGAAATTCAAGCGCAGGAAGCAGCCCTCTGGTTGGAAATCACTGACAGATTACTTGCTGATTACTAGAAGGAAAGAGATGCCAGATATATAGGATGTTGGCGAAAAAGAGGAATGAGTCACGGGAGAGGATGAAAGGAGCTGGATGGGCAAGGATAGATACATAACTAGACAGATAGATTATAGACAATCGCATCCATATTGCCGACCTCCCACCCCAGAGAATACAAGGAAGGTGTAGAAAGCAAATAAAGTGATAGCTTTTGGTGGACCACTTTGGGCACAGACGCCAGCTGTGTTGGTACATTTTGAAGACTTACACATGCACAGTGCAACCTTATACGTGTCTACTCAGAAGTAAGCCCCATTGAATTCAATGGCACTTATTCTCAAGTGTGCACAGCAGCCTTCCCCAACCTGGGGCCCTCCAGATGTATTGGGACTACAACTCCCACAATTCCCAGCCAGCATGGACTCAATGTTGGGAAAGGATGCTGTACAGGAGTGCAGCTTCATTTTCCTACACCAAGAGAAGTTGCTCTGAGAAGAGATCACTCGGTCTTCTTCACATGCTGCTAGAGAGGAATTATTACTTTCTCAGTTATAGAAAATAAGGGCCTTCCATAACTTAAAAAAAGCCTGCATTTTATTCTTACCACATTTGCACTAATTTATTTATTTATTTATTATATTTATACCCCACCTTTTTTCCTGCAAGGCGGCTTACATAATCCTCCTCCTCTCCATTTTATCCTCACAACAACCCTGTGAGGTAGGTTAGGCTGAGAGTCAGCGACTGGCCCAAAGTCACCCAGAGAGTTTCATGGCCGAATTCACCCAAATTCACTAACTAACCCAAATTCACTTCTGTTGGCCACTTCCCCATCACCCCAAAACCAGGGGAGCCATGTACTGCAGCTCTGGAGGAGGTGGGGGAACACAAAACATTGAAAGGCCTAAATTAAAAGGAAAGGAAATGGATGAGATTGCATCCTCTGGACTCCCCCCCTTTTTTACTTTAAGACTGCAGTTCTATGCACATTAACCTGAGAGTATGCCTCAAACGCAATGAGACTTACTTCTGGGTAAAGATGCATAGGATTGCTCTGGAAAGCAACTGCCCCAGGGGTTCCAATTTTGATTGGAGCAGCAGTCCTGGGGAATGGTTATTCAGCAGGTAAATGTTAGTTTTTTCCCTACCCAGTTTTTCTGACCTAAATTACCCTCCTGAAGCTGATATAAGCTTCAAAGAAATTAAGTACGGTATATATTTTACACACACACACACACGGTGCCTGTATGATTTTCCCCTAAGGGGCCAATAGCTTTTTGGGGGGGTGGGAGTTAATTTATTTAAGGAAAATGGAATGGGGGGAAAGCATCTGATTTATGAAAGTACCGTATATAAAGAGTCCAGAAATTCAATCACAGATTGCCTGCGTCACATCTGGTCTGGCCCACAGGGGCCCACCTTTGACAAGAACACATGCTGTTATAGCCATGTTACTCCTGTGCCAAACCAAGAGATCAACTTTTTTTCACCCTCCCTAAGTTCATGAAAAGATTGCTAGTTGATGGTGAACATTCAGGGCGCTCCAGATATGTTGGACTACAACTCCCATCACCCCTAGCCCATGCCAACTGGGGATTATGGGAGTTGTAGTCCTACACATTTTAAGGTGCTGGGTTGTGGGGCGGGGGGGGGGGAGAGCTGACTTAAACATTTCCTTAATGGTCACTAATAGCCCATCATGCTAATCTCTATTTTGTGTTTTTTTTTTAAAAAAATCCTATCCCAGGAAGGGCCTTAATATACCTACCTATCTGGGTGGGATGTGTGAATGGAAATGTTTAGCAATTTAATTTGGGGAAAACAGCACACGTTTTGGAGCTGGGTGGCTAAAAATATATATACCGGTATCTGTGGTGGGGTGGGGAGGTCCTGCAGGGGTGTTGCTATTGCATTTGGGGATTGATGCTGCTTCAGGAGAGCTAGGACTGCCTGGCTGTGTGCCTCTCATCCGACCTGCTATACCACCTGGGCATTAGAAAACCCCTGCAAGCCTTTGGCACTGTCTCCTTGCCAGGAAACTGAGGCTGGACTTCCCACCCCATGGGGAAGTGGGTGCTCAATGCTATAGTTGCTTGGTATATATACCCATTTTTAAACGTCGCATGGAAATTCACCATGTTGCAGTAAAAGTTTCCAAATGAATAGTCTCTCCTAGAGCAGCATGAGAAAATCTGGTGCACACCTTACCCAAGCAAAGGGAAACCTTTACTTCAACATGGTGCATTTTGTCAACATTTAGGGCGGGGGATGACGACGACGACAACCACACTTTCTTGGATATAGATTTCTGCTTAGTGCTTCATCCTAATCTGGCTCTCCTCACATTGGCTCAGCTTGTCTGAGCGTGGAAAGCTAAGCAGGGTCAGGCCTGGTTATTACTTGGATGGGAGACCCCCTCCTCTAGTTTCCTGCATTGAGCAGGGGGTTGGACTTGATGGCCCGGTAGGCTCCTTCCAACTCTATGATCTATGAAGCCTTGTAGGCTATCCTTCGAACTCTATGATCCTATGTATGATACCTATATATTTTAAAGCTTTCAAAGTCTGTGAAGCCTTTCCCAATTGGGTGCCCTCCAGATGCTGGGCTACAACTCCCATCTTTCCCAGCCAACATCCCATTTCACCCTGCTGTCTGGGGATGATGGGAGTTGTAGTCCAGCACAACTGGAGAGCACCTGGTTGGAAAAGGTTGCTGCGGAGACTAATACTTTGCCAGATCTCATATACCAGGGGGTCTAGCAGGCAAATACGTATACTTGCGCTGTACATTAGATCCAATTATTATTATTATTATTATTAATATTATTGATTACATTTATATCCCACCCTTCCTTCAAGGAGCACAAGGCAACATAAATGCTTCCTGTCCTCACAACAACCCTGTGAAGTAGGTACGGCTGAGAGACAGTGAGGGGACTAAGGTTACCCACTGCGTTTTACCACTCAGTGGGGATTTGAATCCAGTCCTAGTCATGAGAAAGAAGAAACCATACCTACCGGTACTTATAGAATCATAAATACCTTGGAGGTCATTTAGCCCAACCCTGTAATCAAGATGCAAGTTGAATACCTCCAGCGAAGGAGAGCCCACCAGCTCCCAAGAAAATGATGTCTGTTCCACTGCTAAATAATGTTTAGCCAAAATCTGCTTCTTTGCAATTCCCACCTGCTGGTTCTAGTCCTGCCCCTCTGGAGCAAGAGAAACAAGTCTGCTCCATCTTCTGCAGGACAGTCCTTCAGATATTTGAAGACCATTATCATGGCTCCCCTTAATCTTCTGTTCTCCAAACTAAACATACTCAGCTTTTATTAAATATAGTTAGACACTATAGAACTACTACTACTACTGAGGGTTAGGTAATTTTCAAGGTCCTTCTGGCCACAGAAGATCCTGGCAGCGAAAGTAAATGTTGTGGCCTATAATTACGGTACTGTCATTATTCTTATAATTTTATTTCATTTTATTTTTACTGGCCTAGTTCTGGTGCCTTTAGCTGGAGCCTGACACACAGCAATTCAGCAAATGACACTTTTCCTAGCATAGAGAAAACAATACCTGCTAAGTTTTGGTATCTCAGTGCTGTTAAAGGCACAGAAGCGGGGCCAGCAGAAAAAGTGGCAATCTTACCCACTATCCATTCCAGGGCCAAACTAGAGAAGACAATGGAAATCCATGACTGGAACTCCCATCTCTCTAATTCTTTGTTAAAAGCAGGTACAGGGGAGGAAGCACAATTTAGATCTGGACCACAGTGCCGAAGTAGGGTTAACTATTCCTCTGTAACATTTTTCAGTTTAAGATCTCTCTCTCACACACAGCTGTTGGTGCCACTAGTGACTTGCCCTGTTTGCATTAAAACAAATGACATAAAATTAAGAGATAGGAAATCAAATGATGGATCTTTATCACCTCGTCTACTTTGGCCCTCAGCAAGTCAACCAGGGTGACCAACCTGGGAGTCTGACACACTACTTGGGTTACTTTCCCTGACATGCTACGAAGAATGCCTTTCTCTTGGCATTTGTCTGCTCTCCTCCTCTCCCCAAAAATCGCTTTTTGAGTTGCTCATTCCACTACATAGGAGAGAACTGGGGTTTCATAGATTTCATAGGTTACAGAGTTGAAGGAGCCTACAAGGCTATCGAGTCCAACCCCCTGCTTAATGCAGGAAACTAGAGGAGGGGTCTCCCATCCAAATAATAACCATTTGTATTTTAATTGTACATCGCCCAGGGTGGCCGGGTGGCCGGCCAGATGGGCGATTGATAAATATAATAAATAAATAAATAAATAAATAAATAAAATAAAACCAGGCTTGACCCTGCGTAGCTTTCCACGCTCAGACAAGCTGAGCCAGCATAAGCCACAGGCCTGTAAGTGAGATTGAGCTTGGAAGGATTATCTGGAATGGGTTTTCTTTGGCTAAGAGAAACAAGAGCCAGGACTTTATTGGTCTCCAGGAATAGGGTGTAACCTAGGAACTTGGGAGGAAATGGGAACAAACTCCTAATGGTCATGGAGGGGGCATGTTAGAGCAGGGATTGCTGGGCTCTCTAGCATTGGTGCTGCTAGGACATGTTAGAATCTGGACTTAATCTTTGGATTGCAATGTGTATTACTTCACTTACTTCAAAATGCAGTAAGCCAATCCTGCTGCACTTGGAACCACCCCTGCTCAATCTCCTAAATGGGTTCCTGGACTCCTGCCCCAAAGGCACTATCCTCTGCGAGGAAAGCAGGATCAAGCACAGGGGTCTTGCAGATCAGGAACCACAAGTGGACCACACTCTGGTATACAAATGGCATCACGCCACCATTTGGGTGTTGCCTATGGTTCTCTGGTCTGTTCATTTTCTTGGAGAAACATAAAGACAGGGAGAGACCAGCCACTAGCTGCACCCGTCATGATTTTCTCTTCTGAACAACTCCCCAAAGCCCAAGGGGCTTTGCAGTCTTCTTTGCAAGGGTCACCTAAGAAAAATGGCCACAGAGGGTCAAAACATTCAAAGTAGGGTCCCTTTGGGCAGGTTGGGACTAAAAGATCTGGAGCAGCCCTCTCTAACTCAGAGCACTGCAGATCAGCCAGACCTCAAGTCCCATCACCATGGCTGGGGATGATGGGAGTTGCAGTCCAACCCATCTGGAAGACACTGCGTTGGGTGAGGCTGGTCTAGAAAGGCTGAAGAGGACTGGTTAAGAATGGGTTAGAACCAGGGGACTGAAGGCAGGGATCCAAACTCCTCTAGGCAAGCCTTAGATCTAGCAGATACAAGGCTAGAAGCTTGTGCACGCTTTTCCTGGAGGTAAGTCCCGTTAGACAGAGTGGGGCTTACTTCTGGGTAAACATACTACCCGCACAGCTGCAAATCCTTAAAGAACCAAACACTTGCTATGGAATTAAAAATACCCCCCCCCCGAACTCAGTGGGCTTACTTCGGAGTAGACACGCCTAGGCTAGGAATGCAATGCGGAGATGACCGAAGCCTATAGCAGGGCTTCCCGTGGGATCCCTCCTGGAGTGGAGAATAGGGAGAAAAAGCACCAAGCCCAGACCCCCGCCCCAAGACCCCCATGCCCCCCGCTTCACACCCACCCACCATCTCCCCACAGCAGCACCCCTGCTCTTACCCTTTCTGCCTCTTTGCTGACTTTGCCCCGCATGACAGCGGGCTTGGAGGCTCAGCCCTTAAAAGAACGCCCCCCTGGGGCTCCTCTGCCCTCTACCCCACCCCAGCCGATGGGGTGTGGCGGGAAGCGGTGTCCTGCCGGGCTTCCTGTTGGGGGGGAAGTGAGCTCAGAAACCCACCGATGAAAGCTCCCGCTCCGGCTTGTAAACAGGAAACAGCAGCTGAGGGAGGGGGGAGTACTGGGGAGGGGTCAAGGGCAGGGCAGGTTAAACAGCGTCTTCACAGGAATGCTCATTATGGGGGGAGAAGGGGGGTTCAGGTACAGGGAACCCTGGAATCCTGGCTTGCTTACTTCTGTCCTATAGAACCCAGGCAGTTCCCCCCCATTCATAAGCATGTGGATTGCCACTCTTTCCTTCCCCCCCTCCCCCGCAATTGTGTGTTGTTGTTTTTTTATTAATTGTGCCTAATACTAATTGGTAACATGCTGGCTATAAATTTGTTGCAAGCGCACATTAAGTGGTGTCATGTTTTTCAGCTGGGTTTTGTTAGCCGCCTTGAGTGCCATTTTTGGCCTAAAGGCAGGAGATAAATTAATCAAATAAATGACATACCGTACTTTAAAAAAAGGGGGGGCACACGCATATTCACTTAAAGGCGCTGGGACAGTGGCACTTGGTGGTTGGCCTGGGATGGGACTGTTGCTCAGGTAAAACACGGGCTTGGCACGTAAAAGGTCCCAGGTTCCATTGCAGGCATCTCCAGGGAGGGCTGGGGAAAAGACACTTGTCCGAAACCTGGAGAGCATAGACCAGGGAGGAGCAATATGTGACCCCCCCCCCCATGCTGTTGAACTGCAGTTCCCAGCATCCTTTGCTATTGGCTATTCTGGCTAAGATGGGAACTGCTGCACAACAACATCTGGAGGGTCACATGTTTCCTGCCCCTGCTAAAGACAATACTGATATAGATGGACTGATGGTTTGATTTGGTATAATGCAGCTTTCTAGTTTCCTATCCATCCCTGCTTGCCTGTGTAGGAGAGATTAATTTCTCTCCCCCCCCCCCCCTGAAATGCAGGCCTCTGGGTGCAAATGGTTAGGGACAGGCTTATGCAGTTAGTTACTTTCACATGCAAGCAAACCCCCTCCAGGGTCATTTTTTTTATTCATTACATTTCTATACTGCCCAGTAGCTGTAGCTGTAGCTGTCTGGGCAGTTCACAAAACCAAACCTGGTCATGCATGTGTTTTCACCGTCACGTGGGGAGAGATCATGGCTTTGCGAATTGGGCTGTACACAGATACAACTGGAAGTCATCTCCTCGGTCATGCAAACACTTTTTCCGGCAGCTGTGATAACGGACACGAGTACAGCTGTATGCGTGTACAAGCTGATTCACAGAGCTGGTTCACACACGTATGTGCATCCAATGGCTGCACGCTTGGATTAATGTATATGCCCAATGACTGACGGCTGAATGGATGAATCGATTCCACTGAGAATGTTTTGAGGTGCAACGGAAATTCTGTCTGTGGTATTCTATACCTGTAATGGTCCATTCACACACACACACATACACACACACACACACTTCATCACTTGATGTTATGCTCCTCAGGTGATGAACATGCACGTGTGAACCAAGCCACACAGTTCTCCATGTGGACATGAAATGCATGTGGCTGAAGAAGGGCTGCAGCCACTCACACATATGGGCCCAGCTTCCATTCCTTCATTCCCATTCCATAGACATACGTATCCATGTGATGCACAAACCAATGTGTAAATGTGTTTGTATGCTCAACAGAGTGTACAGTGAGAAAATGGCAGGGAAGGGAAGCAATGGAACCTGGGCCCAGTGGTGCGGCTAGGGCTGGACATCAGGGCCAAAGTCCAGAGCCCACCCGCTGCCCTGAAATGACCATCCAGCTGACATGGGCATCCCGGGCCCTATGAGTGCTGATGCTGCTCGCTGGAGCAGCCTTCCTTATTTTAAAACATTTTGGAGTTAGAGAGCAGCCAACTGGGCATGTACATGGTTAGAGATGCTCCATTTATTATTTTTAGTTTAAATATATATTATCCTTTTCTACAACAAAATTATGCTTACTCCCAGGTAAACGCATTTAGGATCAGGGCAGTGCAAACAGACTCCATTTTATTCCTGTAGTGCTAGGATTTAAATGAGTTTAAAATTGAAAACTGCACATGCTTAGAGTATTTCTTTTTCATTAGGGTTGGCAAACAGGGTTCGGGTTTTTGTTTTGTTTTTGCTCTAACATATCAGGAATGTAGTAGCAGTTGTGAAGCATGGGGTGGGGTGGGGGAGAGAAATGTTAGTTGTATGCTTCTAATCTGAAGTAATACACATGGCTGTGTAAAGTGCTCCCCATCCATAAGATCATTAAGGGCGCAATCCTATGCAAGTTTAGACAGAAAAATGGCCTACAACTCCCAGCATGCCCCAGCCAGCTGCTAGCTGGGGCATGCTGGGAGTTGTAGGCCATTTTTCTGTCTAAACTTGCATAGGATCGCATCTTTAGTCCAGGATCTAAAATTACCTGGCTTCACCACTGATTGGGCTATAATGAATTCACAGGTTTTTAGATGGATTCCTTTTCCACTATGGACTATAGTGATAGAAAATTATGACATAGGAAGCATTCCTGACAGTTGTTTGTGGAAAAGAGTATTGCATACCACCTCAAACAAGAAAATGGTTTAAAAAATGGTTTGCTGCAGGTCCCTCAGGGTTTGACACATGTTTTCCCTGTCCCAGTAGCCAAGGAGGACAGCACATATTCCATAATATTGTTTAAACAAAATCTCAGATCCTTAGGGACATTTTCTGCAAAGTTCAGAGATCATTGTGCCAGCTCTCAAGGAAAGTAATGGATTCCTTAAAACCCGTAACTCAGCGCCTAAAGGTGCTGACTAGCAGATGTTTCTCCCATAACCCTCCACTCTAGTTCTCAAGAGTGCACATGGAGGGCACATTTCTCCCATACTCCCTTGAGCCACAGCACCAAATGAAGTTGGTACCGTCCCCACTTTCCTCCGTGCCCCATTTTGGCGCACGCTCAAAACATGCTGATAAAGTGGTCCCACACCCTTGGCCAACTGCCTCCAACCACTTCCTGCTTGCAGGTGCTCCAATCTCAGGAGGGTGTGGTGTTTTGTGGTTCTCACAGCTTGCTGTTGGGAGGGGGTCTTATGAATAAACAGGAACTAAGAATAGACCCAACCATGAGAAGAAAGGCTTAGCAAACGGAACCCGGTTACCTTTGGCGGAAAATCAACTCAACGTTAACGTTAACAAGGGATGCTCTGGGAACAGACTGAGGGCCCAGGATTTGGAAGGGCCATTGTCACAACCACCAGCTTCCCAGTGCCCCCACACTTTTTTTAAAGGAATGCTACCATTTTTGACAGACCTTCTAATTCTTAATAAAATTGTGCCAGGTTGAAATTCAAGTTTACCCTCTAGCATGGAGTGGCAGTGATGGGAGCAACTTCACCTACTGAATTTCTGCTTGTGGTGCAACTGTTAAAAGCATAGTATAGGGGTACACAACCTTTTCGGGCTGTGGGCACATTTGGCCATTTGAGAAACTGACCTGGACTCCACCACAAAATGGCTACCATGGCAGGTATGGCAAAGGACAAGTAACCTGACCAAAAGAGTGAATATAAGGCAGAGATGGAGTCTGAGACCCAACACACTAAACAACTCCCCTAGCATGGCTGGCTAGAGAATGCTGGAAGTTGTAGGGCTTTTTCTGTCTAAATATGCATAGGATTGCGCCCTTAAAAGTTTTTTGAGTGACTAAAAAAAGTGTCCTGAATTTAATCAGGTAGATTTTAAAAAATTGTTTACTGCTGTTTTTAATACAAATGCTTATACAAAAAACATCTGGGGAACACCATGATAAAAGAGGCAGTCCCTTCTGGGTTGTGTGGCAGAAGTGGGAATGGTTCATCTAACACGGTGATTGTTGCAACACCATTTTTCCTATGCAAATTTAATAAATCAAGTAATTATTTAAAAGGTTAATAGATTAATAGTATTAATCAAATAAAGCTCATACAGTTAAATGACCAAGATTTCCTTAATTAGGTGACAACCCTAGAAATTACATAAACCCTATCCCTTTTGCAACATTGTTGCAATCTCTGAAGATCCAATAACTGGATCCAGACTTAATCATGTTTAGTGTAGACTAACTGAAATAAATGGGCCAAGTTAGTAATGTCTAACTTAAGTCCCATTGATTTCAATGGGTCTACTCTAGGGATAGGTAACCTCAGGCCCAGGGACCAAATCTGGCCCTCTGAGTTTCCCTAGATAGCCCTGCCCCTTTCCCCGCAACCACCAATTGTTTGGTAGTCTTCATGATTTTGTGCAGTTTTACCACCATTCTAAACAGTTGAAATGGCTCTCCTTAGGCTTAGTTACTGGCAGTAAGAGCTTTAAGCTAGAATATGCTTAGGGTTTGTTTTGTTTTTTGCCCTACCCACGGAGAGAATGTGGCCCACAAGAGCCTCTTCAAAACTGAATTCAGCACTCAGGCTGAAAGAGTAGACCCCTGGTCTATTCTAAGCATGATGACATCTGGGTCCAACCCATCGTCTTAGCATACCAGCTGCTGTTCCCAGTAATGTATGTCTTCTTTACTTCTTAACCAGTGGTGGGGAAACTTGTCGCCCTCCAGATATTATTGGGCTCCATCCGCCCCAACCAGTATGGCCAATGGTCAGGGATGGGAGTTGTAGTCCAACCTCTGGGGGGGCCACAGGGAAGGCTGGTCTAAATTTTAGAAAATCCAACATCAAAATTCCAGCCCCGTGGCAGCAATGGGTGCCCTGGATGTCTCTTCTTGACGTGAAGCTCTTGTTTAACAAATTAAGGGTGCAATCCTATGCATGTTTAGACATAAAAAAAGTCCATTCCCAGCATTCCACAGCCAGCACGTTGTAGGGCTTTTTTTCTGTCTAAACATGCATAGGATTGCACCCTTCACAGTGAGCTAACGAGCCAGTGGTGTTCTTGTAGAGTTGGGGTAGCCATGTTTCTGAAGAAAAAAACCCAACCCAACAGCATCCCAATGATATTGATATTCTGCCCCCCCACCCCCACCCCCACCCCCACCCCAAGTCCACATTCTGCAGCCAGGATACAAATGAAGTACATCTCCATGCATTTGCTTTGCATAATTTCATGTGTCTTCGTTTGTTTGGCCTAATTTAGACTAGTTTCCACGATTTAAAGATCCAGTGCAGATTCTACAATCGCACAGCCATGAAAGAGATGCACAGGATACAGTAGCCCTGAGCCGGATCAAAGTTTTCATGTGGCCTAGAGCCATGAGACACACAACGCTTGCTGCTATTCAACACACCAAACCGCAGGCTTTGCTGTTTTCCTTCTCACGCGCTCAAGGAAAAACCACCAAGAAAAGCGAGGGGGAAGGGGAGGAGAGTGCTTGCTGAGCAAAGTACACGGTTCAAAATAAAGTACCCTTGAACTGGCTGTGTATATATAATGTGTTGATGCACGAGGCATCAGGAAAAAAAGAGCGAAAGCGAGCTGTAATAGTGGCATGTAATGGACAAGGCTTGCAAAGTTTCAAGCACTGCATCCAAAGCTATAATCAAGCTGTGTGCAGTCTCAGGAAGCTTGGATATATTGAGTTTTACTTTATTTCACGGATCTTTTCAATTGTGCCTGTGACATTCTGCTATCACAGATCTCTCTCTCTCTCATCTGCGCTCATGTGCTTCATTGTACATCAGCACATTTACATGCACCGCTCTTTCTAAGCTGCTTCTGTTCATTTGGCATGCTTTCCCCACTCAACAGCCATCTCTCTCTCTCCCCAGCACCCAACATTTCCCCATCCCTGCTGGCTGTGCCTAGGTAGTTTACTGCTCTTTCCAGCCCTTTCTTTGGGGCTGCGGCCTCCACCACCTTCTCCCGAGTTCTGTCACTGTGTCATACTGGCCATAGCTGGGATAGTATTGCACACACAGAGAGTGTTCTTTATTTACACAGGTCCTTTATTAACACACGTGAAAACACTTTGAGCCTACAAGTGGTGTGTGTGTATGTGTGGGTGGTCGGGGGAGGGCATCTTGTGTGGGTCGGAGGTCATAAGCCCTCCGGGATCCATGTGAAACCGAGCTAAGTGAATTCCATGCAAGGAAGGAAAGAGGTGGGTTAGAGTGAGGTGGAGTGAACCAAGACGTACACGGAGTGGTTTCAAGGGCAATCTTGCAAGGGGAAGAGCCACTGAATACCACACACCCAGGAAGTAACGCTAGCTAGCCTCCCCAAACTGCAGGAAAGCCCCAGGGGCCTTGTACAAACACCATCTATCCCACAATACTCAGGAGGACAAAAGAGGGGAAGGGGCTAATGTTTTCTTCCAGACAATCCTTTGCACTAACTTTCAAATGGTAGTGGTGGTGTTTTCTCCCACAATCCTTTGCAACAGCTAGAACAGGGACTGGTGCTTAATTTTTCTCTGACGGGTCGGTTCCACAGGATTCGAATGTGGTTGCCACTTTTTCCTCTCAGTATTCGCTTTAGCTTTCAAGGTTCCCCCCTTTGTTTCTTTTGTTCTCCTCTTGGCGTTTGTATCAGCTCCCCAAGGCGGTGTTGGTTCTTTCTTTTCTTTTCTTTTCTCCCACAGTCCTTTATGTTGGATCCCCAAGAAAGCTGGTTTTCTTTCTCCTCCCAGCGGCTTTTTTCGGTTCTCACTGCCCTCCTTAGGAGCTGGGAGTGGGGAGGAGGAAATCACAGGAAGGAATGTAGAATGGGAAAGGGGAGATAACCGAGGCACTGTTCTCCCTTCCACATGGCACATGTATGCGCACACTGAGGGAAGGAGAAGGCTCGGCACCAACACAGACATGGTTGCCTAACATACACAAAGTTGAGGAAAGAAGGCAAGCTCTCCCTCTCTACCATTCCCTCCCCCAGACACTGGCTGGGTTCAGACGACACAATAACGCACACTCAAGGGTTGAGTGTGGGTTGTTGTTGAACCATGGGTTGTTGTTGAACTGTGGGTTATTGTGTTGTCTGAACCCAGCCACGCTAACAAACATGGTTTGTTAACCACAAACAACCCACAGTTCACAACCCAACAACAAACCATGGGTTCTTTTCATAGGTTGTTTGTGGTTAACAAACCATGGTTTGTTAGCACAGCTGGGTTCAGACAACACGATAGCCCACGTTTCGACAACAACTCACAGTTAAACGACAACCCACACTTAACCCATACTCAACCCTTGAGTGTGGGTTACTGGGTTGTCTGAACCCAGTCATTGTGACCCATTGCCATTTCCCCCCCTGTGGAGGAAAAGCTCCTTCCTCTCCATTCATCTCCCCATTCCCCTCTGCCTTCCATGTTTCCCTTCCACTTCTTCCCTCACTGCAACCTTGGCCAATATTGGGCAAGATCAGGGTCCCCACCCGGGACTTGTACAGGAACCGACACTCCTGGAGAGATTAACCCTAGAAAGAGAGAGAAAGAGAGAGAGAGGAAGAGGAAAAATTAAGAAATTAGAAGGAATCCCAAATATATTAGACTGCAAAAACACAGAATGCAAACTTTAAATTCAGCACATAAATATATACATTTAGTAAACAGATTGTGCAAAACATGCACACCGCTCAGAAAATTTGAAGAACTAGGTTTGGATAGTTTATTCCAGTTGTAGCATGTCAAGACTCTGCGGACTTGAGGGGTTCTTCAGGTTTGCTCCAGGAAACATCCCTGAGCATAGAGAATGCAACACAACAATCCTCTGGCAAAGATTTAAGGAAGAAACAAGGCTCCATGGAGGTTCTTGAGGCCTTGAAAAAAGATGTGCACCACCACATCACTCACTCCAAAGCCCATCACTTGCCACAGCTGCCTTTTTAACGCCAGTTTGAGAGGAAGGGCAGGTCCATACTCTATCTGTGGTCTAAATCAAGAAGTTCAGGAAGGAGCTGGAATGTCCCCTTGTAACAGCTTGTACCTCCACAGAAAAGTCTACCTTTTGTTTTGAGAATCCAGATCCTTTACGTAGGCATGGCTAAAATGAGGCTTCACTCTGGTAGCTACATTTGATTCCTAAGCTATCTTTTGTTTCCTTTTCTTCCTTTTCCTTTCTTTTTCTTAATGCTTTCAAGTTGACCAGACTTATACTATAGGCCAATCCTATGCATGTTTACTCCGAATTAAGTCCCATTGTGTTCAGTGGAGCTTGGTTCCAGGTAAGTGTGCATAAGATTGTAACTGCCAATTAGCTTGCACCGTGCTAGATGCAAGAAAGATCTCAAGATGCTCTTGCAGCTATTGGAAGAAAGAAGCAATGGCTGCTCTGCCTTTGAAAATATTAAAAGTCTTCTAAATTACTGTTGTTGCTTTTACATTATTTTAATGTGTTTCATCATTGATTTTATTGTATTTGTTTTATTTATTTATTTATTACATTTATATCCCGCCTTTTTTCCTGCAAGGAACTCAAGGCGGTTTACATAATCCTCCTCTCCATTTTAGCCTCAGAACAACCCTGTGAGGTAGGTTAGGCTGAGAGTCAGCGACTGGCCCAAACTCACCCAGTGAGTTTCATGGCCAAGTTTCATGGCCAAGATTATGTATGTTGCCCTGAGAGCTTTGGCTATAGGGCAACTCATAAATTGAATGAATGAATGATAAAAGTCGGCTTGCTTAACAAAAAGCCTGAAGAACAGTTCTGGTGAACATGGAAGCTTGCTCATTACTTTGTAACACATTTGATCCTAACAAAGGTAAGAACATAAGAAAAGCCCTGCTGTATCCGTCCAAGGCCTGTCTAATCCAGCATTCTGTTCCCACAGTAGCCAACCAGTTGCCTCTGGAAAGTCCACAAGCAGGACATGAGTGCAACAGCACCCTCCCGCCCATGTTCCCCAGCAACTTGTGTATATAGGCACACTGCCTCTGATACTGGAGGTAACATATAACCATCAGGACTAGTAGCCATCGATAGCCTTACCCTCCATGAACCCATTTAATCCCCTTTTAAAGCCATCCATGTTGGCAGCCATCACTATATCTTGTGTTGATGAATTTCACAGTCTTGACTATGGGCTGTGTGAAGAAGTACTTGCTTTTATCTGTCCTGCATCTCCCACCATTCAGCTTCACTGGATGATCCCGTGTTCTAGTATTATGAGAGAGGGAGAAAAACATCTCCCTATCCACTTTCTCCACACCATGTATAGTTTTGTACACCTCTGTCATGTTCTCCCCACCCCACCCAGACCTTTCTTGCCTTTTTTCTATAAAAAATATTATAAAATTATGCTACTGTTGCTTTTGAATTTTTCCCCCTAATGGACCAACACAGCTATTTTCGATTTTATGTCTTCATTGGATCTTGTAGTTATGGGGCCTTTACCCATCCTGGTGCCCTCCAGATATGTTGTGCTGACTGGGGATGGTGGGAGTTGTAATCCAACACATCTTGAGGGCACCAAGTTAGGGAAGGCTGCATATAATTCCTTGTGATTTCTATAATTTATTGTGATTGCATAATTTTGGAAGCGGGGGAAACAACAACAGTGTCCTGTGACATAAGTTTTCAAGCACTGGAGCTTGCTTCATCAGATGTATCGGAAGCTCCCACTCTAACATTTACTCGCAGTTGTGTGGATTCCAATGTATGCCCAGAGCTACACACATAAGCTTTGGTGTTCACTCCAGCAGAGAGAAACTCTGCAGGGATCTAAGGATGTGCACACCCAGCCCCCTTTTACAACTGAAGTGAAAGGGGAATCCCGTTCATGGTTGAGCTGCTACACCCACTAGGAATTGCTAGATCAAGACTCGTAGTACTAGTGAGATGCCTATTCAGCTCAGATGGAAGGTGTGGGGCGATAGAGATCTCTATATAGTCTCTCCTGAGGATAGGACTGAAATCCAAACCAACCAACCCCCGCCAAAGTGGAGTGAAGTATACAAATATGACAATTTGTCAAAATTGTTTGCATGATTTTAGGAGAGTCTTTTGCAGAATTTGAAATTTCATGTTCAGTCTTGTTTCTTTCTTTTTTCTTTCCTAGGGGCTGAAAATTGGCTTGTGATCTCTGTAAAGGAAGGGTCTGAGTCACAGTGTGGTAGCTGAAATTTATGCTAGGTGAATATGCATCACCCTTGAAAACATACACTCTTGCACTGAGTGAAAAACACACTCAAATGCTGTGTGTGATTTAGCAGACACTGCCAAGACATGTTTAACTATTGTTGCATGAGTGCGAGGGCTAGAAGTTTGCTTTTGTGGGGAAAAAATACATTAAGGGTGCAATCCTAGGACTCCCCCCCTCCCCGCCGTCTAAACATGCTGCATAGGATTGTGCCCTAAGGTGAAATTTGCAACAACAACAAAAAATCCACATTAGAGGCCATCTTCTGCATTTCACAATTTAATCACTCAAGAAGAATTTCAAATTTCCTTCTGCCTCTTCCTACCAGTGCTCCACTGGCATTTCACAGATTTTTCACTTCCCATGGCCATTCCACAGCCATTCCCCACTCCTCCTGCCCGAGTGCCAGACCCTAGTTGCTGTGCACCCTGCTTTACAACCCACCCCCATCCCAGTTCCTCTGGTTCCATCCCCTTCACCACCCGCAGTGGGCCCTACCCTTCCATTACCGGTAGAAGCCCCATTGCTGGAGCTCAGGTTATGAGAAGGGAGCTGGGAGGGCGTGTATGAATCGTAGCTTCGCACCGCTGAGCTGCCGGGGAGCATGCAGGAATAAGACGACGTCTGGCTGGCAACGGGGGGCACCGCCTGCTGTCGAGGGCCAAACAGGATGCGACAGAGGGAAGGGAAAAGGCGGTTAATAGTGTTGGGGAATCAACGTCAGTCCTCCCCAGCTCCTACCTGGCTCTCTTTGAGCATCTGCGTGACCATTCTAAGCTCACCTGGATAGGAAGGCTGTTTGCCATGGAGAAGGTGGGTAACGGTGGAAGGGCACCATAATTGTTGCTGAGGGCGCTTTCCGTACGGCCCAGCATAGAGCCTGGAACAAGGAGAAGGGACAGGTGAGACTGGGTGGCCACCTGAGTCCCGGGAGTGGGAAGGCTGCGGCTGTGTCAGCAAGGGAGAGCCCTCTTGGCGGGTACAGTGCCATGCTGAACGGGGCCTCTCAAGAAGACACGGGTCAGCAGGGAACGGGCAGAGGATGAATGAGCTCGCCGACTACAAGGCCCTCACCTGACACAGTAGGCTGGGGTAGGGACTGGTAGACAGTACTGCCCCCAGTGCCAAAATTGCTGTTTATGGTCAGGTGGCCCGCAGTGCTCCCTGCTTGGCGCCTCTGGTTCCTCAGTTTCTCCTCCCGACGCCACTTAGCTCGGCGGTTGGAGAACCAGACCTAGAGGAACAATGAAATGGAATCAATTGCCCAGAAGGATGGGGGAAGAGGAGATGCTAGATATCCCCTCCCCGTTCCCCTCCCCTTAAACTCCCCTTACCTGGATCCGGGCCTCTGGGAGATCAATTTTTGCTGCCAGACGTTCACGGGCAAAGACATCCGGGTAGTGAGTACGCTCAAATTCTGAAGAACATTTAAGGGTGAAAGAGTCAACATTTCGGAGACCACTTCCCCTCTTTTCCCATCATTCCGAGTTCTTGGTGAAATAACACATATTCCCAATCTCTCACACCTTGGTAGACACCTTAGGAGAACAGTTGTTCCTGTATTGCTTTTCATAGATTTCATAGATCATGGAGTTGGAAGGAGCCTATAAGGCTATTGAGTCCAACCCCCTGCTCAATGCAGGAAACTTGAGGAGGGGTCTCCCATCCAAGTAATAACCAGCCTTGACCCTGCTTAGCTTTCCACACTCAGACAAGCTGAGCCAGCATAAGCCACAGGCCTGTTTTGTCAGCGCTCATATTCCTAATCCTGCCAACAAAGCATATTTGAACAAAACTGCAAAATTGTATCGCGCTGTGACCCTCCCTTCCCTTTTCTACATTCCTTTGCTGGACACCAGGAATGTCCTACCTCACAGGGTTGTTGTGAGGATAAAATGGAGAGGAGGAGGAGGAGGATTATGTAAGCTGCCTTGGGTTCCTTTCAGGGAAAAAGGCGGGGTATAAATATAATAAACAAACAAACAAATAAAAAATATGTATTGGAAGGGGAGCTGCACAGAACCATCTCCATCCTGCCCGCTAGTGGAGTGCAGAGGCACTGTGCTCTGTGGATTGCTCACACCTTCCACTGACTGGAATGGGAAGATACCGCATCTATTATGCTCAAATATTCTCTCTGCAGCAGGGCTGGGCAACTTGTGGCCCTTCAGATGTGTTTGCCTACAACTCCCATCAGCCTTAGCCAGCATAGCCAATGGTGAGGGAATGGCAGGCCAAAACATCTGGAGGGCCACAAGCTTACTCACCCCTTCTCTATAGGGTGGTGAGAAATATAATACATCTCCCCATTGTGAGGAAGACTGTGACCAGGAGAGCTGTGTGCCTGCTTGGTCAGTCTGCTGTTCAGGGGCTAACTGCTGATGGGCAACTCCAAGGCCCCTGGCTGCTCTCCCTTCTTATGGTTCTTTAGCTTTAATCCAAACTTGGATGGGACGGCCTTCAAACAGAGGACACCATCAAATAGAGGACTGTCCTTTACATAGAGGGCTGTCTTCTATAAAGTAGGACACATGGACATCCTAAGTCTCTGCCTTCTAGTACAGTGTTCTCCAACCTTGGGTCCCCAGATGTTTTTGGCCTACAACTCCCAGCATGCCCCAGCCAGCTATGCTGGGAGTTGTAGGCCAAAAACATCTGGGGACCCAGGGTTGGAGAACACTGTTCTAGTAGAATTCAACAATACTGAAGCATTACGTTCAGTATTGCCCATTTTCTGTCGACTGCTGCTCATCCCATGGAAACACAAGAACCTTCTACTGGAAGCAGGTGGCACTGCAGATGCTGCACTTCCAATACAGTCAGTTATTTGCAAGTGACATGTGCTTATAATGCCAAGTAAGGAAGCATCTGTACATCTAAGCTGCAGTACTACTTAGGTCCACCAGATGGCAATGCACATCTTTGCCCTCCTCTCCCCCTCACTTCCATAGGGCACCTTGACATCGGATTGCCCACTTTTGATTTTTTAAAAATCTTTCACCATCAGCAGAGTGCCTCCAAGCATATGCAGAGTTATCGTTCCTTGTGGCTTGGGGAAACACGAACAAAATGCAGATCTAAAGAACAGTTCAGGTTGTCTCAAAACAACATGCTATAGAAGAGGATGCTGGAGGTCAGGAAATCCATCATGTGCAACATAGTGCTCTATGATCCCTTTCAGCATTACTGTCGTCCCACAAAAGATGCATTGAAAGGAGGATTTCCCACAGGTGTCGTTTCTGCCATCATCCACAGTGTTAGGAGTGGTTGTACAATCTGCAACTGGCAGCATTGGTCCCTTTGATGCAACTCCTGTTTGGACAGAAAAGTTGCACCCTTAAGGTGCATGAAGGAGGCCTTGCCTTCACCTCCATCTTCTTATCTGGGTGGTGCTGGCTAACACCCAACTAGGGGCTTTTCTATACGAGGCATTTATTGTGCTGTTAATCATTGTATCTACTTTAGGTTTCGTCGCAGCATTGAGATCCGAGCTCTACACAAAGAGATCTTCCTTTCCTGCTTTTGTGCTACACAGCCTCTAGGTGGAGCTGTGCTATAGCGGAATAGCAGAAATACATGAGGAGATAGTGCCATTTTCACCGTTGTAATTTTAATAGCTCATTTTCCCTGTTCTAACACACACACACACACACACACCCTGGAAGTGCTCTGAAAAAACAGAAGCGAAACTGGAGGATCATGAGGTCATATAAAGAGCCCGTAAACAACTGTGAGTAAAGAATCATGAGCGCACAATAAATGCCTCGTGTAGAAAAACCCTTCGTATCCTGGTTTGGTAATCCAAGTAGGGCTTTGAATATTAATGGAATAATAGGATCTGCAGCCTTAATATGCCTGATTGCACGATCAGCAATGAAGTAGTTCAGCTGAGAAGCAGCTCAGCATGCGTGTCGGCAGACTTACGTCTTGGCCTCCGAATCTAGTGAGCCAGCTAGCTTGCCTATGGTCTCTGTGACAACAATGCCTACGTGTAGACATGGCAAGGCAGAAAGTGATGCTAACCACCTCTGCAGACCTTTCATAAAAGGCCATTCCCACATGTCAGTTTAGCGAGTATGTGTTTGCACTGTCTGAATTAAAATGCACATGCATGCGCTACAGCGGTGTACATGTGTGTGCTAAGCATGAAAATACCTACACCCACACGCCCCCCCCCTTAGCCTGAAATCAGCCTATTTTAGTTACTAACCAGAAGGATGACATTCTAGCCGGTCGGCAGCTTCACCTGAGCATCACCGCATTGTCACCTGTTGCTACCGTCATCCCTTTCTCACCTTTCTCCAGTGCCTCGATCTGCTCCTGGGTAAAAGATGTCCGGTTCCTTTGCAATTTGCGCTTCAGCTGTAAACGGATTTGGGACTCATCTAGATCTTGGCTACTTGCACCTTGCGGGTGCTCAGGATCCAGGCCACTCTCCAGTTGCTGGCAGCTGTCTGGGGGGTTGGAGTGGGAAGCAAATATGTGAAACAAGGAAGGCACCTCCCTTTACCTTTATTTATTAGAATCCATCATCATAATCTCTGTAGCACTCCAGTGTGACGTAGATGTTAGAGTGTTGGACCAGGACTGAGAAGACCCAGGCTCAAGTCCTTGGTCAGACATGACACTTACTGGGTGACCTCGGACCGGTCAATCTCTTTCACTCTAGAATTCTAGAGCATCACCACGGGGGTTTTAAGGACAAAAATGGGTGGGTGGGGCAGAATCATGTATGCTGCCTTGAAATCCTTGGAGGAAAGGTAGGATATAAATGTAATTAATAATAATGATTGTTATCTTGTTTGTCCTCATAGCAATAGTAGGAAGTGGGTCCCTATCTATTTTACAGAGGTGGGAACTGAGATGAAGCACAAATACACACACACACACACACACTCCATCCTTCCTCTAAGGAGCTCCAGGCTGTGTACATGGTTTCCACTGCCTTCCCTTTTATCCTCACAACAACTCTGTGGTTTAGATTAGTCTGAGACTGGCCCAAGGTCACCCAGTAAGACAGGTGGGCAACTTCTGGGGCTCTGAGGGCAAATTTCACTTGCCCCCGGGGAACTCCCAGGGGCCACACCTCCGGCAGCAAACGACAGCAGTGGTCTAAAAAGGGTACATTTAGCTTTAAATCAAGGTTTTAAAGCTAAATTTGACCTTTGTAGGCCACCCAGTGGCTTGCTGCTGAAATTCTTCGCAGCGAACCACCAACTGTTTTGCTGCTGCCGCCGCCACCACCACCACCACAGACAAATTGGGGAGGGGGGAGTGGCAGGGGCCACACCTAAGGCCTGGGCAGAGTATGCAGCCTGTGGGCCACATGTTGCCCACCCCTGCAGTGAGAGCTTCATGGCTGAGTGGAAATCTGAACCCTCTTTCCTTTCTTACCTTACTTTGCCATAGGCACATCTCATTCTGGTATCAGTTCTTCTGCCCTTTGTGAAAGTGGGAAGAATGATGCTTTCCAAAGTCAAGAAAGGGGGCAACAAAATTTGGGAGAGAGGACAGAAGATACAGGGGAAGCGGAGGAAAAGAAATTCTGGGGAAGGAATGTTAATTCGGTGACCTCTGGCTTTACTTTTCCATTCTCCAATTCTCAGCACAACCCCCCCCCCCTCCATTTCTCTAGCGCTTCATCAAAAGTAAAAAAGAAAGGGCCAGGGCTCAAAGATGCATGGAAGACACTTGAAACTGTAACCCAGCCTTCTCCAGCTTGGTGCTCTCCAGATATGTGGGACGATGGCTCCCATCATCCCCAGCCCTGCTTGTGTGGTTTCATAGTCCAACACATCTGGAGGGAACCAGGTTGGGGAAGGCTGCAGCCCCCTAAAGCAGGGATGGGGAACGTGTGGCCCTCCAGATGTTGGACTGCAACTCCTATCAGCCCCTGGCCAGCATAGCCAATGGTGAGGGGTGATGGGAGTTGCAGTCCAACCACATCTGGAGGGCCACACGATCCCCATCCCTGCCCTAAAGCGAGAACAGGGGCCATGGCTCAGAGGTAGTGCACATCCCAGGTTTTGTTCCCAGCATCCTCTGTTAAAAGGCTCTCAGATACCGGGGCTCGGAAATGCCTCCTCCTGCTCAAGTCCTTGGGGAGCCATTGCCAGCCAGAGTCAGTAACACGGGGCTAGATGGACCTACGGTCTGACTCTGCATAAGGCCATGTCCAAGGTGTCAAAGCCGACTGGGATGGTCCAGAGGTGAAGAAAGGACACTCTGCTCCTTCTCAGAGGCTCTCTCCCACACTCTTCTTAGAGAGCAAATGCAGCACTGGTGGGGGTGGGGTGGGGGGTTGGGCCAGGGCACTGGGGGAGGGGGTTGAACCCTTCCCCCTTGCTGTTTTCCTGATCCAAATTGCCCTTCTCCCCTGAGTGGCTCTTTGCCCTTGGCAATTTGGATGACTTCAATGAGGGAGGAGTGAAGCTCCCCTCCCCCAGTGCCACACCTCCTACAGCAGTGTTCTCCAACCTTGGGTCCCCAGATGTTTTTGGCCTACAACTCCCAGCATGCCCCAGCCGAGAACACTGTCCTACAGGGATCCCGATCTTCCCCTGCAGCTGAATTTCCCAAGTGAAAAACATCAACAACAGCCGTGGGCCTCCTGCCCTCTCCTCTGTTGCGCCCTCAATCACCCGAATTACCACCTGTCGGCCTTGTGCAGTGCTGGCTCCAGGTTTTGGAGGGCCCTTGGGCAAGACACCCTCCATGGGCCCGCTCCCTCAGTGAGTCCGCCTCCTTCTCACCACCATTGCTACCAGCTGCCCTTGCTCCTCATCCTCTCATCATTGCCACCACCACTTGCTTGCTTGGCGAGCAGAGAGCCAGTCCGCAAGGAGGCAGCGGCATCTGCTGCTGCTGCTGCTCACCTCCTCCCTAGTCTGGGCCACAGCAAGAGGCAGGTGAACAAGCAGGTTGCAAGGGTGACGAGGAGGAGCACGTCCAGGGGGCTCTTGTCAGCGGGCCCCTGCCGAGGCATGACTCCTCAGGAGGTGCCCTACCTCGCTTACCCTGGATGCCAGCAGCCCTGCTGCTCCCGTTGATAGCTGCCTTGTGAATTAACCAGCTTGAGCAAACTCTGGCGAGGAAGCTTCCTGATTGCAAAATCAATCCCTCCGTCTAGAAACAAGATCTCATTTGGATGGGGATTAGTTGGGATGGGGGTGGTAAGATCCTCACTAAACTCTATCTGTGGCCCCCCAGCCTGTGCTCCCTGAGCTCAAGTGACCCACCCAGCCTCCCCTCCCCTTCTTGTACAGGCAGTCCCCGAGTTAAGAACCTCTGACTTTTGGAAAATGATTTTTGAGGAAATATCAGAAATTGTTGGAGCTGATCTAGAGGTTTGTCCTAAAGTAGCTTTGCTATCAATAACGGAAAAGGTGACCGGTCCTCAAAACGTTAAAGAATTAATTATAAATTTGTTAACGGCAGGTAGATTAATGATAGCAAGGAAATGGAAAATTCAGCAAGTTTTCACTATTACCGATTGGTATAAAGAAGTATGGGATATGGCATTGAATGATATGTTGACTTGTAATATCAAATGCAAAAGGGGTCAATTAAAGAAAAATATTTTTAAGGATATTTGGGGTTTATTTTTGGAATATGTGTTAAAAAAGGGGAAAGGGAGTTTACCCTGTCAAGATATGTTGTATTTTTGGAATAATGAACAATTATAGAGCTATTGTATTATTTGGTCCCATGGTGATGGGAGCACTATATTAGTTATATGTGTGTGTTATTTTCCTTGTATTGTTCAATTTTAAATATATATATATATATATATATATATATAAAAAGAACCTCCGACTTACCGAGAACCCATACTTAAGAACTGACTTCTGGGCTCCCCGGTGCTACGTCATTCACGTAGAGTGCATAGCGTAGTATACTATGCAATCTGCATGATTTACGCAATTTGCGTAAATGCTGATTTTAACGTATAGAACGCTGTGCTGTTCCGACTTACATACACATTTCACTTAAGGACATTCTTAAGAACGGAACTCGTTCGTAACCTGGGGACTGCCTGTATATACCTTTCTTTTTCCAGTCTCGCACTCTGCCCTCCCTAATGAAACTGGGCTTCAGGTGGGCCATATCCTTTCTCAATCAAACTGTGCAATTATGCAAACTAACCAAACTCAGACAAGCATAAAATTTCCATAATTTTGTTCCAACCGCAGAAAGTGAGGTTTGAGGGCAGAATTCCAGAGCCTCCTGCTGATTCGCAGGCATCTATAGAAACCCTTGGCAGCCTTGGGACTTAAATGTATGCCTCGCCGGAAAATCCTAAGAGTGGTGGCCAGGTCTGGCATCAGCATCTGGCATCCTTGGGCAGCTGCCAGTACATTAGGACCCCTGGAGGTCCCACTGCTGATGCCTACCCTGGGCCCACTTTTACAATTTTCCCCTGGCCTGGCACTCGAAGCAGCACCAGACAACTGGGCCTAGCTTCCATTACAATTTCCTACAATGCCCTGGCGTAGTATTCCTGTGGGGCACTGTGGGAAATTAAAATGGTAGCTTGCCCCAGCCATCCAGTTCTGCTCGGAGTCTGTTGGGGCCTGCTGACACAGGGGGCCCACCGGAGAAAACTTGGCCCAGGGCTCCCTCAAGCCTGGGCGGAGGCCCTTGGGGTGGCTATGCCTCTCAACCCTGACCCCAAACCCCCACCTGCTGCCTCAGCCCTTCTCTCCCACAGATCACAGACACTCCCCGCTCTAAGGCTTGCCCTGCTCCTTTCCCAGGCTCTCTCTTCCCCCTGGCTGACTGCATGGTGTTTGTTCACAGTGACAACTGTTTATTAATAGTTTATAAAGAGTTAATGAATGATTAATTAGTAAGTGTTAAGAAATTGTTAATCCAGTTGCTGTACGCTTGAGGTGTAGAATCTTGCTTCCTGTGCATTGGGGGGGGGGGAGAGAAAGAGAGAAACTGTCCCAAGTTTCCCCCACCATGACCCTGAGGCTATGAGGTCAAGAGCCAGGGAGGGGGGAACAAACTGGAAGAGACAGGAGTCAGGACTCCTGGGTTCTTCTCTCTGCAGGGACAGGGGGTTGAGCTGATTAAGAGTTTAGATCTCTGGGGAGAAGAAGATGTGTTCTAATGTGTTAGCTGCATCTAGTCCTGGGTTTCCTGAGACAGGAAAGGCTCCTCAGGTTGGCGCGGAACTGAGGCTAGAGGGAAACTGACTCCCGTGGGTTTGGGGACTCAGGCTCCCTGGGAAAGGGACAATGGGTGGGTGGCAACTGGGGGATCTGGGGAACCCACAAGGGTTTAACCTTTTATCCCAGGGGAGCTCTGGTCTGAACAGTGACCTTTCTTTGCTTCTGCGAAGCCAGGCTCTTGGATCTCCGCAGGCGACGCGAAGCCACGGCATCAGCCACAGTGCCCTAATGCGAGGCGACACTGCCAGCTCCCTCCCTCTCCTTCCCCGAATCCTTTGCAGGCCCCCGAGCAATGAGATCCAAAAGGCCCCCTCGGTGAAGAGTGTCTCTGCTTGGCCCCAGCCCAGACATAATGTGTTGTCAGGATCCCTCCCCCTCCCCACCCCCCCACCCCGCCCTGCCAGCCGGCTTGCCTATATGCCTGCCTGCCTGCCTGCCTGCCCAACCCCCACCCCAGTTCTGTCCCCACATCCCCATCAGCTCTGGTTTTTGCTGAGAGATCTTTGCAGAATGCAAAGGGAGGAAACACACTTGCATAAACCCAGAGGGGAAATGGGGTGGGAGGGGTGGTGGTGGTGGTTGGGGGGGGGAGAGGTTGAGGAGAGAAGGGAAGTGTGGGGAGTGGAGGCCATGCACAGTATCTAAAAACAGCACAGATGGAGAGAGCGGAGGTGGGTGGGGGGAACTGCCTGCTTGATGCCTAGATAAGCGCAGCAGCCGGGCCCATCTCTGTGGATCCCTGTCACACAATGGAGCCCAGAACATCAGGAGGGGGGGGGACGGGGACATCATGCCTGGTGGATCTAAGGCAGCAGCAATAGCACAACTAGGCTGGGGCAATAGGGACACCAGTCCCAGGCTCCACATGGGCAGGGATGCAACGTGGACCTCAAGAATCACGCCATATATTCCAGGCTATTACACTAAGGTTAAATGACCAATTGTTTCCTTATCCAATAACTGGCCAGGTTTCTGAGTTGTCTCACAGCAGAGCTGGCAAGACAGGAGCAATCTATCTGAGCTGAGGAAACTTGGAATTTCACCAGCAATAGCTTTCAACTAAGGTGCACACCTGCCCTGAAGCAATCCCAGAATTCACGAATTGCTCCCCACAGGGGTCGATCCTGGGCTAATCCCTCTTCTATATGCCTTTCCTCCCCTATTCACACAGATAGACAGAGTGCCCCAGAAAGAAGGATGCTCCTTAATGTCTGTGGTGCTGGGGCCTGGGAAAGGATTGGAAGCAAAGAGCTGCATATCTCATTTGGTTGTAGGAATGACTAGATACTCACTGGATGAAAGAAAGCTGGGGAGGGAGCAAGTTCAGTGCCCTAGACCCCTTACTTTATGCATTAGTCTCCTTTTTGAAGGCTATGGGGGGTATGATTTGGCTAAGAGTGGGGAGAGTCGGGGGGGGGGGGAGTAAGGTTTGTGGATTTCATTAAGGGTCCCTCTGTTTCCCAACCCCCTTAATCTGAGCAGTGGGGCTGTTTGTCCATCACCACTCAATGTGAAAATGCCTCAGTGCAAGACTTATCACCATTAAGCACATTGTCTTCAGCATCAGAAGGAAGAGACACTCCTTTGCTGCTGCCGCCACCCACAGACTGCTGCCGCCCAACAATACGAGGGGGCAAGTGTTCAAATGGGATAGGGAAGGATTCAGCAAGGAATCCAAGTGCTGCTGCATCCATGGATCTCTACAGCAAACAGGACTAGAAACATGCTTTTAAAAAAAAAATACAAAAACAAGATTCTGAGCATTTTTAAGGGCCACACCATGGTACGTTGGAGGACCCTCCGATCTTTTTATGGGTAAGAGAAGACAAGACAAGGTGGCCCACCTGTTGGATAGTTATCCTACATTATTCTCATTGATTTCAATGAGCTACTACTATGTATGGAGTAATAATTTGAAACCCATGACGTAAGAACGTAAGACAGGTCCTGCTGGATCAGACACAGGTCCAGCATCTGGCCTCCCACAGTGATCAACCAGGAGCCTACAAGAAGCACACAAGCAGGACAGGAGGGTAATAGCACACACACCCCTGCCGCTCTTGTCCCCCAGCAATTAGAATTCAGTGGTATACCTTCCTTCTGAACACAGAGGTTCTGTTTAACCTTCCTGGAGATTTCTCTGCCATGGATCAGTCCAATCCCTTTTTAAAAGTGTCTAAGCCATTGGCTATTGCCACAGTTTGTGGCAGTGAATCCTATCATTTAAGATGCATTGCGTGAAGAAGTACTCCTGTGTGAGTGTGTGTCCTGAATCTACTGCTAACCCACTTTATTTTTCAATTATCCCAAGTTCTAGTGTTATGCAAGAGGGAGAAAAGATTCTCCCTAACCAGTGACATCCAAAGGTAAATAAATACAGACCTGTGGCTTACGCTGGCTCAGCTTGTCTGAGCGTGGAAAGCTAAGCAGGGTCAGGCCTGGTTATTACTTGGATGGGAGACCCCTCCTCTAGTTTCCTGCATTGAGCAGGGGGTTGGACTCGCTCCTTCCAACTCTATGATCTATGAAGTCTATGGAATCATATGATTGGCCCTAATAAACAAACAAACAAATAAATAAATAGCTGAAAGCATACATTAAACAGAAAGGAAAAAAGTCCCCAGCACTGATATTTGACATGAGATGTAGACAAGGCCTGCCCCAGGTTTGGGAAGGGAGGCTGGACAAAGTGCACTCTGGTGGCCCCTCTTCTCTGTTGATGGTTCCTGGGAGGCTAAGCTGGAAGTGATGGTGGTGGGCAGCTCTTTGGTGTCTGGCTCTAGCTGCCATTTACATTTCCCACAATGCCCCCAAGTGACCCTACATGGGGGGTATTATGGGAAATTTAAACAGTGATGAGACCCAGCCGTTTGGTGGCCTAGGGCAGGTGTCAGTGGAGGGTCCTGCCGCTGCCAGAGCACTGGGGCCCTGGCAGTTGCCCAAGGATGCTGGTTGCTGGTGCCAGCTCTGGATGTAAAGCAGACAGCCTTGGTTGGTTGGAGGTGGCAGTGGGCTGGCCTTCTCCGCCTCAGCCTGGGGCAGGGCTGGCCCAAGGCATTTTGCTGCCTGAGGCGAAGGGCAAGATGGTACCCTCTCCTATTCCATGTACAAAAGCCGACTGATTTGGCAGTTGAATCTTACTTCAACACTGGCAATGGGTCAGCCTCCGCCACCGCACAAGAAGACAGCAGGCTGGCTTAGGGGATGTAAAGCAGGCCACGTGGCACACACAGCTCTCTCTTCCTACTCCTTGCTGCCGCCTTCCAGCATCTGCCACCTGAAGCAACCACCTCACTTTGCCTAACGGTAGGGCCAGCCCTGGCCCCCTGGCCTGGTGGGGCATGGAGGAACTCACACCTCCCTTGACTACTTTTAACGTTTCTCTGAGGGATTAACAGCTTGTTACTTATGACAAAGCACAGGACAGAGGACTTGGAACCTGAAAGGAAGGGAAGGGAAAACCGCTGGGGAGAAGCTGTTTGCAGTGGGGAAAATGGTTAAGAACACAAGTACACTGTGTGTGTGTGTGTGTGCATTTCATACCAGGGTTGGGTGGTCCTGTCACCAAACTGTCTTGGTACCACTCTTGGCGGCCACCCCACGCACTGTTCTGTATGTTCAGCATTCTGCTCTTCTCATACATGCCATCCACCCCCATGGAATGGAGCTGAGGACCAGAGGCACAAGGAGAAGGGAAGCAGGGTTGGTGGACGGATGCCTCCCACCTGGAGGCCTGCGAGCTGCAGGGCACACGCCCTGCCCCAGATAAACCTGAAAGACACAGCCAAGAGAGAAACAATTAATCAGCTGAGGAGGAATGCAAATAAGAGGTGCAGCCAGCGCAACAGCCAGCTCTGTGGTGGGAGGGCTAATTGTCAAAGCCCAGTTCCTCTCCTCAGGGATCACCCATGCATGCAGCCCCTTTGCAGTGAAAAGCGCTTGCTGCAAGCCCCTCAGTGTCCACACCAGCCCCCTGTGAGTGAGAGCCAGTGAGTGTGGTTTAACGGTTACAGCAGCCTCCCCCAACCTGGTGCCCTCCAGATGGGCATCCAGCATGGCTGGGGATACTGGGAGTTGCAGTCCAACACATCTGGAGGGCACCAGGTTGGGGAAGGTTAGGTTACAAAGTCTGTCTAGGACTGGGAAGACCCAGATACAAATCCCTGCTTAAACATGAAGGTGGTTATTTCTCAGCCTGCCACTCTATGGTGTTGTGTGGTGGTTGGAGTGTTGCACTTGGACTGGGGAGACCCGGGTTCGAGTCCTCACTTGGCCATCTATGAAGCTCACTGGGTGACTTTGAGCCAATCACCAACCCTCAGTCTAACTTACCTCACAGGGTTGTTGAGGGGATAAAATGAAAGAGGGAAAGCCATGTGTGTTGCATTGAACATCTTGGCTGAAAGGCCAGATATTGTTAACAACAACAACAAACTGTCTCCATTATGTCCATTTTACAGTTACAGGAAAAGAGGATCAGGGGTGGGGTGGGAGGCTGGCCTGATTATGCTTCAGGATCTCACACCAGTTGAGCATCTCATTCCTTCTCAGATGTACAGAAACATTTTCATTTTATTTTACCCCGAAGTCCCAAAAGGTCTCCATGGCTGATAGTGGTAAAGCACGAAGGTCCCAGGTTCAATCCCCAGCATCTTCAGGTAGGCCTGGGAAAGCTCCTGTCTGAAACCCTGGAGAATCAGTCAGAGTGTAGAGACAATATTGAACTAGATGGGCCAGTGGTTTGATTCAGTGACTGGGTTCAGACAACACAGTAACCCACACTCAAGGGTTAAGTATGGGTTGAGTGTGGGATGTCGTTGAACCGTGGGTTGTTGTTGAAACATGGGTTATCGTGTTGTCTGAACCAAGCTGAGATAACAAACCATGGTGAACAACCCACAGTTCACAACCCAACAACAAACCATGGGTTCTCTTCATGGGCTGTTCGTGGTTAACAAGCCATGGCTTGTTAGTGCAGCTGGGTTCAGACAACCTGATAATCCACATTTCAACAACAACAACCCGTACTCAACTGATACTCAACCCTTGAGTGTCGGTTATCATGTTGTCTGAACCCAGTCACTATAAGACAGCTTCCCACGGTTCTATGAAAGACATAGGTTACCTTTCCATCTCACCACTCCAGGAAATGGAGAGAAAAACACTCATATTGTTATGGGTTTGAGGTCAGTCTAAATGACCTTTCAGGACTCCCTTACAGCCCAGTGCCTCTGACAGCAAAGAGATCCAGGATCCCTTCCAATTCTGTGAACTCTTGGTTCTAAGATTTCAGTAAGTAGAGCTATCAGTGTAGATGCCTGCAGGCAACACCTCTCAAAGATCTGGCAATAGGCAGCTGATGGCCAGTAACATTCTGTTGATGTGTTTTAATAGGAGCTGCAGGGGGCCAAGAAGAAAGAGATGATGGGGGGGTGGGGGGAAGATGACCCATTTTTCTTTTCCCCACCATGGACAGTTCTGGAAGGGGGTTTATCTTTCTCTTCCTCCTCCCTAAGGAATGTGCTAATTGAGTCTGGGGTGGGAACAATAGAAGCAAAGTAAGTCTGTGTGTGTAACAGTCAGTCTGTGCTGGATCTGAAAAAGAGGCAGTGAGTCAACTTGCTCTCAGCAGGAAACCCAATGGCTCTATGGGTCCCCCTGTACATCTGATGGGGAGCAGGAATCTGTGGAGAGTTTTGATGCTGTGAGCCCTCATCTTACGCTCAGCCTGTATATATGTGTAAATGAACCTTGTATCACAGAATTGCCACAGCTCTCCAGTGACCTCCTCCCAAGGAAACTGAACCCTGGGTAAGTGCTAGAGTCCTGGAAACATCTCACCTTTTTTTCAGAAGTGGGATGCAGACGTGTAGTAGTACAGTAATACCTTGGATTGCAAGCATAATTCGTTCCGGAACCATGCTTGTAATCCAAAACACTTATATCAAGGCGAGTCTCTGGCGGGTGTGAGCGGGGGCCGATTTCGGCCCGCTCGAGGCGAGTGGTTACATCCCTGCGTCTTGCAAGACCTTGCTCGTTTATCAAGTCAAACATTTTTTAAAAAATGTTGCTTGTCTTGCAAAACGCTCTCAGACCAAGTTACTTGCAATCCAAGGTATTACTGTATATGTACCCTATCATGCAGTAAAGGATTTGACCTGAGAAAAGATCTTGGATCTTCTTGGATTTGAATGATGAGCTGCAAATAGATTCTCATTCTTATTCCCTTCCCTACTTCCACTCTTGTGCATGTCAGGGGTGGCATGGGGGGGGCCGGGAACAGCAGCTCGGGGAGGCCCTACCCCCTACTCTGCTGCGTGTGTCTATATCTGTGCACAGTCCACAGCCAGAGAGATACTCCACCGCAGGGACCTGCTGTTCTCTCAACATGTCAAGGGCCGCTTGCTGCGTCCTTGAAAGCAGTGGCTGCAGCTGCAGATTGGGTGGGTGGGTGGGGGCTGCGAACAGGGGGGCTGCCCGGTCTTTCATCATAGCCACTTCTCCACCCCACCCCCCTCAGCCACAGTACCACGGCATCTGGCAGGAATCCTTCGGAGGGGCCTTAAAAGCACCAAACTCCTTGCCTTGGACAGTCCTCCATGCCAGTCAAAGCACCCCAATGTTTCTAGTACTGAAAGCCCCCTCTCTTCACCAGGCTCCCCAGGGTGGCCATCAGTTGATACTCTCATTTGCTTCATCTGGCCCCCCAGTTAAATATCCAGGGGAAGCAGAAAGACTGAAAGATCGGGGCACTTGGGGTGGAAAGGGGGCGGGGGAGACAAATAAGAAGCAGACCACAAGTAGGTTAGTAATATGCGTGGATGGATAAAACAGTATGGAGGTGGATAAGTAAGAAGGAGCAGGCAGACAGACCGAAGCGGCATGTGGATGGATAGACAAAGTGTTCACTGATTGTGACGGGCATATGTTGCACGTATGTCTTGATACCCATGACTCCTGCCGCAGCCCTTTCCTACCATAGATCTGCACTTGCCTATATAACAACCAATAACGTTTACATCAAACCTCAAAAATCTTGACTTTAGCTTACCATCATGAGACCTTAGAGCTCAAGGGTGTGTACTCATTTTATTTGCTCTTTTAGCTGTTGGGGAAGGGGGGGGGTGTTTAAGGTGAGCATAGCCAAACAGTAGTTCAGGAGAAGATCGGAACAGAGGCTATCTTTGCCCTTTGCCTTCCTTCTCCCAGCCAAAGCTGGGAATAAGGGGGAAAGTAGGGCAGTGCCTGGGGGAAGGAATGGGAAAGGGAGCAGCAATCACTAGGTTTGTGGAGCCCCATGGTAGAGAGTTCCTTTAGTTCATGACCCGGGTGCCTAGATTGTAAAGTCTACAGCAGCCTTCCGGGCACCCTCCAGAGATGTTGGACTACAACTCCCGTCATCCCCAGCCAGCATGGCCAATGGCTGAACGTGTGTGTGTGTGTGTGTGTGTGTGTGTGTGTACAGTTCGACAACGCCACCTCCAGGTCCCCTCGGACATTGCCCAAAGGAAAATAGGGATACTCTTGATTTCACACCAAGGATCAGCCAGTCTGCCTGAGGGTCAAACGGGATGTGATGTTTTAACAACCACATCAATGATTTTCTGTCCTTAATTAATCACAGGTGCTGGAGGGGGCCCATTTTCATTGGGACCGCAGCATGCAGGGAGAGTGGAGGTTGGTGACAAGGGGAACTCCCCCCCCCCCATTGGGCTAAGTGCAGCGCACGGTGGTGGTGAATTTTCATCAGGGTGATAAAATGGCACCCATCGCAAAGGTTAATGAATGACCCAGTCATGTGAACTCTCTCCCCCCCCCCTCAGAGTTATGTCATGCCCACAGGTATGGAGGGAAGCTAAGGGGATGAACATATGGGAAAGTGCAATATCCCCAATGGTGTGGAAAATCTATTGCAGTTCACAGGCCTGTGGCTTACGCTGGCTCAGCTTGTCTGAGCGTGGAAAGCTAAGCAGGGTCAAGCCTGGTTATTACTTGGATGGGAGACACCCCCCTCTAGTTTCCTGCACTGAGCAGGGGGTTGGACTCGATGGCCTTGTAGGCTCCTTCCAACTCTGATCTATGAAATCTATGAAATTGTGCTCCTTGCTTACAGTAGAAGAGCGCTAGTAGCAGCCATCCTTCCAGAAGCAGCCACTGGAACATTGGCCCTTCTAGCTCAGTATTAGCTACAGTACTGGCTGGACTGGTAGCAGCTCTCCAGGGCTTCAGGCTGAAGTCCCTCTTTTCCAACCCTACCTGAAGATACTGGCAACTGAACTTGGGACCTCATGCATGCAAAGTATGTGCTCTGCTACTGAGCTACAGTGTACCCTTCCTCGTGAACAGTAAACCATCCTGATTGTAAACCACCCTCAAATCAGGTTGATATGAGGAAGTACTGTACATACATTTTGCAAACAAACAGGCGTTCAGATACATTTCCTATGCACTCTAGGGACTGTAAACCTCAAATTTCCTGTGCTATCGCAATGAATACACATCCCCAGCTACATAAAGTTATGTGAAAGAGACATTCTGACTTCTCTGAAGTGCCAAAGATACCCCCACTTTTACTGGACCTGGGAACTTCACCGTCCCCCAGACCAAACTGGGAAACATCATGGTTTGAAGCTGGGGCTTTGCCTAGGTGAGTTTCCAAATATTGTGTTTGCTCAGGCTTCAAAGTCCTCTGCAGGTGCAGAAGGGGAAAAAAGGTGTGCATCAACAGCCCCTGCAACTGGCAGTCAATATGGAGTCTCTGGCTTGGGCAGGCCCTATATAGACAAGGGGTGCCTGCCTTGGCCTAGTCAAGAAGTACTGCAGATTTTGGCAAAAGCCACTGAATGTAGGAAGCTTGAGCTGGAAAAGGCCAGGATCTGGGTACAGCTACCCATCAGCCTTGCCCTGACAATCTTGCACCAAGGCTGACAGCTCTCCTTAAGTGTCAATTTGTTTAATTTTTGTTTTAAAGTATCAACGTTTGCCAGACCTAATTTGAAGATGATTTGTCCTTCCTTTAAACCAGGGGTGGGAGTGGGGAACCTGTGGCCCTCCAGACGTTGTTGAATTCCAGCTCCCAACAGCCCCTGCCAGCATGGCCAGTGGTCAGGGATGATGGGAGTTGTAGTCCAACAACATCTGGAGGGCCACAGGTTCCCTTCTCTTCTCATTTATCCCAGAGCAGGGCTGGGCAGAAAGTAGATCGCTGGATGTTTTAGAGTTCAACACCCATCATTCCTCATCACTGGCCATGTTGGCAGGGGCTCCTGGGAGTTGAAGTCCCAAACATCTGAGATCTATTTTCTGCCCACCCCTGTTCTAGAGCAGCAGAGGAGAACCAAGAGATTGGTCCTGTCATGGACACCCTGTATCCATTCTGGACCATTACAGAAAGCTACACTAACATCATAGACTGACAAATAACATACAGCAACACACATCACAACACATGCAGACCTTAACTGTTAGTATAAAGTCACAGCCACGTCGACACATTAAGCACTCACCAACACAGAGGGGGAAAACACGTTGCCATATATTGCCTAACACAGACTACAATGACTACATTCTGACAGCCATGATAAACAGATGGTTTACCATGACGGGAATGAGCCGCAGTGAGTCTCAGGCTTTCAGGCTCACCCCTTCTCCTCTCTTCATCTGGTGAGGACAAACTGTGGTTAATCTTAACTATGGTTTGCTTGAAACAAGCCAAGTGCAAACCATGGTTATGAAGCTGGCTTGTTATAGTTAATATTAACCATGATTTGGAGTTTAGACTGTTAGACATAACACCAAACTGCATTTAGTTAAAAATGGAAGCAAAAGCTTCCTATCTCCTCCTTACAGCCATGGGGAGGGTGGAGAATGCAAGCCTGAGGCTTGTTCCCATCACAAGAAACTGGTTTATCATTATATCCTAGCACAGCCAAGTGTACCACTGCATGCTGGTACCAAAACGCATTATGCAGCACTTTAGCCAGAAAGACAAGGATGCAGAACACCACACTCATCCTCACAAATAGCCAGTAACAAAGCACATCACTAATAGTAGACAGTGAATCTGAATATGGCCTGTCTCCAAGAAGACCATTTCTGAGCAATTTATTTTAAAACAGCACTTTCTTTATACACATAAATTTGTCTCTTCGATAACTTCACACCTGCAGTCAGTTTAACATGTTTGCTTCTTGCTTCTGGGCAAGGTTTTCAACCTCTGATGTCAGAACGGAACAATGCACGCAGCAGTAGCCATGGCTTGCTTTCACCCTTTTAATCTGGATTCTTAGGCCAATCCCATGTTTTCCAAATCCACCCCACTGCTAATCTAGAAATTAAGAATTAAGACGGCTGACCAATGGAATCTTTCTACCTAAAGAGAAAATAAAAATTGCATCTGCCATAAATTCAGTAACTAATTACTTGTCACCCATTGATGATTTTAAAAATCTGCTACTTAATGCATCAAGCTCACTCTGCCTCTTGGAAGGAACAGAGGATTGGAAATTCTTCTGCAGATATACATAGGCATTGTAAGAGAATTTGCCCTAGCACAACGTCCAGAGAACAAAATTCCTCCAGTGATACACATACATTTAGGGCTTATTCATACACAGTATAATAGGTACACATCGGCAGTGCTATTTTTCTGGAGAAAAGGGTACCGGAACTCTTGGATTACATTTCCTGGGAGTAGATGGCGCTTAAATTGTATGCAAAATAGAGAAAAGGTGTGGAATCAGTTATGGTGAGTTCCACCCAGAAAAAAGCCCTCACTCGGTATACGTGACTGCACACATAACAGAACTACACACTGCAAAGGGAGTTACTCAGCCATTTACATGTGGCAACAACATACAGAGAGAGAGAGAGAGAGAGAGAGAACGGAACAGTGATCCAGCAGATAAGAGCATTGGCTTGAGCATTGTTGTGCTTTGTCAGAAGAGCAGTTTTTCTCCAGTGCATCACCCAACTGCACTTGCCAAAATTTTCCCCTTCAAGTCCCTTTTCCCATATCGAAAAATGGAAAACCCAGATTCAAATGTCTCCTTGAGGTTCAAAAGCCTTGAGGTTTATTTAGAGAAAGGGGGGGGGGTGCAACTAGATGTAATGTGGTAGATCCATAATCAGAATCCCTACATTTTTTGAATACCAATAGCAGCCACTGGTGGTGGTGGGGATTGGATCAGGACCATGTCACTTGAGGAGGTGGGGTTAACCCTTGCCCCATACCATTTTCCCAAGTAAAACTGTGTCTCCCCCTAAACTGCTATTTCCTCTGTACAAATAGCACCTATGTGTGTGTTGGGGACAGCAACCTACATGATTTAATCCTTGGGGCAAATAGAAACGTCAGGGGGCAATTTTAATTGGGAAAATGGCATGGGTGGTGGTGGAAAGGGTTAGAAACAACCCACCCCCAGTACTATGCACCTGATCTGATTCAGCACACACACACAGAGCTGCTATTAACTTTTTTTTAAAGAAACATGGGAAATCCAGATTACAGATCTCTTGTATAACATCTAGTTTGGCCCTTAAATCTCTGAGGCATTTTAACCAAGTTGTGAGATTCACAGGAGTTGGGATTCTGCAGGAAATAAGGACAGCAAATAGGTGTCACACTGAACATACAATTAATTTAAATCAAGCCCTGTAAAGAACAGAAGAAAATCAAACATTCAGATTAAGAAAAAGCTCACTTGATTCAAGCAATCTTGCATCAATTCCCATTTGAAGCTTTTGAAATGATGCACTTAAAAAAAAAAACCCCTCTTGGAATAAAATAAAAACAGTTGGAAATATTCAAGTGCAAAAAGAAAACAATTTGAATGGGATTGATTAATTTGGAACTCATGATTTGTTCTGACAGGTAAGCAGCACATGCCACAAATAGCAGCTAGCTAAGAGGGCAACTGATAACATACACACCAAAACATGCCCAATACACCTGTATACCGGCACAGAACAATATAATACGCAGCTTGCTGAGGCCAGCAAAACAAATGCAGAAAAGGATGGCTATGCACATGCATGCGCGCACACACTACAGCAGGGATCACACACTCACAATACATTGCAAAAAAGTGTGCTCATTCCTAATTAAAAAGCAAATGTACACAGCATAGACAAAGAATATGATTGAGGAGAATATAATTAAACAAGAGCAACTTCAGTTTAGAGAACGTCAGAGCACACACTGGGACTGAAACTTAACAGGGAAGAGGTACAACGCTACCCCCATGATGTAAAATACACACATATACCACCCAGGAATAAGATCCATTTAAAATGTTCTACTTCCAAATTTCTGGTCTAAATTTCTCTGAACAGAAATCTTATCTTTCTGCATCACTAACACTTCAGAATGGTTGTGAACTCATTGCACTACATAACCACACAGATGTCTTATTTTTACTATTATTTATTAAGAAAAAATACAGTTTAAAAAAAAAGGCTTTGAGGTGAAACAATGCACACAGCCAAAGAATAATGGAACTGTGTGTATGTGTGAAGCATTGGTATTTGATCACTCAGACACAGTATTTGAGTATATGATCTCACTTTATCTGACAACAAATTCTACGCGCTGTCCCCTGAAACTGGTTACCATAAATCTTTCAGTATCACACTTCTGCTTGGATTTCATCTACTTTTGCCAAAAATCAAATTTTGATTTTCTGTGTAATTATTTTCAAAAATTCATTGGATTTGCAGCTCTGCTTTTGCCATCCCTTGGTTCATCTCAACAGATCCTCCTTTTTCCATCCACCTCCCATCCTATCTGCTGTATCCCTACATCTTTCACACTTCTTTCTTCCTCTCTGTGTACGTATCTATCCATCCATCTCATACGTCCAGACAGTTCAATTTTCTCCCCATTCCCTTACGAAAGGACAAAGAGAACATCAATGTATGGAATTTGCTGCCAGAAGATGTGGTGTGATAGCCCGTTGTTTAGATGTCTTGAAAAGCAGATTAGACAAATTCACAGAGGATAAGGCTATCAGTAGCTACTAGTCACAAGGGCTATATGCTACCTCCAGGTTTCAGAGGCAATATGCCACTGAAAACTAGCTGCTGAGAGGGCAACAACAGGAGCAGGTTAGTGCCCTCATCCTCCTTATGGTCTTCTCAGAGGCAGGCGTTAGGTTGGCAATTGTGGGAAATACGATGCTGGACTAGGTTAATCTTTGCTCTAATCCAGCATGGCTCTTCTTACATTCCGAAGGAAATTTGCTGGGGCACCAAATAATGGAGGACATCCCTGAATGCACTGGCCACACCCATCCAGGCACAGGCCACACCCTAAGTGCACCATCATAGCTTCACCCAAGACACGCACAAAACAAAAGTAGATGCATTATACTAACACAGAAACAGCAAACACGGAGCATCAGACGCATACCCACGATGGCACGTATCCATAGTTTTGCTGTAGCTCTGCCATTTGGCTCTGCACCTGGGAATTTCAGATTTCATGCAGGAAAAAAGCAAAGCACTAGCCTTCAAGATGTATTTATTTGTCTTTATATTTATGCATCCTGTCCCGCCTCCAAGATGTTCAAAGCAGGGTGGCTAGAAATGGGCTTCTCCCAACCAGTCTCCCATCCAGGTACAGGCTGGGCCCAGAATGCATCGTTTCAGAGATGGAGCTGCATCATAGACCTTCAGACCCTTCTTGGAATTTCATTTCATTTCATTTGTTACATTTCTATACCACCCAATAGCCAAAGCTCTTCCCCCTTTCTCCACTGTCCCTATTATTTGAAAACCTGTATCATAAGCACAAAGTCAGTTACGTGAAGCCAAGTCCGTGCGTGCAAATATGCAGAGTTTAATCTGAGTGTAGAAGGTCTCCTGGCACTGGAATGTGGCCTCTTTGTGGGGCAGAATATGCACAGAAATGCACAAAGCCAATTCTTCCTGCATATCCAAGGATCTCAAACACAACACCAGCCCTTAATGATATATTTAATTCATTTATTTATTTAGTTTATTATTGCACTTGTATTCCTGCCTTTTTCCCTCTTGTGAGGAACCCAAGGCAGCTTCTATGGTCCTCCTCCTCTCCTTTTTATCTTCACAACAATCCTGTAAGGTAGTTTAGGCTGAGAGTCAGTGACTGGTCCAAAGTCACCCAGTGAGCATCATGGCCAAGTTGGGACTAGAACCCAGGTTCTCCCAAATCCCAGTCCAACGCTCTCACTGCTACACCACACTGGCTCTCGTATTGAATGGTCTGGGAGCATTCTGTGTGGCAGCATTGTTCAAGCTAAGTGGGTACGGACTTCATTTGTGCCTGAATGGGAGACCACATGGAGTCCCATGCATAAGCCATGTAATTAGTATAAAAACAACATGCATACCTACCTCAAGGGCTGCTGCATGCACAGACTCAGAAACATAGCACCCTTCCAAGTCTCTTATGTTCAAGTACACAACATGTGTGCATATCAAGCTGTACAGCACCCGCCATGCACATGCCAATTGCAGATGTTATACAGTCATGCCTTGGATTGAGAGCATAATTCGTTCCGGAAACGTGCTTGTAATCCAAAACACTCTTATATCAAAACTGAAATCCCCCCAAAAAAATTTGTACAGAGATTTTTAATTTAAGCCGTACTACAGTACTTGTATTGCAAGACGTCACTTGTATATCAAGTAAAAAAAATTTAAATAAATATTTAAAAATTTGCTTGTCTTGCAAAATGCTCTCAAACCAAGTTACTTGCAATCCAAGGTATTACTGTATAAATGTGTACACACATACACATCTATGCATACACTCTCCACTTCATTCCTCCATATATAACCGTACACAAATTGCTTCTTCTTTCTGTCCCTCTCTCTGTCTCTGTCACACACACAAATACAACATCCATCATGCACAAGTATGCTCACCATGATGGTCTTGAAACAGTCATCCGGGCAACACACAAACAACACACTCTCAAAAGTATGCCACATTTCGGAAACACAACAAGTTTCTTTCAGCACATACATGAAAGCATCCTCTTGATGCCTATATCTCCCCTATGCATCATTTCAAAGAAACTGAGTTTTCTTCTTTATGGCTTTTAGGATATCTTAACTTTTTCCTTCTGCCCTCACCAGAACCCCATAGAAGCCCCCTTTCTCCCAGTCTCAACAATTCCACCTCATAAAGGTACCACAAAGCCCCACACCTACTTTTCTCAGCTCTGACAACCCCATTTTTCACCCTGATTTGGGAGGCCAGTCATCTGCACACACACACACACACACACACACACACTGGGAAACTTGTACCACAGGAGTCCACCCCAGCAAGGGAGAGTGTTTTGTTGTTCCTAGACCAATAAATACACACCCCAAAATGGCTGCCTTCGCTATCCCACTGCACAGTAATACAGGAGCAAGAAGCCTTTCATACCTACGAGGAGGAAATTTGGGAAGGAAAGATCAGAATCTAGATTATGGACAATAAGGGAAAGGTTTAGTAGGGGGAAATCACACAATAACAAAATTTTGAACAGAAACGAACTGTGGGATGTGAGGTTATATAACACCCCACTTCCACAAACACTACAATAACCCCTCCACAGAATATATGGGTGGCAGTGTCTCCCCCAAATCCATCTCCTATTCCCACTCTTGGATCCATTTACCCTTTAGAGTGAACAACATTCTGGCCTTCCCGCCAAGAGCAGTTGCTTCGATAGAATCTACATCCCACTCTGTAATCCATTCTCAGACACTTGGATCCACAACATCTCTGGGTGTGTTTGTCTTTTAGCACCCCCCTACCGCCACCCCCCCGGGAATAAAATATCTCATTCCAAACCATCTGTATTCCCCCAGCCCTGGAATTATTCAGTAAGGTTTTTACCAATATTCTATTCCCTTGCTCAGATATATTTATTATTTTATGCATCGTATTTACTAATATGATTATTATCATTATCATTACCTGGAATCCTCTGGTTCTGAAAAATGCAATTGAGCAGAACAGGGCAGATTTTGGTTAGAGATGATCGGTGTGTGGCAACACTCGAGTCAGTACCAGTTGGTTAGTTAGTTACGTATGAAGAGAGTTCGATCCATCTGCAATGAAAGACAATATTTGTTAACTTGGGGAAGGAAGAAGAAGAAATAATATTCTCAGGGACTATAATCCTGACCATAGCCAGGTTGCTTAAATTCTGTAAGTCAATAGGATCTAACTAGGTGCAGAATTGCATCCTGATAAATTAGGATGCCTGGGGGAGGGGAGGGTGTTATTGCGGGTGGAAGAAAGAAAAAGAGAAATATTAACACAAACAAACCCAAGAACAAACAAGAACTCTTCTAAGCTGCCTCATTGTCCACTCTGTGCTAGAGGATGAGAAAAGGAGTTCCAGCCAGGCAACAGCTTTTTAATCCCACGGTTGCCCCCCAACCCACCTCCCTCTCCCCTCCTTTGTCCCCAGTACCCATGCCAAGTGCCTACCTGTGTGTTCGGAGCCGAGCAGTCTTGCGGGCATAACCTTTCCAATCCTCTCCTTGTTTGCCCTCCCCAATTGTGCTCCCTGTTGTCCCTCGGCCTTTAGGGTCCTTATCCCCTTTTGGAGATCTGGTTTCTACACTCCCTTTGTCTAGGCAATGCCCACCATTCTGTGCCTTGATGGGTGATGAAGCTTCTCTTCCCCTTTTCACCCAGTGCGACCCAGCCTATATCCTGGCCGCTGTGCCACTCTCAGCATCTCATATTTCTAATCCCCCCCCCTTTGGCTCCTTACCCTTGCATCTTGTCAGGCACCCCCTCCTCAAATGCCCATCCTTCGTCTGTGCCCGCTTTTCGGAGATCTTGCCCCCCTCTCCACCTTTTGCCCGCTGTCTCTTGGCGTCCACCCTACGTGGTCTCCCAAGAAGAGATTCTACGTCCCCCCACAGTGTCTACTGCCCATACCCACACTCTCTTGTTTTGGCGCTGTGAGTGGCTTTGGGGCGGGCGTTGTACAGGAATAAATATCATTCCTGGGCACTGAGATTGGGGGTGGGGGGGGAGAGAGAGGCTGGGATGCGCCAAGGGGGGGGAACGCAATGCTGCTGTGACATTTGTGCTAAGTTGTCGTGTCAGATTTGAACTTAATTCCCTCCAATGGATCGGGGGGGGGGGGGAGAGCAGAGAGAGAGAGAGAGAAGTCCCCAGCTATACAACCATGCGCTGTTGCTTACAGAAATCATAGAGAAGGAGCCTGTCATAGCCGGTCAGGGCTACAGGGGATGGGGAGGGGGGGAGAAATGGGACAGACGGCACAGAGAGAGGCGTGAGCTGCACCTTCTAGTGAAAGGCTGCAGGGATGGAAAAATGAGAAGCCGGGAATCTTGGCTCCCGGCCCCCTAGTCTTAGCCCATCAGCTTCTGCCTCTGAGCACTCCAGAGTCCAGGTCCCCTCTCCATGCCAGCCAAGTAGGCCCCAGAGAATCCACTCCCACCGAAAACCTAGGAGTCCTCGCTCTCCACTCCCTCCTCCTCATACTCAAACCCTCTAGGCCCAATGTTCCTCCCAGAGGAACCAGGATGACTGGTTTCCACACACACACACCTCGACCACCACCACCACCACCACCACCCCGTACTATTTCGCATCCTTCTTTCAGACAACCCAGGATAACAAACTAAACAAGAGACTGGAGGAGGCCTTAGCTGGCCATCCCACCCTTCCACCCACAAATCACTAGGCCCTACTCGCATTGCAAATCACGCCATGCTACCTAAGTGCGTTAGGACAACAGGAAAAAAGCCTGCTGGATTTGATCAGGAGGAGCAGTCAGGGATCTGGGGGCAGCCCAAGGAAGGTTAAAAAAAAAAAAAAAGCAGCTAACACGGAGCTGTAGCTCAGCCCATGCAGAGAAGGTCCCGGCTCCCGGGTTCGATCCCCCAGCATCTCCAGGTAGGGCTGGAAAAACTCCTGCCTGAAATGCTAGGGAGTTGCTTCCACTTCCAGTCAGTTCAGCAACATTGGGCTAGATCAGGAGTGGGCAACTTCAGGGAGCTCCCCATTTTTAAAATTTATTTTATTTATTTATTTATTTATTGCATTTATACCCCGCTCTTCAGCCCGAAAAGGCTCTCAGAGTGGCTTACAAAGATTAATAATAAGACAGTCCCTGCCCTCAGGCTCACAATCTAAAGATTACCACAATGGAGCACTAAATGGGCCAAATATAGCTTGTTTGGAAGCTAAACATTAATGTTGTAGTGCTCCATAGTGGCTATGGAGCACTATATGGGTCAAATTTTGCTTCAGAACAAGCTGCATTTGAACATTCAGTGCTCCTTAGCACTAACATGGCCATACACACACACACACACAGCCACACAACCCCCCCCCCACACACACACACACGGCCACAGCAGGGGCCGCACCAAGGGAGCAGCAGGGATTACATGCAACCCGCAGGCTGCGTGTTGCCCACCCCTGAGCTAGATGGACGAATGGTTTGACTCAGTAAAATGCAGCTTTCTATGTCGACTGACCAACCTGAGGGACAGAAATTGCAAACCATACAGTGGCAACAGATCAGATAGCCTAAGAGAAAGATAGAGTAGAGCAAAATGTAGACAGGTGGGAAGGCTTGAACAAGAGGAGTGAAATGTGGGGTGGGTGCGGGTGGGAAGGCTTGAATAAGGCCTGTGTCCAGGATTGAGCAGCAAGGCCAGCCCTGCCATTAGGCAGAGTGAGGTAGCCGCCTCAGGCAGCTGGTTTGGGGTGTCATGCAAAGGGAGCATACTGATAAATATTTATTTATTTATTGTGGTGTTTTTACTGTCGGGGATAGGGAGAGACACTTGTTACATCTTCTGCCAGAATAACTTGGCTGGTCTTGGGTAGCATGTGTACCTTGACTTGGAGGGGTGGGAGGCATTTGCTGTTCTGCCTCAGGCAGAAAAATGTTTTGGGCCAGCCCTTCTGAGCGGCCTGAGGGAAAGAAACAATTGTCTTCATCCATATCCACCTCCCTGCACTTGGGAGATTATTGGTCAAAGCCCTACTTGCATGCCCACCCTTGAGAATAATATAATTGGCAGGCACAAGAGAGAGGGCTTTTTTGGCTGTGGCCCTGCGCCTATGGAGCTTGTTACCAACTGGGGCGGCTGAGGCCCCATCTGTACAGTCCTTTACAATAGCGCTAAAGACACATACGGTATATTCTTGGTTGGTAGCTCTCTCTTAAGGGCTTTATTGAGCTGTTAAATTGAATGTGATTTAGTTTGCTATTGATCTTAATGGGTGGGGTTTTGGGTGTGTGTGTGCTGGTTTTAATTTTACTGTTGTCTCTTATTAGTTGTCAATCCCGGTTTTAGTTTTGTATGATTGGTGTTTTATTATTATTGCAAGCTGCCTTGAGAGGGCTTTTCCACTTAAAGGTGGCCTATAAGTACAGTCATGCCTTGGATTGAGAGCATAATTCGTTCTGGAAACATGCTTGTAATCCAAAACCCTCTTATATCAAAACGAAATCCCCTCCAAAAAAATTTGTACAGAGATTTTTAATTTAAGCCGTACTACAGTACTTGTATTGCAAGACGTCGCTTGTATATCAAGTAAAAAATTTTTAAATAAATATTTAAAAATTTGCTTGTCTTGCAAAATGCTCTCAAAACAAGTTACTTGCAATCCAAAGTATTACTGTATTTTAAATTACAAAATAAAGAACATAAGAGTCCAGCAAGTCCACCTGTTTCCCACAATGGCCAACCAGAAAAAAAGCAATACCCCCACCCTTTTCCCTCAGCAGCTAGTTTTCCGGGCATAATGCAGATTCATAATGCAGAACATGGAGATTCAAGTTATCCATTATGATTAATTAGCCACTGAGTTAAAAGAAAAAGAAAAAAGGCAAGCAAAAAGTTCGTCTTGGTTCAGGAACAGCCCTTATGTGAAAGTGGCAAAGCAGGCAGGGCAGTAGCATTGGGTAAGAACCTACCAACTGAAGCAGAAAAATCTCTCTTTTGCTTATCTAGGCTTCTAGCTGCTGTTCATGTAACTTTTTCGCATTCTTCTGCCTTGGCTGACTTATTATTGTGAACTCACCCAGTGTGTATGTGTGACCCGATAACAGAGGCCTTCTTTAGGGATATCTATCCAAGAATACATTTAGAAACACAGCTTTCTATATGTTCAGGTTTTTCTTTATATTCTATATTATCCCGCCTCAAACGTGTGAGAGAAAAAGCAAACAGGGACTCGAATTGGATCAAGAGTCCACAAGAAGGGAAATACAGGCAGGATAGACAGTGCAGGTGAGGGCAGCAAGTCAAGACTGACTGGCCAAAGAATGAGAGACAGTGGGCAGGACAATAACACTGGTTTTGGACCAGTTGGCCCAAGAGAAAGAGAGATGGGGGGGGATCTGGGAAGACAGTAAGTAGCACTAGGCCAGGAGGACCTAAAGCAGGGATAGGGGACCTGTGGTTGGTAGACTCCAACTTCCATCAGCCTCAGTCAGCATGGCCAATGGTCCAGGGGTGTTGGGAGTTGTAGTCCAACCACATCTGGAGAGCTACAAGTTTCCCAGCCCTATACTATGGTGTACAGACTGCTCAAAAGTATGCGTTTGATCATAAATGCGCATTCCAGAGAAAATAGAAATGCACCAATATGGAGATGTGCGACCCATAAGAAAGCAAGAATTGACTTGCTGGATCAGACCAGGGGTCCATCCAGCCCAGCCTTGTTCCCAAGGCTGATGGGCAGGTGCCTCTAGGCAGCTCACAAGCTGGGTATAAAGCCCCTGCATATGCCCCCTTCCAGAACATCCACTATTCCAAAGCAGGGGTGGGGAACTGGTGCCCCTCCAGAAGTTGTTGAACCCCACCTTCCATGAGCCCCAGCCAGCATGGCCAGTGGACAGGGATGATGGGCATTGTAGTCCAACAACACCTGGGGGGCACAGGTTTCCCACCCCGTGACCTACACAGTGGAAATGTAGGTAGAGTCAGGACCAATCAGCACCAGAAAGAGAAAAAGCAGTTAGTAGAGGAGCGGAGATCGGATCAAGACCACCAGATCCCGAAAGCAGCAGTAATAGTGGCATTGGGTCAGGACCAAAGAGCCCGCAAGGGAGAAAAAGTAGTCTGGAGAGGGATCATCAGGCTAGCCAAAAATAGCCCATGAGAGAGAGAGAGAGAGAGAGAGAGAAGAGAGACCTTTTAGAACGCTAGTGTTGTGTCAGAATTTAATGATGCACAATGTGTGGGCCGGTGGGAGGTGTATGCTTAAGGGAAGCCACAGGTTGGAAGAGCATTGAAGAGGTTCATCAGAGTATCGAGTTTGAAAAAACAGGCAGGATCAGTGTCAGGATCAGAACTGAGCAGGCTAAATGAGAGAAAGCAGGCAAGTCCAACTGGAGAAAGAGAGAGAGGAAGGGAAGGAGAAGAGAAGAGAAGAGGGGTGGGGGCATCAGCTTGCACCCAAATGCCCCCCAAATAGAAAAAGACTCCTGGGCAATTTGGGCAGAGATCATCACCTTGTGCTTAAAATGGGGTGGGTGTGGGTGGGCAAGTTAAGAACATAAGAAGAGCCCTGCTGGGTCAGCCCAAGGGTCCACCTGGTCAAGCACTCTGTTCACACAGTGGCCAACCAGCTGCCCACGGGTATCCCACAAGCAGGATATGAGTACAACAGCACCCTCCCGCCCATGTTCCCCTGGCAACTGGTATACATAGGCATGCTGCCTCTACTACTGGAGGTAGCATATAGCCGATCAGGATTAGTAGCCATTGACAGCCTTCTCCTCCATGAATTTGTCCAGTCCCCTTTCAAAGCCCTCCAGATTGGGATTCTTAGAAAGTCAAAGGGGCCTAGTGGTGTTCAGCAGTAACTGGGAGCATCTTTGTGAAGAGTACAGAGGGCTGTCCACGTGGCTTGGGGAGGGGGCGAGCTAAGTACAAATTTCTGTTGCTGCGACACGCCGTCAATTAAAAATGCAAAGCAGATTGACTCATGTGTGAAGGGGGCCTGGGGGGAGCCAGAGACTGTCAGGCCGGATCTATCTGCCCAGCGACACACGATTGGGGCGGCAGGGGGGAGAGAAGTGGCATGGCGCAGGGGTGGGTGATGCCTGGAGGGGATAGATTGCTGAGGCGGTACAGAGCACATAGTCCCTCACTGCTTCCCCCACAACACACACACACACACAAAAAAAACAAGCACAAAAGCAAACAATTTCCAAACCCACCATGGCCTGGGCACCGGGGTCCCAAATATTCCCCTCTCTACTCCAGTTATGGGTTAGCAGCTCAAGACCCCCTACAGTAGTGCCCAGAAACCCACACTTTACTAAATGTACCCCCTCCCAGAAGCCTAACCCTGCCCCCACATGGAAGTGGGGAGCCTGCGCATCCCTGTGGATGCCCTGTCCTTCCCGGCCCCCTTGTGTCCCCCCCCCCCACTCAGCTCCTTCGCTTTGGATTATCTCCTGCCACTGACAGAGGCCTGATTTTGTTAATTGCAACTTTAAGGTGGTCCCACTCAAAGCCATTTTGCTTTACCCCCGACTCCAGCTAATGCTTCTCAAGGCTGCCCCAGAAATAGCAGAAATGTGGGGGGGGGGGGCGCAGGGTAGCATAAGATTCTCAGCCATGTCCCTTCAGGCCAGAGAGAGAGAGGGAGAGCGCACGCGAGAGAAGGAATTTCAACAGCAACTGGAGATATGATTGGTCCAGATGCAGCCTCTGAGTCTCAGTCATATGAAGCAGGAGGCACAACTGGATGTGGGGTGCTTGTGTATGTTTCAGGGTGTGGGGAATTGTAGGGGGGGGGGAAGGCAGGAACTGTATGCTTCAGGGGGGCCACAGGACTGAAGGATATTGAAAGGGCCTCCTCGGAGAAATCTGGTGGCAAATACGGCTGGAAATATCTGCCCACGCCGTTCCCCCCCCCTCTCCCCACATCAAGGAACCTCTGAACAGAGGCCAATGCGAGGTGGCACCCATGGCACGCTGTCACGCGGCTCGAGCCCTGCCCCCCAAACCGGATCCCTAGCACGTGTCACTTCGATGTGAGGCAGGGGCTGGGCCAGGGCGATCCAGCGCGGCGGAGCGAGCGGCCCCTTCCCTCCCCCAACCATCTCTCGGCAGTCCTGGGTGTGTGCACCAGGCACGACAAATCAAAGGGACTAGAAAATGCGCCTCTCTTCCCCTCACCCACCCACCCCTAGGCTCTCACCACAGTTCTTCTAGTGTCCCTCTAACTTGAACTGCATGGCTGGCCAGAAATCCCAGACTGCCTTCCTATTGAAATGGTTCCCGCCCACCCCAAGTTCCATCAATAAGCCACCTGCTCTGCTCACACCACAGCCACTCACCCCAAGCTCCGTGTAACCTCAGGTCGGCTGATATGCATCCATTTCTACGCACAGGTCCATCCCACGGCTGACTCCCAATGTCTTCCCATATCCCACCCCACACTGCTGCTAGTGCCTTCTGTCCTAACCCACAGCCTCCCAAATGAGCTGGTGAAATCAGTAGTACTTTCAATTTTGACCCACATTTCTCTGATATCCCACTGTCTTCTCACACACACACACACACACGCAGACACACACGCACACCACTCCTATGTATCTCTCCTCAATCTGTCCCCCACCAATTCACCCCTCCCAAAAGTGTTTGGACTTTGTCCAGCTTGTGCCCCAGGCAACCTAGTTTCTTCTTTTCCTCCACTCTCTCTCTCTCTCTCACACACACAGATACCCACACCCCAATGTCCCAAGGCATCTCTGTGACTGGGAAAATTCCATGCTTGCCCTCTGGGCTGTGGCTTGTCCCGCCTGGGGCCGACCCAGAAAATGCAGCTGAAGGCAGGGCACATGGTGGAAGTGGGGAAGTACGGTACATTTTCCAGCCTGGAGCGGATGCTATCAGCTGGTGCTGAAGACCCCTTGGGAAGCTTGCCAAGAGCAGGCCAGATGGTGCCCCACCACATCCGCACTCTCCATAGGGATGGAACAAGCCTAAAGTACCAGATGGGGAGTGGGAGAGACTGGCTGCCAGTAGGAGTGGTGAAGAGATTGGAGTTTTCGGATGAGAAATGGCAAGACAGGAGGGGAGGTGGGGTGGGGTGGGAAGGTGCACTGTGGGTTGGGAGAGTTACAAATTGGGACACAGGTAAAAGCAACCAAAGAGAGGAGGATGCAATACTTTGGCGGGGTGGTGGTGACTGCCTTTGTTCTGAACAGGAAAGGGAAAACTGCTCCCTTCCTTTGCAGACATAAGGTCCCAGGTTCAATCCCTGGCTGGCCCTACCATTAGGCAGAGTGAGGCGGCTGTCTTGGGACCACTGATTTGGGGTGCCACGAAAGGGCAGCAAATGGTTAGTTACTGAATGTATTATGGTTGGATCTGGGCTGCCAGGTAGAGAGAGAGAGAGGTCTTGTGTGGTTTTCTGTCTCGGGTGCCAAGGTACTTTCGCTGGCCTTGGGTACTATGCACCTTGTATTGGTGGGGGGAGGGGGGAATATTTGCTGCTCTGCCTCAGGTCTGCCCTGATCCCTGGCCTCCCCAGTTAAACAGGGGCGGGCAACTTGTGGCCCTCCAGAAGTTTTGGGCCTACAATTCTCATCTGCCAGCATAGACAACGGTGAGCGATTATGAGAGTTGTAGGCCAAAACATCAGGAAGGCCACAAGTTGCCCACCCCTGAGCTAAAACATCACAGGGGCCAAGACTGGAAAAACCACCACCCCCACTGCCCTCCACCAAGACCTTAGAGAGCTGCTGCTAGTCAGAGATGACAATACTGGACCAGATGCACCGGTGGTCTGACTCATTATAAAGCAACCTGGGTACGGACAAGAGAGGATTTTGGGGGCGTGTGCGTGGAATTACTGCTTCAGGCTGGAATGCTATACCCACTTTCCTGGGAGTATGCCCCACTGATTTCTATGGGGCTTATTTCTGAGTATTCATGCATAGGATTGCACCTGCTGAGCTCCTTAATTGTCAATGGCCAAGCATGTTAGCTACACCTCTGTTGTTAGGGAAATTACAGGTGAATGGCCCAGAATGGCTAGCTAGAAAAAAGCTAGAAAAGGAGAGCCACCCCAACCCACCCCCAGACTAAAGATGATGTAGTGTAGTCTAGTTCTGTGAAAAGAACAAAAGAGAAACTGCACTTTTTTGAGACAAAAAAAAAAAAAGCAGATAGAGGGCTTCTCTACATGTTGCTTTTAACCGGCCACTTTACCAAGGCTTCTACTTCCAGATTCTTTGCAGGATTAAGATCAGCTCCTTTACACTTGTTTTTTCCCCTGTGTGGTTTCTTTCTCTGCCTTCCTATAGGTTCCATTACACAGCCACAAGGTGGCGCTGTGGTATAGCACAATTGAGGAAATGCACGTTTGTTTTAGCACAATTTAGTGTGATAGCCAGATAATAGCTCACTTTCCTCACTCTAAAAAAAAAAAAAAGCACAGAAATGCTTGGGAGGCATAGGAGGCCCTGGATGATGATGATGACATCATGTAAAGCACCCGCAAACTACCATGAGTGAGGAATCATGAGTGCACAATAAATGTCTCATGTAGCCCAGAGACAGAGAGGATGGAGCTAGCTTTGAGCTCTGGAAGGCACCTTTTGGGGTGCTTGGATTGTCTCTCTGTGGATCTGCTGTGAGACAGTGGATTATCCACTGCTGGTAGGAGCCTTGAGCTGTATACCTCCACCTATGGTCACCTTGTATATTTCTAAACAAACTTAAAGCTTACAAAATGCCATAAGTCTCTAGTGATCTCCCTGCCCCGACCGACACACACTTCTAAAGGGAACCAAACCTAGGTAAGTGCTGCTCCTGAGATGTCTCACCATGTGACAATATGGTTATGTGTAGGTGCTAAGGAATGATTCTTGGAAAGCAGCCCTTAAAGGTACAATCCTATAGCCAGGTAACTGGGAGTAAGAACCGGAATTCACTTCATGTTCAAGGGGTGAATCAAAGGCTGAAGCCAACTGAAAGGAAGGAAACCAAGAGCAGGGTGGTTACTTCTAATAATGCAGAACCTCTCTGTAAACAGGGGTGACCTGAGAATGACCAGAGCAAATCAAATACTTTGGAGCTACTTCTCAATTTAAGCAGGAGCTGCTGCTGAGTCAACACCTCTGAAATAACCCCATGTCACAACGCGCTTCCATGCGCAGGTTATTGCTGGCAAACTCAAAAGAGCCCCTGGTTTAAGACCTGATATAGGTCTAAATCTTGATATATATTTCAAGATTATAAGGCAGGGGTGTCAAACCTCTTTCAGCCAAAGGGCTGAATTCAATTTTGGAGAAGCTGGGGGGGGGTCAGGGGGAGCGGGGAGCTGCATTCCAACGGTAGGTAGGTGGGGGCAAAGGCAAATATGGAAGGGCCAAAATACCAGCATATTTTCGCTTTAGAGTGCAATCCTTTGCAAGTTTAGCTATGATGGCTGTGGCATGCTGGGAGTTGTGGGCCTTTTTTCTGTCTAAACTTGCCTAGGATTGCACCCTAAAGCGCTTACTGCCAGTGACTAAGCCTTAGGAGAGGTATTTCAACCTTTTAGAATGGGGGGAAACTGGGCAAAAGCCAGGAAATCACCAAATGATCAGCAGTTGGGAGAAAGGGGCATGGCCACCTAGGGATCCCTGGTGGGTTGACTGGGACCCCAGGAGGGCTGGATTTGGCCTGGGAGCCTGTGCTTCATCACCCCTTTTCTAGGATGATGAGGGTCAGAAATAGTTATATAACCCAATCTGGATTTGATCTTCTTATAAGGTCCGAATGTCTAAAAGATTACCAAAACTATGCAGAGTAATCCAAAAGCCAGGAGAACGGCCAGAATCAGGGGGACAGAAATGGCACTGTAATAGAGAGTTACAGTGTGAACCAAATCATTACCAGGACAAACCACGGGTGTGTGTGAGTGGCTACCATGTCCTGCATTTAGGCTTCTCCTTAGGAAACTGGAAAAGGTGCTCTGGGATGAGGTGAAGGAGAATCACAAGAAACCCTAGGAGTCCAGACGCCTGAACGAAACAGGCTGTATTTCTTGGGTGGCTGCAGAGCAAAGCTGAGCTATGGCTTCCACAAACAAACCTCATCCACCTCCTTTACACAGACTCAGCAGCTGAAAAGGGGCAAGGGGGAGGTGGTACTAGGGTGACCCCTGGTGGAAGCAATTGGAACTATAGGGGCAAAGTTGAGGTGTGCCACTAGCCAGAGAGACACTTGGTGGAAAGAACATGAGCATCACAACCCAAGGCACCTGGGAGGATGAGGTGTGGGACAAGTGACAATGTCAAATGTTGTAGAATCATATCTTTTAATATGGGAACTTTTTGCTCATGATCTATTGGCACCTACTATGCTATGTGTTGTTACATGCGTGCACCCCACTCTTGAGCAGTGAGAAGTTTCTGGGGCTCCAGCACTTACGCAGGAATCAGTTTCCTTAGAGGGAGGCCAGTGAAAATTTATGTACTGCCATGATGGGGTACATATACTGCTACATGTGTGCACCCCACTTCCGAATGAGCGTTGAGATGTTTCAGGGGTTCCAGCACTTACTCAGGGTTCCGTTTCCTTAGGTGGAGGTCACTGGAGACTTGTGGCATTTCTGTGATATAAGGTTTACAGTATTTACACATATATACAGGCTGAGCATAATACGAGGGTTCACAGCATCAGTGGATTCCTGCTCCCCATCAGATGTCTAGGGGAACCTATAGTCAGTGCCATAGAATTTCCTGCAGAGAGCAAACTCAGCTCTCTGCCTTTCAGTCTCAGTTCCAGCACAGATTAACCTCTTGCTACACACACAGACCTCACTCGCCCCTGTCTAGGGCGGGGGGGGGGGGGGGGAGAAGATGAGTCATCTCCACCCATCAGGTATGCTTTTTTGGGCCATCCTAACTCCCATTGAAACACATCACCAGAATGTTACCAGTTGTTTAAGAGGGATTGCCTCAGGGCACCTACACCAGTAGCTCTACTTAAAAAGAAATAATAGATTCAAGAATTACATCTTTGGAAGGGATCCTGAATCTCTTTGCAATCAGATGAACTGGACTGTAAGGGACCCCTGAAAGGTAATTCAGACCAAACCCAAACAGACAGCAACATGCATGTATACACAAACACACCGTATCTTATTGCACTTTACATAGGGTGTACCTTCAAATATGTTGCTATTTTAAAAAAAATCCAAAATAGTTGGGAACTTTGAGGAAACATCCATCTCTTCCTTGAAATAGCAGCTGATCACTATGACTGAAGTGCTGGGCCTTTTTCCTCCACCACCACCACCACCACCCCGCTCCCATTCCAAGTCCCTTCCAGTCCAATAAAGCAGTAATACTTCTAAGGGTTGCCTTGAATCGGAAGCAAAACTGAATTTGTTTCTGAGCTCCTTCCTCTGACTCAGTTCCGTAAGAAAATATCCCAAACAGCCGACATCCCATATTGGGAAAAGAGAACCATGTGCTTTTTCCACAGCCTCTGTGGTCCTCCTATCATCTTCCAGACGTCCAGAATTGGGTGCTGAACATTTTGTAGAGCAGAATATATGAAGGAGTGAAACCAGTACATACTGGAGGGCAGATAGATGCAATACAAATGGGTTTTGGAAAGTAAAAGCAAAATGGCTGCCTACCTGTCCACTGAAATTAGTGTCGCTTTCCCAAACAGTCTTGCACTATGGTCTCCAGCATGATGCCTGTAGGAGCCAAGGTGTCCACAGACACCGCTCTTGGCAGCCGCCAGACTCCCTGCCCCTCCTGATTTTTATTTCATTTTTAAATAAAATTTCTCACTGACTCTCAGCCTAACCTACCTCACAGGGTTGTTGTGAGGATAAAATGGAGAGGGGAGGAGGATTATGTAAGCCGCCTTGGGTTCCTCGCAGGAAAAAAGGTGGGATATAAATATAATAGAGAAAGATTTCAGCCTCATCATCTTTGACTCACTGGACCTCAGATGTCCCATAGAACTCTCATACGGATCCTGCACAGACCTAAGCACCACCTAAATCTATTCACCACTGTTTACTTTAGTGGTGAGCCAGCTGCTGTGATCTGGGCTACCGGAGGTGGCTTCGGGGCTGGGGAGTCAAAAACCTTGCCGCACTTCAGCTGTAAGTAAGGTCATTGGAGGGGAGGTCTGAAAAGGTCTCCAGCCAAGTCCAATGGACAGCATCGCCACTTGACCAGTGGAAAGAGAGAGGAGGGCTGAGCTCACTCCAGCCCAGGAAAGACCCCCAAGTGGCCTTGGTGACAGTGCCTGGAGCCGAAGTGGCTCCCACTTGAAAAAAAAGCAACAATCACTGGCGTAGAGAGAGAGAGAGTCATTACTGCTCCATTTCAGGGGAAGGGCTGTAGCTCAGGGGTAGAGCACTTGCTTTGCATGCAGAAGGTCCCAAGCCGAGTCCCTGGCATCTCCAGGTAGGGTTTGGATAAACCCCTGCCTGAAACCCCAGAGCCGCTGCCAGTCAAGTATTGACAGTATTGGCCTAGATGGACTCATTCTAAGGTACCTTCCTATGTTCCTAAGGGTGGAAGGGAAGGCAGGCAGCAACATATCTTGGACAAGCCCTGGGAAGTGGGCCCAAGAATAGAAGTTAAAGGACCTTAGGGGTGCCCAAGTGCCTGTGTAAGGCCCCATAGCAAAACGGCTCTCATTCCATGGGCTCCTCAGGCGCGCCTCACTCTGCATAGGATCGCGTCGCCTGCCCCCCCCCCCCCATACATCACTGCAGCCACGTTGGGTGTTTTTGAGGGGGTGGGGGTTTGCGAACTTAACCCTGGCGTGATTGCCACAGAAAGGGGTGGCGGCGGCACATCATTGGGGCCGGAGCTGTCCCGGGGTGGGTGGGGGCAGGGGTAGGTGTCTTTCTGCAGTTGGTCGATGAGAAGAAGGGGACCCGCAACAACGCAGAGCCCGCCCTGCTTCTCCTAGGAAGGCGCTGGCGGGGAAAAGTGTGGGAAGAATGAAACTTTGTGTCAACGTGGCGCCGATCGGCCAGTCCCGGAGCCCCTCCGCCCCGCCCCTCGACCGGCGGCGGCCTCCGATTGGCGTCTGCGGGGATGAGGGGCGTGGCCCGGGGGGAGACACTAGAGGGGCTGAAGATGAGCCGGGGCGGTATTGCGAGAGGGGGCATCGCGCGGGCTGCAGCTGCTGCTGGAAACGGGGCGAGGTAAAAGCCGTGGGCAGAGGAGGCGGGGGGGGGGGGGCGCTCGGCAGGAAAGGTGCATATTAGGTTAGGGGAGGGGGAGGGGGAGGGGGAGGGGGCTACTATTGACTGTGATTTCCTGGAAAGGGCTAAGAGTGGTCGTGCGGGGTAGAGATGGGGAGGGGGGAAATCTGGGGTGAGTTAGGAGACCCTTGGCCCGGGGGGACGACATTGAGGATCAACGAGGGAAGGGTGCGCTGGGTTGGGGAAACTTAACATGGAGAGGAAAGCCCCCCAGCCCAGCCCCCTTGCTAGAGATACCGGCCCTTGAAATTGAGGGAGGGAGGTATGCGAGGTCCTTTCTTTGGGGCTCAGGAGATAAGTGCAGTAGCCCGGCCGGAGGACCGAGTAGATCAGGGCATCCCGATGGGTACTGAGCTTGCAGACAGACATGCGATGTCTTGGCTGGTGGGTGGGAGGGACGGCTGCGGTTTGTGCCTGGAGCGGGTGCATCGCGCTTCTCAGCGTGGCGGTGCCGCTGGCTTGCTGAGGCCCCCAGCCGTTTCAGAGGATCGACTTTAGCTCGCAAGGGCTTGCAGTAACGGAGGGGACGCGAAGGCACCCATTTGGGGGTGATGGCTTAGCAGTGGCGCTCTCAGGGCAGGACTTTGGGGCAGAAGCCCAGGGCCCCACTCGGCAGAATGGGCGGGGAGGACTCCGAATGCAGCAGGGCTGGCTTATCACATTTTGAAGAAAGTGAAATAATAATTCACCGTTACCTTCTAAAGAGCCCCTGCCACCCATAAAACCATTAAGTCCAGAGTCTTAAATTACCTAACTGCACCAACTGATGGCGGCGGTAACAATCCCGTTAGGGCCCAGAGGTTTGCTTGAGACCTGCATTCCTTTATGCCCTAGTTCTCCTTTTTTGATGTAGGATGCCATTTGGTCTGCCTCTTCCATTGGCCTGGGATTTAGGTAGGCTTCCCTGAATCTCTTTTCCGTGCAAAGTATTACAGGGGCCCTGCTAGTCTGAGAAAGTGTTTTCCACCCGACTTGCAAAGGGTTTGTGATATCGAGCAGAAGCTCTTACAGTTCCTCATCTCTTGGCTTTGGCATGTAAATTTTGCTTCCCTCTGGGAGCTAGTTACTCTGTGGGCAGGAGCTGGCTTTAGTTTTGCACATTTCACTGTAGTGGGTGGGTGGGGGGGTCCAGTTTGGTTCAGACCCGGAGCTGCCTTTGGCTGGTTGTCCAAGTAATTTGGCGTCGGACAGATCTTCTTTGTCCTGCAGCCCAGGAAGTAATGCTGTGTTCTGATTCTGCTGTCACTTTGATCCTCAATGGCTTTGTTCTGAAATGGAGTGGGGACAGCTTTAATTGAGGTGCCTCCAGGAATTGGAGAATACATTCTGTATTTTGGGCATCACAATTGGGAACTGGCCTAGTTCTCCTCAGCTGCTGGGATTACTTGGATCTCTTCTTTTTGCCGGTTTTGCCCTCAGAACATCAGGTGCAGGCCTTGTTATTTCTGAACCACATTTTCGTCCTGCCGTGTGCCCCCACCACCCCCAGAGATCCTTAAGAGTTCACAGTGTGCATTAGAATTTGGGTAGAAAGAGTAGGAGCGAGGACTCCTGTGTTCTCTTAAGAAGGGTGGAGGAGTCAAAACTCCTCAACTCTTTGAAAGTGAAATGTGTGTGTGGCTGGGTGGGTGGGATAGAATCCAAGTAAGTGGAACTATGGCATAGACAAAGTGGTTGAGAATCCGGACTCTATGTTCTTTGGCATGGGAGAGAGGCCCTCGGGCAGAAATAGGTGGTGTGCTTGGGGGGGGGGCATCTTAGCTCCAGCATGCTACAGTAGTTAAGAGTGCTGGACAGGGGAGATCCAGGTTCAAATTTGAATTCAGCCATGAAACTCACTGGGTACCCTTGGGCCAGATAGTCATACTCTCCCAGCCTGAAACTGGATAAAATTGGGAGGAGGCCACACACCATGTCTGTGCTCCTTGAAGGAAGTGTGGGTAATACCGTAAATGTAAGAAATAAATGCACATTTAAAAGGAGAATAGTGGGCTAAAGCAGGCAGTAACATTGGGAGAAATAGGCAACAGGACTCTTAGCTTTCTAGCACATGGGAAAGAGATTATTATTCTTATTATTAATAAGAATAATAATAATTACTATTATTATACAAGGGGACAGGTCCTTGTCCTGACAAGCCTGCAATTATTATTATACAAGAGGACAGGTCCCTGCCCCAACAAGGTTACCGGTATATTAGGATTGGGATTATTGTACAAGAGGACAGGTTCGTGCCCCATCAAGCGTACAATCTAAAAGGAAAAAGTAAGGGGAAGCAAAATGTACTTGTTTCAGTTGCACGTACTTGGGCTTCGGGTTGGGCTTTGCTACAGGCCTAAAGCAGTCTTCCTTGGACCATCCACTCCCACCATCCACTAGGGCATAGGAACTGGGGGAGTGGGGGTTTGCCAAACACTTCATAGAAAAGGTGGGTTTGGAGGAGGGATTTGAAGGAGGCAAGAGAGGTGGCATCACACAGGTGTTCTGGGAGGTTGCTTCAAGAACAATAAGAACACAATTCTATGCATGTTTATACAGGGGGGAAAGTCTACAATTCCCAGCATGCCCCAGCCAGCCATGCTGGCTGGGGCATGCTAGCAGTTGCAGGACTTTTTTTTCTATCTAAACATGCATAGGATTGCACCCTAAGGGAGAAAGGGCAGTGTCTTTTGAGGGAGCAGGAGACCTTCGGACAGTGGAGGGTGGTGGAGCTGGATGAGTGAAATTCCTGAGCAGAGATGTTTAGGGTAAAAGGTAGGGGGCTGAATCTGGGAACTAGGATCCAAGCACTGCAGGATCTCTTGGGGAAAATAAGATGAGGATCATTAGGGTGGCTGGTTAAAACTCCCTTGTCCAGTCCCTGCCTTGGAAGGCCTGCTGAATGGAAGCCTAGTTGGAGCAAAGAGGTGTAGTTGTAATTAGGGGTGTGTATGTCTTTCCTTGCTGACCCTCTCCCTTTTCCAGAGTTGTGTGCGATGGCTTGGCAGAAGATACTCTGTTCCTACTGTCTGTTGACTGTGTGCCTGACTTGGGTCCTGGCCAAGCCGCCCCCTGACAAGAAGGATCGTGTCCACCACGGCCAAGACCTCAGTGATCACCAACATGATGACAGCCAAGACTTTCGCTATGACCACGAAGCCTTCTTGGGCAAAGAGGAGGCCAAGACATTTGACCAGCTAACCCCTGAAGAGAGCAAAGAGCGCCTGGGGTAAGGAGAGGAGGGCTTCCGGTATCCCACTGCCATTGCATTCCACAAGGGTGACATTGCTTATTGGGTGGAGAATTTTGCATCCTAAGATGTGGAAAGAGAAAGCAAGCTTCTAGTCCTCTTGGTGCGTGAACAATGGTTGCCAACATCTTTGAGGTCAGGGGGTGGGGCTTTAGTGACTTGCTGAGCCATTTGCCCCTCCCCACAACCAGCAGAACTACCCTACATTTTGCAAAATGGGCAGCCGATGTATAAATGTGCTCAGTTAACATGAAATTAGAAATATTGCAGAAACCATGCTGCTTTTCATGACACAGAATGTGGGTTATCCTGGTGCATCTTAGAAATACCGGATAGAAATACCGGAATTTTGTGATATGCCTGACACTGCTGCAGCTTCAGGTTCACGGTTGATACGATGGTTAGCCTTCACAACGTAACACAACCAAAAAGAACGCTGAGATTAAACTGGCAATATGAAAAATGTTGCGCATTGAGAGACCTGCAGCATCGTAAAGTGACGTAAACTAGGTGAGGGAAGGAGGTCGATCCAAACCTACTGGTAGATTTCTGGGTGATTTTGTGGTAAATTGGCAAAGGTTTATGACTCCCAGTTGACTAACAATAGCAGCAATTTAAAAGGCTTCTTTGCCCCCAAATTAGGTTGCTGAAAAAGAATGCTGGATGTGGGGGTGAGGGGAAACCAGGAGTGGATTTTCATGTGAAAGACCCGGTGAGCTTGGTTCTGATACCAATCACAAATTCCTGGACTGAGCATGTGCTCAGGGGCACCCTGTTCCTTAATGCGTACAGTATGTGCACTATTTTGCACCTGGCTTCAGTTGGTGAACCCGGGGGGCCTAATAAAAACAACAAAAGTAGATCCTGCAAGCCTGAAGCCAAGCCAGCCTTGGCATAAACCTCCTCGTATTGGCAAGAAGCAGCATTAGTATTCAAGAAGTTAGTTTCTAATATTACTAGCCAAATGTTATATGTAGCAGAACAGGTTTGCTTCCACTAAGCAAATATTCGGTGTTCTTCCAAAGAGGCCAGAATCTTAATTTCAGAGCCCCAACCATTTCAAATGAGTTTCCTTAAGTCATCACATTTTCTGCCCAGTAGAGCAGAAAACTGATCGCCCAAGGAGGCATTCTGTCTGGTACTATGAGACTGTGTGGTGTAATGGCTACAGCCGTGGTTTTCAAACTTCCTGCCTCAGTCAGCTTTTTCCACATAGAGTCGCAAGGGGGCTTGGAGTCCCATCTAGTCCACTCCCCCGATAGCTGCAGGAAGTACAGAGGGTAGTATCCAGTGTTAGTCATTTCTTGGAGTAGACCCATTAAAATGAATGGGACTTATGTTAGACTGATATTGGATGCAACCCAGAGATGGCTGTCCCCAACAGATGGCTGTCCACCCCTCTAGGTCATTGATCCCATAGTTGAAGCATGTCAACTTCTTTGCCAAGGAACCCCCCTGCATGTCTTACCACAGAACCCCCCTGTGCATTCCGGAAGATTCCGGGACATTCTAGCCACATGCTTCGTTCACAGAGGGCTCTGTCCTGGCCTGCTAGGCTTCCCCACTTGCCCTGTGCAAATTTAGAGTACACTGTAGAGTACACCGCAGAAGCCCTTTGAAAACCGCTGGGATCTGTTGGACCTGGACTGGGAAGACTTCAGTTCACATTCCCTCTTGAGAGCAAATCGCCCTCAAATCCAGTGTGGTCTGGTGGCTAGAGTGTTGGACTCAGACTGAGGAGACTCGGGTTCAAATCCCACTCCAACCATGCATTAGGTGTCCTTGGCCCAATCACTCACTCTCAACCTAACCTACCTCTTAGGGCTGTTGTGAGGATACAATGGGGCGGGGGGGAGAACCATGTACACCACCTTGAGCTCCGTGGAGGAAAGGTGTGATATAAATGTATGTAATTTTATTTATTGTATTGTATTTATATTCTGCCTTTTTCCTGCAAGGAGCCCAAGGCGGCTTACATAATCCTCCTCTCCATTTTATCCTCACAACAACCCTAGGTTAGGCTGAGAGTCAATGACTGGCCCAAAGTCATCCAGTGAGCTTCACGGCTGCGTGGGGACTAGAACCCAAATCTCTCCGGTCGTAGTCCAACACTAACCACTAGACCACACTGCCGATAAATAAATATCCCCTTGGGTTAAAATCCCCTTCGTGCCACTAGGCCAGGCAACTCTCTGTGTGATATTGGGCAAGTTGTTCACCCTGTGAGGGTAAGTTAAGGTAAGCATAACTTACCTCACTGGGTGGGTGTCAGGATATTTATTTTTATTTTTTTTAATTCAATTTATATCCCACCTTTCCACCAGGAATTGTGCTCAAGGCAGCTAATATGGGATAACTTGCATGTATGAATGGGGTACATCTACCCCTGAAGGATCAGGTCAGTAGCTTGGGAATCATTCTAGACTCCCAGCTGTCCATGGAGGCTCAGGTGTCAGCTGTGAGCCAGGCTGCGCTGTATCAGCTCCATCTGATGCGGCAGTTGCGCCCCTACCTTCCTAATCATCTGCTCCTATCAGTGGTTCATGCCTTGGTCTCCTCTCGCCTAGACTACTGTAATGTGCTTTACGTGGCGTTACCCTGGAAGACGGTTCGGAAGTTGCAGCTGGTACAGATTGCAGCAGCTCGCCTGGTTAAAGGCTGCCGCCAGCATGATCACATCACTCCAGTGCTCAAAGAGTTGCACTGGCTACCAGTTGTTTGCCGAGCCGAATTCAAGGTGTTGGCGTTGACCTTTAAAACCCTGTACGGCTCCGGTCCAGTATATCTCAAGGAGCGCCTCCAGCAACATCAAGTAGGCCGCTCAACAAGATCTGCCACGGATGGCCTCCCTGTCCCATCAGCCAGAGAAACCAGGCTGGTGGGGACTAGGAGGAGGGCCTTTTCTGTGGCAGCCCCCAATTTATGGAACTCTCTCCCCAGTGACCTCCGCCATGCCCCTTCCTTGATTAGCTTCCGCCGTGCATTAAAAACGTGGCTTTTCAGGCGGGAATATGGGGTGGGTTAGGATTTTAAAGTTTTGTACTGTTTTTAATTGTGTTTTATACTGTGTGTGTGTGTGTGTGTGTGTGTGTTCCCCCCTCTCTAGTGTTTTATTGGACTGTACATCGCTCAGAGTGGCCGGATGTCTGGCCAGATGGGCAATTCATAAATATAATAAATAAATAAATAAATGTATGCCACTCAGATTTCTATTTGACGCCCCCACCCCTGACTCACAATATCAGGCCAACTGCCCTGTACACCCCATAAGAAATGAGCCTTTCTTGAGCCTTGAACATATCATGGTGGCCATTCTGATTTCTAAGCCTCTCTGTTCTTGCAACAATATCCTCCCTGCAGGAAGATTGTAGATCGAATTGACCGGGACGGGGATGGCTTTGTCACTCAGCCTGAGCTGAAGGATTGGATCAAGCACACGCAGAACCGCTACATCTACGAGAACGTGAACAAGAACTGGAAGGACTACGACAAGGATAGTGATGGCCATATCACCTGGACCGAGTACAAAAATACCACTTATGGTCACTATGCAGGTGCGGGTGGAGGAAGAGAAGCAGTGTGTGTGTGTGTGTGTGTGTGTGTGTGTGTATCTGAGGGAGGGGCCACCTGGGAGATACTTGCAATTTCTAGTCCAACTCTACAACCAGGTGGAGAAGCTATTAGGTAGGAGGGAGGAATAGAAATAGCAGGAAATAAGCTTTTATTTCAGGGTTTGTGGAGAAACCTGATGATACAGGGGAAAAACCACTGTCTACAGCAGGGGTGTTTAACCTCTTTCAGTCCGAGAGCCCCAGAAAAAAGCCGGGAAAATTCAGGGGGGAAAGTTGTTTGTGTTGGGGGGGGGGGAATTTGGGAAAGTTTTTTCCCCAAGTTTTTTTCTGGGCCTTCACATCTCTAGTTAGAAGCCTGGACTGGTAAGTGCTCTGGAAAGAGGCTGTGGGTGAGTGGTGGAACCTGTGCTTTTTGTGTTCAGAAGGTCCCTGGTATCTCCAGTTAAATGCTCAGGTAGCACAGGATGGGAGAGACTCCTGCCAGCAAAGCCTGGAGAGCCACGGCCAGTCGAGGTAGACTGTGCTGGGCTGGATGGCCAAATTGTCTGACCTGGCATAAGGCAGCTTCATTTGGTGCGTAGAGTATTGGGGCTGGGAGACAGGCTATCTGTGGTCTTTGGGAGCTAACGGAGCTAAGTGGGGTCTAACGGATTTAGCAGAGTAAGGGTTGGTCTAAGTCTATGGGAGGGACTATAGCTCAGAGCCTCAGCTTTGCATGCAGAAGGTCCCAGGTTTCCGACATCTCCAGGTAGGGCTAGGAAAGAATCTTGCCTGAAACCCTAGAGAGCCACTGCTGCCGGTCAGTGTCGGCAATCCTGGGCCAGATGGACCAGCGGCCTGACTCGATATAAGGCAGCATCCTATGGTCCTAACTTTAGGCCTGTTGCCATATTCAGTTATCCAGCAATAACAGACACTCGGCTCCCTTTTTAATCTGTTTACGCCAGTACCTTTATAGCAAGATTGGCTGCTGAACACAGGGACAAATGTCCACATTCAGCTGCTTCCCCTCGCTCACTTGTTGCTTGCTTACCGGCATTGTTGTAGCTGGCTGAGGCTGCAAGATCTAGGCTGGCATACGGCCCTGGGAGTTGGGGAGTGGGGAGATGTTGGTCTCTCTCTCTGTTTCTTACTGTTTCTGGCCGGTTTGCCTCCTGGAGCCAGCTAGGAGGAGGTTCTCTTGAGTCCAAAAAGCAAGGTTAAGCTATTGGAAAAACATAGCAGACTTGGCGGTGGGGGGGGGGGAGAGTTGGTTGTAAAAAGCCTATATTTGGCCCATGGGCCACTAGTATCTGATCAGTGGCTCAGGGGTTGGAGATGCACACCACAGCAGTACTGTCATCTTTTGTATGCAAAAGGGAGTTCCCAAAAAACACACAGGCTGCGTTCAGACGTCAGAACAAACTCTGGTTTATTGTGACAGGAGGGAACCTAACCTCCCCACTGGGCTCTTCCCCACTCCGGCGTGGCCACAAGGAAGAAATCGGAAACTTTTGCTGCCAATTTCGACTAACCATTGGTTTGAAGTGTTGCCTAGATTCTAAACTGTGGCTGATCTTAATTATGCTTTGTTGAAACAAGACAGCTTCCTAATCCATAGTTTGAAGTTCTCTTTTTTTCAAACAAACCATAGTTATGATTAATCACAGTTTGTCGAGTTTGGATGACACGTCAAGCCATGGTTGAATCAAAAACAGAAGTGAAAAGTTTCCAAACTTCTCGTGGCTGTGCTGGAGGAGAGGGAAGAGCATGCAAGCCCAGGTGCAAGTTGCGTTTGTTCCCAATTCCCATCACATCCAACCATGGTTTATTGTAGGGGTGGGCAACTTGTGCCCCACCAGATGTTTTGGCCTACAACTCCCATCGGCTATGCTGGCCAGGGTTCGTGGGAGTTGTGGGCCAAAACATAGAGGGCTACAAGTTGCCCACCCCTGGTTTATTGTGACATCTGAACGCAGCCGTTGTGACCTGTAAATAAGAAAAGTCATGCTCAGCCGGATTAAGGCTATGTTTGGTCCAGCAGCATATTCTTATTCTCATCAGGAGCCAGCCAATGGCTCGGGGAAATCCACAAGGAAAGCATGACTGCAAGATCCCTCCCCAGTTGCTTATCTCAGCATCTGGTACACCATCTCTGAACATGGAGGACTTACTTCTGAATAAACATACCTAGGATAACACTGTTAGTTTCAGGGAGATTTTCTTTCCAAAAACCATGATTCAGGCATGGAATCCCATCTACCTTCTTCTCCAGTGAAGACCATGCAGTGAATTTAGCTCCTCTGCAGTCTTTCTGTCTTCCTTTAGTATCCTTTCACACCTTTGTCATCCTACTGTTTTCCTGGCCGCTGTTTTCTTCTAATGTATTTAAAGATTTATTTTTTTACTTTGTTTTTTAGCATTACACTCCTCAAATTCCGTCTTCGCTTGTCTTATTTCTCCCTTGCAATTGTTCTGTCAGAGTTTGTGCACCTTCTTTAGGCAAGACTTTCACCCTTTAAGGGAAGCCGTCTTACTTTTTAGAGTTTTCTTGATTGTGCACATCAACCATGGTGGCATCCTCTAGGATAAGGGTGGGCAACTTGTGGCCCTCCGGATGTTTTGGCCTACAGCTCCCAGCAGCCCTAGCCAATGGTGAAAGATGATGAGAATTGTTGGCCAAAGCATCTGGAGGGCCACAAGTTGCCCACCCCTAGTCTAGCTGGTCTTGTGTGTAGAAGAGGTGGCGCTTCCAAAAAGGCTATCTCAAAGGCCTTGGAGTTCCTAACCAACTAACTTAGGCTTGCGAGTCCTCACAATTATAGTTCCCAATGTAGTGGGTGCTCACATGTACCATGAAGCCACCTCCACAGCCATCAGATCCATCTCCCTATTCCCATTTATTGAATCTTTCATTACATAGTCCCCAGGCTCCTTGGTACAGGAAGAGATCAGTTCAACACCCCAAAAATAGGTCCTTTCTAAGGGATTCTTTCCCTCATATGATGTCTTCTTGCCCCTATGAATTAACCAAGATAGTCAGCCAGGGTATGTGGCTGAAACATTCTGGACTTCCTGTCGCAGGACAGGGTTGAGCAACTTGTGGCCCTCCAGATATTTTGGGCTACAACTCCCACCCATCATCACTAGCTAGCATAACCTCTGGTGAGGGATGATAGGAGTTGTAGGACAAAACATCTGGAAGCCGCAAGTCGCCCAACCCTGATTGTAGGAGAACCTCCAACTCTTGATGGTGTGATCGCATCTCCTTGGGTCTCACGGGCACTTTCATCTTTGTTTCCTTTAGGAGAAGAGTTTGGCGATCTCGAGGACAAACAATCCTACCGGAAGATGCTGGCCCGGGATGAGCGGCGATTCAAGGCGGCTGACAAGAACGGGGACATGACCGCAACGAGGGAGGAGTTCACAGCCTTCCTCCACCCTGAAGAGTTTGACTACATGAAGGATATCGTGGTGACGGTGAGGCTGGGGACGCTGGACTTTTGGGAGAGGAGAAGGCTGAGGGAGCCTAGGTCAGGGACCATTTCCACTCACGGCTACAGCTGGTTTCACATGTTACCAGTGGAGTACTAGTAAATTTTGAATCATGGCAGTCCCCATAGACCAGTGTTCTCCAACCTTGGGTCCCCAGATGTTTTTGGCCTCCAACTCCTTTACTAGAAAGCAGCTATGCATAAGGATCAGCTCTTGAAACGGGGGCTGCTATTTCTAGGCTCTGCTGTCCTCCTTGCATAGGTCTCTCTGGGGGAGGTGGGTGTATCTCCTTCTATTAAGATCCACTGCACTGCTTCTAGCCACCTTCCTGTTTTTTCCAGGAAACCATCGAGGACATAGACAAGAACGGGGATGGCTTTGTAGAAGTGGATGAATATCTTGGTAAGAAAGATGGGCTGTGGGTGCATGCCGTCGTTTGCTCACCATTCTAATTCCACCCATCCTGGGAGGCATGCTGTTATTGGGGCAGGTTGCAGGCCTTCTTTGGAGGGAGGAAGCTGACTGTCATTGTTAGACTACAACCCTCATAATCCCTAACCATGGGCCATGCTGGCTGGGAATGCTGGGAGTTGCAGTCCAGCAACATCCAGAGGACCACATGTTCTCCATCCCCGATTTAGAGATTACCAGGGAAGACACTGTTTTGGTCTTCAGCGATAAGTCCAGGAGGGAGCGGTCCCTTTTAAAACTAGCATCTCATGGTGTTGTCTGTCTTCTGACCAGGTGACATGTACTCTCCCGAAACGGGGGAACCAGAACCTAGCTGGGTGAAGACTGAACGTCAGCAGTTCTTGGACTTTCGGGACCTCAACAAAGATGGTAAAATGGATCGGGAGGAGATTGGGCACTGGATCCTGCCACCAGATTACGACCATGCAGAGGTGGAGTCAAAGCACCTCCTCATCCAATCGGACCAGGATAAGGTGAGGTTAGAACTGGGGAAGGGGAAGGACCTGCAGCCTGGAAGAGAAACCGGGGAGGAAAAGTTTGGGTTATGTTGTTGTTTTTAGTAGAGGGACAAAGAAAGAAAGAGATGGGTGAGCTGCAGGCACGAGTTGCATGTGGTGAGGTATTGGAATATGGGGGGCGGGGAAGGATATATGTGCAGGAGTTGTGGGGATAATACAATTTGTCGTGTTCATAGGGCAACTTTCACTCCAAATCTGGAAGTGAAAGCTGAGTCAAAGGACTTTGATTCTCTCTCTGACAGTCCTGGGTTTTAACATATTCTCTGTAGACATCTTTGTCCTGGTTTGGTTGTCTAATTAGGGATTATCTACATGTTATACACAAACTCACGTAACCGCTTCTTTTCTTCCTTACTCTTTTTTTAGAAAAGCATTTCAGGGAGAAGGGAATTTAAAGCTGAGAAGGAAGAGGGGAGAGGTGCTAATCTTTTCCCTGACAGCCATTTTTTCTGCTCCAAATTGCATTCGCATCCCACGGGGTTCTGTACATGCCGCACATTTAGAACTCCACAGGGGACCCACTCACTAGGGGCAACTAGCAGAGAAATGGCAAGGAGGGAAAGGATTATGCACCTCTTCCCTGCCACTTCTTCACTCTAAATTCCCCTCTTCTTGAGCTGCATTGCTTCTGTAAAAACAATAGTGGGGTTCTGATGTCTGGAGCCCTTATCCTGCAGCCAATACTTTCTCCACTGAAAGCTTGGCTACTTTCTCCCCTGACCCAGCAACCATTTTGAGGGAAGGTGGTGCCTGCATGTAGAATTCAGCTGGGCTGCCTCATCACTGCAGACTCCGGGCTAGCCAGTCCTCCTGCTGTTACTTGTCAAAGCCATCCTGCCTCAACCCAGAGGCCCTTTTCCTGGATCTGGACTAAACAACTATAGGACATACGCCCTGTCTCTGGGAAGCCCGTGCTAATGGACTAGATCATAGGGCAGGGTTGGGCAGCCCTCAGCCAAAGCCCTCTGCAAGCGCAAAGATCCGATCACTGGCAAGAGCAATATGACCCTCCCCCAACAGCCCACTGGGGTGGGGAAGGAGAGAGTTTGAAAAGGGGGTGGCAGAGAGAGAGGGAAGGGGGTGCAGAGAGAGAGAGAAAAGAGGGCAGTGGAAGGAAAGGAAAAGGGGGCGGCCGAGAGGGAGAGAGAAAAAAGGGGCAGCAGGGAGAGAGAGAGAGAAGGGGGCACCCCCACCCAATTTTGGCTCTGGCCCTGCACAGCACTGGCTTTTGCTCTGCCCACTGCCGGTATGTGGCCCCTGACAGATTAACTGCCACGGCAATGTGGCCTTTGACAGAAAAAAGGTTCCCCACCCCCGTCTTGGGGGAAAGTGGGGAGCATAGCTCACAGTTGAGCCCTCGCTGTGGATCCGGTTCTGGCACAACTTTTAGCTAATAGTTGAGAGTCTGCCCATTTTGAGCATCTTATTGCACTAAGTGGCACAAGGTTGTAAACGTAGCCAATTTCTGGGACAAGTAATCTAGATCAATGATGCGTTAACATTTTTTTAAGAGTTAAAGCACAATGTTAAGTACTTAGGGAAAGGTGTGATCTGCCTACTTTCAGATACAGCGGACATTTTGTCCAAGGCTGTAACCAGTCGGTGGCTCTACGTGGCACACTGCCAATTCCCTAGCCATGGCAGCTGCCTAACTTGGCTCCAACTATCCATTTATTTTTATGAAGGGGATGAAGAAAGGCTTAAAAGTTGCCCTACTTAGTAGCCATTAGATTCTCTTCCTAGAACAAAATAGTCCACGGCCCAGCCAATAAAATATTTGGTCTCTTTAGAGCGCCAGTCTTATGGTCCCTGGGTGAACATCCTCCCAGGGGCCATGGGAGTTTTCGGATCTCTCTCTCCAAGGACAGGGGGAGACATTTGTACTCCAAAAACCTGACCTCGCAAGGTCTACAGCCGGTGCTACTCCAACGCTGGGAGAGGACAAAAGGGTTGTGCTCTGTGGACCTGCCAGCATCCAAAGCCCTCCAGTTCCTTGGAAATGCCTCCAAAATGGGGGACGGGGGACGGACTACATCAGCCCCCCCCCCCCCCATTTTGGAGCTTGCATACTTTATTTCCCTCCCACTGAGAGTAATGGGAGGGGAACTAGATACACACACAGCTGTAAAAGGCCAAATAAAAAAAAGGGAGAGTTGCCCCACCTTCCACCCCACCAGTGCAAGCCAGCAGGGCATAGGAAAAGGCAGTTACCCCACCTCTGTTTCTCCTTCTCTCTCCCCCCATAGAATTGCTATGCCAATGAGGGAAAGGCACAATGCAAGTTTTAAACAATCTGCCTCCAGTCATTCTTGGCTGTTGCATGGAGTGGGACAGGCGTGTTGTCAGGGCTATTAAGAGTTGGGTGGGGGCATCCCTAGTGGAGGGAAAGGGGGGTTAAATCTTTTCTTTCTTCACCACTGAAACGGTAACTCAAATGAGTCCAATCATCTGTTTTATACATAATCAACTAACAAGAACAGCGCGATTGAGGGGCAGGGGGTTCAGAATCAATCGTCTGGGTCATAATTGGGTTGTAATTTTGTACTTCTCTCCTTGCCTCCTATTCTTTCCCTTCTGCCTCTCCTCTCCCATCGCAGGATGACAAAATAACCAAGGAGGAGATTTTGGACAATTGGAACATGTTTGTGGGCAGCCAGGTCACCAACTATGGCGAAGACTTGACAAAGGAGCATGATGAGCTGTGATGAGGGCGAGCGGGGGGGATGGACATCAGAACGTCCTTCCCTTAAACGGGGGTGGGGTGGGGATGAAGCACACCCCAGAAGGGAATTTGTCTTTTTAATTTATTGGTGTAAGGGCCAGCTTGAGCTTTTCTGGAAAGCTAGGGTAGCTGGCAAACCAGGGTGGTTTTCTTTATGACCCATTCTTGCTCATCTGCACCCTCCAACTCACCCAAACCACTGTGAAGCTTGCTGCACTAGGAAAGAGATCTCCACTCCAGGGGAGTTACAGGAGGAGGCGGGTTAAACGCACCTCACCCCCCCTTCCCCCCCCCACAGCATTCAATCTATTCTGCAAGGGCTAGCGTGTGTTTCCCCCCCCCTTACGTCTATGGAGTGCAAGGCATCCGCTTATTCCTTCACCGATAAGTTCTCACCTGCCTCTCTAAGGGGCAAACTATGTCTCCCCCCCCCCCCCATACTGCTGCCCATGATGCAGAATTACCTTTCAGATTTTCAGTTGGGACTCTAGAGGGCAAGTCACCGAAGGGGACAGCTAGGAACAGAAAAACAGCCGATGGGCTCAAAAATCACCAGCTCCCATTGCTACTTTTCATTGTTGTAAAAACCATAGGGGCCGCGTGCCATGTGCTTTCATGCAATGTGTAGATGGGCCCTGTATCTTGGACCAATGTTGCTACTCTGGGTTTGTAGTTCCTCTCTGTACCCCCTTCCTCTCCAGGATGGCAGGCTTTCGCGGCAGGAGATTATGGAGTTGATGAAGCGAACTATTGGCAACATCAAAGAATATGAAGAAATGTTCAAGCATACGGAGACCCACAAAGAGCTGTGACCTCATGACTGTAAACACTCTGAATTATGAATAAAACTATTTCCCACCCCCTCAGTATGTTGTGGCATAGATAGGACTACAGAACAAGCGGAAAAGAGAAAACAAGGCTATTTAGAACTCCTGGACCAATCCATCAGAAAGGCTCGCTCCCTGCTAGAGACCTGTCTAAATAAGAGATGTTGCCATTTACCCTTTACTCTGCATTTTGAGTGTGCGCGTGTGCGTGCGCGGCTTTTTCCAAGGGAGAAAATGTACACGAGAAGTATAAGTTCTGACTAGAGATGTTCCGTGTGTGTGTGTGTGAAGAGTCACAGCCTACCAAGCTTGCCTAGAATCCTGAAAAAGGAGCAAATACCCACATTTTGCAATCCAAAAGCCCACCCTTCCCTCGCATACAAGGGGACATTCCATACACCAAAGGCAGTGCTAGGTTTAGTAGCTCTAGAATCGAGAGGATAGTTTCCCCTCCACTCTAGGACATGGGTAAAGGGGTAGGATCAAGGCCTACAGCCACAGCAGCCCCTGTCCTGGGGGCTGTAGTAGTAGCCAGTTTGTCCCTGCTAGGTCACCCACCCACCCCCCAGTCTAAATCTGGCCAGGCTGAGCAGTTCCTGGCAAGAGTGGATTCCCCAACTCCCACTTCAAGTTGGGGAAGGCAGGTGAAGTTGCTCACCCTAGTGCTGACATTGCATTTTGTCTCCAGCCTCTACCTTTCAAAATACAGGCTCCAGTCCTAAACCAACAACCTGGGAGTAAACCCTCTTGAATTCAGAGGACTTCTGAGTACACTTGTACGGGATTGCACCAAGTCTCCCTGTCCTTACATTAATTAACCTCTGTCCTCTTGCTTCTGACCACTAGCTCTGGTGCATTGATTGTGACAAATGCTTGTACCTCAACCCTTCTCACTGAATTCTATGGGATCTACTCCGCAGTAGATCCAACATCTGTATGGTCAAACCATTTATCTGGTTTCTTTGGTAAGAAACGATGGTTAGGAGATGGGGAGCTATTGATATTGCTGGACTTTTGACCTCTGCATTATATGAAAGTGATATTTCAGCCATACGGGGTTCAGTGCCAGAACCAGGTTTGGTTGTTTCCCAGCTTTTGCATGCCCCTCTCCCATTCTAAAAGGTTGAAATACCTCTCCTAAGGCATAGTTACTGGAAGTAAGAGCTTCAAGCTAAACTAAAGTGGTAGTCTGGGCCCGCCCCTTTTGCCTTCAGCCCCACCCACCCACCACTGGAATGCAGCCTTCCAGTGGTGGGTGGGGCTCAGAAGCCTTCAACAGGGCTTCTGAAGGCGGTTCAACACCCTTTATATAGGACAATGGATAGTCAATGGAACTCTCCTGAACAGAAGCTATTACTGAACCACTTCCCGACTTAAAAACCAAATGTTCTCTCTTCTACACACAGATCAAAAACAAAACCGCTTTTATTTACAAAATTACAGAAGGTTTTTGCTGCTTCTCTCAATTAATATGCAATATTTGCTATTTTGGGATAGCACATTGTAGCCAACCCAGAGTGGCAAAGTGGCTGCTTCTCCCCTCTGCCTGGACAGTCGCCTGAACACGTTAAGCTTGCATAACAGGACGGGACTTCTTGGCCTCCAGCTCCACACCTGACCCTGCAAATCCTGTGCCGCCCTAGAAGAAGAAAGAATGCAAGTAAGAGAATGCTGCATGGCAACCGGTTTAGACCAGTCCTTCCCTACCGGTTGCCTTCCATATGTGTTGGACTTCAACTCCCATCAACCAATTGCCATGCTAGCCAGGGATGATGGGGTTGTAATCCATTATCTAGAGGACACCCAGTTGGGGAAGGTAGGTTTAGACCCACAGCTTGCCTGTGGTGCTCAGAATGCCTTGTTCTGCTCAGTGTTCAGCTGGCAAAATGAAGAGGTTCTGGAGCTCAATTTCCATTTGCAGCCATGACACAAGCCCAGATTCCGAAACTCAGACTGGTGAGTAAGGGCTGTGGCTACTCAGGGGTGGGGTGGGGTGAATACTTTGCACATGCTCATGAAGTACCCTCCCTTCTGGCCAAACTGCAAGTACAAGAGAAAAGCGCACACTGGAGAACACTTTTCGCATGGGATGAAATCGGACACTAACGCTGGCTCTTCTATCATTCTAGCTACCTAAGGGAGAAACTGTCTATAATGAGGCAAAAATGGGAGGTGGGACAGGCTCCCCACCCCGGTTTAACATGACTTCAAACCTTGTGAGTAGGGCAATGCGGAGCTCCAAATTTCAGCAATCCTCAAGGATTTATTTCTGTTATGTTGAATCTCTCTCTCTCTCTCTCTCTCTCTCTCTCTCTCACACACACACACACACACACACACACACACACACGGATTTTAGAGAGCTTTAGCCCAATGACTACTCCTCTTTAGCTACTCTCAGGCCTGAAATGACTAGTACTGAACCCTGCTGCATTCTGCATACCACAGGTAAGACCGTGCTACTGCTTGAAACACACATAATCTCTTAAGACCTTTTTAAAAATGTAGTTTGCATGCTCCTAATTATACAAAACTGTTCTCCTGATTTTGACTTCTGGAGAGCATTTTGAACATGTAGACACATAATTGACGGTGCTGTGTGAAAGTAAGTATGTCCATTCAGGGGTTATCCCACAAGGACAACATGTCAACAGTACTAAAGGGATTAACAACATTGAGGGAAACTTGGAGGAGCTGATAAATTGCTAGAGTATATCTTTAATCCTATGCCTTTGCAACATAGGAGAAGGGATTCTAAAGGTGTAGCTGGAAAGCTGCATTGTGGGATACTTTCTGCAATGTGATAGATCAGCCTTCCCCAACAGATGTGTTGGATTACAATTCCCAGCATGCCCCAGCCACATGCTGGGAGCTGTATCCAACACATTTGGAGGGCACCAGGTCAGGGAAGGCTGTGATAAATGACAGGTAAACATTGGATTCATTTCTCAGAAGGCTAAAGGAAGTCTGAATCATGAATGGGTAGGGGATGCTCTGACATCTAGGATACGGCATAGGGAGTTTATGAAGGACTGCAGCTCCTAGGTTCAGAAGAAAGGGTTAGATAATCACTCTCACCCGCTGTAGGACAATGATGTCCTTGTCTGTCAGCTTCTCCCCATTCACTGGATCAACCATGTCCATCTTGATGAGTTTCTCCACGCACTCCAGAGTCACCACAGAGCCCCTTGGAAAAAAGGACATGTCTATTATATGCTTAGTACAAGTAATGGATTCGCACACCTCTCACCTTCAGCCTTGACGGCACCACCCTATATCTAGCATGCTAAAGGCCCTCATTCCTCAGTCCAGAAGTACCCCACCCTATCACTCACGATGGGCGGAGCACGGCACAAGGGACAGAGTTGCCAAGCATGTCTCGCGTGACGGCACACACGTAACGGTCCTGCCGGTTGATCAGCCCTACACGATCCACACTAGCATCCACGGGGGTGAAGTGCACTGGGATCAGGTCCTTCAGCTTCAGGGATCTCCTATTCATGGGACAGTACACGGACTTGTCCTAGAATGACAAGAGCAAGGCAAGTTGGGAGGCAGGACTGCTAGATTCTCCAGAGAGAAAAAAATAATGTGGGTTAGTCCGGTGGATTAGAAGTAATATTCAAACACACACCCTTCAGCCCTCCCTGGAAGCTATAGAAATTGGTTAAATATTCAAAATTCAATTCCCAAGGTTTGATATATGCCACATCAAGTTCTGGTGAAGAGCTGGAACCTGGAAGCAGAAGCTACTCAGGGCCAGAGATTGGGAATCAGGGACTTGCTTCAGTCTGTGTCAATCACAGTGAGCAAGATCTCAATAGCAACACACAGGCAGCCAAATGCTCTCCCCATCTACACACAGTTTATATTTAATCCATCAGAAAACAAGGAACTCAATCGTATAAAAAGATTCCCCCAACAAATCCAGGCCACTCAAACATTTGGTGGCAGGGTTGGGGGAATGACACCTGATGGTTGAAAATGTCAACTTTTGAAAAGATACATTTCAACGTCTATCAAAAGAATAGAAAGATAGCGACGGAATCGAGGGGAAGTTGGGGGGATTCTAGTTTATTTACGTAAGTGGAGGAGGGTGGACTATGATTTGGATCATCACTTTCTGGAAATGTTTCTGATGCTCTGAAATTTACTGGAATCCGATTTAGCATTTTATTTCAGTAAACAAAAGTGTGCCATGTAGTTTTTAATGTGCTGTATATCTCAAGAGGTTTTTCCCCCCAATAGCCAAAAGTACTTAAACTGAAATATTTGATTAGGAAAAAATATAAATAAGGGCGCAATCCTACGCATGTTTAGACAGAAAAAAGTCCTACAACTCCCAGCATTCCCCAGCCAGCATAGCTGTAGGACTTTTTTTCTGTCTACACATGCGTAGGATTGCACCTTAAGGCACACTTCAGCTGCAATCAAATCCAAAGCTTTCCTTGGAGATGATTTTTATTACAATACTTGCAAATCAATTAGGACTTCTCCAAAGAACTGTGGAACTGCAGTTTTGTGAGCACAGCACAAGTTCTCTGTTCAGGATCCATGACCTGCGCTCCAGGTTTTCACAGTTCACTGAAGAAGTCGTGGCAGTTAGTTAAACCAGTTTTAAGTTTCTCGTGTCCCAAGACAGGCACATCCCACAAGAAACAGAACAGGGCAATATGAGAGTCTGGAACTCACTGGCTTCTGAATGACTTTGGTCTTGGCCTCGGGGGTCAGTGAAGGGATCCAAAAGCTGGGCAGTAGTTTAGTTTTGTCTTCATTGCTGGGCCCAGGCTGAGCGTCCTCTGGAATCCGCAGAACAAGACAGTTGTGTTAAGACCCACAATTTTCCAAACATGAGGTGGAGATCTGAGGTGGTGTGTGTGTGTGTGTGAAAAGATAGTTGTGCTGCATTATGGGCATTGAAATTTACCTGTAGGCTTCCCCTGGATCCTTTGACAGGATCCAGAAAGTACTTTACTTGTGCATCCCAGAATCTGACCCTTACTAGACCACATGAGTATTAAATATCACTACAAAACTCAGCACCGCATAGGACCCTACAGCCATCTTTGCTCCATGCTTGGGAGAGGGGCCTCATATCTTGTAGCAACTGACCACATTTCCCCTGGGAATTCCACCCCACACTCACTCAGAGGAGCTGCGGGAGCGGGTGGGAGAAATATTCAAAGAGGCGGGTGGGAGGAGAGCTACTGAGAAGGGGTGGGGGAGAAGAGGAGAGGTTGTGGAGACAGATGACGAGTGAGATGAACATGGAGGAGAGAGCTTTACAAGAGAGGGCCAGACGCTTGGAAGCCAGGATGAAAAGGTGCAATCACAGCAATGGATGGGAGATTCCCTCCGTGGTATCCAGGAACACATCAAACCCTAAAAGCAGTACCAAAAACCAGGCAAAACTGAGTAGGAGCTCTGAGAACACCCAGCAGGCAGGAGGAGGACAGACAGGAGTAGAGCCCCTTCTTACCAGGAGGAACAGCATCTGCAAGCTTTACAGGGGCTCTGCTCTGGAGCAAACAGGAGGAATAAACGCTTCCATCGCTCAACCCTGACCCAAATCTGCTGCTCCTCCGCACTTACCTGCCTTGCGATCAAAGGGGTTGAGGGGTTTGCTCACAATGCTCAGCTCTTTGTCCAGGAAACTCTTCACCTTGGACTCTTTGGCAGCCTTGCTCAGCTCTGCCATCTCCGTCTTCTTCTCATTCTTCTGCTTCTCATAGGCCTGCAGATGCAAAAAGTGTGTCATCCACAAAGAGATCACCTCCACTCCTTGTACGCACGGTGGGGCTAGAATACAGAAGGGACACACTCCTCGCTATGATCTACGTAAGAGAAACAGGACAAAGGTGAAGGGAAGAGAACAGGGCTTGATAAAGGCACCGGGGTGGGGGGGCAGATAGCAGAGAGAAAGAAGCCTGGCCCATTTCAAGAAGTATAGGAAAATAAGACTAGCCCAAGTTTGGGCAAGAAGCAGGGAGGCTCGATGGGAAGCAGATGAAGAGGTTGTACTGTAGCAGGGGGATGAGAGGATCTCCAGGCTACAAGCAGCACTCCTGGAGGAAACAAACCTCACAGATACCCGATAACTCAGCCCCACACTGCCTGGAAGCAACACTGCTGTATCAGAAGAATGTGCCCCATCCCAATGATAGGCACAGCACAGCGATAGCTCTGACATGGACAAGAGCTTGACTTCTAGTTGGGTGGAGATACTAAACCTTGACTAAGGTCCTGGGCTTCTTCCTGCCTACGCTATCTTAGCACAGTATACCACTTCTGTGAATAGGGGCCAAGATGCTTCCCATGGACAGTCTTGCAGAGCGAGACCTCGAGTAAGAGACCAGGATGTGCGAGAAACATTCGTGCCCCCCACATTTCCGGCCCCCTGCATCCAAAGCACAACACAAGACAACCCCAAGACCGGGGGGGGGGGAGCAATCCAACCCATGCCACAGCTGGGCTCAGAACAGTCATTTGCCTCCCCTAACAGATACAGCCCCCAGGGCCTGATAGCCACATATGCAAGTGTGCATCAACTACTGAAGTCAGTCAGCCACAAAGCCTCTAAGACCCTCTTTTCCACAGGTTGGTGCTCCTATTCTGTGAAGAGAATGAAATAATAGAACCCAAATCCATGTCCAGTTACAGAGCTTAATTGGAAGCCTTGAGCAAGTCATTCTTTATATTTACAATATTCGTATGCCAACTTTTAACAGAAAGTTCTCAAACTAGTTCATACCATGAAAATAACATAATTCAAAAGCTTTCACTACACTTCCTTCTGTACTGTTCCTTGGACAGATTGTTCCTTGAATTTTACAGACCTCATTGGGCAGATAGTATCAGCAGCTTCTGGCTCTCGGAGGCAGTGACTGCTGGAGGCACTGGAGAAAGATCAATGTAGGTGTCTTTCCTCAGCCTTTTTGTTGCCTCGCACTCAGCCTACAGCAGCATCAGGAGAGAGAACCCCCTCCTGGAAGTAGGCTACCGAGCGCCAGGCCAACATAAGGCTAACCTATTTTATGTGAGTTCTTACAAGGATAAAGCATCCGTCTGAGATCCTTGGAGGTAAAGCAGAAAAGGAATTTGACAAATTAAGAAGATCCCACTTCAATTAGGGCCATGTTTCATGGGCTAGTTTCCTTTTTCATTTTATCAGCTTTCAATTCTTCCGAGTGCCATCTCCTACCATTTCCCAGAAAACTGGTCCAGTGCCTTCTCTGCCAACTATAAAACCAGCAGACAGGTATGAACACAGGAACCGTGCTTAATCTCCAGATTAACACACCAACCATTCCTTCCAATACCTTCATTTGCCGGGCAATCTCCTTTTTCTGGTGCAGGATGTACTCTAAGATGGCTTCTTTCTCATAGAGGTATCCATCAGGGCTGGAGAGAGAGGCAGGCAAGATGAGAATCACCCTTATAACACTGCCACCACCCATATGCCCTGGGCCTCTGACTGCACTGAGAGCTGCAGAGCATCACAGGGGATCTATATGCATCCCTGTGTTCAAGGATACACCCAGGAAGCTGTGTTCCCAAGCTGTGTGCATTACAAGTCCATGTACCTAAGATGAAGAAAATGTCTCTATGCAGCAGCTAGAAGGGAGGAAGCATGTGCACAGTCTACATGCACTATATCCATGTGTGTCTACATCTGCAGAGTTTTGACAGGGAAGAATATTCTATATATCGCTGCCAGGGCCAAGAATCAGGGTTGCTAATGTTGCCATGTCTTCCTTCCCAAGAGTCCTTATTGCAGTTTCTCCTTTCTTCTGCCTGCCCCATGCTAACTTCTCTGTAACAGTCCCATCCTTTTCCTCTTCACCGCCCCCCCAACCTCCCATTCCTCCCTTCCACCAACGGTCATCAGAAATAGTGGTCCTTGGCTCAGAAATGTTCACAAAAATGCTATGGAACACAGAGCAGAGCACTCTCAAAATGACTCAAGTATAAAAATTAATAACCACTGTGAAATATAATGATCTCCAATCCAAGACTTCTTTCTAGAGGGAGAGGGAATATTATAGACTTTGGCCTGAGTTCTGGTTCTTGCTCAGCCATGAACAAATATCTTTTAGCCCCAATTCACCATCAGTGAGATTGGAATGTAATCATCCCATCTCCCAGGTAGGGGGAAGAGAACAGAAAAAAAGATAAAAACCGCACAGGGATTTGCATGAAATGGAGCTACATAAACAATCAGCTCAACAGGCATATGTAGCAAGTGAACAAATAGACTGGGTTCAGACAACATGACAACCCACACTCAAGGGCTGAGTATGGGTTGAGTGTGGGTTGTCGTTAAACTATGGTTTGTTGTTGAAGTGCGGGTTATCGTGTTGTCTGAACCCAGCCATGGTAACAAGCCATGGTTTGTTAACCACGGACAACCCATGAAGAGAACCCACGGTTTGTTGTTGGGTTGTGAACTGTGGGTTGTTTGTGGCTTGTTAGCACAGCTGCGTCCAGCAACACAATAACCCACGTTTCAACAACCCACACTCAACCCTGAGTGTGGGTTATTGTGTTGTCTGAACCCAGCCATAGTTTCACTTAACTTGTGAAGAGGGCAAGTATTTCTTTTCTTTTTGCACTATGGATCCAAATTTAAGAGATTCACTGCTTTATTCCAAAAGTATAAAAAGGCTGCATGCTTAAGCCGGGTAGCCAATCTTCAGTTTAATTCACTGAACAATCTTCAGTGGGCCCCGCCAGATAGTTACGTCACAACAGGGTCCTTGCAGGGCTGCAGGGAGAGGCAGCAGCAGTCAAAGTCCTTGACGGCATCTTTGCTCAGGCGGACATTCTGGGTCCCATATCCAGAAGCAGCTGGGGAGAAAAGGTCACAGCAAGGCCATGTCAGTTCATGAGCCTATCAGTGCCTCTAAGGGGCTAAGGAGCCTCTAACAGCCTATCTAAGAGGCTGTCTTGGATTTCTAGTTGAATCCAGAATGGGAAAGCAGTTAGTAGCATACCTGCCCAGGAAAGCCCACTGTCAAGAGACCTGCTCAGGTCAGCTTAGCTTATTCTTGAGAACAGTTTATAGGCTGGCCACCAGTCTGGGTGGCATAGAAATGTAATAAATGAAAAAGGAATAGATTAGGTTAGTTTCCATCCGAGTTTCAATGAAACACTGGGGTGGTGTTAATCACTCCCCAGGGTGTGCCCAATACTAACTATTCTAGAGCATCTCCCAAAATTCACCTGACCATAAGCAACCATACTAACCACTGCCTCCCAATTTTGACCTTCATCGCCTTGCTATACTAGGTCTGGATCCGGGCTCAAATTACAGAGGAGCCAGTAATGGCCCTCAAAACTACTGCTTTTACAAAAACTATGGGGAGGGGGAAATGATTAGACTATACTTGGGGAGAGTCTGAGGGTAGGACAGGGGTGGGCAACTTGTGGCCCTCTAGCTGTTTTGGCCAACAACTCCCAGCAGACCTAGCCAGCATTGCAAATGGTGAAGGATCATGGGAGTTGTAGGTCAAACATCTGGAGGGCCACAAGTTGCCCACCCATGGGGTAGGGCTTGTAGATTTCATTAAGGGCCCCTTCAACTCCTCACCCCGTACACAATAATTCAAACACTGTCTAGTTTTCTCCTTCCAGCGGTCCTGTTTGTACCCACCCCCAGTTTAAAGTTCTGTTCCCCCAATCCCAGCCAGGACTTCCCACCACCGCTCTTAGGGTTCTCACCTGTAGCCCTACTATTGCTATCTTAGGTCAAGGCTCCCCGCAGACCACTGCCCACAGCCCTGCAGAAAATGGCCTCCTCACCGGTGTCTTTTTTCTTTTCATGGTAGGTGTAGACAGCCCCTGCCGTGCAGTTCTTGCCATGACGTGTCATGTCGGTTTAGGTGGATGATCCAGGAAGAAGCCAGTGACTCTTTCCTTCCTTCAGGTAAGGAGATTTTTTTTGTTAAGCATGTTTTTGGGCCTGACCCAACACAATGCTAGATGTACCAAAGTGGCTGGAGGGTGTTAGATCGGGATGCAGGTTAGGCGAGACCCATGGTTGGAAGCAAAGATTTAAGAAGGGAATAGGGGTGGATGGGCAGAAAGGTAAAGAGATATTCATAGAGTGATTAGACAGACTGTCCACTTTCCCAATTGGAGGATCCTTAGATCTCCCCCTGTATATGTGACAGGCCTGACTAAACCAACTATATTCAAGAATTCTACTTTTTAACACCTCCACATCTATTTGCCCCTCTATCTGCCTTACCATTTCCCAAGCCTATTACAGGCAGAGACAAGTCCCGTTCATATACTACTTTGTTACAGGCTCCTGTCCCTTTAATAGTTGTATAAAAATGGGGTTTTCAACAGATATAAACTTTACTCACCCCTACAAGACAAGCTGCATCTGCTGAAATTCCCTCTTTTATACAATTAAACAAACAGGAATGCTCTATAGATTTCATAGATAGAGTTGGAAGGAGTCTACAAGGCTATCGAGTCCAACCCCCTGCTCAATGCAGGAAACTAGAGGAGGGGTCTCCCATCCAAATAAGAACCAGGCCTGACCCTGCTTAGCTTTCCACACTCAGACAAGCTGAGCCAGCATGAGCCACAGGCATAGAATGCTCTCTTCTTTTGTATCTGATCACCTTGGATACTCAGGGGCTCTCTTATAGCCATGCCAAGGTATCAGCAATCCAATGTCCTCCACCCCAGTCCAGTTTAAATCAGGTTGTCAGATGTGCCTCATTTTCAGGGTTCTCCTTATTTTGGAGTCTCAACAAGTCTTCAAGCCACTGAAATGTACCCTTCTTCACAAGGGGGTCATATTCATGAGGGTCCCTTGCTCTTAACAAGGGAAAGTCAGTGTGGTGTAGTGGTTAGTGTTGGACTGGGACTCAGGAGATCTGGGTTCTATTCCCCGCTCGGCCATGAAACTCACTGGGTGACTTTGGGCCAGTCACTGACTCTCAGCCTAACCTACCTCACAGGGTTGTTGTGAGGATAAAATGGAGGAGGAGGAGGATTATGTAAGCCGCCTTGGGTTCCTTTCAGGAAAAAAGGCGGGGTATAAATATAATAAATAAATAAATAGAAGTCAGAAACACTTGAAGAATAGAAATCAGCAACAGAAGTGGCTTCTTCTGCTGTTTAACAGCATAGCAAGGACCATGACTGCCACCTAGTGGATACTGAAGGAACCATTTTTCTAGGATCATGCTGCCATCACCATCTGTGTGTGAACTTGTAACAGCCTCAACCTGCATGATTCTCTCATTTAGACAATCCTAGAGAGGATCTGGTCACTTAACCCTAACCGTACCAGTTTATATGACAGCTGTTTCTTCCACAACATGTCATATACAATATTGAAAGAGATTGCTATTAAGTATTATTTACTATGTATACATTTCCAAATACATATGAACCGCACCACTCTGAGCTCTACTCAACAACCCATGCACTTCCAAATACGTCATCCTCTTCCACAATTTTCCAGATGCACTGTTCACTACACCAGGCTGAAATTCCTAGTCATACCTGAAAGCACTAAGCTGGGAATAGCACCTTCAGGCTGCAATCCTATACAGTAATACCTTGGATTGCAAGCATAATTCGTTCTGGAACCGTGCTTGTAATCCAAAACACTCTTATATCAAAGCGAGTCTCTGGCGGGTGTGAGCGGGGCCGATTTCGGTCCGCTACGCCTGCTTGAGGCGAGCGGTTACATCCCTACAACTGAGTTGTCTTGCAAGACCTTGCTCGTTTATCAAGTCAATTTTAAAAAAAATTTTTGCTTGTCTTGCAAAACGCTCTCAGACCAAGTTACTTGCAATCCAAGGTATTACTGTACTCACTTACCAGGGAGTAAGCCCCACTGAACGGAAAGGGACTCACTTCTGAGTAGACATGCATGGGACTGTGCTGTAAGAAACTCATAACCCCCTTTGCTATTCCATCATTTAAAAAAGAAAGAACATCACCTTCTCGCGCCCCCACACAACACAAACAATAATTAAAATAAAGACATTTCTCTGTAAAATCCCATTTAGCTTTTTAAAAACCTTCATTTGAGTAACACCCTCCACATCATCCTCAACCCTGGACTGCATTAACAGAAGCACAGTGTCCAGATAACGGGAAGTAATAGTTCCGCTCTATTCTGTGTTAGTCAGGCCACATTTGGAGTATGGTGTTCAGTTCTGGGTGCCCCATTTTAAGAAGGACATTGACAAGCTGAAGCGTGTCCAGAGAAGAGCAACCAGGATGGTGAGGGGTCTGGAAACCATGTCATATGAGGAATGGCTGAAGGAGCTGGGTATGTTTAGCCTGGAGGGAGAAGATTAAGAGGAAACATGATAGCAGTCTTCCAATATCTGAAAGGCGGTCATGCAGAAGATGCAGCAGAACTTGTACTTTGTTGCTCCCGAGGGCAGGACTAGAGCCAACAGCTGGAAATTGCAGGGAATTGGAGTTTGACTAAACATTAGGAGAAACTTCCTAACAGTGAGAGCTATTCTGCAGTGGAACAGATTGCCTTGGGAGGTGGTGGGTTCTCAGTCACTGGAGGTATTTGAGAAGAAGCTGGAGGGCCATCTGTCAGGGATGCTGTGGTTGCACCATGCAGTACAGAGGCTGCACTGAGCTGAGGACTGGACTAGATGATCTCCAAGGTCTATTTCTATTATTCTGTATTGAATATGAGCAGGGCTTTTTTTCTGGTGGAACTCACTGGAACTGAGTTCCAGCTCCTTTTCTTCTATTAATTGCATTACAATTTAATCGCCATCTACTCCCGAGGAAATGTAATCCAAGAGTTCCGGTACCTTTTTCTCCAGAAAAAAAGCACTGAATATGAGTCAATATAGATTATCTATTCTATGATTCTACATTGAATAACCATGGGGAAATAACTGCTATCTTCCTGTAAAATTTCCCAAAATACAAACTTATCAGCAATAGTACTAGTCCCTATTCCCAAACCAATACAGTAAAGAGAGCCTGTGGCAGAATTAAATCTTGCAGGAGAACCATAATGTAATGCTACTAAAATATTAATATCATGAAATTGCTCCAGGACTACTTCATTCTAGCCACTTTTTCCATTTCCCCAAAGAACATTATGTCTACTAAAATCTCCACATGACAAATCTCGAACTCCTCAGCCAACAGTTCAATACAAGGATTATAAACAAAAAGAACACTAAAAAAACACATTCTAGAGGGATATCAGCAACATTATCTTCTATTATAGTACCGAGTCTCAACCTCAATGTAGTTCAATGTCTCTCAAGGAAAAACAGGCCCTGAAAACACACTATAGCTCTTGCCAACATTTTAGTCCTTATTAACTTATCATCTTGTTTCTTATGGGCACATTTAATCATTAGGTGCACTCTTTTGGCTTTTCACAATATTCACAGTGCCAATTTTCATTGAATAAACATTTTAATATCTTTAGACACAGCATTAACAACTGCAAGTTTTGCAGTTGCAGGTCTACCTCTCAACTCCCTCTGTCTAGTCTCAAGGAACTCTCATCTGGCTCCGAGTGCACTGACTTTTTATCTTAAGGGTGTAATTCTATGCATGTTTCGACAGGAAAAAAAGTCCTACAACTCCCAGCATGCCCCAGTCAGCCATGCTGGCTGGGGAATGCTGGGAGTTGTAGGACTTTTTTCCTGTCAAAACATGCATAGGATAGTGCCTTAATTTGTTTGCCTCCATTCATCACTCTCAACAGCCTCAGTATGAACACCCACCATCTCTTTCCAAGGTTTACCCCAGCCTTTTTCCAACCTGGTACTCCAGATATTTAGGACTCTGACTCCCATCAGCCCCAGTCACTAGGTTCAATGGTCAGGAGTACTGGGAGTTGTAGTCCAACACATCTGGAGGGCACCAGGTTGTAGAAGGCTGGTTTACCCAATACACTTTCTCTCTCTCTTCATCCACAACGACAACGCAAGAATTTTACCAGACCCACAAATATACATATCTCGCTATATCACCATCTTCAATGCTTTCTGCCGCTGAGCTCTTAATGGGCCAGCACTCGCTTTCTCTCAAGACCCGGGGTTCCCCTTCCTCAAGTAGCGTTGCCAATATCAACGAGCCAAAAACAACAACCTGCTCTTGTGCCTTCCCCAACCATTTGATCTGCAGACGTAGCAGATAAAGCTTTTCACGGATTCGTGATCAATATTATTACCCGATCACGGCTGCAGATCAAATTGCAGCGAACAGCACAGCGACAGGAGACAGTTCAAAAGTTGGCAACCCTGTCACTAACTCCTGGCCTCAAACCACAAAAACAACGACGGCCTCCCCCCACCCCCATACTTAAAAAAATATACCGTAAAACAGACGATATTTTCCCCCACCAGACTTCACCTATTGCAACAGAACCGGAAGCAGGAAGTCAACAAGCTCCGGAAGTACGCTAAACTTCTGCACCCTGAGTTGCGTATCAACCAAAGCTCCCCCGTTGCTGTGGAAACAAAGTGTTGAGAACAGAGAGCCCGCGGCACTGAAGTTCTTATGCAGAAAGTAGACAGAGCCGGTGTGAACCAAGGAGGCTTATATAGTCCTCCTCCTTCTCTCAACAACCCTGTGAAGTAGGTTAGGCTCAGAGTCACTGGCTGGCCCAAAGTCACCCAGTCAGCTTCGTGGCCAAGTGGAGACTAGAACCCAGATCTTCCGAGTCCCAGTGCAACATTCTAACCACTAAGCCACACTGGCTCTCGAGGTCACACAGTCCTCTCTTCCTTCAACGGGGGAAGGGGGAGAAAAAGAACCGGGGTCTTTTTTCCAAAAAGAAAGTCTCCAGCTCCAAGGTTCTTCTGCATGAGGGTCTTCTCTCCGCGAGTCACTTTAATTCTGCATTCTTTTCTGTTATTTGACCCTATTTTGTCCGCGGTTTTGCATTTGGGAAAGAATTTGGTGATGAAGTAGCATCTCTGAGTGGGAGATGTACATCTTGACTGTAATGAAACTATTTGCATATATGACCACTAACAGAGCAATCCTATACAAAACTGACCTGGAAGCAAGCCCCTGCTGGACACAATGGAACTTACTTCTGAGTAAACATGCATAGAACTGTGCACCAGGGTAATGACTTAACAGTCTGCCATTTCTCATGCTACAACTGATGAGGGACATTTTGAACTGTAAAGTATAAGAGGTTCCTAGTACAACTGTTTGTGTTTAAATCATGAGATTTGCTTTTAAATCATTTTAACCCAGGTTATTGTTTATGTTATTTATCCAAGCACAGAATGGCAGTGCACAGTTTCCCCTTGATTCCCTCACATAGCCACCTACCAAGATACTCAGGCTGCAGTCCTATGGGACTTTGACTAGGGAGTTGCCCTACTTATCTCCAGTTACTGGGCAGTTTAAAAGCACAATAAATAAATAAAACACAGTGGGGTTTACCTCTAAATAAACGTGCAAAGAACTGGGGAGTAAATGTTGCTTGCTTAGAATGTTTGAACTACAGCTATTAGCAGGGATGGGGGAACAGCTGGCCCTCCAGATGTTGTTGGACTGCAACTCCATCATCCCTCATCATTGGCTATGCTGGCAAGGAATGATGGGAGTTGCGGTCCAACAACGTCTGGAGGGCCACACGTTCCCCATCCCTGTTCTATAGTAAGTACAATCAGATCATTGGGAGACTTACTTATTTTTAAAGGAAACTCTTATACTTAGCTTTGCTTCAGAAGCCAGTGCAGGCTACTGAAGAATAAAGTAAAGTAAGGCAAATTCCAGTTTGTCTGTTAACAGGAAACACACACAAAAACATTGGAAGCACAAGGCAGATGGAGATAATCAATGTATAGGGGGATGGAATAGTGCTGGTGTGAGACAGAGAGATGGTACAAGCATACAAGATTGCCCCTAGTTTAATCTGTGAAATCTTAAAAGGATATGTCTCTGTGCTTGGCTTCCATTTTGCTGCTATATGGTGTGTGTGTGTGTGTGTGTGTGTGTATGCATGGTTTTGCTGTGTGTGTGTGTGTGTGCGTGTGTGTATATGTTGTTTTAACTGACTTCACTTTAAACATGGATTAGGCATGTCTGTGAGTGTCATGGGGTGGAAGCATGGAAGAAGAGCCTGAAATGAGCCGCTGCACCATGATTACTTGTATGTGTGTGAATGAGCCATCGCAGAAGTTCCATATCACTGTGGGTGCTTCCAGATGGGGGGCTCCCAGCGCTACCAAATAGAAGACACTGTGCAGCTATTCCATTTCCCCCCCCCCTCCTGAATGGATTTTCCATGGTAAGAAAAAAAAAAAAGGAAGATGCAGTGGGAAAACACGGGAGGGTTATGAGTGGTAGATGACATCTGGACCCCCTCCCCTAAAATGCCATGAATGAGGCAGCACGAGGGCATGATATAAAAGCCTCACCTGGAAACACCCTAAATGTTACCTTGAAACACAATACAGTCATGCCTTGGATTGAGAGCGTAATTCGTTCCAGAAACATGCTTGTAATCCAAAACACTCTTATATCAAAACGAAATTCCCCCAAAAAAAGTTGTACAGAGATTTTTAATTTAAGCCGTACTACAGTACTTGTATTGCATGACGTCGCTTGTATAGCAAGTCAAATTTTTTAAAATAAATATTTAAAAATTTGCTTGTCTTGCAAAACGCTCTCAAACCAAGTTACTTGCAATCCAAGGTATTACTGTACTTCATCAGTTCACACATTCCACTGCAAGTCACTGTTATGTGTACAGTAACTGGGGATAGAGTAGTCAAGTGACAGGTACATGAGTGTGTATGCATATCTAATTTCAAATCTCAAAATTTGGCAGGTTTGCGCCACTCAAAATACAGACCAAAAAAAAATCCACTTATGTCTCAGCCTACACTACTGGCACTGCAAACCACAAGAGATTCTTGAGCACTCAACGCAAATAAGCACAGTCCATTCGTGTGGCTCACTGTTCCCCCAGGCTAAAAAACCTGCTGATCAATTGAGCAATCAAAACTGGAAAGTGTTGATGTTTCTACACAAACAACTGTTACCGCAGCACTATATGCATCACTAATACAGAAAAGCCATGAACTGGATCTCTGCTAAACAAAGATCTCTTACTACAACAAAATGAGCAAAATGAAGGCTAGTGTACATGTTGCAATCAAAATCAGTTTGCTGCCCCGCCCCGCCCCACCCCCCAAAAGCAGTGACCCAATGGAAAGTTATTTTTCCACCCAGACTGTAACATTTAGAACTGCTTGTGGAGAAAGAGCTAAGAATAAATAAAATGCCTGTTTCTTTAAAAACAACAACAACACACACATCTATGGCACAATAGCCTACTTCCTCTATTACCTAGCCTCCTAGCTATCAAGGCTCACAGTATGGGCATTCCCTTTTTTGATTGTCCTGTCTATCAGGAGTAAAGAAGAAATATATCTCAGTTCACACCTCTTACTTCCTGGGTTGCTGAAAAGTGTTAATAGCCAGTTTCCCCAGGGACTCCTTGCCTATGTGGTGGGTACCAAATTCCTCAAAGCACCTCTGATTGGTGGAGTCCCGTCTCCTTGCCAACCCCCTCCCCTGATGCTACAGGAATAAAAATTGGCTTTTTTTTTTTTTTTTTTGGCTTATGAAGTTTGTCACCCATTTTTTTATCGGAATGTCATGGGTGATCCTTGCTTCTCATAAGTACTTTTTGGAATTCCTATTTAAGAATGTCTAGTGCAGGTTATTTATAGGGTAAACTGTTTTATTTCTTTTGATTCTGCCTTTCTTGATTTTTCCCTCATCCCCTATCCACAATTGATCCACAATTGGCTACAGAATCGGACTCAAAGAGTGCTTATCAATGGTTCCTTCTCAAACTGGGGAGAGGTAATGAGCGGGGTACCACAGGGCTCGGTCCTGGGCCCGGTGCTCTTCAACATTTTTATTAATGACTTGGATCAGGAGGTACAGGGAATGCTTATCAAATTTGCAGATGACACAAAGTTGGGTGGAACAGCTAATACTCTGGAAGACAGAAACAAAATTCAAAGTGACCTCGATAGGCTGGAGCGCTGGGCCGAAAACAACAGAATGAAATTTAATAGGGATAAATGCCAAGTGCTGCACCTAGGGAGAGGAAACCAAATGCAGAGTTACAGAATGGGGGACACTTGGCTCAACAATACTACGAGTGAGAAGGATCTTGGAATTGTGGTGGATCACAAACTGAATATGAGCTAGCAATGCGATGTGGCTGCAAAGAAGGCAAATGCAATTTTGGGCTGCATTAATAGAAGTATACCGTAGCTTCCAAATCGCGTGAAGTGATAATTCCCCTCTACTCAGCACTGGTTAGGCCTCATCTTGAGTACTGCGTCCAGTTCTGGGCACCACACTTTAAGAAGGATGTAGACAAACTGGAGAGGGTTCAGAGGCGGGCAACAAGGATGATAAAGGGACTGGAAACAAGGCCCTATGAGGAGAGACTGAAAGAACTGGGCATGTTTAGCCTTCAGAAGAGACTGAGGGGAGATATGATCGCACCCTTCCAGTACTTGAAGGGATGTTACACAGCCAGGAACTCTTCTCGATCATCCCAGTTTGCAGGACACAGAATAATGGGCTCAAGTTACAGGAACCTAGATTCCACCTAAACATCAGGAAAAATTTCCTGACTGTCAGAGCAATAAGACAATGGAACCTACTACCTAGGGAGCTGGTGGGCTCTTCCACTCTGGAGGCATTCAAGGTGCAGCTGGACAGCCTTCTGTCAGGGATGCTTTGACCTGGATTCCTGCATTGAGCAGGGGGTTGGACTCGATGGCCTTGTAGGCCCCTTCCAACTCTACTTTTCTATGATTCTATGATCCCTAATCTTAATAAAAACATCTTCATTTGGAACCCGGGTTTTGAATGTATGCTTCTGACATCTCAAGGTACCATCAGTATCAGAGATTGTATGCCTTTGTATTTCAGGTGATGGGGAACATGAGGGGGAGGGTGTTATTGCAGTCACATCCCACCACTTGTGGGTTTCCCCGTGGGCAGCTGGTTGGCCACTGTGTGAACAGAATGCTGAACTAGATGGACCCTTGGTCTGATCCAGGATGCCTCTTCTCACGTTCTTATAAATACTCCTCTGTGTGCCAGATCATTTGTTCATCGTACCTGCTTTACAGAAGGGAAAGTATGGGAAACAGGTTGGACTTGCTCAGAGATTACCGGGAAGTTATTCGGTAGTTGCCCCACTCCCAAGTAGAAACACACACATTTTGGAGTTCCCTTGCCCCAAGGTCTAGGGTGAATTGAGGGGTGGCAGTAGGCATAAGAACGAAGACGTGTTGCAGTCTGACCCTCCCTGCAGGGGTGTGGGCACTTCTCCACATTGCTGACATCACAGATTGTCCCGACCATAATGGAAAACTCCACGCCTACCCACCACGGGCTGCCAGGAATGGTTGGCGGGAATACACGACAATTCGCAGCATGATGATATCAGATCTGCACAGTCAGCAGCAGTCCCAAATGTTATGACACAAGTAGGTGTAGGCTTCTAAAGCTGCAATCCTATGCATGCTTAGACAGAAAAAAAGTCCTACAGCTCCCAGCATTCCCTAGCCAGCAGCTGGCTGGGGAATGCTGGGAGTTGCAGGACTTTTTTTCTGTCTGAGCATGCATAGGATTGCACCTTAAGACGGACTCCTAGTGAATACAGAATTTGGGATCCAAAATAGAAAGGGCAATAAGGAGGCCGATGGTTAAAACTTATGTCTTGACCAACATGTTCCTAATTTGGCTCAGTGGCTTTCAAGCTTTCTACCTTCAGAGAACAGCGTCCACAACAATTCATCTATCAAAGGTCTGTCACACACACCCCTGCACACTGGATACCATGGTATGTTCCAAAGTGCATACTCAATTCACACAGGGCTTCACCTTCACTCTGCATGAACTGTGTGTTCACACAACACACCCAACACCCAACACTCCCCTGTGGCTGCACATTGCAAGACTGCGCATTAAAAAGATCAGTAGGGGCGAGCAACCTGTCTTGCAGGGAAACTTGTCTGTCCGCCATTACTGATCTCCTGATTAAAGGCCAAACTAGACATGACGCTAAATGTGTCACTTGTAATCATAGCACTCAACAACAACAGCAGCAGCAACAGGTGCGACGGAGGAGGAGATTTTCATTGGGACTACAGTGTGTGGGGTGCCAATGGAGGCTTCCATCCCAGGCCTTGGGCGGGGGAGGGATTTTTGTCTGGACCGCAGCAGGGAAGGAAAGGGTTAAACCTCCCTTTCTCACACACTAGTCCTGACAAAATTCCTCTTCTATTATTATTATTATTATTATTATTATTATTATTATTATTATTATTTCATAGATCATAGAGTTGGAAGGAGCCTGCAAGGCTATCGAGTCCAACCCCCTGCTCAATGCAGGAAACTAGAGGAGGGGTCTCCCATCCAGGGCTTTTTTTCTGGTGGAACTCACCGGAACTGAGTTCCAGCACCTTTTCTTCTATTAATTGCATTACAATTTAATCGCCATCTACTCCCGAGGAAATGTAATCCAAGAGTTCCGGTACCTTTTTCTCCAGAAAAAAAGCACTGCTCCCATCCAAGTAATAACCAGGCTTGACCCTGCTTAGCTTTCCATGCTCAGACAAGCTGAGCCAGCATAAGCCACAGGCCTGTGATGATGATGATGATGATGATTTAGGTGTGATTGCAAGCAGCATGTTTAGCACCATGTCTAGTTTGGCCCTGAGAAACCCTGAGAGGGTTCCCCTGAAACACAGATTGAAGTCCAACATAGGAAGCGATCTTATATTGAGTCAGACCATTGGTCCATCTAGTTCAGAACTGTCAACACTGAGTGGCAACAGCTCTCCAGGACTTCAAGCTGGAGTTTTCATGTGCTACCCGGAGATGCCAGGCATCAAACCTGGGCCCTTCTGCATGCAAAGCAGGTGCTCTACCACTGCACTACAGGAGGGTGAGAATCTATGCAGCAGTACACTGCAGCCCTCTTCTAGGGTCTCAGCTCACAGAGAGGAGACATGCAAAGTTAATGCAGAGCCTCATCAAAGATGTTACCAGGGGCTGCTAATCAGTTATGGAAAGTGGGAAGCGCACACTGAGAGAGGCCAAGTCTAGGATCTCTTCCTTCTGTTATCCAGCAACTATGACGCTTACACATACTGTAAGTTAGATCTCAAAAACAAAAAACAAAAAAAACAGCCCAAAGCAAAACAAACATTCAGTTTATATGAAAACTCATAGTAAGAACAGGGGAGGTCCCAGCCTTGCCTGGCAAAGAGACTGTACAGGAAACTTAAAGGGCAATACTTGGTTTCAGTGATATGAGGAAGTAGGACTGAATATATGATCAGGTTATGACCCTTGAAAGGTATCTGGCAGAAAGGAATTGAAACTGAGTAAACGAGTAAGAAAACATCATGAGGAAAGCAGCTTTCTCCAGTCTTTTGGCCAAATATGTCTCTTTCATGCTGCTAATACAATATTTCTACCTTCAGTATCTCAGCCTGGATCACAGTGAATTAATCTATTGTTTTAGCTTTAAGCCCTCACAGGATTAACTATATCAACAGCAAGTTGTCAATCATATGACACTAAGGAAAACAAGCTCCATTACCCTAATACATATGATCACTCTTGACAGCCAGCAATATTTGAATGAGCAAAACAAAGCTCTTGTACTGGTGGCTACTGTGACAAACAATGTAATCTATGGGAAGTGGACATAAGAGGAAGCATTTCCCCATCAGCCTCCATCTAGCATCTGTGATTTAATCAAATACTTGTTAACATTGAGAAGCATAGAAGCAACAGGAGAGACAGGGAGATTTTGAATATTAAGCAGTATATAAATATTATCAATCAATAAAATATCCAGGTGATGTGTGTGTGTGTGTGTGTGTGTGTGTAGATACCAAACAGTGTTCCCAGAGTTCTGTATGGCCTCCAGGTACCGAAAAGGTGCTAGGTACTGAAAAGATCTGGGGCTCAGGCCCACAAGACCAAAAAAAGTTCCCCCACAAATTTGCATATGTGAATTTACATATGCTCTAAAGTCTCTCTCTGGGCGTGTCTTTAAAGGACCCTGTCTCCTAAGGACACCCCTATAATGTAAAAAGGACGTATGGACTGGGGAGAGGAGGGCATTTGATTTCAGGGGGGTGAACCTCAGGCAGAAAGATTCAAAGGCAGGGAGCAGCAGGAGGTGAAGCACATGTGGACAAAAAGCAAGCTAATCCAGGGGGATCCAAGGCAACAGAGATAATCAGGGCCCCTGTTCCTTTATTTCAGCAAGTGCCCATGGACAGCAGGGTGGTGGGGCAGAGGGCCTCCCAGAGATTCGGGTCTCCAAATGAAAGATTTGGGGCTCCAGCCCTAGTGGGCCAACCCCTAACACCACCTCTGTGCTTACCGTTACTGCTGCCTCTGCTTCTAAAACCCCAACATCAAACAAAGGGGACCAACAAAACCCACGTCAAACAGCCCCGGAACCTGTTTTTAGAGCCACAGGGTTGGTGCAGCATGAATAATGTAAGGATGAGTGTGCTTCTGAGTGACCTGGACACACTCTCTCTCTCTCTCTCTCTCAGACTGTGGCCTGTGTGTGACTGTCTGTAGAGGAGGCTGCTGGACATGTACAGTGCAAAAAAGCTACCTGCTCATTCCCAGGAAATCTGGCAGCCCAGCCTTAGACTCCTCCTATGAGCTTCCCTCCCCTGGCTTTACCTGCGTCTCCGCTTCCGTGTGACCTTCAGACCCACCCACTTTCACCTGGCGCTCGCCTCTAGCGGCTCCTCCTGCGTCTCTCCAGGAGACCTCGCTTGCTTTCCAGCCGTTCCCCCGCCTGACCTGGATGACGATAGAATGAGAATTGTCTCCGTTTCTACCGTTCCCCTCCGCCTACTGATGCTTGGGTCGCCTTCTAGCTGTTCACACCTGGCTTTCTGGTGTGGGTAAGCAAGGGCACTTTGGGAACAGCCTGGTGCTTCCGTCCAGTCCAGCGTACCTGCTTTCCACCCACGATTTCCGTACAGGTGAGTTGGCAGCGCTCAGGCAGCTCGGAAACAAAACTGGCTCTTCATTTTAACACTTTGCTTTCCAAAGGTGTGTGTGTGTGGTTTTCTTCTTCTTCTGTGCCTTTACAGGGCAGGGAATGATTTTTGGCTTTCTGAAGATGGATCTGAAAGAGGGAAGAAGAGAACTTTTAGTTTCAGTTTTTATGCTTCTCTGGTTCTACTTCTGTGGCAGTTTAGTCGTTCCCTTTCAGATCAGAGCTGGAAGTTAAACGCTTGGGCGAAGTTCAATTCAGTATCGGCCCATAATCATTATTATAGCTTGAAGGCTCCACCCAGATTAATATAGAATTAAAATAAAATGGAATGCTCTAATACAGCCTTCCCCAACTTGTTGCCCTCCAGATGTGTTGGACTACAACCCGCATTATCCCCAGGCCAGCGGTCAGGAATACTGGGAATTGAAGTAGTAGAACAACATCTGGAGATCTATTTTTCTGCCCACCCCTGACCTAGAGGACTCCTCCTCCAGGTCCCAACAAGGTACCCGCATTTTAAAAATGTATTGAAAGACTTGGCAACCCTAGCAATATGGGGATAATAATTCTCATCTACATAGGGTTGTTGTACAGATTACAAGATAATGTATGTGAAGCACTTTGACCATCTGAAAGGACTGTATAAACTTTAAGTGTTAGTATTATTATTCTAAGTGTGGTCTTTTAACAAACACCTCCAGAATGACTGCATACAAGTTTCAGTGTTTGTGTGTCTGTGGGCGGATCATGCTAGATTTTGTTTGATATGAAATGTTGGGGTACCAAAGGAAAGTGCCTGATTTTACTTCAGTATTGATTACACTACAAATCATTCTAAGCCCGAGGTTGGTCCATCCATACAGGCTGCCAAGCAACTGCTTGGGGCAGCAATATATTATTAGGGACGTCGATACAGCAATATGCAGTTTGAGAAATCTGTGGCACCTCATCTGTGGCATTGCAAAAACACAACTCTTGGATCATGTGGCGCTTGGTGCACAAAACTCGGGTCTAGGGAAAGACTTGTAGTAAGGCCTGCAGAACACAACGGGACCAATTTCCAAGGAAACAGCGAGCACAGGATTGGATTGTCAATTATTAACTTGCTTGATAAAGCTAAAGGCAAACAGCCAGCCATATGCCATTCCAAGAGGTGGATTTCTGGAAACAGCTGAAGAACATCTTCCCCTGGTCACTTAAGAACAGGACTCCTCTTTAAGAACAGACACTCAGGAGAGTGACTATAGGGCCCTTGTTTTGTTGCATAGCCTCATTGGGGAATTTGTTGTGGATTCCATCTCGGGAGCGTAATGTCCAGGGCTCCTGAACTGCATGATAGCCCAGTTCGACTATTGGAGTGAAGGCTACCTAATGACAGGCAGAGAACTGAATAAACATTCTATGTTCTTTACTCTCCACCCCACCCCCCCAATCTGGGCATTGTACCCAGTAGTTTCGGTTTCCAATCTCCTACCTCAGCTTTAATGCACTAAACTTCCTTCCCAGAGAACCCAGGAGTCCAGGCTTTCAGCTCCTTTCTTAGATTTCATAGATCATAGAGTTGGAAGGAGCCTACAAGGCCATTGAGTCCAACCCCCTGCTCAATGCAGGAAACTAGAGGAGGGGGTCTCCCATCCAAGTAATAACCAGGCCTGACCCTGCTTAGCTTTCCACACTCAAGGCCTCCTGTCCATCCTTCCTCCCTGAGAACCCAGAAGTCCTGGCTCTGATACCAAGCAGCTTCCCCCGTGTACACCTGTTAACAAAATGATAGGGGAATGCCCTCAGGAAGCGGTTGGCTCCTACAAGAAAGCACCTGTCCTGAACTCTCCGTGAGGGCATTACTGGAGTATGGCACTGGGCCCCCGACCCCTATGATGCTTGCGTAGAGGAGGGAATTTCTATATGTGCAGCTTTTCTCACCTCCATACAACCTACCTGCCAAAATACTGTCTTCTACACAACTATTACAGCACCCTTCCCCAACCTGGTGCATTCCAGATGTTTAGGACCACAACTCCCAGCATTCCTGACCACTGGCCATGCTGGCTGGGGCTGATGGGAGGTATAATCCAAAACATCTGGAGAGCATCAGGTTGGGGAAGGCTGTGTTAAAGGTTTGGGAGCCCTGTCTTCTGGTCGCCCTACTTGTTCTGATGGGGATCGTATGTGGTTGGCTTGTTCCATTGTTGCGTGGGCGAGCGACACACAGAGACTTTGGAGCAGCCATGAAGAAGCTTGCAAACAGCCTAGGAAAGTTCTAAATTCCCCAAGGGTCCTCCTCACTTCTTTGGCCTAGAGAAACTGGAGCGGTGTGTGTGTGTGTGCGTGTGTGCGCGCGCACCACTTTAGAAAGCTGTAGAATAACAGGACGCACCAGTTACCAATTTTAATATAAGTGTAGCAGATACGAATCAGGACTACCAGTGACCAACTTGTAATATAATGTCGTACAACATCCCTGGGCTGTTGACGAGTCTTCTGGCTGTGCCAGAAGGAGCGCGATCATCGGTGAAGAGCGCATGGAAGCGAGGTGCGCCACTGCTCGGCCACTATGGACAGCTACCAGGAGCGCAGCCCCAACGATGTGTTGAGATTTATTTTGATTGATGTGTTGTTGTGGGGGGGTTTGGGTTAGGGTCAGACATTTTGGGTTTGGCTGCCTCTGCCTGCCTGTTTGGGGTTCCCAGCCTCCTCTGCCTGCCTGGTCTCTTCTTGACCTGTTCAACAGTTGAATTGTCCAAGACAAAGGCCTCTGCCTGCCTGCTTTGGGGTTCCCTGCCTCCTCTGCCTGCCTGGTTATTTGGGTTTGTCTGCCTGGTCTGTTCTTGCCAAAATCAGTTGCAGAGTTTTGAAATAAAAAGGCACACTTGTGCCTAGAATTTATTAAGCCACACATCTGAAGTAGCCTTATTTTGTTGGTGGGAAACCCCATTGATTTTAATAGGGACTCGTGGAAGTAGTGTATCAGATGAAGATGGTACTCTTTACAGAGGCACTCACTGGCTCAAGATATTCACTTGTTTTAGAAGGTTAACATTGCAGGATATATATATAAAGGAGAATGCAAGAAGCTACAGGGCTGGATGGAGCCGGTAATGTCCTTCAGTAGGGGCCAATCAATAGGGTGACCACCCAGCCACACACCCACTGAAATGTATCACCAGAAAAGAGGGTATAGGTTTGCATAAAATGTGCATTTTTGCTAATTTATAGGAGGTGAAGATGCACATGCAGAAAAATTACAACTCCCACCATGCCCCAGCCAGCATTTTTCCTGCCTAACCATGGGATTGCGCCCTTAAATACAAATACAATGCATCTCGTCACACTGGGAAAGTGGGTGACCTGTTTGCCTGTCCAGCCTGCTATGCAGCTGTTCACTTCAAGGGCCTGGCCTACTCACCCTTCTTAGACTTCTTTATCTTTCAGCTGGACTTGGAGTGGGTAGCCCTTCAAATAGAGAATGCCTTCCAAGAGGACTGTCTTCTGTATAGTAGGACACAAGACCACCCTACCAAGCAAGCACTATCGGGGTGGACCACCTGTGACCCTCCAGATGTTTTGGAGTACAACTCCTACCATTCCTTACCGTTGGCTAGGGCTGATGGCTGATGGGAGTTGTATGCGAAAACATCTGGAGGGACACAAGAGGCTCACCCCTGCACTGAGCTATGGGCCCCTTTAGAGTATTTAGCTCTGCCTTCCCCAACCTGGTGTCCTCTAGATGTGTTGGACCACAACTCCCATCATTCCCAGCTATTGGCCATGCTGGGAGTTGCAGGCCAACACATCTGGGAGGGCATTAGGTTGGGGAAGGCTGATTTAGCTGGTCCCTGCCAGACATCACTATGGTGAATTGTTCTTCTCCTCAGATCTGCCCTCTCCATTCCTTTGACTGTGCTGGTTTGGATGAGGCTCCCTGTCTCTGTTCATTAGGCCTAGTATTCCTGAGATACATCTCCTCTGTCATCCTATTGTTATCCATCCCATTTCACACGACTTGTTTAAAGCTCCCAATGTTCTCACTACAATCCTATGTGCACATACTTGGTAGTAAGTTCCATACATAGGAACATAGGAAGCTGGCTTATATTGCTGTGGTTTGCACATAACAGCAATCCACTGTATGGACTGAATATGGGTTGTCTTTGAATCCTGGGCTGTTGTTGAATTGTGGGTTGTCATTATGGGCAAACCTATGGGTTGTTAACCACGAACAACCCAGAATTCCCAACCCAATAACAAACCATGGGTTCTCTTCCTGGGTTGTTCGTACTCAACGCATACTTTGGGTTGCCATTACATTTGAACCAGGCCAGTGAATCAGCCCATTTGTCCATCTAGGCCAGTATTGTCGACACTGCCTGGCTTGCATGTAACAATAACCCAGAGTATGGGTTGCTGTTGAATCGTGGTTTGTTGTTGAATTGTGGGTTGTTGTTATGTGCGAACCCTACACTATGCTTTAACTACAGGGCTGTTTGCATGTAACAGTGGCAAATCATAGGTTAATTAATCAAGATTTGCTGTGGCATATGCTGAGCACGTTCCACAGCCTTTTTGAGTATTCAAATATGAACCCGGACACTATAGGTTAATTGTGGGTTAATTAACCCATAATTTGTCACTGTTACATGCAAAATGGATTATAGGATTGTTAACCACAACCAACTCAGGAAGAGAATTATTGGTTTGTTGTTGGATTGTGAACTCTGGGTTATTCTTGGTACAAACCCATAGTTAAACCATAGTACAGTGTTTGCACATAACAAGAACCCACGATTCAATAACAACCCGCAATTCAACAACGACTCATACTCAACCCATACACAGGGTTGTCGTTATGTGCAAACCAGGTCACTGAGTGGCAGCGGCTCTTCAGGGTTTTAGGCAGGATTCCTGCCTAACCCTCCCTAGAGATATTGGGGATTGCACCCGAGACCTTCTGCATACAAAGCATGTGCTCTACTCTCCCACTGAGCTACGATTCCTCCCATTCAACTCTGTGGGATTTTACTTCTGAGTAAGCATGCCTAGAATCAGGCTGCAATCCTGATTCTGCGCTTACTAAGACGAAAACCTAATTGACATGAATAGCTTACTTCTGAGTAAACAGACTTCCGCTCAGGCTAGAATACAGATTGTAACTGCCCGAAGAAGAAGGGATGGCCACCCCATTTGATTCTATATTCAAACATATTCCAGCACATTTCTGGCTCCCAGTTTTCGAACCAGCTCCCCGTGGCTGTTTGTTTAACAGCAGTTTGATCTGCAGCAATTAGCAGGTGAGGATGTTTAGCGTGCCATGCTATTAAAAGCTTCACCTGCTGGCTTCAGCAGATCAAACTTCTGTTCAAGGGAGAGGCAAGCCAGGCCCTGCTGGCAATCCCAAGTGCACTGTGGGTGCTAAAGGGATGTTGTTGTTTTTTAATGGTAATTACCTAGGGCCCCTGGTAATGCTTTTTGACCTCCTGGAACAGCCTGGTGCCCTCCAGATGTTTTGGACTCCAACCCCCATCAGCCCCAGGCAGCATAACCAATGGGTAGGAATGCTGGGAGTTGTAGTCCAAAATACCTGGAGGGCACCAGATTGGGGCAGGCTGGCCTAGAAGCTTCCCTTCTCCATCTTGCTCCCTGTATTGGGCTTTTATCGAATTCCCATCCGCTTCACACATAATAATAGTTGCTCCCTCATTATCAGACAGTAGAACAGCAACCAATAACATTTATACAACCAGAAGAGAGGACCAAAACAGTCTATTATGTGGAGCGCTCATCTTTGTTAGGCAGGGGTGGGTGAACCTTTTTTTCAGTCAAGGGAAAGATTCCTGGGGTGGGCGTAAACGGTAGGAGCCATGTGCTGGCATTGGTAGGGCCAGATCCAAAAGTGTGTGGGGCTACCCCCTTTCTCTCTCTCTCTCTCTCCCTCTTCTTCCCCCCTCCACCCAGCAGGCCACCAGTTAGGATGGCCAGGTGTTTGACTTTACAGAGGACAGTCCTCTAGTTGAAGAGCTGTCAGAGGACAGTCCTTTATTTGAAGGTGCCCTCTAGTTCAGTGTTCTCCAACTTTGGGTCCCCAGATGTTTTTGGCCTACAACTCCCAGCATGCCCCAACCAGCTATGCTGGCTGGGGCATGCTGGGAGTTGTAGGCCAAAAACATCTGGGGACCCAAGGTTGGAGAACACTGCTCTAGTTGAAGGGCTGTTCAGTCCACATCCAGTTTAAAGTCAAAGAACCCTAAGGAGGGCGAGCCTTGAAGTTGCCCATCAACTGTTGCCCCTGGACAGCAGAATGAGCAGGCACACAGACACATGGTCTTTTATTTCTATTTAACTTGTTGTTATTCTTTCTAAATTTGCATCCACACATAAAAATTAGCATATGCAAATGTTATTAAATTGGTGCCCTCTGGGTTTTTTTGGCAATCCGGTCTTTTTTTTCTTTTCTTTTTTGGGGGTGAAGTGGCCACCCTACTGTGCCAGAGGAGGGACATATTGTTCTTGCCGGAGGCCTGAACTGACCATCCACTGAGGCCTTTTGAAATTAGCCTGTGGGCTGCGGGTTGCCCACTCCTGCTGTTAGTGAATGCAGGCAGATGAGAGAGAGGTCATTTCACGGGAAGGAAGAATGCTGTCCCAGAATTCCTCTCAGTATCCTTTGAGATAATCTAGTCTTTTGGCAACCATCTCACAGGTTCCCCTTTCAGGACCTGTCATGTGGAGTCCTCCGTGTCTTCTCTTGCTGTTCCAAGCTCTGGCCCCAGGTCTCGCCGGCCTCCCTCCAGAGGCAGCCTGAACACCAGCAGGCTCAAGAGGATTCAGGTAACTTGAAGAAGAAGCATTTTTACTGGGGGTATTTGTTGTCAAAATCCAGGGTTCCCTCTTGCTTCCCCAACAGCCAAAATATCCTTCGTTGACTTGGGCATTTTGTCATCGATTTTGGATGTAAGTCGAAGAAGCGCCAATTGGATTGTATCCAATGTTAGCCCTACTTAAGAGTACACCCATCTGTCATCTCAGTCATCTCGACAGCTTCCAGATACTCCTGTTTTACACACACACACACACACACACACACAGTGTAGGCCAAGGCCATGCTGGCATCCTCAGTTCCTTTCATATACTCCTTCTATTAGAGGGTAGAAAAGCCTTCCCCAACCTGGTGCTCTTCAGACGTGTTGGACTGCAACTCCCATAATTCCTAGCCAATGCTCCCATAACTCCATGGCAAATGGCCATGCTGTCTGGGAATTATGAGAGTTGCTGTCCAATGCATGCTGGTATATATGAAGGGGAATGAGTGCTCCAGTGTAGGAAACTGCCTTATACTGAGTCAGACCATTGGTCAATCTTGGTCAATCTAGCTCAGTATTGTCGACACTGACTGGCAGTGGCTCTCCAGGGATTCAGGCAGGAGTTTTTCCTGTCCTGCGTGGAGAGGCTGGGGATCGAACCTGGAACCTTCTGCATGCAAAGTATGTGCTCTGCCACAGAGCTACGGCCCCTAGGCTTAGCCTAATCTCCTTTCCACTTAGGGAGCTCAAGAAGCCTGCATCCCATCCAGGTTGCTTCCAGAGGAGGCTTTTATCATGCCATCACCTTGCCTCATTCACAGAATGTTATAGGGGGTGGGGTGGGGTGGTCCAGACATCTTCGTCGTCATCTTCCACTCTGAACCCTCCTGCATTTTCCCACTGCTTTTTCCGTCTCACTTCTTACTGCAGGAAATCCTTTAAGGAGAAATAGACGGAATAGCTGCACAGTACCTTCTGATTGGTAGTGCTAGGAGCCCTCCATCAGGAAGCACCTCAGGTCTGCTCCAGCCCCCTGGAGCAGGGGGGGGGGAGAAGGTAGATTAGGGTAGATCTCTGGTTGAATGACATCAGATCGACAAGAGTTTCTGACTCCCCACAGTTTAACAGCAGCCTATAAAAATGAAACTAAAGATTATGGATTCGCTGCCAGGCTGGCCTTGTGTCAATCACTTATCTCTCTGCCTTTGTGTTCCTCACCTGTAAAGTGGTTGCCTTTGACCAAGACTTTGTTCCAAGACTTTGGCAAGCTCTGCTAGCCAATTAGAATCCCTGATATAGAGGAACTCAGATGTAGATTTGTCTATGCAGTTCACCCCGATTTATTGCTCATGAGTCACAATAAATAATTGGTTCCGCTCCGTTAACCAGCATTTTGCTTCTGGCTTCACCCCCACCAACCCCAGCTGCTATTTGGCTCCTGGCTCTGGTTGGTGGACCTTGAGTTCTGGTAAAAACCCAAAGTAGATCACACAAGGTTTAAGTTTGCGGGAGGGGGAGGGAGGCATATATAGCATTCCCTTCTTGGAGAATTCAGAAGTTCTTGATCTGTTGCACCCTTTAATGAACCAACTCCGAACCCTGCACATAATCCTCTAGGACTGCCTTCCCCAACCTGGTGCCTTCCGGATGTTGTTGGACTACAATTCGCACCATCCCACAGCCAGCATTGTGGGATGCTGGGAGTTGTAGTCCAACAACATCTGGAGGGCATCAGTTTGGGGAAGGCTGTTCTAGGAGGGTCCACTCCTCTTTCTCTGAGAACAGAGGAGTCTTGCTCCTAGAATTCCTGCAGGATAATGTCTGCTGGTTCCTGTTCTCAGTGTTCCTGGATGACTCTACAGCGCACAGATTCCTGGGCCGTACGCTTCTTTATAACCACTGGGATTTCGAGCTGATTGTCCCAGACAACCTGGAGCGTGAGTGCAAAGAGGAAGTTTGCAACTACGAGGAGGCCCGCGAATTCTTTGAAGATGACAACTTAACAGCTGAGTATGGGGACTGGAGCAGGCCTTGGACTGGGTTATAGGGTGGCCACTTATGCATTGCCAAAAAAAAGAGGACAGATTTGCATAAAATTTGCATGTGCTGATTTATTTGTCTAGATGCACAGTTAAAATTAATTGGACAAGTAATTCAGGGCTGTTAAATTCCATTGATTTCAATGGGTCTACTCTGGCTAAATCTGGATCCAAGCCTTGGTGTACAAAGAGGAGCCAAGATTCCAGAATTTTTTGAGAAGGCTGCAAAGCGTTGTTGATTCATAGTCAGGGAGCCAAGAGCATTGTTGTCTAGGTACGATTCTCCCTGCCAGGAACAGTTTGGGGAGTTGGGAGCAGGTAGATTCCCAGAATAGCTAAGAAGATCCATGTGCAAGGCCTCAGGCTTCTCATTACAGAACTATGTCTGGCCATCTGTGGCTTGGGGAGGCGGGGAGCGAAACCAGAAGCACCCTGAGATGGCTGGCTGAGAGAAATTTGTGGCAAGGTCACAGCTTGTTTTGCATGTCGCTTTTCTGAGGAAGGGCTACTGCACTGAACTGAAAAGTGTGTGTTGTGTGTGTGCGCGCGTGTGGGGTGTGCGAGGCCCGTCTATGCACAGCCCTTTTCTATGCAACAAAGGTTCAAGTTGACCTTTTTGGTGGTTTCAGCACATTATTTGTTTGTATATTTAGATTTTGTTTTACCTTGCTGAATCTTGACAGGCTGCATGGTTTCCAATATTTTGTGTATAAGTAAACACAGAGGAACAAGATTAAAAATTCCCAGTAGAAACTGCCCAAGGCTAATCCCCCCCTCCCGGAACTTCACCTCTTCCCAAAATATACCCCACCCCTGTATCCAGCGCCTTCCATCCTTCCTTCGCCTTCCACCCCCAGGAAAAACCCCTCCTGTCCTCCAACTATATTTCCCCCAGGGTTATGCCCTCCACTCTCCCTGGTTGTGGGGACACATCAATTCACTTGTAAAGCATATCCCCTAGTCCAGGGGTGGGAACCTCTTTCAGCCCGAGGGCCGAATTCAATTTCGGAGTAAACATGTTTACTTTGAAGAAAGTTGTACTGAGTTCAATGGGATTTACTCCCAGGTAAGTGTATCTAGGATTGGAGTCTTATTCCTTAGTAAATATGTTCTGAGCTGCAAGTTGCCTTATGTACCCTGAAGATAGTTCCAATATCTGGATCTAGAGAGAAACTTGGGGAATGATAACTTTGGTAAATTTAAGAACAAAGAACCAAAAACAAAGGTAGCCAGGCTGGTCCGTGAGAAATATAAACCCCAAATCCACAGTTGGGCAATACCTTTATTAGGAATTTTGGTTGGTCCTAATAAAGGTAACCAACTATGCATTGTGGTACTTTAAGAGCTGTATGATTATACGGTTGCTAGAAATTTAATACTGCAACATTTGGTGTAGATTTTAGGATTTCCAGAAATTAGAACCCAAGAAGCATTTAAAAAAGTGTTCTAGAATCCCAGAAACTATCAAAATAAAGTATCTGAAATAAGATGTGGAGGCGGAGCCATCTTTGGTGGTGGCTCTCTCTGCCTCCTCACCTGGCCCAGGGACCAGGAGCAGCAAAGCAACATCCTCCAGTCCTGGAGTCTCTGTCCAGTGCTGTTGTGCTTGTTGGTGATGGGGGGGGGAGGGGAGTGAGGATTTACTCTGAAGTAAATCCCACTATATTTAATACGAGTTACTCCCTAGTAATTGTGTAAATTTGCAGCCTAAGAGCATAGGTTATTCTAGTCTATGATAGTGTGGAGAAAAAGTGTCAAAGTTTCCTGCACCACATGCGCGCTCACACGCACACACGCACCTCCTCACGTGTAAACAAGTATAATCCCAGCTGGGGGCTGGGAAATGCAAAATGTACATAGCTTCCTCTGATGGCACTTCAGAGGCTCCCATCTTGGTGCCACAGCCATTCGCATGCAAATGTGGCCCAAGCCCTCTAGTCATGAGCCACCCCTCCCCTGCCTGAGCCAGATGAAGTTCATCCTGATTGGCTAAAGACACCTGGGCTACTGAAAGGAGGGGGGGCAGAATCTATACTGCCTGCGGCTGGGGCTTCTGGGTTTCGTGGTTGTTGTCTGCACGCTTTCGCGGGAGGAGGGCTTTTGCTGAGGCAAGCCCTGAAGAGGACAAAACCCCCAGGTAAAGGAGTAAGGCCTGGGTAGATATGTAGTAAAGAACTAGCTTTGTTGTTTTATAGCTCTACCTTTTCTCCTTCCCTCGTTTCCCATCTTTTGTTGTAATCTGTTTACCTTGAATAAACTTTCCTGGTTTTACCCCACACATGTGTGTGTGTGGTTCCTCTGTGGTTCAGTGCTAAATCCAGTGTATAGACTAAGGGCAAGGCCCTGAGAGAATCAGAGCTAAGGCTGGCAGTTTTGCACCTTTGATCTCTGGTCTTGAGTAAAGGACCGTTGGCTGTCCTTTCACAGATAGATTCCTACACTCTCCCTTGCCAGTGTGCCATGTTCAGTCTGCAATTAATTGGTAAATATGTAAGTGCCATGCAGCTCTTTGCTGGTCCCAGGCACTCCATCTTCCCCATCTGGATTTGGGCCTGAAAGACCAAGGGAAAGTGTGGGCACATGGAGAGTAAGTTTTAAGCAAGCACAATTTGGGACATTGCACAGTTCTGTCCTGAAAGCAAGTAAGTGGTTAATCAGCTTGCCATCTATAAAATTTAAATTATAGTAATTATTTCTAAATATGCACACATATTTGCATATGTAAATTAACACATGCAAATGTGGTGTGGTTTTTTTTTTGTCCTATGGGCCTGAGCCCTGGATCTTTTCAGTACCTAGTGCCGCCCCTGCTCCTGATTCAAGAGAGGGACAGTTGCTTTAACATTGACTTTTCCTATAGAGACACAGTTGAAGATTTACCACAGGATTCCTCACCTAAAGAGCTTTATGGAGAATTGGCTTTTGAGGATTTGATTTCACAGGCATAGTTAAGTGAGCTTGCTTCCGGCAAAGAAGGCCGAGTCCTGTGGTAAAGATTAAGACAGTGCAGAATGAACTCATATGATTAGCAAGAGCTGACTTGTGAATCTGAAATCTGATGCGTATGAGGAAGTGCTCTCTCTCCTTAATGTTGAGAAGTTTCTTATCCTATAAACTGTTGCCCTCTAGAGTGCACATTGTGAACTGCAAGTGACTAAATACAGGCTAGGATTCCTGGAGAAGTCACATGGGACCAGGGGCTTGAGTTCTGTGGAAGGGAACTTGGTGGCTTGCCACAAAACCTGGGCTGGCATCAGCATCCGGCATCCTTGGGCAGCTGGCTGATGCCTGACCTGGGCCCCCTTCAATTTCCCCCCTGCCCTGGGCCCAGCACTCCAAGCAACACCAGGCAGTTGGGTCTAGCTGCCCTTTAATTTCCCACAGTGCCTCTGGCTTAGCATCACTCTGGGGCATTGTTGGAAATTAAAAGGGCGGCTGCACCCAGCTGCCCATCGCTCTTCGGACTGCTGCCACTGCAGCCAGGTGAGCCTGCTGGGGCCCAATGACTGGAGGTGGCCCACCACAGGAAATTGCCCAGGGGCAGCCACTTGTACATCGCCAAAAAAGAGGACAAAGGAGGATCCAGATTTGCATGCGCTAATTTATACATATAGATTCAAATTTGGGGAGAATTACTATAATTTAAATAGGAAGACAATGCATTAATCTTGCCGTAGTGGGAAAGACCGTGGCTTGCGTGCCTGCCTGCTGACTAGCTGCCACGTATGGATGGGCAACTTCAAGGCCCCTGCTCTGCCTTCTGATGGTTCTTTATCAACATATCCTTCAACACAGATAGTAATCGTGGTTCAAAACCCTTGCAGCCCGGGGCGGTTGTTTATAATTTTAAAAACCAGAAAAACCACGAATACATGTTACCTTAAATGAATGTGGACAAGAGGAGGTTAACTGGCACCATATTTACCCAGGATTCTTTGAGAGTGACACTGGCTTCATGATGGGATTTCCAAACAATGCTAGAGGGGGGGTAGCCCCCTTAGTCTGTTGCAGCAATAGAGGCCATAGTTTCCTGCCCCACTACAGGTGTTAATTAACGTAGCAATGCTAGGATGATTGAGTTATCACCAATTACTGCTGTTGTGAATGGCCATTGTGTTTATTTTGCTTCCATTTAAGCTTTAATTGAATTGTCACAGGCTGTGCTTTTTGCAGTTCATTGCCACTTGACCAGATAATTTACATACTTTTTTCCTTTACACTCATGTATGTGTGTGTGTATGCACATAATACGCGCACACATATACCTGCCAGCTGAGGATAATACTTCATGCATCTGATGCAACGAGCTGCAGTCCAAGGAAATTTATGCTACAATAAGGGCGCAATCCTATGGCCGGTAGACGCTGTCCAGCCAGCCGTAGGAAAAGTCAGAGTCCCAGCTCCAGCCCAACCTCGGAAAAGCCCTCCAAAGTCGCAACTGGGACTCCCAACTTTGGAGCGCCCTCCCTCCACCCTTGAAGCCAGAGCGGTTCTTTCCATGCTGGCTGTGGCTCCAAAGACGGAAGACCGACTTGGACCAGCCATGCCTTCAAATAGAGGCCTGTCCTCTGTAAAGTAGGACATCTGGCCACCCTAGCTAGGAACCTAGCTTTCTGGCAGACTATAATAGAGGTGGAGCTGGGGGAAGGACCCAGTGAGAGGACAGGGGGATTTCCTGATGAAACCGTCTCTGGCCCATAAGCTGTGGTTTCTTTGCGGCCTATGTTTACCTGTGGCTTAATCCTGAAGATGTGAGGCCCCGGAGTCTGCTTCTGACAGGCCTGGAATTTCCCTTCTCATATATCAACTGGGACTATATTTTTCTCTGCTCTTTTTATGCTGGGTAAAAAGGGGAGAGGGTGGATGAGTGAGCAGGAGGGTGCTATAATTGTGCTCATGTCCTGCTTGTGTGGGCTTCCCAGGAGCATCTGGTCGGCCACTGTGCGAGCAGAATGCAGGGCTAGGTAAGCCTTGGGCCTGATCCAGCGAGAGCCTTCTTATGTTCTCATGCCTCTTTGTGTGCAGGGAGATCTCAACATCTTGTTTCTGGCATTAGGGGATAGTTCTTCTGGGTCAGGGGCCATGTGGTTTCCAGATGGGCTTGAAACATAGCCTTGTCATTTTAGAAATTAAGCATTGCTTTCTCCCACTAGTGAAGAGCAGGCAGAAACAAGCCTCCCTTCTTTAGAGATGGTGACAACCACAATGCTTTGGGGTGGTACTAAGGGGCTCTGGGATGTGTTCTCTTGCATTCAGAGGCACAGTGGTAAATTTTGACATGCAGGCACTTATGACAGTTCCCATAGGCATGCCCCAAATACAGGCGGCTGTGTTGATCCATATGAACAAACCACTTCTAGCAGTTTTCACCTCCACCAGGAGCAGGTCTTTTGTAAAAGCTTAATTGCCCATTCAAGAGCAAGCCACCACAAAATATTTGACATTACAACAGGGAACAGTATATTGTCACTGGGAAAATTAATTCCAACCCCCACCCACCCAGGTTCTCTGAGGATTGCGGCTAAGCTTGGAGAGAGCAGGGAATTCTGAGCTAGGTGGCGGCAGCAGATGACTTCACGGTCCTTGTTAATAAAAAGGTCTTGGTGCTGCGTCCCTGCAAGGCCTGGCTCCACCATACCACTGCTGGGATTTGAATGGGTCCAGCCTTTTATAGTGCGTTCATAGATTTCGTAGATAGAGTTGGAAGGAGCCTACAAGGCTATTGAGTCCAACCCCCTGCTCAATGCAGGAAACTAGAGGGGGGTGTCTCCCATCCAAGTAGTAATAACCAGGCTTGACCCTGCTTAGCTTTCCACGCTCAGACAAGCTGAGCCAGCGTAAGCCACAGGCAGGCCCCATCAGCAAGAGCGTGGTTACTGTTCTCTTGTCACATCATATGTGGACTCACTTTGGAGGCTATTCAGGAAACTGACGCTGAAAAGGGTTTCACAGTGAGTAACTCTGCGCGACATCTCATTTGTCTGAGGTTTGATATCTGTGCTAAGAACCGTAGACTTCTGTGTCTCCAAATGGAATGTATTCTGCTAATTGTTCCTTGAATGCACAGCTCATTTGGTTAGGGAGTGTAATGATGAGAAATGTTTGTCATGGTGTGTGATCGGAGAGCTGAGACTCTCTCTGAACAGGTGGAGGGGGGGAGGGGCTGATGGCTGGAGGGAGGCAGAAGGCTGTGGAGTGTGGGGTGGGGGTGGACTACCAGGATTTATACAATGTATATACACCTCCAGTTCTTAAGTATTTTCACAGAGAGTGCCCAGACATCTTCAGTGCTTTCTCCATAACTATGAAGATTGCAAATATACTTTTTAAAGGAAAGTCTTTTATGTCCTACACTGCATGGTAGCCATACGTCTTCCCAGGTTGCAGCTTCCTCAGGTTTCAATACTATGTATATTTATTTCGGGGTAAGCCCCGTTGAACCTAGCGGGCTTATTTCTGCGTAGGATCGGGATGGTGAATCCAGTTCTCAGCCAGAGTCCTAGGTTCCCTTGTGAATGTGTAGGGCAGTTTGCAAAGTACAAGAGGCCAAGGTCTCTGTACCAAGGAGCTTACAATCTTGGGGGTGGTGGTGGTCCTTGTTTATACAGGACAGTCTTCTATTTGACTGGCTGCCAGAGGATAGTCCTCTGTTTGAAGGGATCCTCTGTTTGAAGGGCTTGTCCTGTCCAAGTCCAGTTTAAAGATAACTGCAAGAACTGCTGTTGCCCACCAGCAGTGAACACCTGGGCAGCAGACTGAACAGGCAGCCATATAGGTCACCTGGTCACAGTTTTCCACACGATGGTGAGATGTGTTGTATTTCTATTTAAATTATATATATTTTATATAATATATAAAATTATATATATATATATATATATATATATATATAATGCATCTATATATATAAACTGGCACAGGCAAATTTATGCAAAATTGCCATCCACTTTTTTTTTTGGTGATGCATTTCCTCTTTTTTGGCAATTCATAAGTGGCTACCTTATTATGATCTAAAATTCAACGCAGGGGAGATAAGAGAGAGAGGAGGGAGACGGAGGTGGTGGTGGGTAAACTGTAGAAGAATACGCATATGTTTCAGTTACACATACCGGTACTTAAATTTAGTTACACTAGGGATAGGGAAAGGCAGTGCTTTTTTTCTGGAGAAAAAGGTACCGGAACTCTTGGATTACATTTCCTCGGGAGTAGATGGCGATTAAATTGTAATGCAATTAATAGAAGAAAAGGTGCTGGAACTCAGTTCCGGTGAGTTCCACCAGAAAAAAAGCCCTGGGGAAAGGATTGCTGATAAGAGGCAGAATCCAGGATTTCTTGGTTTTGGTTTAGTATGGTTAGGTTAAAGGTGCAATCGTAGGCCTTTTTTTCTGTCTAAACTTGCATACGATTGCACCCTAAGAGGGTGAGAATGGGCTCTGGGAAGAAGCCTCCATTTTTCTTGGGTGGTAGGGGCAAGAATTCCATGGTTACCACCAGAGCCTGAATGTCAAAATGGGGAGAAAGCAGTTGTTTCCCATCATGCCATGTTAACTTTGCCCCTTTTTTGTGTTATCTCTTGCAGAAACAGTTTTGGGAGACTTATCCACACAATGGGAAAGGAGGAGCAAGTGAGTAAGGGCCCAAAATGGCAGTGGGGGGAAGCCCCTCACATCTCTCTGTCCTGATGCCCCACTATCTATCCCGAGACAGCTAATGCTAAACGGAAATAATGGGAGTTGCGGTCTAACACATCTGGAGGGCACCAGATTGGGGAAGGCTGGCGTAGCTTTTCTCTTCTGCAAAGGTGGAACAGGTGGCGCCCTATTGACCCCACTTAACTTTCCCCCTCTTAAGGTGCAATCCGATGCATGTTTAGACAGGGGGGGAAAGGCCTACAATCTCCAGCATGCCCCAGCCAGCATGGCTGACTGGGGCATGCTGGGAGTTGTAGGCCTTTTTTTTCTGTCTAAACATGCATCAGATTGTGCCCTTAACCAGGTAATTAACAGCAAGGTTGTGAGCGGGAGCAGGTGGGTGGGGGAAGAACTATTGCTCATTTGCATATATCAATTTCCTTAAATACAGTATATGCAAACTTAACATTACCTATTGGCTAGCATGGAATCTGAGTTAAAAAACAAACAAAACCCAGCTAGGAAACTGAAACAATAATATGTAGCCCTGTTTCATCCTTGGTGACCCATTCACCTCCAAGCCAACCAATTCCAGACTGTGACTGATGCCCTTTGGACAGTAACATGCCACATTTTTATTGAAACTGTAGCTACCATGGTGGCCGGAGACAGATAATAATCCGTGGAACACCCCCCCCCCCCGGTGACACCCAATCTTATTATTAAGGGGACAGACATGTCGGGCTTTAATTTGAGCTAAGGCTCATTAGTTGGCCCAGAACCTATTTTTAATACCAGCACTTAATTGTTATGAATTTCATGGACTGAGAAGGTGACCAGCGAAGAAGTATTAAAGAGAATGTATAAAGATCAAGAAATTATACAACACATAAAATGCAGAAAACTAGAATATTTTGTTCATATAATGGGAAATGAAAAATATAGACTGTTATAAGGGAAAACAAATGGGAAAAGAAGTGAAGGAAGACGGTCTTGGCTAAGAAACCCCCTTAAAGAATGGCAATACAATATCATTGTTTAGAGTGGGCATATGTAAAGACTATTTAGCCATGATGATGTCCAACCTGGAGGAGAAGGAGGAGGAAGAGGAGGATTGTGGGACATGGGGATTCTTTTATTCTAAGAAATGGCAATCCAATTGTTCTATTGTTTTAGGCCCCTCTGAATCATGGAGGCAATGCCTGATCTTTGATCTTATCTTAGAGCAGGGCTCTCCAACCTTGGGTCCCCAGAGGTTGCTAGACTACCGCTCCCAGGATCCCTTGCCATTAGCCATGCTGGCTGGGTATGCTGGGAGCGGTAGGCCAGCAACATCTGGGGACCCACAGTTGGAGAGCCCTGTCTTAGAGCAAGGGTGTTGAACCTCTGGCCCACCTGGGGTTCCAATCCAGCCCTCTGGGGTTCTCCAGATGACGGTCATGCCCCCTTCTCCTTTTCCCCGCCTGCCCGTCATTTGGTGGTTTCCCAGCTTTTGTGCATTCTAAACAGCTGAAATGCCTCTCTTAAGGCTTAGTTACTGGCAGTAAGAGCTTTAAGCTAAAATATTCTGGTATTTTTGGCACTGCCCTCTTTGGCCTCCTTTCCTGCCCACCACTGGAATGTGGGCCCTGAGAGCTTCTCTGAAATTGAATTTGGCCCTTGGGCAGTAAGAAGAGGTACAACATCTCTGCATTAGAGTTGGGACAGGTTGTATTGGTAAGTACAAATGCTGCCACTAACGTTCCCTCAATCTCTCCTGCTTCCATAGGAGCCTCTGGTGTGGATGTGGCTGGCTTGGTGGCTGGCCTCATAGCAGCACTGGTGTCTGCCGTCATGATTGGGATTGTGGCCATGTATTGTTTCAAATACCGGGCTAAGGAGAGAAGGCGATCCAGGTATGGGTCAGGGTCCGAGGAGAGATGCTGCTGTGTATGGGGGTGGGGGAAAGAGATACAAAGTTTCAGCACTTAGGGCCAAGCTAGACATAGTTAGGGTGGCTACTTATGTATAGCCACAAAAGAGGACATTTGTGTGCACATGCAAATTTATTTGTAGAGGTGCAAATTTGGAAACGAGAACTATAAATATAAATACATGACATTTCGCCATAGTGGGGGAAGACTGTGACGAGGTGACCTGTGTGCTTGCTTAGTCTGCCGTCCAGGTGCTAAGTGTTGATGAGTGATTTCAAGGCCCCACAGTGCTCCCCCTCCTTAGGGTTATTTGACTTTAAACCAGCCGTGGACAGCCCATCAAATAGAGGACACCTTCTCACAGAGAACTGTCCTCTGCCAGCTCTCTAAAATAGAGGACTATCCTCTGGAATGTAGAACACCTGGCCACCCTAGGCTCCTAGATTGGGTCTCCCACAGTTGTGGGGAAGGGGAATGTTATTTCTTTCCCCTGCACCATTTTCTCAGTGGGGTAAATAACAGCTTTGGGGAGCAATTTAGATCAAGAAAATGGCAGGACGGAAAAGGTTACGCCCCTCTCCCCCAATGCCGTGGTGGCCCTGACCTGTTTCAGGGGCCCTCACAGCTACTTTTTCCTTTGAAGTGGAACACTATGGGAAATCTCGTGATGCCACCCCTAGTTTAGCCCTGAATACGTATATTACGTGGGCTAACACCATTGACAGAAGCACCGCCAGAGTCCCTGCAGTGCCTCTTCTCTCTGCGTTAAAGACAGGGCATCATCCCCTACCATGGCCATCACTCTTTAGCATCAGTATGTGCATGGCAGGCATGGTAAAGAACCCAGAAAACGTGGCACCTGTCCCAGTGGTGGGAGTAGCTTGATAAAAGGCATAGCTTAGACCAGCCTTCCCCAATCTGGCACCCTCCAGCGGTGTCGGACTACAACTCCCATCATCCCATGCTGGCTGGGAATGATGGGAGGTGTAGTCCAGCACAGATGGAGAACCTGAGGTTGGGGAAGGCTGGCTTAGATGAAGTTCGCGGAAGTGTATGGCCAGCACGGGAGGCAGTGGCAGAAAAGGTTCAGGAAACATATTGCAGAATCCCACATTCCAGGGGGACGTTGTAGGAGATGGTCCTTCGAATACTGAAAGGGTGAGGCTCCTTGTTTCTAACTGATTTGAATGGAGACATGCTGCAGTTATAGCGACTGTTTCCTCACTGTGTCAGCTGGCTTTTTCGTGTGTAGCAAACATGTACCTAATGCTGGTAGATATACTATGCAACTATAATGAGTAGGCTGGTGGAATGCCAACTTTCCTGCTTTGGTACCCAGTGTGATGCCACTGCTAGTGTATATTATACAGAGGTTTGGCACTCCTGAAAAAAGCACAAACAAGTATTTGTTTTGTTGATTTTCTTACCTTCCTAGCCTGCCCTAATGGGGAGGGGTATTCCTTGTCTGATATCCTTCTAGCACAGCCTTCCTGCCCCTGGTACCCTCCAGATGTTTGGGTCTACAACTCCTAGCATTCCTGACCATTGGCCATGCTGGCTGGGGGTGATGGGAATTGAAATTCAAAAATCTGCAGGGCACCAAGTTGGGGAAGGCTGCTCTACTACCATAATGGAGAAAGATATTCCTTGTCTGCTATCCTTTTAGATTAGCCTTCGCCAAACCTGGTGCCCTCCAGGTGTGTCAGACTATGACCTCCATCAAACTCAGCCGACATGGCCAAACTTTGTTATGTGTCCCGATGCAGCTGTTTCATGCTGGAGTTTCTCCTTGAAATCCCCCACAACATACAGTGGTGCCAATTCCCAGATGTTTTCAGAGTAGACACTGCAGAGTAGCTACTGGTTAAATCAACTTCCGTTGGGAAGCCCCCATATACATTTTTCACAATGCCCTGGAGTGACGTAGCATCAGGTGCTCCAGGACATGATGGGAAATGTTAAATGTTGGCTTCCTAGACCCAGCCTCCCAGCACACAAGGCCCAGAGTCTCTCTAATAACGCAGAGGCCTCTAGGGTATGGTATCCTGTCATTTCACACTTGATGCCTGCTGGCTTATTTATTTATTTAGTTATCTAAAGCATTTTTATCCCACTCCTCCGCCCAAAAGGCTCCTGGAGCAGCTTACATACAGTCAATTAAAAAAAAACCCAAGATAGTTCCTGCCTGCAGGATTACTGTCTAAAAAGACATGGCACAAAAGAAAAAAAGGACGGGGAGGGAAGAGGAAATAATGTCATCCTTCTGCAGGTTCTGAGGCCTTGGTCACAAGTGGCACATCCTTTAGTGCTAAGAGGACCATTCAGTCCTGGGGCCAAGACCCTTCCCAGTCAAAATGCATGGGCTGGTGGTGGATTGGAATGAGCAGTGTTAGCACGGCCCCTAGGAAGTTTGGTCAAGGAGGATCCTTATTGGATCATAGGATCATAGAGTTGGAAGGGGCCTACCAGGCCATCGAGTCCAACCCCCTGCTCAATGCAGGAAACTAGAGGAGGGGTCTCCCATCCAAGTAATAACCAGGCCTGACCCTGCTTAGCTTTCCACGCTCAGACAAGCTGAGCCAGCGTGAGCCAGTTCCTTGGGCTTGGCTGGCCATTCCTAATGTAGAGAAGCCCTTTGTGTCAAAACATGTGTTTTCTAAGCAGTACCTGAAAAGCACTTCTGAACCAAAAGTGTTTCTTTTCTTTTTTTTAATGGGGCTTGAGAACAAGTAACCAGCCCTCCCGTGGGAGTAGTCTGTGGATCGCTCTAGCCTTCCTGATCCTTCTCTCTGTTTCCCTCCACAGGACTCTAGACAGTTTGCAGCCCGGGATGCCTCTTACCAACTTTGATGAGGAGCCAAAGCCAGAGTCAGCACCAGGACTTCCCTCCTATGAGCAAGCGTTGGCAGCTTCAGGTGTGCATGATGCACCACCTCCACCTTATAACAGGTACAACAGTTGTTGAGACCTCATCCCAAGGTCTCTGGTCCCAGCAGTATCCAGAGCTTGGGAGTTAGAAATGACTGGAGAGCTGAGGTTAGGGTTAATGTTGATCAGGGAATTGGGGTGGGAGGGGGGAGGATAAATCTAATTGTCCAGAGCCCCACAGAGGAGAGAAGGAGGAGCAGGACAGAGGCCAGAATATTCCCCATCTCAGTTTGCTATTTTATAGCAGCATTAAACCTGCCTTCATGTACATTCCTGGGTTCTTGTAAGAATAAGAATGGGGCAGAATACTGCCCTGAGCTCCTTGCAGGAAGGCTGGAAAACAAATGTGATGTGATGAAAACTGACAGAATGCCAGGCAGTTACTACAGCATGGAGTGGCAGCAGAAAAAATGTAACTTTGTGCTCCTCCATTTGGCTCTGGCAGATTGGTTAAAACCTGAGAACTATGTTGTTCTTGGGGTTTAAAAATATATATTTTAGTTTAATGTTTTTCTAATATTGTTGCTAAAGCTTGGCAGTGGGGAAAAGGCTTAGCAGTGCCTGTTTATAAATCAGGAAAAGTACAAGTAGCAGCATAGAAGAGAACCTGTGAGGACATAAGAATTGCAGGAAGCTGTGTTGTTCCATTGTGTGTTTGTGGGGGGCGGGGCCGCGGGGCCGATCCAAAAGTAACTGTTGGATAAGGTCTTTGTAAGGGCCAACTAAAATTGTCACCAAGTAGTGAGCAAGCTTTCGAGTAGATATCATATCTGATCTTCAGGCTGGATCAGGATCGCTGTTAGAACCTGGAACCATTAGACAGCTTTTGGGGTCCCAGTGCCCTGGCAGGGCCCACTGACACTTGCCCAGGGTTCCCTCTCTGCCTGGGGGTGGCAGAGAACAGCCATTCAAATTTCCCACAATGCCCTTGATGCAGGGCATCTCTTCTCGATCATCCCAGTTTTCAGGACACGGAATAACGGGCTCAAGTTACAGGAACCCAGATTCCACCTAAACATCAGGAAAAATTTCCTGACTGTCAGAGCAATAAGACAATGGAAGCAACTACCTAGGGAGGTGGTGGGCTCTCCCAGTCTGGAGGCATTCAAGGTGCAGCTGGACAGCCATCTGTCGGGGATGCTTTGACCTGGATTCCTGCATTGAGCAGGGGGTTGGACTCGATGGCCTTGTAGGCCCCTTCCAACTCTACTTTTCTATGATTCTATGAGGCGTTTATTGTGCACTTGTGATTCCTCACTCACAGTAGTTTTTAACAACGTCCTGTGTTGCACATTTAACACAACGTCCGTCATGGACTGTCATCCAGGCTACTGCCGACCTTTTTGACCTGTTTTTGTACCATTTCACTAAAGTTGTTGTCTTTAACAGATTATATCAAGAAAGTACACATGCCTGTATACAACTATATAGTCTGTGAGTGGCGGTAGGCTGTCACCGATCCACCCCGAGCCCCATGTATCTGCATGGGCCGTCGCCCGTATTCCGCAGCCCTCCACCTAGTTGTCTTGTAGTACGGAACCGATAGAGGAGGCAAAGAAAGCAAACCCCCAGAAAAAAAGAAACATGTGTAAAGAGCCGACTTAATCCCCGCAAGTAATCTGGAAGCAGAAAGCCCGTGGTAACTGTGGCGGGTACAAGCCTTGTGTGAGTGTGGTAATGCACTCTATTTAGGGAGCAACACAGTGTCATGGCAAAGGAAGCCCTGACCCCTGCTGTAGTGCAGGCTGGACTTGAAGGTGGTTCAGCACCTTCTTGGTGTTGACTCATGATTGGCATATAGCAATTGAAGAGTATACCTTTTGCAAAAGGAATAGACCAGGCAGGAAGGGAGTAGGAGAGGGGCTAATTGTAAAACATGTATACACCTGCACAGAAATCCATGAATCTGAGAATGGAAGCCCTGTTGAAGGCATCTGAGTGAGGACAGGACAGAGAAACAAAGGTGATATTGTTGTGGCAGTATAATAGAGGCTGCCCTACCAACCACAACCTCACCAACTTGAATATTGCATGTTTGCTCATCCCTACTGATAGATGCATGCACATCTGGTTGAACTACCATATCCAGCGAATGCTCATTAATGTCTCCACATCAACCTGGAGAGAGGATTCAAATGGTGTGCCACAAGGCTCTGTCCTAGGCCCTGTGATGTTCAGCATTTTTGAAAATGACTTGGATGAGGCTGTAGAAGAGATGCTGATCATATTTGCAGATGACACAAAGCTGATAGGGCTAGCTAGCACTATAGAAGACCAATCAAAATTCAAAACTCTTGACAGGCTAGAACACTGGGACAAAGCCTGTGATGTTCAGCATTTTTGAAAATGACTTGGATGAGGCTGTAGAAGAGATGCTGATCATATTTGCAGATGACACAAAGCTGATAGGGCTAGCTAGCACTATAGAAGACCAATCAAAATTCAAAACTCTTGACAGGCTAGAACACTGGGACAAAACCAGCAAGATGAAATTCAACAAAGAGAAATGTAAAGTCCTGCATTTAGGTACAAAGAATCAAAGGCCCAAGTATAGAATGGAGAAGGCCTGGCTTGGCAGCAATACATGTGAAAAAGATCCAGGTGTCTTGGTTGATCATAGGCTGAACAGGAGCCAGCCATGCAGTGCAGCTGCTGAACAAGTGAAGTGAATGCAAATTTGGGTTGCATTAACAGAAGCATAGTGTCTAGATTGCAAGAAGTTATAGTTCCACTCTATTCTGCACTGGTCAGGCCACATGTAGTGTACTGTGTACAGTCCTGGGCAGTGGGCACCATATTTTTAAGAAGGACATTGACAAACTGGAGCGGCCTTCCCCAATCTGGTGCCCTCCAGATGTGTTGGATTATAACTCCCATCACCACCACCCCCAGCCAGTATGGCCATTGGCAATCTGTTCCATAGCCATTGGCTATGCTAACTGGGGATGATGGGAGCAGTAGTCCAACACATCTAGAGGGCACCAGGTTAAGGGAGGGCTGAACTGGAGCACATCCAGAGGAGGGTGATCAGGATGGTGAGGGGGTCTAGAAACCATAATTAAGAGGAGAGACGTGATAGCCTATCTATATATATAAAAGAAGGTGTCCTGCCTGACTGACTGATTTTGGCTGACTCATTAACGCCCAGCTCAAACCGTTTAATCTAGGAACGTGAAACTTTGAAGGGACATTGCTTTTATGTCGTAGATACCCACTAAGGAAGGATTTTTGGAAATTCCGTCCCTAAGGGGGTGAAAAAGGGGGGGAATGGCCCCACTCTCATATCCTATGGGCAAAACAACAGGGGAGCAGTTATGCAAATCGGCCTCACCTCATAATTGCTGCAGGAGCCAATAGGAGCAGTTATGCAAATAGCCCATACGCCACTTAGAATGTTCGTATGAATTCCTGCAGGGGCCAATAGGGGTGGGTATGCAAATCTCCCCTAGGCCATTTAGAATGTTCTCTGAGGGGGTGAAAAGGGAGGGAAAGTTTTTAAATGACTGAATGACTGTTGTGTGTGGGGGCGTCGTCACATAGGCTCCACTCCATCATGTTTTGACAGATCTACCCCAAACTTGGCATGGTCACTCTTCATCACCTGTAGACTCTCAGGATTAACCTGGTTTTTCTTTAAGATCAGATATTTCTGTCACAAAAGATTTCTGCTGCCAGCACCCAGCCTAAACGTTACACTTTCAGTCAGAGACACTGTATCTTTTCCACTGTACCAAATCCTAAAATCCACGCGAGCGCAGCCGCGGGCAACAGCTAGTCTTCAAATATCTGAAGGGCAGAAAATGGAGTACATTGTTCTCTGTTGCTCCAGAGGGCAGAATGAGACCCAGGGAAGCAGATTTCAGCGAAACATTAGGAGAAACCTCTTAACGGTAAGAGCTCTTTAACAAGACTGCCTTGGGAGGAGCTGAGCTGAGCGCTCCGCTGGAGGTATCCAAGCAGAGGCTTGATGGCCCCGTCAGAGATGTTATAGTTGCATCCTATATTTTAGGTCCTTTATTGAGCAGGGGGTTGGACTAGATAATCTCTGAGATCCCTTCCAACTCTATGATTTGATGGTTCCCTTTCTCTAATGCAGCAACTGGGGGTGTATTTGGTAAGAGTCTGGGTCTGTGTTGTGCATTTTCTCAGGAGGAAGCAAGGCTGTTGTGCTTTTCCTCATTTGGAGGTCAGCCCAAAGGCCTGTACAAAGGGAAAAGACCCAATTCTCTCTCAAGTAGAACAACACTGCATGTCATAAAGGAGGTACTGATTTGTAGGGACTTTTTGATGTGGTAGCCGCTGGGCTTGTGCCGACTTCCAGCCTCACTTGCCATGTGTAAAGGTGCCTATGTGAAAGCAGAACTCAGCACAAATTCACATTTTGCATGCTACTGCAAGAGAATTGTGAGAATAAGCCTTAAGTTGAGAGAGGTTACAGTTTTCCCCATCATTAATAAAAGGGGGGGGGTGTCTCTCTGAAGACATGGCCTTCAGCTTTTGCAACTCTTCACTTAACATGAAAGGTTCAACCATGTTAGCTTCGCTCCTCTTTTTCACCCACCACACTCAAGGTGTGGCTTCTTTCCCACTGATGATCATCCTTGTTTTTCTTCCCACCTTTTCCAGGAATAGCACCAACTTGGCCCCACCAACCTGAGTCGTCAACAGCAGAATCAACATTCCTGGAAGACCTCCCCACGCCGCTCCCCTCCAGTGCACAAAAGACACTATGCTTGCACATTATGCAAGTGGGGGGGGCATATGTGAATATGTGACATTGATGTAGACAACTGAACAAGTGAATTAGATATGAGTGTGCACCATATGGAGAATGTATGTATGCGCCAAGTGTGCGAGAGGGATTGCTCCATTATGACATTTGAGAAATGAAAATCTGACATTGCAGATGCGAATAATACGACTGATATTCACTACACCAGCATGAAAAAATGAATCGCCATTTTGCACAGATTTCTCTGGCACAAATTCCTTTCTCCTCTCCACCACCTGCCTCATGAACATGTTTCAGTATAGTTGTGTTTTCTATCATGGCAAAAGTGTGCAAGAGTTGGACAGAGAGTATGTATGTGTTTCAGGATAGACATACTTGTTTACGCCTGATAAATGATCAAGAAGTCAAGGGCTTCAACAAGAAATCTTATGGCCTGAGTCTGGGACCCGGCCTAGCAAGCCACCATGGACGATGTGTGCTCAGAGCTCTGTATAGGTGCAGAAGGGAACATGGGTGTATAAGAGCAGCCCTTGTGATTGGCAGGCTAAATATTGGTAGGTAGCCTGGCTGCCTGCCCTTGTCTGTTCTACAGAGCAGCTGTCATGCCCCTGCTAGAGGAATCCTCTTCAGAGGAGGAGCTTGAGTTCCCAGAAACAAACAACACTGAGGAGCAGTCCATGCCAGAAGACCAGGAGAAGCCTGGGTCCCTTGCGGAGATGGTCGCAACAGGTCTGTTCCTGCAAGAGGAGGGAACTTCATCTCGTGAGACCTGAGGCTCCTTATGACTAAAGGACTCCTTGTGAGTAGGGCCTACTACCTCGTGAGGAGAATTTCTTCCAGAAACCCTCCGATGTGCTGCAGCTGAGTCCTGGGTGGAGCTCTGGAAGCTCCAGCTTGTAAACCTTAGTCTTAGGCAGGGAGGGCTGTTAGAATGACACCTTTATTTCAGCTTCCAATACTTGGTTTCTCCTTGGACTGATATCTCATGCTGCTGACCTCTGGACTCCTGATAAGACCCTGCTCTTGGACTACACTTTTTTTCCTGTGTGCTTTTGACCTTTTGCTTGTCTTCCGGTTTTGCTGAGTGGATTTGTCCCTAGCTTGCCGCAGGGCTGATCCCAACCCGGCCAAAGCAGCAGCACCTGCTACAGCTACTGACCTCAGGATTCCTGTTCTGGAGAATGCAGCCTCCCATGTCTAAGAATGTAGAACACACCAGAAGCTGCCCTATACCAGGCCAAATTATTTGCCCATCTAGCCCAGGATGTTTGTCCTGGCTGGCAGCTGCGCTCCAGGGTCTTAGACAGAAAGAGGTCTTTCACATCACGGCTAGCTGATCCTTAAATATTTTTTTTTTAAAGAAGTACTGGAAGGGATTGAATCTGGAAGCTCCTCTGCATGCAAAGTGTGGGCTCCACCACTGAGCTAGTCACTCCCCATCCATAAGTGGGGGGGGGTGGGCTCATATGCAATGCCAGTTGACCCCTCCCCCACTTGGATAAGAATGAAAAGTAGTGAATGTGCAAGAGGAAATGCAGTTAGTGTGTCTGGGCAAGAGGTGTGGCGGGGAGGATGTTTCCAAGAGGTAGTGGATTCTGGGCGGTGAGAATGTACACATCAGTTGTAGAAAACATGTACACCCCTACCATGACAGAAGTGTGCAAAAGCAAAATATGTTTACATGCACTTCCAGCAGCTATATTGGACAAAACTGTATGGTAATGAGTGTAAAATGGGGAATGATTGTACAAGAAATTGGGCAAAATGCATATGCATGCACATATGTTAAACTCATCTGGTTTCGTCTTTTTATTGTTCACCGCTCCAGAATCTGCTTGATGTGGAGCGGTATACAAATATTGTAGTAGTAGTAGTAGTAGTAGTAGTAGTAGTAGTAGTAATAATAATAATAATAATACCTGTCCTGCCTTTCCATGCACCTGTCCTGAAGTAATGTTTGCTTAGCTCTGAGCACAGTAGAGCGAACATACCCTCTGATCCCTGGGGGGAAAGGAGTGCCACTGCCCTTGACTGACAAGAATAATGAAGTCACCTGTGAATCTTTTAATCATGATTTTTGTGGAAAATAAAATATGAGCTGCTTTTCATATGTCTGTCCTTCCTGTTGGAGTAGTTCTTCATTCGGGGGTTTGCAGAGGCAGGTTTCACTTATGCATGGGAAGAAACAAACCATAAGATACCAAGTGGTGCCCAAGTTTCCAAGTCTAGAAGCTGAGAGATTTGCTTAGCAACTGTCAGACTCAAGTTGAGCCTCTATATCAGGGGTGGGGAACCCGTGTCCCTGCAGATGTTGTTGGGCTCCAACTCCCAGCAGCCCCAGGCCAACGGCCAGGAATTATGGGAGTTGTACTGGATGGCCATGCAATTCCCATCCTTGCTCTCTATAAAAAAGCAAAGTGGCTTACTCTACTCTCTTCCCTGTAAGATATGTCCGACACAGATATGTCCCTGGCTGCTACTGCAACACTCCTTCCCCAATGTGAGGATTTGTAAAGTATGCATAGGGGAAACACCCACAGTCTACCATTCCATCATGTATGTGCTTTGGCTTGCTTGTTTACTGGTGGAACACCAGCAGGCCCGGCCCTACCATTAGGCAGAGTGAGGTGGTCACCTCAGCCAGCAGATTTTGGGTGTCATGAAAGGGTAGCAAATTGTTAGCTGTTTTTTACTACCAGGGATGGGTAGAGGCGCCTGTGAGATTTTTCTGTCTTGTGTGCCATAATAATTTGGCTGGCTTTCAGTACTATCCACCTTGACTTAGGTGGGCGGGGGCGCCATTTCCTGCTCTGCCTCAGGCAGCAAAATTTCTTGGGCTGGCCCTGAGTGCCAGCCACTGTTAAGCAATTTTCATGTCCCGCATTTTGGGAGATGGAGGTAAACCATTTATCATCTGTAGGCTTTACTAGCACTCTAGTTTATTGGATTATGTGTGCACCTAATTTCAATTTATCTATTGTGGAAGTACCCTCATAATTTTGATACTCCCATTATCAAAGCCCACATGTTTTTGGATAAATAATGTAAGCTTGCTTTTTTCTTTTCTTTTCTTCACACAAATATATGTTCCCACCTGCTACTGGAAGTGCCCTCTCCCCTAAAACCAAACCTGAAGGAGGAATGGAACTTTTCACACTCCAACATTCAATTCCGCATGCATGCATGCCTTGCCTTGCTCTGTGCTGGAATGCTGGGCTCTCAGATGAAGTAATCTCTCCTATATCGGTCCCTCTATTGGTGTAACCCCACCTTCAGATTTTCCTAGTCATCAGAGTGTGTCCTGGGCTATCTGTGTACCACATTTCAGCTTTAAGGTTTGGAAGTATCTTAACCATTTGGTGATGTGCTTAGACAAAAGTCCTGTTTTCATATTTCTTTTAGCAATTGGGGTGTCTTGGACTACGTGTGTAATTAGAGCTAGTTAGAACACAGGATAATCCTGATTCAGTGTTTCTTTTTTTAACTTTGGACTTGCAGCTTGGTGGGAGCAGGCCGTATGCTTTTGAGCATGTGCAGAATAATTTTTCTCCCACAACTGGGTGACTCTAGCCAAGTTCAAGCTCTTTGGAAGTTAAGGAGCAGGACTACACCAAATGGACCTCATTAGTGGAGGAGGAACACAGTCCTCAATCTTTTTTCAGAGCAGGGCCAGTGGTATCCTCTGCCAGAGTGCCAGCATAACTGAGAGACACTCCTTCTTCTGGCTAGTGGGTAGAGTGATAAGGCTTTCAAGTTTTATTGTTTGTGACAGATTAGCTTAAAGGAAGTCTGAGAATGAGGAAAATAATCAAGCAGAGGCGGGATAATACCTTCCTTTGATGGAGTTCCTACTTCACACTAGCAATTTCAATGGTAACACTTCTTTGCAAGATGGTTTGCATTTCTAATTCAAAGCTAGTTGAAGATCTTCTTAAAAGCTTAATGTCTTTTACTAGTTGAACCTATGCAGTTAAACATCAGCATCACTGAATCCAAAGGAGTTTACTGCCGGGTAACTATGTCAGTACAAGCCTAGGCTTGTAGTCATGCTGATCTTAATAAGTTAGATATTATGCCATGTACTGCTACTGTTTGTTGTGTGTATAAGTGTATACACCAGTGTTCTCCAACCTTGGGTCCCCAGATGTTTTTGGCCTACAACTCCACTGGCTGGGGCATGCTGGGAGTTGTAGGCCAAAAACATCTGGGGACCCAAGGTTGGAGAACACTGGTATACACACTGTCATGATGAGCCCCTGCACTTCAAATTTTACCATGGCACCACTCAGCATAACCAAACTACGGTAAGTATTGCATACACCAGCCCTGGTTCTCTCTTCACTGCATTGCACACAGAAATGCAGATGCACACAACTGCAGTTTTGAGAGAAGTGATATTTCGTTCTGGATGCTATTTTATTTAAAACGTGGAGCTCCCTACCACTACCGATTAGGCAGATGCCAACCCTTCTGGGTTTTCAGTGGCTGCTGAAAACATACCTTTTCCAACAGGCATTCTCAGGAAAGTAATCTTGTCCTCTGTATAAAGACTTGTTTTTTTGTACCTCACTTAATTTTTTTTAATGTAAGTGATTCATAAATCCTTTTAAATAAATAAAAGTTTACTAGATATCCTCTCTACTTAATAAGTATCCAAGGTTTATATAACCCAAACAGTTAAAAAGGAAACATAATTTAAACCACCAGAAAGTTGATAAGTTAAAGACAATTAGTCAAGCATTCATGTTAGGACAGGGGTGGGAAGACCACTGTACTTGGCTCTAGACCTGGAAGGCAAGTTCTCTGCTTGATACGTGCAGGTGGAGTGAAGCATACAGAAGGTACTACACTGTTGGCAGAGGGGGACAGACACCTCATATTTATACCAGGCCTGGCCAATCCAGACTTCATATTGCCTACCAACCATAAGAGCCAACTACACACACACACCACACACACACCAGAGAGAGAGAGAGAGAGAGAGAGAGAGAGAGAGAGAGAGATTCCTGTTTGCTCCTGAAGAGGGTTCTGAGTGCACACATTGCCAGGTAGCCCAATAGAGTAAATTCCAGCTTCAGGCCATGAGGTTCAAGCTCTGGAGACCTTGACAATTAGTACAGAGGCATGGATTTAAACCACTCCTTTCTTGTCACAGTAGAAGTAACTCAGAGGGAGGGAAGGGGTGTAACATTCCACAACCAGTAAATTCAAATTCTAATAAGATTGCTGCCCTCTTTCAGTCAGGAAGCATGAGACACAAGTTGGGGGCCATTTAAATGTTGGCCTGTGGTAAAAGTTCCCCCTGGGCTCAGACCTGTTTTTGTTTTATCTTGGGCTAAAGTCTTTTAAATGACCTAGATTTCATAGATCATAGAGTTGGAAGGAGCCTACAAGGCCATCGAGTCCAACCCCCTGCTCAATGCAGGAAACTAGAGGAGGGGTCTCCCATCCAAGTAATAACCAGGCTTGACCCTGCTTAGCTTTCCACGCTCAGACAAGCTGAGCCAGAGTAAGCCACAGGCCTGTAGGCTGCCTTCAGCTGAAACTGTAAATTGCCTCTGGCCTTTCAACCTCTGGGCTTTAAAAGCAATTCACCTTCATAGAGAAGTGACGGTGCATTCACGTAACTTGCTTTCTATATTTATAAGGGTTGTTAGATTTTGTATTTGCTTTGCAGTTTAATGGAAAAATAAAGCATGGGTAATAAATAGGGTTGCATCAAGAAGCCAGGGTAACTATGAAAAGTGTGCAAATGTCTATTTTGATCTGTGTACACTATGGGTGCAGTACCCACTCCCGTTTCGTTTATTTCAATGTAAGGATATGGTTTATATAGCTATATCCTTACACTGGATACACAGTAACGCCTTAGCATGTATTTGCAGTATACCCTGCAATTCATGAGACAGATGCACACTGCCCCCCCCCAATAAGGTGTACATGTAGCAGAAGCCACTTGTAGGGTACAAGGGGGTATATGTTAACATGGTAGTGTCTGAAGCCATTCACTACTTTCCAAACACATATAGTAAAAGCAAACACCTAGCACATTCTGTGTACACTTTTTAAACTAAACTTTTGTACACCTATGTGGGAAAAGGTCCTGTGCGAAGTGACCCTGAGGGCCGCTTCACAGTGTCACAGCAAGGGCGGTCTCTATGTTTCCACCTGGAGTTGATTTTGCCTCAGTGTGCTGTAACATTATGAAGGCCATTCGGGTGTCTGAAAACTCTCAGTTAAAATGCAGGTATCGTGGTGGCTCGGAAGGGCAAGTTCACCACATCTTTTTAGAAATGTGGATGCCCTTCAAACGTTACAGTCAGCCAGGATGGTGTGAACGTGTGAAGCAGCCCCTTAAGTAGACACGTTCCAAACTCTCAGCAGCCACACTCCTCAATGACACCTTCTCTGTCCACCTCCAGGTTAAGTTTGCCCATTTTTACTCATCGAAATTAAGGCACCAGGGCCTCAACGCTGCTCGGCAAAAGTTCCCCGCAGCAGCTCTTACTTTCCTTCTCCCTCCAACTGTTCTGGCCCATTCCCTCCATCGTTTTCTCCTGTACTATTCTCTGCCCTGGCCTCTCTCCATCGCGCTCTTCCCGCTCATTCCCTCCTCTCCATATTCCTCCGTCGCCTGCCTGCCTGCCTGCCCTCCATCCACCCTGTCTCCTGTCCTGTCCTGTCCTGACTTGGCCCCCTTCCTTCCATCCCATCCCTTCGCCGTGCGCCTTTGTCCTTTCCCCCTCTTCTTGCCCACTCCGTCCATCCGTCGCTTTCTCCTTCTCCTCCTCCTCTTGCCCGCCCCGCTCCCTTGTCCCCCCACCCCACCCCGTCTCCTGGCTGCCCCTTCTCCTTCCTGCTCCATTTCCTGCATTTCTCTCCGTCGGCTTCTCCTCTCTCTGTGTCCCTGTCTCTTCCTTCCTCCCGTCCTTCCTTCCAGCCATCCCTCCGTCTGTCCACCATCCCTCCATCCCTCTGTCGCTCGCTCTCGCTCCCTCCTCCTCTCCCCAGCACGGGATTGTGGGAGGAAGCGGAGCGGAGCGCAGACAGACGCCCAGCGAACATGGCTGCACCATGAGCCGCCTCCCAGAGGCTCGCCACCGCCGCCGCTGTCGCCTCCTCCAGCCGCCCCAGCGCTAGCGCCAGCCCGCGGCTTGAGCCGAGGCCGAGCGGGGCAGCGCGGCGGCCGAGGGGGGGAGGCGGCGGCGGCGGCGGAGGGGGGATCCCCCTCCCTCCCCGATCTCCTCCCCGATTCCCCCCCCACGACCGACGCCGTGGGGGGAGGCGCAGGGGGCCCCCAGACCGAGCGGAGAGACGGACCGACGGACCGAGGCCGGCCCCAGGCGCCCGCTCCCCGGCGCCCCCTCCCCATGGATAGGAACTACCCCAGCGCCGGCTTCGGGGATCCGCTGGGCGCCGGCCCGGGATGGAGCTACGAGCGCTCGGCCAAGGCCAGGTCAGGCCGCCGGGGGTGGGGGTGATGGGAGGGGAAGGCAAGGGACCCCCCTGCCGGGCAGCGCCGCCAGAGAGACCGGGCTTGGCGGGGATCAAGGAGGGAACCCCCTCCTCCTCCAGCCCCTCCTTCGCCTCTCCACAGGCCGCCCTCTCTGGGCCTGGCAAAGTGGGGGGCAAGGGAAGAGGGGAGGACCCAGGAGAGGACCCCTCGGAGAGAAGAATGCCGAAGGCCAGGCGTTTGCCCCTCTGCCTGAGGCATGGCATTTGGGGGTGCGATGTTGGGAACTTCCTCGCGCTGGAAGGGTTGCCTTGTGCAAGCGGGGGGTGGGGGGAGAGAGGCGGCGGCGGCGGCCTGTGTTGCCTCTAGGCCATGCAGTGGAATGGGGGACCCACTGAGGCACACAGCTCCCCTGGGCGGCGGGGCGGCGGGAGAAGCAGGACAGAAATGTATACAAAGGGCAGGGGGTGCAAGGGCAGGGGCTGATCCTCATCTCTCCCTGTGCACAGCAAGCCCACAAACCTCTGCAGGGAGAAAGTATTTTAATTCCATGCAGGTGAGGAGTAACACACACACACACACACACACTGGGATGATGGCTTTGGGATTTCTCCTCATTCCGCTCTGCCCCTAGGGGTGCATGCATTGAGAGATGCCCAGTGGAAGGCACCCCGTATCCTATTTATGGAGGATGGGACATGGCTTTCTGTTTCCTATGGGATGAAGCCAGAATGCTCTGCCCCATGCTCTGGTAGCAGGAAACTGCTTTACTGGAAAAAGCAGCACTCCTTGGGGCAATGTTTTTTTTCTTCTGTACTGGGAAGAGAGGAATTCGCCTCCCCCACTGCATTTACAGAGGCTGTGCATGTGGGGGGGGCACTTTCAACATTTCATCATTTGTGGGGTGATGCCCAATGGCACCCCAAGAGATGTCCTGAGCCGGGCCTCTGTTCTCTTCCTAATTCACAAAGTGGGGGAAGGACTTTAGAAGGTGGGGGTGGCCCCTGTTTTATCCATATGGTCATATGTATGCATCCCCCTGGGATAGGGATGAGAGGGGTGCAAATTGTAGCTCATTTTCTTAAGTGCATGGAAATTTGGGCTTGAAGTTGTAGAATACAGGACCAGTCCTTGTGGAAGGGAAGAGTGATGAAGTGGCGCGGCAGTGTTTGTGAAGGGCAGGGTGAGGTTTCCTCTCTAATTGAGGGAGGGAAGTGCAGGACTTTGGGAACCCCCGTTATTCCCATCACCACCTCCATGAAATAAGGCACAGATGGGGGACTGCAGGCCCTGTGACTCTCTGCTGTGCTTGTAAACTGGGGCACTCATCCACTGTGGTTTGCATGGTTTATGCCTGTAAGGACATCATTTATAGAGGAGATTTCGAGGATCCTGTGTAGATTTAGAGGCTGGAGCCCTTTGATTTCAAACTTTTAAACCTTTTGACTATCCCTGGTGGTGGTTCTTTCCATTAATATGGAGAGAGATAACTTTTGTGGGTTCCATTAAGTAGAGATGTGCCCCATTTATCTGGAAAGGTGGGAGAGAGTTGGTTGCTCTTGTAGCTGGATGCTCTCTCTCTCTCTCTCTTTCTCACACACACACACACACACACACACACACACACACCCTCTCCTCCGAGAATAGCCTTGCTCCCCTCTTGAAGAACCCAAGTGTCCTGGATCCTTACAACCATCTGGGCCTCTGTTAGACCTTTCTCCACCCCTAGAGGGTCCAGGAATGCTGAATTTCTTTAACCTGCTAGGTCCCGCTCCCTTCCTGCAGGAGTCCAGGATCTCCTCAACCCCACCTGCACTCTAAGAACCCAGGAGGGTGGAACATCATCCCTCAGTCTCATCCACTACTCCACAACATCCAAGAATTTCATCTTTTGGCATCAGAGGCCAGTTTGCTGCTTCTTCCCCCTTTCCCAATCTTGTTGTTTATATAGGTGAGGGGACAGAAGGATGGCACTATATTGTGTCAACTTGTTTCACACCTCTGTTACTGTTACACATCATATACTACTCTCTAGTGCAGCTGCATCGGTGTAAAAATGATCCTCCCCCCCCTCCCCCAAAGCTGCATCTTAGCAATAGACTAGGGATTCTTGTATAAACTGTTTGTGCTTGTTATCCTTTGATAAGAAGGCAGTAATCTGAGTCTTGATTTAAAAGCAACACTGGCCACAGCACATGTAAGTGTTCCTGTCCGTCTCATTTAAATACACTTATTGCGCATATCATACATGCATGCAGCATTGACGCACCAGTGATTTGTGGTCTGGGCGGGTGCACTGCTTGAGTGCTAGTGCTGTTGGCATGTGAACATTGCACACTCGTGGGCCGGCACATGCATGTTTAAGTGAGATGGCGCTGTCTGTGGCCAATGTTTCCATAGGGCAGGGGTGGGCCCTTATTGCCTCTCCCTCCAGATCTTTTGGCCGACAACTGCCATCAGCCCTAGCCTGCATAGCCAATGGCGGAGGATCATGGGAGTTGTAGGCCAAAACATCTGGAGGACCACAACTGGCCCACCCCTGCCATAGGGAGTGCATAGTGGATTCCCTTGAAGTAACTGAAGAACCATGGGAGAGGCAAGTCTGGGACTCAGCAGTGCTGGGTTCTCTAGAAGCATGAGATTTTTTGGAGACAGGGCTCCTCGGAGTTTCCCTGGGAAAAATGAGGCAACAGATACCAGATAGGCTAGTGCAAGGGCCAGAGCTCTTGACCCATGAACAGAGCACTGTAATAATGGTTATTGCAGGAGACATGAATTTAGACATATATATGTAGACATTTATATGAATCAGAGTGAGAGTACCTAAATGCAGATATCACACAGGAAGCAAATCGTGAGGCTGCGCTTCTTACCTTCTCATGTTGATGTTGTGTTTCTCCTCCAAGGAGCAATCCTCCAATGTTTACAAGCATTTGGCTTCTCAGGTTGTCTCCCTAAAGCACCTTCTTCCTCCTTTTCCCCCCCTGCCCCTGGGACAGGGGCTGCCAAAGGATGATCCATCGTTACTGGGATTTGGTCACATTTGTGGCTCCTTGAACACTTGTGTTTGGCTTAGGGAGCCTCAGCATTAGTATGACCAAAGTTTGAGAATTCTTGGCCTAGTGGTTTATTGAAGTGCGCCAGTTAAATGTTTAGCATTTCGCTCACTCTGCCCTCCTGATGCTTGCTGCCTTCAAAAGGGGTGACCTTTTTGAAGTTGACTGAGAACCCTTCAGTTCCTTTTGAAAGCCCAGGTGTGCATTTGATATGGTGCATGGCGCAGAGGAGTTTTTGCCTCTATTGTAAGTTCCGTGAAGTAGTAGCAAGGGTGCATCTGAGGGTGTGCAGAATACATTTCTATCGAGCCTCTATTCTCCCCACGCCCCCATGCAGCAAGACTTTACCTATCTGAGGTTAGCAATCAGGACTTCCAGGTCAGAGGGCACTGTTTCCAGTTAGGCTTGAGGCCTGGTACTTCTCTCTTTGCCCTCTGGGTAAGAGGGAGATTGGGTCTGTGTCTGCAAATGGCTTTGAATTAGCCCTGGAAACAAGTCTATCAAAAGTTACCAGCCCACAACGTTTGTGTTAGCCCGCCTGCCCAAACATTTAATAATTGTAGGCACATCAATGGCCTAAGAGGAAAGAAAAATGCTCTCTTATAATTTACAAAGGCTTCCTGGCCTGGTCGCCTGGAGGTGATTCTTAGGCACCACAGGCAACCAGCTGGTGTGACAGGACTGTGTGGTAGGCTAGCTTTGTGTCTCATCCCTTCAGTGCTGGGAAGTGAAGGGTATAATGTCCAATGGTCTCTTTGGTCTCTAGATTCTCTCTCATTCATGTCTTCAGGTTTTGCCATGTTTCTCTTGGCCTTCATTTTCCTCCCCACTGCCCCCTGTCATCCACCACTGGATTTCTGTCTGTGACCTTATGAAGCGAATCTCATGCTCGCCTTTGCAAGTTTGCTGCATTTGTTGTGTTATTAGGGCACAGGGCAGCGATATTCAGTGTGTGTACTTTGGCATTGGTGTGTGTCTCCTGTAGATGTTGGAGCCTATAGGGCAGGGATGGGGAACGCCCTCCGGATGTTGATGGACTGCAGCTCCCATCATTCCTCACCATTGGCTGTGCTGGCTAGGGCTGATGGGAGTTGCAGGCCAACAGCATCTGGAGGACCACACATTCCCCATCCCGACTACAGGGTGAGTGCTCCTTCTCTCATAAATTACACTTTTCATTTATTTCATTTCTATACCGCCCCACAGCCGAAGCTCTCTGGGCAGTTCACAATAGTTTGTACATAAAAACAATAAAAGCATACAAAATAGTTAAAAAGATTAAAAACCAAATTTAAAAACACAGTTTAAAACTTTTATTACCACGCATGCACCTGAGTGTTATTTATTCCATGTCATAGTGTAGTTATGCTTTCAACACACAGACAGACATATGGGATACAGTTAGTGCTTTCTGATATAGTTGTATGTGCAATGTATGTGCACCTGTAATTGCATTGGAGAGTGGCCTATTGCTGGGGCCTGTGTGCAATCGGTAGTTCAAAAGAAAAAAAGAAAGAAGCAGCTCTGAGGCTATTCAAATTTTGTGTCAAGAAAAACAGAATTCTACAACTTGTATAAATGATACAGATTTGCATGTGTTCTGCTTATTTTGCATAAAGTTTATAGCTTCAAATAATGAGAAGAAAGGACAAGGAGTTTGAGGCAGGCCACAGAGGCCCTTCCTTTCCCTACCCCTGATAGCCAACTCGGTCTGTCTTCTGAAACTTCTCTAGGTGTGCAGGCCTATCTTCACACCACGAGAAGCTTTTCAGGATGTGGTATCCTGCACCTGCTATTAAATCCCATGTTTTGCGCAGCAGCTAAACGTCATGAACTTTTGCCTGTTGCTGGCTTGTAACCTTGCAATAGGGAATGCTGGAAATCTACATGGTATGTTTATATCCTATGGCATGTGCATTGGCTGGCAAGTAGGCTCTTGATGTTGCCTTTGCTGCACTACATGTACAGTATTTTTTTTCATACCTGTGCTCCACAAGGCACTTCCTACTATAACTTGTAATCCCAGTTCCCATTGCATCTGTGACCTGCCTATTTCTGTGCATTGTTTTGCATGCCACCTTCTCTTGGCAATTGGAAGCAATCAGTAGCATTCTCTGTGTAACTGCATCTGTAAAGACATGCCTTTGGAGAGTGCATTTGCATGCCACATGTATGGGATGTGCAGCATCTGCAGATAGATGTACCCACTTGTACCCATGTTGTGAGAGCATTTTGTGCAGTGCATTTTTACTTGCAGTAGTTGTGTTTGCATGTCATGTGGCTTTATAGGGATTACTCTATTGCAGTGATGGCGAACCTTTTTGAGCCCGAGTGCCCAAACTGCAACACAAAACCAACTTATTTATTTCAAAGTGCCAACACTGCAATTAAACCTGAATACTGAGGTTTTAGTTTTAGAAAAACAATTCATACAGTTGTCCAAACTAATTAACATCTTTTGTCTTAAAAGAAAAACACAATAACAGAGCTTTCAATGATACAAACAGTTTTTTGTTGAAAAAAAAGTCAACTCAAAAAACTATTATAGTACTACATTGTGCACATAGCCTGAAGGGAATTTATACAAACTTTTAAAATAATTAGGCACATGTATTTTTGGATAAGGGATTCTCAACTTGTATATGATTATAGCCAGACTGAAATTGTATGGGGCAAGCTTTACCCCGGGTCCTTTCCCTGCTTCTACAGGTGTCGGATTAGTAAAAGTAAAAGTCAACCTGTACTAGGATGAGCAAGATAAACAAGAAAACTAAACGTGCTTAACACATTTTAAACACTTTATGTCTTGGACTGCAAACACTGCATTAGGTAAAAGTTTGCATTGGGCATGCTTTTGCACAATTAATGTGATTTTTGCTATTGCCTGCATGCTGATAATTTGTCAAACCTTGGCTCATACTCCGTTAGTTTGAGAGCAACACACGCAGCACTCAGGTGAACTGTTAGGGCTTTACATCCAAGCCATGCTCTGTGCATCATTCTTCAAAATCTTTTAAATGTGATAACAATGTAGAAAAGAATTCTGTAACAGGAATTCTAGAATAAAATCATTCTGTCCCACACTGTGAGAAAGAACAAAATCATTAGTGTTTTGCAGAAGGGGACAGTCTTTTCGCGATCCGGTGACCAATGGCTCGAGTGCCCACAGAGAGGTCCCTGCGTGCCAGCTGTGGCACCCGTGCCATAGGTTCGCCATCACTGCTCTATTGTATCAACTAGATGCATGCATTTGTGCAACCTGTTGCATCTAGGAAACATTGTGGTTGTCATACTGAGCATATGTGCATATTCCGTTAGCTTGCATGGAATCCTGAGTTTGTCTATGTTTTTTTAAAATAGCGTGTTTCTAGTTCTCATGGGTGTCATCATCATCATCAGGCGATTTAAATAGGGCAAGATCGACTCACTTGCTCTGCAAAGGTCCTGGAATCTTTCCATGGCACCCCACTTCCTCCATTTCTGCTTTCCCCTCATCTTATTTTTTTAATTTCTCCACCCCCCACATATATACCAAATTCAAAAATTGGGAGAATTGCAAAACATGCAAATTATGTCAGACTAGTCCACTATCAATTGCATTTTTCTGTTAAAATTCGCAGCTACACAATTTTGCAGGCGACTGCTACATCCTTGCAGAGAATTCCCCAACTCTGTTACTCCTTCTTTCAGACAATTGCACATGCATCTTAGGTTCTGTGCACATTCAGTGTTTTCTTCCCATAATTTGATACAAGCCTATCAATACGCTGCAGGCACTATTAGAAGTTTTACTTCCAAGAGAGGAAGAAATTTGTGTTTACTCTTGTAGGCCAGCGCACCCTGGGAAAGGATAGTAGGGGCTTACTCAGTTAGTTTAAAAAACAGCAACAACAACAATAATTCAGGAATAAGGGTACTGTATTTCTCTTTAAAGTGTAGCGTGTGTCCTTCCACTCCTCTCAGTCAGAATAGAAAATGAGCTCAGGTACATGAACAGTTTCTTAAACTGGAATAGTGCTGTTTGTGTGAACATGGTGCTTAAATGTGCTTCTTACAACAGGGCTTAGATTTATAGCCTTCCCCACCCCAAAGGCTTTGGAGCTGGTAGCAAGGCCCGTCCTTAACTCACCCTGAGAGACAGGTCACTCCTTTTCCTAATTTACTGGTGGGGGGAACTGAGAGCCACTGACTTGCTCAAGGTCTTCTCAAAGCTCCCAGGTCCAGCAGCTTATCAGCTGTTGTTGCTCATGTGGTCTGGATTTCTGAAGGGTGCGACCTGCTTCCTCTCGCAAGCAGCTATGTTGCTTATCGCTATAGTAGGAGCCAGTGCCCTGGATTGGTGTGGGAACAGAGATTGGTGCATGAGTCTGGGAGATCTGAGCTCAATCAAGTAATTACCCTTGCCGTGCATTTTTGCTGTGTGGCCTTGGAGAAGTCATATACTCTCAGGCTTGGCTCCCGATCTGTACAATGGGAACCGTAGTGACCTACCTAGCAGGATGGTTGTGAGGGTGAATATCACAATGACTGCAAAGCCCTTTCGCAAATTAAAAGCGCAATACCGTGTAACTGGAAACTCGTATAAGTAGAAATGTCTCCCTCTGCAGACACCGGGATACAGACATTGTCTGAATCTTTTGTCTCTTGCTGCTAGTGAAATTACATGCTCTTGCCTTGTGGTCTCTGTAAGAAGGGCTTTCCTTGTCACGGCTGTCCAGTTTAAGTGACCGGCCACCACAGCCGTGTGTGGAACAGGAGAGTTTCCTACTTGTGCTAGGAGTCACTGAGGAAGCTTGATTTCTATGTAGCCACCTCTTCCTCTTCCTCTCTCTCTCTCTCTGGATGGTTTTCCATTCAGCTATTGACACAGTCTACTGTAGCAAGTGAGGAATTGAGACAGTGGTGAGGGTGAATGAAAGAGTCTCTTATTTCCTGTTTCCTGTAACCCTTTGCAGAATGGCCCTCTCGTGGTTGCTACTCTGCAGTCCGTCCTCACACCACTGTTGCATGCAGGCAAGCTGTCTGCAGAGGGTTGCTTGCAGCGGTGGCAGCCTGGGCCTCCTGTAGCTCTCTGCGCCTCGTTTTTTGCTTTTGTTACTTCTGTCATTTCCCTGCAAGTTTTCTGCAGGTAGCTGCATTCCTGAGGCAGGCGGGCTTGCTCTCTTGCCCGCAAGTCACGCCTCCCCTCTATTCCTCTTTGCAGTGGGGGGGGGGGTGTCCCCCACGCAGCTTCTCCTGTCCTAGGGCTGTGTGCCTGCATTTCCTGCATGGCACGTGCATAATTGTGGCACATGCCTCAACACACACATTCAGAGGATAAATAACGGTGTGGGGTTGGTTGGGCCCTGGAAGGAGGGGAGTGGCTGTGTTGCACATACGGTAATTATGTACATGGAGTGATTCCCAAAGGAAGTCTGGAAGAAGAGGGCATGGCTCTGCTGCATGGGATCTAAAACTCTGGGGTGTTGTTTAAAAAAGGCTGGGATAGTGGTGGGGTTTTCTTGTCGATGAATACAATTAAAATATATGTATATATTTACAAACCTGTATGAACCCTACTCACAGACCTACTTTTGAGTAGACTCGCATAGGATTGCACTGTTTGTTAAATCAGGGTGACTAGAGCCCAAACCCTTGGGTTTTTGTTAATAGTGGTAGAAGCACTGGCTCAACACATGTAGGGGGTAGGATAGTAGGGTGTTGAGAACCAGGACGTGTAGTTTTTCTAGAAATAGCGGTAAAGTCCCATAGCTTAGAACAGGTGCTTCGAAGGCAGGGCCTAGGAAAGGGATCTTTGTAGCTTAAAGCATGGAGCTGGAAGCCAGGCCTCTCAGGTGTTCAGTTCTCTGACAATAGGCTGCATCATTGACACAGGGAAACCACAAGCTTTTCTCATTTTTTAGTGTGGAGGAGGGATGTTTGTACAGATCGTCCAGGGAAAAGTGGGCCATTTTGCTCATGTGGGTAGAAAAGAATTGCAGGTAAAGGACAGAAGTCAGCCGTGTCAGGAGCCGGGCTGACGTGACTGAGCTGCAGGTAAGGACAGTGAGAGCTCAGCAACACCCACGGTTGAGGGGGCAGGTCAGGATGGAGGGGCATTCTTCTGCAAGCTGTGTTTTGGCTGCTGGGCTAGACAGCTGTGTCTTCCTGTGCGAGTGGCGCGCGTGGGAGGGGCAGGGGAGGAAGGGATGCCGGTCAGATGCAGAAGCTGCGGGGAAACCAGGAGCTGGGGACTACATTTCCCATCATGCATCACAGGTTACACATTCCAGTCCTCTTCCCTGCATACGTGTGGATTGCTAATGAAAGAGGACAGGGATAGAGGAGAAAACGTTTGGCCAGGGAGTCTTGGACTTTCTCTGAGCATCTGAAATGGGAAGGGCATTTTTTCCCTTAGACCTGTGTTCTAATTTTATTCCTGTGGCACGTTTTTAGCCTGCAACATGTTTTATTCTGAGTAATTATTTCATTCATCTTTGAAAAAAAGTTGCTCATTTTACAGGCGAGGAGCTGATTCCCGTGATTGCCCAAGGCTGCCTAGAAAGTTCATAGCTGAGCAGGGACTTGAACTTGGGGGCGCACGTGTACAAGACCCCTTGCTTCACTGCACCCGAAATCAGCATATCCAGAATCTTTGGGGAGTATCCTGTTTGGCACCAGCGGCAGCGTAAATTATGTTGCTCTAACATAAGCTACCTCTAGAGCAGTGTTCTCCAAGCTTGGGTCCCCAGATGTTTTTGGCCTTGTAGGCCCCTTCCAACTCTACTTTTCTATGATTCTGGGACCCAAGGTTGGAGAAAACTGCTCTAGTGCAACACTAGCAGTGTTTGCTGGCATGATGGGTTTTCTGGGGAAACCTATTGCACCGACAAATGCTCTTGGCACTCTAGAGGTAGCTTACGTTTGCACAACAAAATTTACATTAGCACTAGTGCTGAATAGGATATTGCCCCCTTGCTTCCCCTTGGTTCCTTGCTCTTGGTCACTATTTCAACTCAGAATGGAAGGCCTTCCAATGAGCATTGACCCTTTTGTGCACTCAGTCAGGATGTTTAAAGTATGCTAAGTGCATGAACTGATCTCACTTATATTGCCTGGTCTGACTGACTGTCTCTCCTTCAGCTTGGTGTACGGCGGATCCCGGAGCTCACACCCAGACACAGATATCTTACATCGCCAAGCGTACGCCACCCCCCATCCTCTGCAGGGCTACGCCACAAACCACCACCCGGCAGGTAATGCGCTCGTTCCTCTCTCCTTGATGTCTGTATGCACCATGTGTTTTAACTAAGCCTCCCCTTACTCTCCCCACCTCCAGTTTTTATATGTCCTTTCTGCGTGTACATGAATAGCCATCATACCCACGTTCCCTTGCCATGGTCCGGCTTTGCTTCACTTAATTTGTCCCACCCTTTCAGGGCCAAACCGCATGTTATATTGATAGGCTGATTCATTTTTTGTGCTTAGCACAAGGCACATTTTTTCTTGCCCAAAAGCAAGGGAAGAGGGGGAGAATCTGGATTTGGGGTGGGTGGGTAACCCTTTCTTCCATGCTATTTTCCCACTAAAAAATCCCCCCCCCCCCATAGCTGCTATTCACCCTTGATGGTGCTACTTTTTTGCAGTTTTCCTGCTCCAATGTCCTTTAGCTGCTTTGGGCACCTTTGGATGGAAAGATAGGCTACACATTTTCTGAAATAAACAAACCACTTCCCCCCCCCCCCAACCCCTGGTGGCTGTGTTTGGTTAAAAGAGAATGTGCCCTATGCTAAGCATGTAAAAAGAGACACATTGTTGAGGTAACATGTAATCTGGCCCTCAGTTTCCTGGCCTCCACAAGAGCCAGTTTTTCTTACCCCCAGACAGTCTTGCTCTTCACTTCTGGTTCCTCGTGTTGTTCCTTATGATGACCTGTTTGGTCATCAGCTCCTCATTTCCCCGCTTCTATCTATGTGTGCCTGGCTCTTGGTGGATTCTCTCCCCTCCCCTCCAAGACAAAAAAGACAAACAAACCCCCTGTGGTTGGTTTGTTTTCTAATGCTCATGTTTGCCTAGTCTCTCCATGGTCCCTCTGATACGCCATATTGTCTTGAGACTCACTTGCCTGTTCCCATGATATTTCTCTTCCTGCCCCCTTTTAATGTGGCCAACTATCTTCTCCTTCTTTCTGGCCTGGTCTGCACATGACACTAAGCCGTGGGGCGGGTTTGCACGACATGCTAAGCCACCCTGTGAATAAGCTACACAGTGTGGGTTGTTTATGAAACAACCCACGGTGCGCCCTACAGACGATTGGGCTCATTGTGGCTTGTTGTTCTCCTCCTTCCCCCTTGATCTTTCATCTGGTATCCCAGTGTCCTTTGCAGTAGAAACCATATTGTGTCCCCCTCCCCGCTCCAATTACTACCCCTTTTCGTTTGCCCCCTTTTTTCCCCAGAGCCTCAAAAATGCGCAGTTCGGGTCATTTAAAAAAAAAAGAAGAAGAAGAATTGGCCCCAAGAAATTGTGCAGTTGTGTTTGTATTTTTTATTATTATTTTTGTTGGTCTTTCACAGCTGTACCCTTACAGCTGTCCGATATGTGTAGTCTTGCCTGGTCAATTTCCTTATATGTTTCAGCTGTTAAAGGGCTGGGGAAGTGGAATGGGTAACATATTCCCCTGGAAATTGACAAGATGAGACTGCATATAGGCTAATTTGTGCACAGTTGCCAGGGGCCAATTGCCGAGTTGTCAGTTGAAAAGCATCGAAAAAGGGGGGGCAAAGCGGCAAAAGTAGGTGCCCCCGAAGAGCGGGGGTATGACAGTGTGAGAGTGTTGGACTGGGACTCGGGAGATCCGGGTTCTCGTCCCCGCTCTGCCATGAAACTCACTGGGTGACTTTGGGCCAGTCACTGACTCTCAGCCTAACCTACCTCACAGGGTTGTTGTGAGGATAAAGTGGAGAGGAGGAGGAGGAGGAGGATTATGTAAGCCGCCTTGGGTTCCTTGCAGGAAAAAAGGCGGGGTATAAAGATAATAAATAAATAGTATCTCCCACTTAGCAATGTAATCCTCTTGCTTTTAAGTGTTGAACTGACAGTTCTCAGTCTCCGCCACCTTTTCAACACTTACCTGAGTCTCCAGCTAGTCCAGAAGGAGGAGATATTAACTCCCCCACTTTTCACAGCTCCTTTTCGGAGTTCTTACCGCTGTGGTTACCGTGGTTCCCTGACAGTTCTACACCCCCTCTCAGAAATATATGCAAATTTAATGGCTGGGAAGTAAATGGCATGGAGATTTGCACACCTGCAGTAACTGCTCCATTACTGCAGGTATGCAAATTTCCACTCCATTTACTGCCTGCCCTAATATTGGCGCAAATCTCCCCTCCATTTATTTCCCAGCCATTAAATTTGCATATACCGTATATCCCAGTACAAAAAATTGTGCAAATATTCCTGACAGTTTAAAAACAAAAAACCTTACAGGTGACAGAATGGGATGGAGCAAATGGGGCGCCAGTGGTACTTATACCCCCCCATGGGGCCCCTTTTACTCTGTCCCATTCAGCCACCTTCTCAGGGTATTTTTTAGAACTCTCAGGGAGCCGCAGTAACTATAGCAGTAAGTACTCTGAAAAGGAGCTGCAAAAAGGGTTTGGACCCAATAACTCCCCTTTCTGGACTAGCTGGAGACTCGGGGAAGTGTTGAAAAAATGGAGGAGACTGGAAGGGGTCAGTTCAACACAACATCAAGAGGATTACATTGCTAAGTGGGAGATATTGTCCCTCAAACCCCATTTTGCTGCACCTTCTTTTGGTGCTTCGCCCCCCTGCCTCCTTCTCAATGCTTTTCAATTGACAACTTGGCAATTGGTCCCTGGGAGCTGTGCGCAAATTAGCCTATATGCAGTCTCGCCTTGTCAGTTTCCTTGTATCCCCTATGCCTTGGCATTTCCTTTGACAGCTGAAACATTACAAGGAAATTGACCAGGCACATTGACCAGGCAATACTACACATATCGGACAGCTGTAAGAGTGCATTTGCAAAAGACTGACAAAAAGAAATTTAAACAATATTACAAACCACATTTGCGTAATTTTCTGGGTCTGAAAAAACAACCTGGTGAGCCAGTGACACCCTTGGCCAAGGGTGGAGGGGCTGTCACTGGCAGCAGCAGGATTGTGAAGAACGGTGAAGGGGTTTTTCCCACTCTTGCCGAGTGGCTCACTAACCAATCCCTGCAACCCATGATGAAATTGCTCTCCCAGGTTCGGACAACACGATAGCCCACTGTGGCTAGTTACCTACAATCAGTTGTCATGTCATGTGAACCAGGTCATGGTGTGGTTTGTTGAAATCTGGCTTGTCTTTGTGTCTGAAATGCATCCCTGCAAACAAGCCAGGATCTGTTAACCAGCTACAAACCACAAATAGAAGCCATGGTTTGTTGTTGGCTTACAATGGCTGGGTTTGCATGATCGGGGAAGGAAAAGAAGCCGCGGTGGCTTCTTTTCCCTGCTCTGCGAGTTCTGATCACATGCCGCTTCATTTCCATAATTACCCGCACCAGGCGAGGGTTCTCGTCCAAACCCAGGGAGGTGGGAGTGGCTTCCAAACCACCCTGTAAAGCATGGCTTAGTGCAGGGGTCCTCAAACTTTTTAAACAGGGGGCCAGTTCATTGTCCCTCAGACTGTTGGGGGGCCGGACTATAGTTTGAAAAAAATATGAAGAATGGATCAAGTAAAAAAAAAAGGACTCGGGTCCTTTTTTTTTACTTGATAAAATGGAAGGTTATTATAAATTAATAATAAATTAATAATAAATTAATTTGCTGTCTAAAATTGAAATACATTAAAAAGGCATAGAAAGGCTTGATTTGCATACTGAACATATTTATTTGTAGTGCAAAAAAAAACAACAGGAAAAAACAATACAATATTTATATTGTGTGATTTTAATTCAATTATTTTTTTTTATAAAAACATTACTATACTGCCTTTTGGCCCACAAGAGGGTCCCTAAAGGTAATGTACTACTATTTAAAATATTGTTATATTTTTTTAAAAAATTGAGAGCATTTAACACAAATAAAACAAAGCCAAGCAGTCAAGTTTAAAACACACCAAAAGCTTGGCAGAATAAAAATGTCTTGACCACCTGCCTGAAAGAGTTCAGAGAGGGGGCCAATCTTCTCTGTTTTTATTCTTATTTTTAGATCTTGGTTTTAAAAAAATTGAACTTGAACTTCAGTTTGAAAGGAAAGTGGGTAAAAATATTCTAATACTGCAATCCTGTTTCCTGGGAGTAATCCCGATTGAACTCAGTAGGGCTTACTTTTGAGTAGACATGTCTGAGCGCTGGGAAGTGGGGCGGGAGCCATCCGCTCGCCCGTAGCCCTGCAGGGCGGGCGGCAGCGCCTGGGCCAGTGTCTCCTCCGGTGGAGGCGCGGTTGACCCGGCGGCGGGGCACGAGCCGCCCACCGGCCGGAGCCCTGCAGGGCGGGCAGCAGCGTCACGGCCAGCGTCTCCGCTGGAGGAGGCGCAGCTGAGCGCTGGGAAGTGGGACACGAGCCGCCCGCCCGGAGCACCGAACGCCGCCACCGGCGGGGGCTCCCCCCCAGCTCCTACCCCCCGGCTCCTACCCCCCCCCGGCTCCTACCTGGTCCTGTGCGCCACCTCCCTGGTCCTGCGCGCCGCCGGAGCCACTGCTCCGGCGCGCTGGAACTCCGCCCGCGCTCTGTTTTGAACAGAGTGCAGGGGTCCAGCGCGACAGCAGGGTCCCGGCGCGCCGGAAGTGACGCGGACGGGACCAGCGCGGGCAGCGCGGCTGGCTCTCCACGGAGAGCAAAGATTAATTTGTGAGCGGAGAGCCCGTGCGGACACCGGTGGGCAGCCAGCTGGGCCGGATGGAAGGGCACGCCGGGCCGGATCCGGCCCGCGGGCCAGTAGTTTGAAGACCCCTGGCTTAGTGTTACGTGCGAACATAGCCACAAACTTTATTTTTATTATTTATTAAATATATATCCCACCTTTCCATCCAAACATGGCACTCAAGGTGGCTAAGGATAGTAAAATACAGATAAAGACTATCTCAATTATAGCATGAGAATGAATTAATTAAAAACACAGCAATAAAACATTCAGCACTTCATCTCCTTTCCCTGTCTCTTTTTACAATTTCTTCTTCAGGTCTTTCCGGCCTATTCGAGACAGGGCTCCATCATGCCAGCAGTGCCACCCCAGATGCCTCCGTCATGAACCTCATCTCGGCACTGGAGTCCCGGGCACCGCAGCCAGGCCCTTCTGCATCCTCCCTGCTCTCCCAGTTCCGCACCCCATCCTGGCAAACAGGTAACCCACTCTGGGGCACCTCCCGGCATCACAGGAGGGAGGGCAGGGACCTTTACTCGTTGCAAGGTGCGTTGAGCTTCTGCGGGAGGGTTTGTGTTGATCTGCTAATGTATCTTTGATGGCTGGGACCTATCAGTTGTGTCTCGTCTCTTGAGTAAGACTAACTTGTGTTGTTTGGTAACAACAACGACGTTGTTGTTGTTCATATAAAGCTGCCTTACACTGAGTCAGACCTTTGGTCCAGCTAGCCCAGGGTGAGGAACCTCAGGTCCGTGGGCCAAATCCGTCTCTCTGCGGTTCCCCAGATGGCCAAGCCCACCTTTCCCTTTCCCCTGACCACTGATCATTTGGTGGTTTCCCAGCTGTTGTGCTGTTTTCCCCCATTCTAAAAGGCTGAAATGCCTCTCCTAAGGCTTAGTTCCTGGCAGTAAGAGCTTTAAGCTACAATAGGCTGGTATCTTTTTGGCCCTGCCCCCTTTGCCTTCAGCCCTGTCCCCCCTGGAATGTATCCCCCGAGAACTTCTCCAAAATGGAATTCAACCCTTGGGCTGAAAGAGGTTCCCCACCCCTGATCTAGCCCAATATTGTCCACTCTGACTAGCAGCAACTCTCCAAATTGGGCAAGATCTCTTTCCCATCCTCTCTTACCTTATTATCATTTTTAACTGGAGGTGGAACCCGGGACTGTCTGCATACAAAGCATCATGTGTCCTGCCACTGAGCTAGTCCTGTCTTGACATGGAGGGGGTGTGGGGTGTGGGGCACAGGGAGAGCCTGTCTTGTTGTGACTGTGCCATCCAGGAATGTCTTTTGTTGACCCTTTGGGCACAGCCAGTGTCTCCTCATTATAACCCCTTTTGGAATAGGTAACACTTGGTGCCTCCTTTGTGGATGGCCGATAACATCTGCCCGGAAGCGCCTAACCCGTTGCTCTTGTTCCTTCCTTCCAGCCATGCACACTCCAGCACCTGCCGAGCTCTTCATCTCGGGGGCTCTCCCAGGCTCCGGCACCTTCCCCTCCTCCTCGGCGCTCTCTGCTTACCAGCACCCAGCCTCCTTCAGCGGGCGCAGCTTCCCGGTCACTTCCTCGCTCACCCTGCAGGATGCTACCTTCAGCCCCACCTCCAACGGCCTCCTGTCTCCGCACGATCCCCTGCTTCACATCAAGTCCTCCCAGCCCAGCGTCCCTTCATCTCTCAGCTTTGACCGGCTGGGCAGTGCGGTGCTGGGCACAGGCTTGCCCTCCCAAAGCTCAGCTTACCGGAGTGCCCAAGAGTCGGCTTCCCGCCACCTCCCCTCCCAGTTCAACCTTCTGTCATCCTCGCTGGGGCCGTCGGACCAGACCTCCCAGCTTTACAACACCTCTGTCTTCTCCAGCTCACCTGCCTCCTCCATTGAACGGGCCATTCCCCGGCAAGACAGTGTAATCAAGCATTACCAGAGGCCCTCCAGTGCCCAGCCACAGCTGCCGGCCGCCCATTCCCTCCAGCACTACCTGAGTTGCGGGGGCAGCTACCAGCAGATGCCCCACCGCTCCAGTCTCTCCTGCAGCCCCTTGGGCGAGCAGTCCCCTGCCAGCAGCGAAGGGTCCCAGCAGCAGAAGACCCCCCAGGCCACACGGCAAGAGCCCTCACAAAGCTACCGTCCCATCATCCAGTCCCCTGGCTACTCAGGGACGGCCTCTTCGTCGAAATCCAAGAGCTACTCGGCCTCCCGCCAGCCGCCCCGCTCCACAGCCACGCCCAAGTGCCAAAGCAACTACAGTTCGTCCACCCCCAAGCCCAGCTCGGTCATTGCAAGCCAGTCGCAGGCCTACTCGCCTGGCCAGCCCCAGAGCCTGCTCTCCATGAGCCAATCGCAGAGTTACTCCGTCAGCCAGTCACAGAATCTCTCTTCGGTCAGCCAGGCCTCTCAAGGCTTCAGCAGCAACCAGGCCCAAGACCTCACGAGTGTGAGCAAGGCTCAGAGTTACTCGACGAGCGGGCAGGCCCAGCAGGGGCAGGCCGGGCAGGCCGGACAAGGGCTGCAGACCTGTCAGAATCAGACCTACTCGCCTGAGCAGCTGCAAGGCCTGTCGTCTGTCGGTTACAGCGTCCAGGCCGAGCCCCATGTCTCTGTCAGCCAGACACCAAGTTACGTCCCGGCACACTCGCAGGGGATGCCCACGGCCAGCCCGTCGTTGAGTTACAGCACTGGCCACTCGCCGGCCATGCCAGGGCACAGCCAGTCCATCGGCTACTCACATAGCCAGAACCTTCCCGACTCGAGCCCTTCCCAGATCATCCGGCCTCTTCAGTCGCCCACCGCAAACCGACCCCAGAGTGTGGCGTCGCCCGGGCAGTCCCAGAAGTACCTCACATCCGTGCTGTCTCCTTCGTTCATGCAGACGGCACACAGCCAGAGCTACCAGAGTTCCCAAGGAGGCTTGGAGCGGGCAGCATCTTACGGGAAAGCCAAGGCCGACTCGGACCTGCTGTCGTCCGAGCGGACGGAAGACGAGGAGTTCTTGATCCAGCACCTGCTGCAGTCGCAGAGCCCGCCCAGGGTGCCCACCGAAGGCATGGTGGAGTGCGAGGAGAGGGCCGGGAAAGGGATGGGGTACGAGCTGAGCAAGACGGAGGAGCGCTACCACTTGCAGAGTGTCATCCGGACCAACTCCAACCTGGACAACCAAGGCCTGGAGATGTCCCTGCAGAGCCTAAAGGACAAGAAGAAAGGAGAGAGGCCCAAGGAGTACCCACACACCCGCTCGACGCCGGAGTCCTTGGCCACCTCTGTGGTCCATTACAGCCACCAAGCTGGCTCCATGGACTCTTACGGGCAAGACATGAAGAAGTCGGTGGAGCAACACCTCCAGGGCGGCCACATGGACGCTGGCAGCAAGGAGATTGCCCAAGCCCACTCCTATCTGCAGAAGACGCCAGAGCACGCCCCCCAGCCTCACCCCATGGAGCCCCATGGACTGATGCCTGGGCAGCAGGGGGCCACGCTGATGCTGGACTCCCCTCCCGACCTGCCCCCCCTCTCCCTCTCCCAGCAGCAGCAGCAGCAGCAGCAATCCCAGCTGCTCCAGTCAGTGCTGACGCACACCCAGAGCCAGCTGCACTCTCGGGGGAAGGTCCGCACCCCGCTGGACGTCCACCTGATGGAGCCGCAGCGCATGCACCCGGGCGAGGCGCCCTCGCCCCAGCTGCAGATGCAGGCCCTGGAGGCCCACCTGCACCAGGCCCACGTGCGCTCCCAGAGCATGGAGGCGCAGCTCCTTGAGCCGCAGCAGTCCCCGCGGCTCCAGGGGCAGCTGCAGCAAGAGCGGATGCAGTCCGAGGGCATGGAGGTGATGCCCCAGGGCAACCTCTCCCAGTCGCAGGAGATCCAGGACTTCTTGGAGCCGGAGCTGAGCTTGGAGTCCCACCTGGGGCAGAGCGGGGCAGTGCAGAGTCAGCAGCACCTTCTCCCCGATGCCAGCCTGGACCCCGACTCCTCGCAGCAAGTCCCCCAAGGCCAGCTGGAGGGCAAGGACCAGTTCGAGAGCCCCAGCCCGCAAGGGGCCAAGCAGCGCTTTGTCCCCCTTACCTCCATCTGCTTCCCGGACTCACTGTTGCAAGACGAAGACCGCAGCTTCTTCCCGGGCATGGAGGACATGTTCGGGCCACCTCCCTGCGCCGGGGACTGAGTTCCCTAAGCCAGATGATGGCACGCAAGGCATGGAGAGGGGCGAAGGGATGAAAGGGGGAGGCTACGACATGATGCAGGGCGGACAAGGGTACCAGAGCTACTGTCAGTCGGAAAGTGGGGACGGGCAGCACCTGGGGCTGGATTCTGTGTCAGTGAAGCACGAGTTGCCCTCAACCGTCAACACGGAGCAGCTGGGGCTGATCCAGTCTGGCCAGCATGGGACGGCGCCGGTTTCGGAGTCCAAATCTGGCCTGACGTCACCGATCTTCTGTTCCTCCAAGCCCAAGAAGCTGCTGAAGACCTCGTCCTTCCACTTGCTCAAAAAGCGGGAGCCTCCGTTCCAGCCACCCAAGAAGAACTACGCCCAGGAGTATGAGTTTGAAGATGACGAGGACAAGGAGGACGTCCCGGCCGACATCCGCCTCAACAGCCGCCGCTTGCCTGACCTGCTGCCCGACCTCATTTCCAGCTGCCGGACCAACCGGACCAGCCTCAGCCCCATGGGGGACATAGACTTCTGCCCGCCCAACAGTGGCCTCATGGAGGGGCCCAAGCGACGGGGCCGCAAGCCCACCAAGCCCAAGCGAGAGGGCCCGCCCCGCCCCCGGGGGAGACCCCGCATCCGGCCCCTGACTGAACCGCCCCACGGCGTGGCTCATGACGGCACCAAGAAACCCCGTGGCCGGGGGAGAGGGAGGGGCAAGAAAGCCGGGGAGGAGGGGGTTGAACCAGGAGCAGGCTTGGAGTCCCTCAAACCACTCAAGGTAAGCTGGGAGCACGAGGAGGCGGGCTTTCTTTGTTAAGTAGCGAGGCTTCACGGTAAGGAAGGGACCTTTCTTGAAAAGGGCACGGTGCTTGGGTAAAATGACAGGCTGTGCCTGGCCTCTGGCTTGGTAGAGTAGTTCAGATGGAGAGTGGACTAGTGAGGGAACATAGGAGGCTGCCTTAGGCCAGGTGAGGTGATAGGTCCATCTAGCCCAGTACTGTCTTCTCTGGCGTAGGCGCACATCTTTCTACTTGAGCCTTTTTAACTGGAGATACCGGGGATTGAACCTTGAACCTGGGACATTCTGCATGCAAAGCAGGTGCCCTGCCACTGAGCGGTGGCCCTTACCCCCTTAGGGGAAGGGCCAGGCATCTGAGGCTGTTGACTTTGAGGCACTGGAGGGGCTGGTACATGGTGGGAACTAATCTGTGACGACTTCAAGGGGGTTCATACACACCAAAGCAGTACGGTGTGATTACTGCCCCAAAATTGCTTGTGCGTGATCAGGGTCCCGAATAGCTGCAGGAGTGCTTGAACCTGCTTCCCCGTTACTGAACCGGTGGGAATGGCTCTTCTAGGAATGTTCTGCTGATGTCTGTAACTTAGAACATTGCCCATGCAAAAGCTGTTTTTTTGGGCAGCAACCTTGTTGCCAGGTACAGATGAGATTCGGATTCTGAGTTGTTTATTTGTTTACAGTCATCCGGTCATCACAAAACGAACATTTAAAAAAAGACAGTACGAAGATATCAGTACAAAGGTAACATATTTACATAAAGTTACACACCCAGATCATAGAGAATAAACTTAAAATTCTGGATCTCTAGTTACAATAAGTAACATTTACACAAATCTGTATAAAATTATATAAAATTACTTCTGGACTTAATGATCTGAACCTCTCTGACAAGGCACGTTGTTCTCTTTTAAGAATGTTTCCCTAACACCAATGACTGTAGATAGAAAACGTGTAGTCTTTGCAGTTAGATATCTATTTTGCCCACAAAGCAAGATAGATTACAGTCTCATGGACAGACTTCCCCAATAACTCTAAAATCTGACCCAAGTATTATACAAAGGACAATATATAATAATATGTACAAGATCTTCTGCCAGTTTTAAGCCACAGGACAGGTACGCTCAGAATATGGCCTATTCCTGTATCTTCTTTCTAAGATAGCTGAAGGCATCAGATTCAACTGAGATTTAGTAAAGGCCATCCTATCTCTAAGTCTCTGCAAATCCTTTAAATAACAAGGTAGAGCAAAAGGAGCGTATGGGAAGATCTTATACAATGACACTGTTTTAGAAACTGATGTAGGCGCTCTGTCCATCTGTAAGGATACATCAGTCAGTCTTGGCCGTAAAAACTTTTTGGTTCTTAGAAATCCCTTTCTTACACTATTACAAAGCCCAGTGTTGCACCCCAAACATCACCCACTATTGCAACATAAGAACAGCCATGCTGGATCAGGCCAGTGGTCCATCTAGTCCAGCATTCTGTTCATACAGTGGCCGACCAGCTGCCTGTGGGAAAACCACATACAGGAGATAGGTGCAGTAGCACGCTCCTGCTTGTGTTCTCCAGCAACTGGTATACATAGGCAGTGCCTTCGATACTGGAGGTAACATGTAGCCATCAGGACTAATAGCCATTAATAGCCTTAGCTTCCATGAATTTGTCTAATCCCCTTTTAAAGCCATCCAAATTGGCAGCTATCACTACATCTTGTGATAGTGAATTCCATAGTTTAACTCTGCGCTGTGTGAAGTAGCAGGTACTTCCTTTTATCTGTCCTGAATTTCCCACCATTCAGCTTTATAGGTTGACTCTGGGGTTTATATTATTAATATTAATATTATTTCTATACCGCCCAATAGCCAAAGCTCTCTGGGTGGTTTACAGCAATATACAATTTTACAATAAAATACAATATAAAAATACAAACAATAAAAACATCGAAAAAAATTTCACTAGACATTTTAAAAACAATTTTTAAATTACTTAAATAGATAAGATTATAAAAAGTAGACTAGTTAAAAAAAAATCCCTATCCACTTTCTCCATACTGTGTATAATTTCGTACACCTCTGTCATGCCTCCCCTGACTGACCTTTTTTCCAGGCTAACCAGTCCCAGATCTTTTTAGCTGTAATAAGAGCACAATTCTGCTATGCTTTTTCACACATGGGATTTTGCATTGAGTTTAGCAACTGTCATGGCACATGCATTTTAGGCTGTCATCTGGTGCACACTTACTAGGGAGTAAGCTCCATTGAGCACAGTGAGACTTGCTTCTGAGCAAGCATACATAAGGTTTTTGTTGGTTTGTTCATTATTACTCTTGTTCATTTGCTCCCATCTCAGCTCTTATTATTCTAGATATAAGTTTGACAACATGCCCACAGTGCCTGAAAAAGGCACCAGACTTTGCAGGTGGGATTGGCCATGGTTACATACATGCCCCCCTTTCCATGGCCTGCTGTCACTTTTCCTGAACATGTAGGAGAACATGTTCCAGGTTTGAGGGCCCTCTCTGCTGATGGGGCCCCTCTTACATCAGTGTGGGGGTGTGTGTCCCCTGACATGCAGTGGCAGCAGTGCTTCAATGAGCACCAGGCTGCCCCCAGCAGGGGGTATGGTAGCCACCATTTTAAGTTCCCACAGTGCCCTGGAGTGATGCTATACTGAAGGCATTGTGGGAAATTAAAATGGCAGCTCCCAGACCCCAATTGGTGCTCACTGGGTGTGCGGACAGGCCAAATGTCTGTGGTGGGCCCTGCCAGGGCGCTGATGTCCCAGAAGTTACCCTGAGGGGATCATCTCCTAATGTCTGACCTGACTTTATGGCTCTTGCTGCCATTTGCTGAGTCATCCCATTTTCTCCTGCCACCGTAACACTGTCACTCCTTGAAAGAGCCAGTGGAACACTGCCAACAAATACAACGTGCAGATGTGGAGGTAAACATTTAGTGGCATCTTTTGACTATAGGATATTTGGGTTTCCCAGCTGCAGGATTTTCTGAGCTTCAATGCGAAAAGAATTGTATCTGAGAAGCCTTCGTTTCTCTTGCAAAATTTCCACATTTTTATTTTATTTTAATTTATTAAAACATTTATACCCTCCTCCCTTTCTATTAATAACTGTCAAAAGCAGCTTACATGATCAAGTATTAAAACAAGCAGTGACTCAGAAGCAATCAAACAAAACCCAGCATCGACAACTACCAAAAGAACAACCAAACACAGCTCAATTAAGTTAACTTGAAGGGCTTTGTGGCATGTTTTGGCTGGTCATTAAAAACACATACAAACCTCTTTTGGGGGCGGGGCGCATCCCATAATGTGGATGCTGTAGTCCAGGGGTCCTCAAACTTTTTAAACAGGGGGCCAGTTCATTGTCCCTCAGACTGTTGGGGGGCCGGACTATAGTTTGAAAAAAATATGAAGAATGGATCAAGTAAAAAAAAAAGGACTCGGGTCCTTTTTTTTTTACTTGATAAAATGGAAGGTTATTATAAATTAATAATAAATTAATAATAAATTAATTTGCTGTCTAAAATTGAAATACATTAAAAAGGCATAGAAAGGCTTGATTTGCATACTGAACATATTTATTTGTAGTGCAAAAAAAAAAACAGGAAAAAACAATACAATATTTATATTGTGTGATTTTAATTCAATTATTTTTTTTTATAAAAACATTACTATACTGCCTTTTGGCCCACAAGAGGGTCCCTAAAGGTAATGTACTACTATTTAAAATATTGTTATATTTTTTTAAAAAATTGAGAGCATTTAACACAAATAAAACAAAGCCAAGCAGTCAAGTTTAAAACACACCAAAAGCTTGGCAGAATAAAAATGTCTTGACCACCTGCCTGAAAGAGTTCAGAGAGGGGGCCAATCTTCTCTGTTTTTATTCTTATTTTTAGATCTTGGTTTTAAAAAAATTGAACTTGAACTTCAGTTTGAAAGGAAAGTGGGGTAAAAATATTCTAATACTGCAATCCTGTTTCCTGGGAGTAATCCCGATTGAACTCAGTAGGGCTTACTTTTGAGTAGACATGTCTGAGCGCTGGGAAGTGGGGCGGGAGCCATCTGCTCGCCCGTAGCCCTGCAGGGCGGGCGGCAGCGCCTGGGCCAGTGTCTCCTCCGGTGGAGGCGCGGTTGACCCGGCGGCGGGGCACGAGCCGCCCACCGGCCCGGAGCCCTGCAGGGCGGGCAGCAGCGTCACGGCCAGCGTCTCCGCTGGAGGAGGCGCAGCTGAGCGCCGGGAAGTGGGACACGAGCCGCCCGCCCGGAGCACCGAACGCCGCCACCGGCGGGGGCTCCCCCCCAGCTCCTACCCCCCGGCTCCTACCCCCCCCGGCTCCTACCTGGTCCTGTGCGCCACCTCCCTGGTCCTGCGCGCTGCCGGAGCCACTGCTCCGGCGCGCAGGAACTCCGCCCGCGCTCTGTTTTGAACAGAGTGCAGGGGTCCAGCGCGACAGCAGGGTCCCGGCGCGCCGGAAGTGACGCGACGGGACCAGCGCGGGCAGCGCGGCCGGCTCTCCACGGAGAGCAAAGATTAATTTGTGAGCGGAGAGCCCGTGCGGACACCGGTGGGCAGCCGCTGGGCCGGATGGAAGGGCACGCCGGGCCGGATCCGGCCCGCGGGCCGTAGTTTGAAGACCCCTGCTGTAGTCAAAAAGGCAGTATCTCATATCCTCCCCTGCCTTGCTGCCATGCTTCAGAGACACCGGGGGGGGGGGTAGGAACCAAACACTGGCTTCAGTGGTGCCTGAGTGGGTTCATACAGAAAGAGTATACCCTTTAGGTATCCTGGTTTCAGATGTAAAGGTGAAGACCAGCACTTTGAATTGGACAAATTGGCAGCCGGGACAACTGAAATAGCACTGAGGTGTCATGATCAGGACACCTTACACCAGATGGCTGTTCGGCTGCTGTGCTCTATCCCCCATTGAAACTCTTCTAACAGTTTTCGGAGGCAGCTCCATGCACACAGCACATAGCAATAATGTGCGAACTGGGCACGGGAAAGACTGTAGCTCGGTGGTGCAGCACCTGCTTTGCGCGTGCAGGAGGTCCCAGCTTCAATCCCTGGCATCTCCCGGTCACACTGGGATAGGTGAGAGTATCTGCCAGTCGACGTGGATCATATGGTTCTAGATCAGTGTTCTCCAACCTTGGGTACCCAGATGTTTTTGGCCTACGGCTGGGGCATGCTGGGAGTTGTAGGCCAAAAAACATCTGGGGACCCAAGTTTGGAGAACACTGTTCTAGATGGACCACTTTGCCTGACTTGGTATAAGGCATCCTTCTCTGTAACTAGGGCATAATTGACTGGCTGGGTCTGGTTCTCCAGGAAGGGATGCAGTTGCCGAAGCTGCTGAAAAGTTGCTGTCTGTGCCACCTGGAAATCCAGGAATGGTGCTGGAGCAGAAGCACTCCCACGCTGCGTGCCTCCTTTTGAAGGGGGAGTACAACCAAAACAGGCTGATCATCTAACCCTGGATCAGCAGAACCCGTGACCCAACAGTACTTCTGTACTTGGCCTGGATTAAGCTTCAGCTTGGTTACCCATATTCAGACCATCGTGGGCATTGGGCATTGGGCACTGGTTCAGGGCTTCCTCGGCCTGCCTTGGGGCAGATGAAAAAGAGAGAGAGAGAGAGAGAGCGTGCGAGAGTGCTGAGTGTTACCAACATACTGATGGCACTTCATCTCCACCTCACCCAGCCATTTCATGTAAATGTTGCACAGAGCAGGAGGTGTGATGGGAAGCCTTTCGAAGTACATTGTTCTGAATGTGTTCTAAAAGGTCTTTAATGCAGCTGGTATTTTTAAAATTTTATTTAAATGAGCTAAACAGTGTTTGAAAATATACACAGTTAGAACTGCATCAGATGTGCAACGTTTATTATTTGCACACTTTTAACATTAGCCTAGTTTTTTCTTGGCCACAGAGTTAGGGTTTCTTGGATTCCTGGTGGAATCCTGGATTGTATGATCTCTCTCTGTGTGAGAAAATAATTCAGTAGAATGTACTGTTTGAGGATCAGTGTATGAGAGGGTTGAGCTTATGGCTTGTTAGGCCTGTGTGTTTTGCTCAAGCACAAAATCTGATACCTGATGCAAAAGATTTGGAACCTGTCTCGTTTTTCTTTTTAAAAGAAAGGTACATTTCTAGTCCTCATGTTAGTGAAAAAATTGAGGCTGCATGTATAGTGTGTGTGTGTGTGTGGGGGGGTCAAAACCAGAGATGAGCTGGGCGGGACTTTCAGTTGGATGCAGGTAGCTTCCAGTACCCTGTGGAACTCTCCCATTTTTCCCCCCTGTGTGAGCCTGCTCCTGGTCATCCTGCTCTTCTTTCACTCTGGTCCCTTTCCACCTGCCACCCAGTTCCTTGAGTTCTCAGAAATCCATAACTGGAAGTAGGGGAAATAGTACAGATATATGCAAAATATACTTAATTTGCATGTTTCTGGTTGAAAATAGCGGATCCCGAGAGCTAGTGAAAAACCTAAAACATGGGGTGATCGGAAAGTAGATCTCCAGACATTTTGAACTTCAGCTCCCAGAAGCCCCCTGCCAGCATAGCCAATGGTCAGGGATGCTGGAAGTTGAGATCCAAAACATCTGGAGATCTACTTTCGGCCCACCCCTGCCCTAAAATGGTGGCCCAGAGAAGCCATATTGAAGCATTCTTAATCTTTCTTCCACTAGCAGCCGAGGAGGGACAGTGAGAATGAGCACACCAGCTAGCCCTCCTTGCTGTTCTTTTCCTCCTCCTCCTCCTCCTCCTCATATTCAGGATGAACGTCTGCCACAGGAACCTCTTCTATCAGGGGAGGCTCTCTGCACAGTGTAGAATCCCGGATTTCCAAGATTAAGAACACCTGAGTAGGGCTTAAAGTCAAGACGGAGAGCCAGCGCCTGGGCAAGTTCCCGGCCAGGCAACTTCCCTGAAACTCCTCCCCTCCCCCAATTTCTGTCCCTTCTCTTTTCTCAGATCAAACTGCCCGTCCCCAAAGGTTTGGAGGGATCTCAGTTGGAGACCCCCACCCCAGCTCACCAGCCCACTCAAGAGAGCAGTTTGGATAGCAGCCAGACCCGCGAGAAGATCAAACAGAAAATCAAGGAGGTGGAAGAGAAGCAGCCAGAGATGAAGTCAGGGTTCATGGCCTCCTTCCTGGACTTCCTAAAGTCGGGCAAGCGCCAGGCGCTGCCTTCGTCCACCTCCGCCGCCTCGTCAACAGCCACGGTTGGGCCCCCTGGCGCAGCGGCTCCGGTGGCCTCTTCGTCAGGCAGCCCCTCCAAGACGCCACGTCCCCCCTCGGCTGCCTCCTCCTCCTCCTCCTCCCAGCCCCCTCCTCCCTTCAGCAGTGGCCCCCCCAATGCTGCCTGGGGGTTTGGATGGGCCAGAAGGTGATCCTGCTGGGCTTGTGATGAGTTGCACCAGCCCCTGCAAGCGGCTCGATGAGGAGCTGAAGCGCAACCTGGAGACGCTGCCCTCATTCTCTTCTGACGAGGAAGACTCGGTCAGCAAGAACCAGGACCTCCAGAAGAGCATCTCCTCGGCCATCTCGGCACTCTATGATCCCACCGACCGCAAGGAGGGAGAACCCAGTGGTGAGTGCCAGCAGTGCCTGAGGGGGGGGCGCTCAGCCATTATAGCTCCTTATTTATGGGACTTACCAAATGCCTTGCTGTTTTTGTGTTCAGGTTCTGAGTGGGGTAGAATTCTACGTAATATTTAGCATTTGCTTTCTCCTGCCTTTTCTTAACCGTTCTTGCATCCTGAATGCAAAATAAAAAATTTAAAAATCCTCTCAATAATCAAATACCTTTTCTATTGCACCTTAGATCTCCATCTTTTCTGAATAGTCTGTTTAAGACTGCTACTTACCCAGTTAGGTCTGTGTGTGTTCTTTTCTACAAACTTCCCCCCCCCTTCCCTCCCCATCGAGCTTAAGAGTTTAAATTCTAGTGAATTTTCAGTGGGGTTGATGTTGCAAAGTATTTTTAAAAGTTACAAGAAAGCCCTGCTTTCTTCTATAGACAAGGGGGAAATGTTTGCTAGTCCAGTTTCAGTGATGCCATATATATATGGTGATGTTTGCACATATAACGATAAGCCAGGCTTAATAAATCAGATGTAAATGAGCTGCCTGCAGCCTGTTTGCTCCTGCTTCGCTCTGCCCTTTGCACAAGTGGGTAAACAAACCAGAAAGGGGACTGCTTTGCATGAGGACCAAACCCAGAATTATGGTTAAGTACATCCAAATGAGCCAGTATTTGTAAGCCAGCTTCAAGCCAGGGTTTGTTGCTGGCTGACAAATCCTGGGTTGTTTGGGTACACTTAACCATAATCCTGAGTTTAGATGTTATGCAAAGCTGTCCCTTTGTTCATCTGTTTGTCAAAGGGAGGAGCAAATGGGCTGCGTGCACACATCTAGTTCACATCATGGTTTATTGAGCCAGGATTCCTGGCTTATTGGTATATGTGAATGCTCCCGATATTTAGTCACACTCACCACACCTTCCATGTCTCTGTCTGTCTGTCTCTTGGTCTGCTTATTTGTTGCTGCTGCTTCTGTTTTGCAATTAAAAAAAATAGAATTAAATAATTTACAATAAAGAGAAAAGAAAATCCAACAAAATGAAATACAAGGTAACAAACCAAAAATTAAACCTTTATAATCCAAAAGCACAGGTATGAACTCTGGAAATATGAATGTATAAAAATATACATATATGGATAAGAAGTCTGTTATTTCATTACAAACCAGATATAGTTGCACACTGCAGTCTGTTTATTTGTAAACAGGGTGGGATGGTAAATAGAAGGGTAATATTTTTTTAAATCTAAAAGTACACACACAGTCTAAAACAGGGATGGGGAATGTGTGGCCCTCCAGTCATTGTTGGACTGCAAGTTCCATCATTCCTAGCCAGCACAGCCAATGGTGAAGATGATGGGAGTTGCAGTCCAACAAGCTCTGGAGGGCCACATGTTCCCAACCCATGATCTAAAGGATGACTTTTCGTGCCACATTCTTGCTGGCTAACCCCTCCACCCTCCCACATTCCCCCCCCCCCGCCTGCAGATGTGCCGCCAGTGGAGGAGAAGCCCCCAAGTCCAGCTCCCTCGGTGGAGGCTGAACCTCAGCCAGAGCTACCCCCACCACCCATCTCCCCAGCTCCCTCACCCAAGGAGGCTCCACCTGTCCCCGAAGAGCCACCTGCCCAGGCATCCCCCGAGCCCGAGGATCCTGAGGACACGCGGCCCCTTCACCTCGCCAAGAAACAGGAGACGGCAGCCATTTGCGGGGAGACGGATGAAGAGGAGGTGGAGAGTGGCGGGGAGGGCATCTTCCGAGAACGTGATGAGTTTGTCATACGTGTTGAGGATGTTCTGGCCCTCAAGGTGCGTCAGGAGTCCAGGGGCTGGCAGGGATGGGTAGTTTTAAGACTGTGGTTCACAGCAGAACCAATGTTAAGCATAAAATGTGACAGGTATTTTCAAGGTGGACTTCCATAATTCAGTGTTTGAATTCTTACTCTTGGGTAAGCTTTTGACTTTATGCAGATCTGTGATTTTTTAAAAAGAATATACAGGCATTCCCCCAAGTTAAGAGCAGTCTGACTTACAGACAACTCATACTTAAGAACGGACTTCTGGGTTCCCCGGCGCTACGTCGTTTATGTAGAGTACATTAGCGCAGTATACTATGCAATTTCCATCATTTACGCAATTTGTGTAAATGCCGATTTTAACATATAGAACACTATGCTGTTCTGACTTACATACAAATTCGACTTAACGACATTCTTAAGAACAGAACTCGTTCACAACCTGGGGACTGCCTGTACTGTTATACTTAAAATTGTAATTTTGCATCGGGACTTCCCAGCAGTCTCCATTCCGAGGGCACCGCTCAGATCCACACCCACCAAGTTTAAGCAGTGCTGCAGCATCAGATGCTCCTAGAGCAGGGTTGCAGAACTTCAGGCCCAAAGACCAGATCTGGCACTCCGGGTTCCCCAGATGGCTACACCCCTTTCTCCCAACCACCAGCCATTTGGTGGTTTCCCAGCTTTTGTGTATTTTCCCCCCTATTCTAAAAGGTTGGAATGCCTCTCCTAAGCCATAATTACTGCAGTAAAAGCTTTAAACTAAAATATGCTTGACTTTTTGGTATTTTGGGCCCTGCCCCTTTTGCCCTTGGCTATACCCACCACTGGAATATGGCCCCCGAGAGCTTCTCCAAACTGACAAGAGGTTCAGCACCCCTGTCCTAGAGCATTCATTGGGCCCAGACTGTGAACTTCTGTCGATCAAAATGGAAACGCTTAGTTTTACCAAACCCAAAAATGTTACGTCTCAAAAAATTGATTTCAGAATTTCCCAACATTTCAAATTTGACAATCCAAACTTAACTTTAAAAAGAAATTTGCAGAGAACGCTTGAGGGAGGGTGAACAGGCTACCCCAAGATATGAACCAGTTATGTACAGTCATGCCTTGGATTGAGAGCATAATTCGTTCCGAAAACGTGCTTGTAATCCAAAACACTCTTATATCAAAACGAAATCCCCCCTCCCAAAAAAATTTGTACAGAGATTTTTAATTTAAGCCGTACTACAGTACTTGTCTTGCAAGACGTCGCTTGTATATCAAGTAAAAAAAAATTAACTAAATATTTAAAAATTTGCTTGTCTTGCAAAACGCTCTCAGACCAAGTTACTTGCAACCCAAGGCATTACTGTAATTAGAAAATGGGACACTTGCATACACACACCCCCCAATCCTTTGTTAATGAATACAAGCGGATGGATGGGGACTGCATTAGTTGCACTTAATTCCCAGTGAAATCAGTGTAAAATGTTAGCCATGACTATCTTGAGTCCCATTGATTTTAGTGGGACGTAAGTGTGACCAGCTTAGTCTGTATCCAGTTCAGAGTCAAAAGAGATCCCAAAAATGTTTTATTCCTCTGCAGTGTGTTTGTCTTCATTAAACTGTGTCAGGCTATTTGTTAATGAACTGGACACCAGAACTGTATTTTTTAAAATTACATTTAAATCATGCCTTATTTCCATGATGAAGCTCAAGGCTTCCCAGGTATTCTCCCATTCCAGTCGCCGACCAGAGCCAGACCAGCTTAGCTTCAGCAAAGTGGCTCCTTCATGTGACTTTAGACCAGACCCTGCATCCTTTATCAGTGCTGTAGTTAACAAGCTAGAGTCCAACAAGGGATTCTGGTCTTTTACCAGTTTCAGTATATGTCCTATTTAATGTATTATATTTTTTAATATGCCCCAATAACAGACGTTCTTTGGGTGGATTACAAAACTGAAGGGATAAAGTACAATATAAAACCATAAAAGCTAAAAGGATAAAATACAATACAAAACAACAAAAGGCACAGGAATAAATGTATAATATATAAAGAGAGCCATAAAATCTGCAAACTCAACTCTAAAACACCTGGGAGGAAAGAGAGGTGTTGCCTGGCACCGACAGGCTAGCAATGTAGGCGCAAGGAGATCTTCCTTAGGGAAGGCATTCCATAAAGGGGGCGGCACAACTGAAAAGGCCCTCTCAGTGCAAAACTACAATTTGAAGAAAACTTTGATCTTACTAGCCTGATCATTAATGCATTCTCTTCGCTGCACATTTGCGTTGACTCTCCTCCTGGAGAGGCAGGTCATAGGAAACTGCATTAGATTGAGTCAAACCATGGGGTCCATCTAGCCCAGTATTGTCAACACTGACTGGCAGCAGCTCTCCAGGTTTCCAGGCAGGATTCTTTCCTTGCCATGCCTGGAGATGCCGGGAATTGAACCTGGGGCCTTCTATATTGTTGTTGTCGTTAGTATCCCTGTGTCACCAGCACCCCTTTGTCTGTCCTCCTGCAGCTTGCCCTTCAGACTGGGCGGGAGCCACCCCCAATCTGGCGGGTACAGAAAGCTTTGCTTCAGAAGTTCACTCCTGAAATCAAGGACGGGCAGCGTCAGTTTTGCGCTACCAGCAACGTAAGTGTTCCCACCATCCGGCTCATCCCAATGACCTGGTCCCTCTGTGCGTTTTGCTTCTGCTCATTGTTTAAAACTGTACTGTCAGTGAACACAGACAGGGGAGCCCTGGCTGTAGAGACGGGAGGCCTCACAGGCTTGCTTGATCTATATGTGGATGATGGATTGATTTTACCCCCACCCCCCACAATCCCTTCTTTTCTTCCTCCTCCCACTGCGAAAGAAATGATGTGCCCTTGCCTCTGCCCCAGGATGCAGAAAGTTTTTTTTATTGATGACCTGTCGATAAAGTGAATCTGTGCCCTTCTCTCCCCCTGCCCCCCCACTTGCCAATTTTGTGCATGGGATGTTCCCTGCAGGCAATTGGGCTTGATCTCGGTAGTATCGGATTGGATTTTCAGTTCCACATCCCCTCATTACTTCTGGAAGAAGGAAAGTTGTGTGTGGGAGCCTCTTTCCCCCCCTCCCTCCTAAACCCCCCCCCCCCTTTTGATACTCAGTTCCTTTCTTGCTTCACCCCTCAGTATCTGGGCTATTTTGGCGATGCCAAGAACCGGTACCAACGACTCTATGTTAAGTTCTTGGAGAACATCAACAAGAAAGATTACGTGCGCGTCTGTTCCAAGAAGCCCTGGCACCGGCCCCTGCAAGCCGTCAGGTAAAGGAATGGGGGGGGCTTGTGTGAGAGAGACCCGTTCCCATTGGCGAAGCACTGGCGCACACACACGGTTCATTGCTTGCTTGTGTGAATTTATTCCAGTGTAGGCAAGTTTTAAAATGGCCCCTTTTCCAGAGTTACGTCTGAGTGGCGGCCTAAAATACACCGCTTGCTCCCCACCCCAATATTCAAGCTGAATTAAACTGTCCAGGTGACATCCCAAAGGGGAAACTTCCTGTCATATGCCTCACTTCCCCCTCTGTTGCCTTCTTCACCCCGTTTCTACAGTCTCTGTGGCTTCACCTCACATGGGAGGGTGACTTTTTTTCTTTCTTCTCACCGAGAAGGAGCGTAGAGCTCAGTCTCTTGACTTCCCACCTGCCTAGCAGGTTCACTCCCCCTACCTGGTATTTCATTTCATTCTATTTCAATTCCATACCGCCCAATAGCCAAAGCTCTCTGGGAGGTTCACAAAAATTACCACCCCAAAATACAATGCGATAGAAACATAATATGAAAGCTTTAACATACAAAATTTATAAGTATTTTTCAAAGCTAAAAAAAAAATAGCTCGAATAAGATACCAGGACTGGATAAAACGATTTACATTACAAGCCCCGTTATATATACCTTTCAGGGAGCAAAGTGTGTAGGCTGGGCTGTACAAGGACCGAACAACACTGCTCTGTTCACTAACCTGTGCTTTTCTGTGCATTCTGGGCCTTTGTTGCCCACCACTGCCTCTGACTCCAGCTTGAACTGTGAATTAGAGGGTAACCTGTCTAAGCTTTTCTCTCAAACCAGGGTTGACGTCAGCCCCCCAGGCCCTCACCCTCTCTCACACTGTTACTCATTATAGCCTCCCTTGCACCCAAACCCTCCTGACTCAATAAACCTGGGCTCTCAGGTCAGCTGAGGTCTTTCTGGCCCTGAGGCATGAGCACGGGCTGTTTTTGGATCTTACATCTTTCTCTCTCCGGGTGCAGGAGGCAGAGCCAGCCCAAGGCCTCTGGCCCTAAGGTTCCAGTGACACCCAAAGTCGAGAAACCTGAGAAGCTGGAAGTCCCAGAGAGGGCCGAGAAACCGGACAAGCCACCCAAGGCTGAGAAGCCACCCAAGGCTGAGAAGCCACCCAAGGCTGAGAAAACGGAGAAGACTGAAAAGCCCCCCAAGGCTGAGAAAGGGCCTAAGCTGGAAAAGCCCCCCAAGGTCGAGAAGTCTGAAAAGCCCCCCAAAGCGGAAAAACTGGCCAAGGCAGAGAAGCCCCCCAAAGTGGAGAAAACAGAACCCCCTGTGGCCACGCCTGCAAAAGCTGCCCCAGCCAGCGGAACGTCTAAACCCAAACCTAAGCCAGCCAAGGTGAAAGCTGAGCCACCTCCCAAGAAGAGGAAAAAATGGCTCAAGGAGGCTGCGTCCTCCTCTGACTCCGATTCCAGCCCCGACCAGCAGAGCGAGGAGGGTGAGTAAAGTGTGGCAGAGAGGCCACCCCATGGTCGTTGGTGCCGGCACTGGTGGGTCCCATGTGAGGCGCCCAAAAGTCATGGTGAAGAAACTGCCCATGGTAGAGTTAAAGAGAATTCTGTCAAAGCTCAGAGGGAGCCATTGCTTCAAGGAGAAGCTGCAAAGCTGGAAAGAGCCACGGGAAGGGGGTGTCTTCTTCCCAGTGACCGTGGAGCCAGACTGAGGGTGATTTCGATGAACTGGTTGGTGGGGACAGTAGGGCTTCCCCTGTCCATAGAGCAGTTTCCCCCAACCTGGTCCCTTCCAGATGTTTTGGACTACAACTCCCAGCATTCCTGACCATTGGCAATGCTGGCTGGGGCTGAGGGGAGCGTGAAGTCCAATACATCTGGAGAGCACCAGGTTGGGGAAGGTTGCTGTGGCGGACCGAACCTGGTCTGTTGCGCGGGTTCGGCACCTTAAGGGTTAACCGGCACCAGCTGCCAAAACCTTCAGTTTCAGCTGCGAGTGATATTGACACAGAATACCCTCCAAAATGGAAACCATAATCTGGTCAATTTCAAAGAGTTTAGTGGCTTTCTCTCCACAGTTGCCACTAGAGGGTTTGTGCCTTAAGAGCCAGGGTAGGGAAAATTGCCAGTTGGGTTAGAACAATAACTGGAGAGGTCTCTCATCATTCTGCATGCCAATTTTTCCCCCTCTTCTTCTTCTTTTTTTTTTTTGCTACTCTCTCTTCTTTTTGGTATTGTATTTGTAATGTTTCCCATGTACTTTACTTGTCTTTTTGTGTTTTTGTGAGCTGCCTTGAACTTTTTTTTCAGGAAAGAAGGGATATAAATGTCTGAAATAATAAATTAGCCTCCATCTTCCATCTAGAGCGTGTGCCGACGGGCCGTATTCTCAACACGCGAGCCATGAAGGAGATGTACCGCAGCTACGTGGAAATGCTGGTCAGCACTGCCCTTGACCCGGACATGATCCAAGCTCTTGAGGATACAAATGGTGCGCATTCTTGCATAGTGGTGCATTGATTGGCCAATAGGAGAACCCTTTATGAGTCACAGGTGTTTTGCTTCTATAGGCCAATCCTCCTTTTCTCTTTCTTTTTGCCTGTCACCAGACTTGAGGTACTCAACTTTGCTTTGTCATTGTTGGCCTTGTGGACATTCAAAGGCTTTTGCTCCCTAGAGACACTTTGCTCAGAAAATTCCTGAAGCAAAAACTGCCTGAATATAGACCGTCCCACTCCTTGTTTCCATAATGAGAGCTAGGAACTTGCTGCTCTTTTTAAAAAGAGAAGTATAAAAATCTCAAGGTTCTGCATAAGGTGGCTGATTTTGTGCTGTGCAGAATAACAGCGGCAGCTTTGACCTCTTGCTGCTGGAAAACACTGTTGTGTTATGCTGTTTTGGGGACTAGGGAGATACATGGTTATCATGGTTTCTCTTGGAATTGGAAATACTAAATGCCATAAGATTAAACACATTTGAAGCAGATTTATTTATTTATTTATTTATTACATTTCTGTACCGCCTTTCTGCTAAGGCACCCAAAGCGGTTTACAAAACCCAAAGCCTGGGCTTCTCCTCTGCCTTCCGTCAGGGCACACAGGTCCAGGCGGGGGAGGGGCTGCCCCAACAGTCCTCTCAGGCCGGTGATGGTTGTTTCAGGAACTGATGGCATTTGCTCCCCGGCCTGGGCTTCTCTTCTTAAGGTTAGAGTTTTCCTTAAAGGGAGTGCGTTTCCTTAATGTGTAGGACAGCCTTCCCCAACCTGGTGCACTCCAGATGTGTTGGACTGTAACTCCCATCAGCCCCAGCCAGCAAGGCTAATGGTTAGGAATGCTGGAACTGTAGTCAAGATCATCTGGAGAGCACCAAGCTGGGGAAGGCTGGCGTAGCACATGCAAGAAAGTCCAGTCCTGTCCAGGAATCCTAGAATCTTCAGAAAGCAAATGTGGCGTATTAAATCTTTTTATGCCCCTTTCCCTTGCTTGTGCAAAACTCTGGCCACAAAAGTTGGATTTACTTAGTGCAGAACAGCACTAGATGTCCTTGGCTGTAGTCACAGGTTTCCCATCCCCACCCACCCTGGTCACTTTTTATGATCCTTCTAATTTGTTTCGACAATCCTCCCCCAGACGAACTTTATCTCCCGCCCATGAGAAAGATTGACGGGATTCTGAACGATCACAAGAAAAAGGTGCTGAAGAGAGTGTCTCTTAACCCGTCGTTACAGGTATGAAAATGGGGAGAGTGGAATTTTTTATTCCTCCAGTAATTGTATTGTATAGAGATGTTTATTTTCAGTGTACAGTTTTGTACATCTATCCTCGAAGCTCTGCTTGGATATTTCCTTCTTATTTATTTATTATTTATATTTATTTATCGCCCATCTGGCCGGCAACCGGCCACCCTGGTCGATGTACACAGAATACATCTTGTTCACCTTCACAAAGTTGTGTGTGTGAGAGAGAGAAAGTGAAGGCTGAAAGGTTTGTTATGTGTCCATGGCTTAGCCGGGTTTAGAATCCAGCTCTTTAATCCCTAGCCTAAATGGAACTTGAACCCCTTCCTCTTTCCAACATGGAAGGACTTGGATGAACTTAAAATTAGTCCATATGATGCCTTTGGGATTCCACTTCCTCTGTCCATGTATCTTGGCAGCACATGCCTCCACAGTGTGACCCTCCCTCTAGTAGTTTCTCCTTGCTCTCTCAGCCCCAAGGGGTTTTGTGAAACCTTCACCTCGGAGCCGGAAGGGCCCACTGGCTGAATACAGAGCAGAGCTTAGTTATCTCTTCTTTTTATGTTGCCAGTTTGTGGTGAGAATCCACTTCGGGTTTGCACATCTCATTATTGGGGGGGGGTGTGTTATGTGCCAGATTGCAATGATCTCTGAATCCTACTACTCACCCAGTGCATTGAACGTTTGCCCACACATATGGGCAGTTACTTTTTTCTGTACTTTACTGTCAGACATCCTGGTCGGAGTGAAATAGCTCAGTGGTAGAGCACATGTTTTGCATACAGAAGGCCCCAGGTTCAACCCCCAGGTTCTCCAGATAGAGCTAGGAAAGAATCCTTCCTGAAACCCTGGAGAGCCACTGCTGCCAGTCAGTGTTGACAATGCTGGGCTAGATGGACCAGTGGTCTGACTCAGTATAAGGCAGCTTTCTGTATTCTAGGCAGTATGTTGATAAAGGCCATTTTCTTTCCACCCCTTTAAAAAAGAATGCAGTTCCTGAAACAGAAGAGATGGGAGGGAAGATAGTCTGGATGGAGGCACAGAAGGAAAAGTCAGGCGGCCTCCTTCGATACCAAGTTTCCCAGACTGAGGGTGTGCAACAGATGTGTTGGAGCTATTTTGCAAGCAATGGCATGTGGGATTGGTTCATGGGGATTCCCTGATTTCCAGGCGCAGGAAGTTTCTAGCCCAGTGTTCTCCAACCTTGGGTCCCCAGATGTTTTTGGCCTACAACTCCCAGCATGCCCCAGCCAGCTATGCTGGCTGGGGCATGCTGGGAGTTGTAGGCCAAAAACATCTGGGGACCCAAGGTTAGAGAACACCGTAGCCTGCGGTATTAGTGTCCTACCTGAATTGCCTGTAGTTCTGTCCTCCCAGCAACTCTGGGAGAAAGGGACCCTGCGTCTGATCCTCAGGGCTCCTTGCTTGAAGCCCTGTGGCACCAGACACCGAGGCCCCTTAAATGGCATATTTAGCAGTGATGCTTTAGTCTCCCTACAAGGCCAGGGAGTCTCCTGTCCTGCTTACTTAAAGGAGTATCCCCTCCTTTTTTATGGCTACCTCTTAGCTGTAATCTTGTTATCTCTGTAGTCTCCCAGTCTGCTCAGTGACTATTTCCGTGCTCCACCCTTTAAGAATATAAGAAGAGCCATGTGGGATCAGCCCAGGGGTCCATCTAATCCAGCATTCTGTTCATACAGTGGCCAACCAGCTGCCCACAGGAAACCCACAAGCAAGACACAAGAGCAACAGCACCCTCCCACCCATAATCCCCAGCAACTGGTGTACATAGGCATACTGCCCTTGATCCTGGAGGTACCGTAAAGCCATCAGGACTAGTAGCCATTGATAGCCTTCTGCTCCATGAATTTGTCCAATCCTCTTTTAAAGCCCTCCAAATTGGTGACCATCCCTACACTTGTCTTGCAAGACATCGCTTGTTTATCAAGTCAAAATTTATTAAAAAATTTTGCTTGTCTTGCAAAACGCTCTCAGACCAAGTTACTTGCAATCCAAGGTATTACTGTATTATGAAAGAGGGAGAAAAATATCTCCCTATCCACTTTCTCCTCGCCATGCATAAGAATGCCCTCACTCCTCTTATTCATTTAAATGTCTTATCTGTCACGCATTTCCAAGGGCTTGGGGATACATAACAAGGTGAGGTTGTATATTTGCTCTGCCAGCTGCAGGTTACACGGAAGCTGCTGTCTCACAGTTAACACTTTGTCGTCTCCACCTCTCCCCCCCCCGCCCCCCAGGAGGCACTCCACACGTTCCCCCAACTCCATGCCGAGACGTGCGACACCACAGTTAAGCTGCGGCCGGGTGGTGAACCTTACAACCGCAAGACACTCAACAAACTCAAGAAGAATGTATCCAAACCGCAGGTAGGTGCTGGGAGCCAAGATGGTGTCAAGGGTCGATGGTAAATGTATTGATTTACATTGATTGCTATTTTTTTTCTCTTGCGTTTCCTCCAGAGAATTCAGGACAGTATACATGTTTCCCACCACCACCACTTTCCTTCCACTTTATTCTCACAACCCTATGAAGCAGGTTAAGTAGAAAAGGAATGACAGGTCCACAGTCTCCTAGTCGGAGCTTTGTGGCTGAGCAGGGATCTGAAGCTGGCTCTCCCCGCTCTTAGTCTTGCAGTCTAGCCCCCCAACACCTCACAGGTTCACCACGCTTGTCACCGATCCCCTGCATTCTTCAACTGGTGATTACACAGTGGAGGAGCCAGTGCTTGGATCTGCCTGTAACGCTGGGCTCTCCAACGTGGTGCCTGCAAACACCTCTCTTGGTATCCACCAGGCTCCTTACCCCTCCTGATTTTTATTTTATTTCTTGGGATTTTTAATTTTTTTAAAAAAAATTTCAACCGGAGCGCTGCCATGTTGCAAAGCAAAGTGCTGCTCTCCAGCAACATCTTTATTTTGGTTCAATAGAGTGTGTTTTTTTGTTTTGGAGCAAGTTCTTGGGCAAGTTACTTTTCTTTTAGCCTCACCAGTTTTCTTTCTGGGAAATGAGTTGCTTTGGGACTGGCTACCGTGGCAGCTCTTTTCTGAATGGGCAATAAACCCCATGGCTGCCATCTTGTGAGAGCGCCCACAACACTCAGAATTCAAAATGTGCCCACCAACCCCGAAATGTTGGGGGCTTCTGATGTAATGCCTTCTCCCTTCTAGCCTTTCCTTGCTGCTTTTTGTCATGAGCTGCTTGGTAGCCTTGGTAGTGCTAGACACTAGAGCAGGGGTGTGGAACCTGTGGTCCTCCAGATATTGCTGGACTACAACTCCCATCATTCCTGACCATTGGCTATGCTGGCTGTGGCTGATGGGACATGTGTAGGGCCACAGGTTGCCCATCCCTGCACTAGAGCAGGGGGGCAGTTTGTCTCGTGGGGTCAGAGCAATACTGCTGCTAATCTGTCTGAGCCTGTAAAGATTACCTGCTGGTGATGGGGAACCTTGCTTGTAGGAACAGTGAGATAAATAACAAGACTGAGTAAAATACTATGTCTGTAGTACCCCTTCCCAGAAACTAGAACTCCTTGTAGTATCTATACTAATAACAGCCTGATCCTGTCCTGTGCATTAAGCTATTTAGTGGAATTGTAAAGGGGGAATCTAGGCCTCTCTCAAAACAAAGTGTGGGGAAATGATTGCTCATGACAGTTGTGCATGCGCTGGTGTGCAACTAATGGAGACACTCCAGCACTGATGGCGCCTGAGGGGGAGGGCGGGGTAAGAACGGCTGAATGCAGCCGTTGGCCTCTCCCTGACAGGTCAGTGCCATGCCGGTTATTTATTTTGTGTTTTTATTTTATTAATTTCAATTCTATACCGCCCAATAGCCAAAGCTCTCTGGGTGGTTTGTGGCACTTCACAAAACACAAATACAATAATAAAATACAGTTACAATAAAATGCAGCATAAAATACGGAATAAAATACAGATACAATACAATGCAGCATAAAATTTCAATATACAAAATTTAAAACAGTTTAAACAGCTCAAACAATTTCAGTTAAAAAAAGAAGTTAGGGTTTGGAATTGCAGTGCTGACCATCTCTTAAGCAGGCTGGGTTGTGACCCTTGTGTTAACTTTTAGGCCAGATGGGAGAACAGCTAAAAACTTAAGGATTGTTGCTTCTGATATTGGACTTGCTTCAAGGTTCTGGGAAACTCTCAGGGAGGATATGAGGAAGCTAACCTCCCTTCCCTTCTTTCGGCATCTGGGGGGAAAATGCCATGCAGTTTTTCATGGGGGCTCTGCTGGTAATTGTATTTAAAATTCCTTACAAAAAAATTCACTTCATGTATTCATCCAGGTAAAAGGAGGACTGACACTGTTTAAAACTGTGTCGTGGCCTCTCCCCTTTGGATCCTGGGAATAGTAGTTCTGTTAGATAGGGGTGAGTTAGGGACCTCTAATAGAGAATTGGCAGCGTACTCGCAAAAATGCAGCTGTCCAGGTGCTGGGAGGGCAATCTGGCAACCGTCATTCCTCCTTCCTGTATAGGAAGGCAGGGCCACAAAACTCCAAAAAACTATGCAATCGGTTATGCAAGAGACAAAGAGAGAAATCAGAAAGTCAGTACTGAAGGGCAATCCCAGGAGGCCCCAGCTGGAATTGAGGGGAGAGAAATTCTCCCATTTGAGCAGAGCAGAGTAGCCTACGTTCCCATCACTGAATAAAACAAGAAGTTGAGTGGGTCAACTTTCCTACCTCATTTAGTCAAGGTGGGCAGTTGGGCAAGGAAGGCCTGCAAGCAGTTCCATTCCTTGATGGGGCTCACTCTGCCATACCAGCTCAGCCATTTTCGGAAAATTTTGTGATGCCCACCCTCCCAAAGGAGGCCTTCCCTGAGACAAGTGGGTCAATTCTATAGCGGAGCACGAAGTTGTGTAGAGTGAAGTCCACACTCCACGATTCAGCTAGGTAATTTTAGACTCTGGACTCAATGGTCTTATTGGGAGGCAGTGGGGGGGGGGGGCGCTTTAGACAGCCCTGTGCCTAATGCATGTGAAACACACAATTAAACTTTCCTCACCACCACCACCACCACCACTGCATGCTTTACAAGTGTTTCGACGTGCCCGATATGTTAGAACAAAACAACAGAAACTGTTTGCCAACCCTGATTAAATAAATAAATAATCTGAGCTTGTGCAGTTTCACATTTTAAATTCACTTAAAGTATAGCACCACCATGACTACATGGATAATAGAGAGTTTGCCAGCCCTGGCCTGTCTGCTGCTGCCCCCACCATCTGTTGCTCTCTGGGTGGACCTTTGGGCGGAGGGGGGCCAGCAGTGCGGAGCCCTAGACTTCAGCCTCGAGATCCAGTCCAGGCTGCACCACTGTCCACACTACAGACAGGCAGTTATTTTCCCCAGTGGAGCATTCTTAGCAGTGTGACAGCTTTCCTCCCATCAGCAATTCTCTCCGTTGGATTTGTAAACTATCTACATGCAAGTCTTCAGCCTCCAAGCTATGACAGGTCTCCTTTCTTCTGCTAGTAAGGGTTGAGTGGCAAAAACACACTTCTGTCTGGCTTTTGACTGTTTGAAATAAAATTTCAGTGCATGTCACCCATCCAATCCGTGCCACTCCTTTTCTGGGGCAACAAAGTAATATAATTCACACCCTGTGTTACATTGTGGTGAAGAGAGGGGCCCGGACCCTCCCTATCCAGGATGAAATAATAATCCTCCTTACCACCCGTGTGCCCAGTTCTGACAGAGAGGTCATTGCCACCAGGAAGTATCTGTGGACTGTCAACTCTTTCAAGAGGACTGTCCTTGTGGCTCGAAGAGATTCCTGAGGCCTGCGTGAAGGCTCCATGCCTTGATTTGCACTTCATCTTTCAGAAACCACCTCATGTGAGGATGATGCAATTAAAATCTTACTTCCTGCACTGCGTATGATTCTGCATATGACTGCGTACTTCTGCACTGCATATGACTCTGGTTAATGAACCTATGAAGCTGCCTTATCCTGTCAGACCACGGGTTCATCCAGCTCAGCTTAGTATTGTCCACACCAGAGGTTGGCAACTTGGTTCGCTTCAGATGTTTTGGCCTCCAACCCTCATCTTCCCTCACCATTGGCTATGCTGGATAGGGCTGATGGGACTTGTAGGCCAAAACATCTGGAGGGTCACAAGTTGCCCACACCCAGGTCTATACTGACTGTCAACGGCTCTCTAGGTTCCTAGTAGGAGTCTTTTCCTGCCATCTGGACATGCCAGGGATTGAACATGGGCCTTGTGCATGCAAAGCATGTGTTCTACCATTGAATTAGGGTCCCTCTCCAGTGCTGCTGCTGTGTGTTCAGGAGGTTGCTACCAAGGCCTGTGGCTTATGCTGGCTCAGCTTGTCTGAGCGTGGAAAGCTAAGCAGGGTCAGGCCTGGTTACTACTTGGATGGGAGACCCCTCCTCTAGTTTCCTGCAGTGGGTTGGACTTGATGGCCTTGTAGGCTCCTTCCAACTCTATGATCTATGAAATCTAAGACCCTGAAATAGTCCTGCCTGCAGGAACTCCAGGGCCATTGGAAGCCCTGACCTTTGGAATCCAGACCACACACCCTGTAATCCCCAGATCCTCAATGTCTGTGGAATAATAGGATCTCATAGATCATAGAGACCAGATCGACCTTATCTGGAACCTTTTGTGGTCAAGTCCATAAACTACAGCCTACCTTGCCCTGTGTGGTGCAGCTAAGATCACTTCTGCACCTGTGAATCTCTGCCTTGGGAGAATCATGAGAATGGGTTAAGAAGGCATTCAATAACCTTCTTAAGTCATTCTGTTGTGTGAACACTGACACTTTCTGCTCACTTTGACTAGAAGCAGGCCATTTTGTTCATGGCAGGGGAGGCAAAAAGATCTAACCTCTGAATCTGGAGTTTCCTGGAAGATCAAGGAATTGAAAGCCCACTCTTATTGCCTGCCTGCATACTGAACCAATTAGCTTTGATGCTCAGCACAACATGCCATCTGCTGTGGTAGACAGATGGATTTCTACCCTTTCCAGGACCATGCTGAGATCTTGTTCTTTGATATGAACTTTCATCGTTAATGTTGTTGGAACGTTGAAGATGAACATGACAGAGGGCCAATTTCACTGCTGTGATTTTCCAGTAAGTTAACATTGTGCCACACCCTATGATAGTGCCTTGAGTCACAGACTATTAGCAATGAGTTCCCCATTCCTTTAAGTTGGCTTTGTGGTCATCTGAAAGTATGGTGGACCTGCTTAACTAGGCAGGTATCCTTGGTCTTCCAGGACGTGGACTGATGCAACTTGCTAGATAGCCAGCAGGAGATGGATATCCAGTAAAACTGCCTTCCCCAACCTGGCACCTCCCAGATGTATTGCCCTACAGCCCCAGCCAGAATGGCCATGCTGGTCAGGGAAGGTGGGAGTTGTAGACCAACACATCTGGAGGGCAACCCAGTTGGGGAAGGCTGGTGTACAATGTCCATCTAAAGGGGGAGAAGGAGCCATGTAGATCCTAGTGTCAAACCTCAGCCAGGAAATAGAGACCAATCATGGAGCTTGAATAGGCCAAAGACATCAGATTTGCTTCTTCATATTCCTGTGGCCACTTGACTGCTTAAGCTATCTCCAGGTGCTACTGTCCTGACAGCTATATCTTGCCCTCTATGGAGCAGGGACTTTACTGGCATATATAATATGCCAATAAATAGCCAAAAGCTTTGGCTATTGGGCAGTGTAGAAATGAAATAAATATGTAAGAGCACTTCATGAGACTCATTGTGTCTCGCCAAGCATGCTAGTGATGCGCTCATATCCTACAGTCCCCAGATGTTATATACAGAATCTGCATGGTGTTCAAGTAAGGGCATACATGTACTCTCCTCTGTCTAAGGCACGTCCATTCTGGAGAAGCATGTCTCTGTGGATTTTGCTGAAGCTTTGTGGGCTGCCTTCTGACTCTGGAAGGAGAAGCAACCATTGCCAGAAATCTACATTAAACTAACTTTCCCTGTGACATTGAGTACATACGGTATATACCCAGTTCGGATGTTATGCTGGGAATTCCTGGGTTATTTAACCCAGGAATTGTGGGGATGAACAGAGAGCACAAGTCACACACTCGTCACTTCTGTTTTAATCAACAACCCAGGAATGCCCCATTCCTGGGTTTTTTTGTGACATCTGAACCCAGAAACTCTTGGTTGTTTATGGATTAAACAACCCAGAGAACCCAACAGTTGCCCATGGTTGTTGATTAAAAGTGGAAGCAAATGAGTGCACAGCTCATACATTCCACTCATCCTCTCAATTCCTGGGTTAAACAACCCAGGAATTGCCAGTGTGAGATCTTTGGTCCATCTAGCACAGTATTGCCTACACTGACTGGCAGTTGCTGTCCAGGGTTCCTTTCCTAGTTCTACATGGAGTTGCTGGGAATTGAACCTGGGGCCTTCTGCATTGGTCTACCACTGAGCTACGCTCTTCCCTTTCTCAAGAACCCTCAAGGGAAGCCATAAAATGAGTTAATCCCATTTAAAATCAGTTTGTAGCGTAGTTACAGCTTTGACTGAATAAATTTCAAACTAATTTGTTGGACTGTGCAGTGTAACCATTGTTTTAATTATCTGAGCTGCTGAACATCCCACAGAATTAAAGGTTCACGGATCTGTGTGTGTGTAATCCCTGACATTTTAAAGTAGTATTTAAAAGAGTTTTCAGTGAAAGATAGCTGGGGATTGGATAAAGGTAGGAGTGTTGGAATGTTTTATTAAGTGCGGGGCATTTATTTTTTTAGTAATAGTAACAGCTGTAAATATATAAAAAGAATTTAAATCTCAGCAACTGTCACTTTTGCTTGTTGGGGGGAGTGACAATTTCACATCCTAAAAGTCTTAGGTAATTGGGAATTGATTTTTCTAGAACCTATTTGAGAGGCTGGGAATAGAAATTCCTTAAATATATAATTTAAGTTTTATTTATTTTTTCAGGAACCCCAAGTATATTAAAAATTATAAAACATTTCGGAAATGAGAACAATAGAGCAATTAAAAAAAAACAAAAAACCTTGCAGCTTTAAGGAAAATATTCAGCCAGCAAGGACCTCCCATTGTCAAGTCTGAGAAATTAAAATATCCTTAAGGGTACAAATCCTCTTATTCAGATTTCAACACTTCCTGTCTTGAAAACAATTACAAAGTGGAATGTGACTCTTCTTCACTGTCCTAACTCTAACTCTCGGTTTTGGCAAGAAGGATGTCTGTTGGATTTTCTTGCTGCTGTTGCTGCTTTCTGCTCCTTAACAGTCATTTATTTAATACTTGGGAAAGTAACATGATCCTTGCCCGGAAGGCATACAGGCTTAAGAAAGATGGACAAGGGAAGGGAAAGAAGTGAACTTGGGTAAAGGAATAGCAATGATTGAGGATAAGGGAAGGTTCAGACCAAGCTTTGTGGAATAAGGTGTTTTGGAGGGAAGGTAGGGCACCAATAGCTCTGCGTAGAGATAAGAAAGCTCTTCCAGGCTTCGGGGAACAGCATGGCAGGAGAAGGGATCAGAGGGGCCTGGTAGCAGAAGATGTTCTATGACAGCCTCCTTCAGCCTGGTGCCCTCCAGATGTTTTGGAATTCAACTCCCATGAGCCCCCAGTCAGCATAGCTAGTAGTTGTAATCCTGGGAGTTGTCGTTCAAAACATCTGGAGGGCACCAGGTTGGGGAAGGTTGTTCTGTGGAGTGTGCCAAGAGAGGGGAATAAAGGAAGATGAGTGAGGAGACATTGGCCTGGTGGACACACAGAAGAGAATGAGGTGGTAGGATGGACTGTACCACTTCAGATTGCAGGTGAGAAACACATGGTTGAATATTCGTCTTCATAAAAAAAAAAAATCCCTGCAAGGAAAACAAAACATGTCAGAGAGAGGGGGGGGGGAGGGAGGTTCTAGATCATCCCACTGCTTACATCGGGGTGGGCAACCTCTGGCCCTCCAGATATTTTGGCCTACAACTCCCATCAGCCCTAGCCAGCATAGCCAGTGGTGAGGGGTGAGGGGAGTTGTAGGCCAAAACTTCTAGAGGGCCACCAGTTGCCCACTCCTGGTCTACATGCCAGGCTTTTTTTAAAAAAAAAATTTTTTAGCAGGGAATTGTTTTGTTTTGGTTTTTTAAATATGGATGTTAAAAATAGCATCTCCCCCGCTGCACTCTGAACTGGTATGATCTCTACAACTACAACTTCATTCCCACCTCATTCTGCTCACTCCTCCGTTCCAACCACCTCATTCTCCTACATGTGTAGACCAGGCCTCTGTCATGGAGAGAGAGGTGGAGAATATTGAAGGCCTCAATGGTAAGAGTTTCCGGTTGAAGCCAAAGTCTCAGGCACCGAGGTGAAGACGTGTCTGTAGTAACAGGAAGGAGAGAGTAATTTGGCAGATGCAGAAGGGGAAGATGTGGCTGGAGGGGCAGCCCAATGAGGAAGAGTTTACAATGGGTAAGAGCAGGTGGGGACTTCTAAATGGTTGTGAATCATCTAGGGAGAGAACAGTGTAATCCTGAGATGCCTCTGGGACAGGGGTCTGCAACCCGCGGCTCCGGAGCCGCATGCGGCTCTTTCAAACCTTTGCCGCGGCTCCGCTCCGGTCTGAGACTCCGCTGGCCACCTGGCCTGGGCGCCTGTCACTTACCGTATTTTTCGCACCATAAGACGCACTTTTCTCCCCCCAAAAAGGAGGGGGAAATGTCTGTGCGTCTTATTGAGTGAATGCTGGGGGAAAAAACCAAATATTTTTCCCCCTACCTTCCTCTGCGTGCCTCCAACCGGTCCAGTGGAAGACAGGAGGAGGGCTCCTGCAGGGAAAAAAACTTGGCAGCGGCACCCCCCCCCCCCCCAGAAGCAGGGACTCGAGCGGGCGGGCGGTGGAAGAGAGGAGGGCTCCTGCATGCTCCCAAAAACTTTGGCGCGGCGGCAGCAGCACACCCCCCCCCCCGGGCAGCAGGGACGCGAGCGGGTGAGCGGCAGAAGAGAGGAGGGCTCCTGCACGCTCGCAAAAATGTTGGCGCGGCGGCGGCGGCGACACCCCCCCCCCCCCGGCAGCAGGGACACGAGCAGGCAGGCAGCGGAAGAGAGGAGAGCAGGACAAGGCTGCCTGCTCCGCAAAAAACTTTGCCGCCGCCTCACATATGGCCTGATTCTGTTGGCGGGGGCAGCCCGATTTCGCTCTTCTGAGCGGCGCGGAGCATTCTCCGTGCCGCTCTAGCTGCCGCCGCCGCCGCTGGAGTCAATGCCGGAGCCGCTGAAGCCGCCGCCGCGTCACATCCAGCTGCTTTGGCGCGCTGGACCCCCGCGCTATGATTTTGGCGGGGGAACTTTGGCGGGGCGGGGGAACTTTGGCGCGGTGGCAGCACCCCCCCCCCCGGGCAGCAGGGACGCGAGCGGGTGAGCGGCAGAAGAGAGGAGGGCTCCTGCACGCGCCAAAGTTCCCCCCCCCGCCAAAAACATAGCGCGGGGTCCAGCGTGTCGAGGGACCAGCGCGGCCGGCTCGCCACGGAGAGCACAAGCAGGCGAGGAGGCAGGTAGGCCTTTGGCTATCCAGGCATGCTGGGAGTTGTAGTTGTGCAACAGCTAAAGAGCCCCAAGGTAGGGGGAAGTGCTCTGTTTCCCAATCAGGGTGCCTCCAGCTGTTGCAGCTGCCCCTTTTGCCCCACATTAAAGACAGGCCTGAGTAGCACCCTCATCATCCACCAGCAACACCCTCCCCCCAGCAGTAGCACCCCCATCATCCACCAGCAAATCCTGCTGATGGATGATGAGGGGTGCTATTACCACATGGAGGGTGTTTCTGGTGGATGATGAGGGTGCTACTGCTGGATGGTGCTGATGACGGGATGCTACTGCTTGGCGGGGGGATGTTGCTGGTGGCATCCCATCATCCACCAGCAACACCCCCATCATCCGTCAGCTGATAATTTCCCCTACCTATGGACCCAACATAATCCACCAGCTCTCGCTGGTGGATTATGTTGGGTGCATAGGTAGGGGAAATTATTACATTTTATATGTGGGGCACAATGTCACAATGGTTTTGCGGCTCCCAGTTTTTTTTTCTTCTTCGGAAACGGGTCCAAGTGGCTCTTTTTGTCTTAAAGGTTGCAGACCCCTGCTCTGGGATAATGGAAGTGATGAGGTTGTAGTAGACTTAGGAGCAGGGAAAAACATTTGGCTGTGATTTCCTTGAGCGATTTCTCCCCCTCATCTTTTTGCCCTTATTGCTGACAGGAATTCAGTGTGGAAGTGGAGAAGTCTTTTTTCTACACTCTATACCATTCCCTTCACCACTACAAGTACCACACCTTTCTGCGTTGTAAGGATGAGGTAAGTGAGACCCTGAACGTATCATTTTGCAGCTTCTCCTAGGAACCCCTTTTGCATGAGTAGAACACCACCTGGACACAAATACGCATGCTCACTTACTCTCTCACAAGTGCTGTGCTCTCTCTCTCTCTCTCTCTCTCTCTCACACACACACACACACACACACGTGCTCACGCACACGAAGTATTGTAGAGGTGAGGAGTGGGCAGGTCTCAGGTGGGATCCAGGCTGCATAAATTGGTCTGTCTTAACAAGAAACAGTCTCCCATCTGCCTGCTAAACATACTTGGTGCTATGGAAACCTGACTTCTGTGTACAAATTATTCTGGAGGTCAAGTAGCCATGCAGAGACACTCCATTCTTTGGGGAGACCGCAGGCCTTGGAAAGCAACAGCTAAGATGATGAGAATCTTGTTTCTTTTCTTTTAAAAGAAAAGAACCACTACACTACCACTACATCTCCATGGACTGCAAACCACAGTTTGTGTCTTGCAGGGAATTAGCATACCAGAGAGTGCGTTCCTCTCTCAAGTAGTTCCAAAGCGATTCTGGATCCTGACCATGCAACTTGTTTATCCCCAGTGTGGCATTCCATAAGATCTGGAGCACCAGCAAAACCCACTGATTGAGTCTCCCCAAGGGAAACGTTATTGAGACATCTGCATCAGCGATGCAAAATACACTTATCGTTATCATAGAGTGAGCTGATTAACAGTTTGGTGTTACTTAGTGATGACCTGTCAATTCTGATGGCAGAACTTGGGATTTTCTTAAGTGAGGAATTTGCCTTCCCCTCTCACTTTAGTTTCATACGGGCATAAGGAGGGTTGTGTATATGCTGCGGTTTGTGCTGGGCATAGGAAAGGTGCAGAGTGTGGTATTGGACTAAGAATTCAGCTTCATGAGAAGCTCAGCTTTAAAATAAAAAGCTTCTATCCATGTGGTTGCAAAGATTAACTTGGGACTTCATGCCTAGTAAAAAATTTAAAAGCAGAGAGGTGATGGGAGAGGATTCCCAATGGTTAGAGCAGGGGTAGGCAACCTGGTGTCTTCCAGATGTTTTGGACTACAACTTCCATGATCCCTGACCATTGACCATGCTGGATACCACTTCTGGGATTTGTAATCCAAAAATCTGGAGGGTGCCAGGTTGCCTACCTCTGGGTTAGAGGATCTGCCTGAGGGGCTTGCATCTCTCCTGGTCCCTCCCCATGTATCACAAAACTAGAAAAAAATTATGTGGCAGAGAGGTTGCAGAATTTGGGTTCCTTGGGCTGGATCTGTATTCATTTTATTAGCCCTGGGCCGATTTAAGCCCTGTCCATCTCTGGTGTGCTCTTGAAATACCCACACACTTGCATACCTCTGTGGCTAATGTTTTGCTCCCTTTGCCTCTCTTCTCCAGACGACGGCGATCGAGGGTCAGGACGAGGACCTGGGCCAGGAGGAGGTGGTGCAGCAGTGCATGCGCAACCAGCCGTGGCTAGAGAAACTGTTTGACTCCTTCAGCGAGTTGCTGACTCAGGCGCAAAGCAAATGTGCGTGACGCAGCTGCCAGAGCCACGCCCCGGGAGGGGCTGCCTAACGCCCGCCCCTCTGCAGAGCCAGAGCAGGAAGTGGGGAGAGGAAGGTCGAGGGGTACCATTACAGGCAACGAGTTCAGACTCAGCTCACCACCCCCTCCCTTTTCAGGTTTTTTTTTTTTAAATTAAAAACAGGACCTGGGATGGGCCTCCTATTTTGGTGGTGGGGTACAGGAGGTTTGTGATGGCAAAGAGGACATGTTGAGGAGGTTTCTCATCAAATATTGGATGGTTGGACAACCCCTTTCCCGTTTGCCCTGGCTGTACAGAGAAATATTATTTATATATAAATGTATAAATGTCTAATTGAGCAGCCTTGCCCCCCTGCTCTGGTGGGGCGAGAGTAGGAGAACCCATAGGAAGTTCAGAGGCGTGGTGGTGTGTGATTTAGAGCTGGGAAGCTGGGATCCAGAGCTCCTAGGTTTCTCCCAGGGTCTGGGTGGGTTGGCAGCAGTGAGAATGGTGTATACAGAAGGATCCGGGTTCCTGGGTTCTATCCTGCATCTCTTCCATCAAGAACCTTTACTTCTCCCTAGGGAGAGTTGAGAATTGAGTGTGGGGGATGGTGCATTGGCCACCCTTTATACAATGTCGAGCTCCTATCATCCACAGTCTGATCAGGCAATATGACCCCACGTCCCCTCCCCGCCCACAGACACCTCTGTTCCCATCCCTGCCAAATCACTGTTTTGTTTGGAGTGAGTGGGAGGCACCCACCCATCCACAAACAGTGATCACATCTGTTCTTGCTTCCAACAGGAATATTTATTGCCAAGTTCCTCCTCCTTCCCAACCATAACTTGTTGCAGAGTGCGCTCTCTCTCTGGAGCATCCTTTTTTTTCACTTGTCTTTTTGTGGGGCGATTGCTGCTGCTGGATCTGCCATGAGCCACTTTTCTTTCTTTTTTTGCCGTTGAGTTTGGGATTCTAACTCTTTTGGACATGTGGAACATCTCCCCACCTTTCCCAGTATCCCTTCTGACTAGATAACAGTAACGGGTTGGGGGAGCATGGTGAAACCCAGAGCAGTCTGCCTGTACCAAGACTTCCTAAATCCCCTCCCCTTTTTTTCTAGACTGCTCAGCTGGCCCCACACGGATCATGGGAGGGGTGCAGTAGAGGGCCATAGATATGTCCCTCCATGCCTGTTAGATCTGAGCTCCTTTGAGGGAGGGTAATAATTTTTATTTTTCCCTCCCGCCTCCCTGTTGTGGTGTTTGACAAGGCAAGTTTCTGCTCCTCTTCCTCCCAGCTGTATATACTGTATAGGATAAAAAAAAGTCTATGTATCATATTGTATTTGACTAACTTGAACTTAACGATGCGCAGGAGTTTCTCTCTCTCTCTCTCTCTCTCTCGCTCTCTCTCCTCACCTGTAGCTGTGACGTTCTTTGGTTTGGACTGAAACTTTAATTAGGAGGTCATTAATTTTTTTTATCATTGTTGTTGTTACTGAAGGGGAAGGGAGATTCTGTGTCCCCACCCCGAGCCTCCTAAGCAAAGATCCCTCTAACCCTGAGCTAAAATGCTAAGATAAACTGTTTAGATAGAGGGTTAGGTCCTAGCCCTGCCTACCCATTCCTCAGTTCACAACTCACAGGTGCCCCTTCCCACCCCCAGCATTCAGCCACACCAAATCTCGTGTTTTTCTTTTCTGAAACTTCCTAGTGGCCTCTCACACACAAATACACCAACCTGTTAGCTGGTCCTCCTCAGCATTTTACCTCCCCCAACTGGATCTTGCTAGTGATGTCCCAAATCGATCCCATACCTGAACGTAGATCATCAAGCACCAGATTCCCACCTCCCAGCCAATGTCTACCTCATTCTTGTTCCCAACGTTCTCTTTTTCTCCATGCTACTCATCCATCCGATTTCTTTGCACCAGCGCAATCCCACATCTTCCAGTTTCATTTCCTCTTTTCTTCATACCCCCGCTTACTAAGCATCCTCCAGTTTGTTTGTTTTCCTTATATATTCTTATCCAGGTTCTAAACACTTGCCCTTCTAGGTTCCCAAATGCTTGGGTCTTTCACCTTCTCAAAAGTTTTCTCATCCCTTTTCATCTATCCAGGTCAACAGGGCAGGTGAAAATTCCCCAGCCCCCTTTTCAGTTTTTTTTGCTATGGTTATTGGGGAGGAGGGAGGTATGAAAAGGTACTTTGGGTGGGTGGGTTGGGGAAACAAATCCCACCTCAGAAGGGGTGGCCTCTTTGCCCTAGTAGAACGACTTTGGACAAGTCCCTGAAGAGCACAGAAATGTGTTTGGGGCCTACCTGGGTGTTTAGGTCAGGTCAAAATCCCTTATGTATACACAACTCCCCATGTCCCTCTGGGTCCTGTCGTCCACCACCACCCCCATTATTTATTGTGGATGAATAGAGGTTGGCAAGCGTGTGAGTGTGCGTGGGGTGGGAGGAATTTGATGTACATGAGCCCCGCTCAAATTAGAGTGTTTTTACGGGGGAAGAGGGTTGACTTGGCTTCCTTTTGGATATTTTAAAGCTTGCGATTTACTAGTTCTTAACAGCTTTCCCTTACAAACCTGGTTACTGATAGCTGTTGGGCCTTAGAGGTGAAGGATTGTAGCTTGAACCTGTGTGTGGAAGTGGGGTTAGTTGAACATGGTTTATGGGTAATGAGGGAATTGGGCGGGGGGGGGGGAAGTATTTCCCAGTACCGGGTTAATTTTTGAGGGATATGGAGTCTTGACACCTCCTGGGACAACAGACTTGTACCATTAATCCCATGTGAAACCTTGCTAAAGCATTTGCCCCCGGATGGAGGGGCCGAGGGGGCCAAACCCTGAGCACCCAGAATTGGAGGGGCCCAGCTCCAAGTTGATCAAGAACACACACACACACACACACACACACACCAGCTTCCTGTGACAAAAAAGACTCTTCTCCTCCTCCTTCCCCCCTTCTATTTGGATCTCGGAAGGCCCCCTTTTTTACGACGTGTATTTCTGTGTATCTTGTTCGCGCCTCAAGGGTATTGTTCTGAGATATGGGATTTGTGTTCTGTATTATTGGATGTTCCTATATATTTTTATTGTTTATTATTAGTGTCTGAGACGTTTTTTTCTCTCAATATGTAAAACTCACATTGTATACTGTGTACACAACAAAATGACAAAAAACACTTTTCTTTGCAAAAATCAAATGCCTGGCGCACAGCTTTGTTCATTTTGTTGCGGTTTGGGGTGGCAGTGGAGAGGAGGGCAAAGTTTATTCAAGTTGGTTCATTGGTGGAGTGGGGTTTGGACAGAGGGGGAAACCCAGGAATCCTGGCTTCCACTCCCTAGATTCCCCCCTCCACATAGAGGCCTGACGTTCTGGCTATCAGTCCCAACGCCTTGACCCATTCACTCTCTGATTGAAGAACTCATGATCCCTGGCTTAAAGTCTTCCTTATGGGCAACTCTAAAAGGCCAGACACTGAAAATACACCATTCCTGGCTCCAAATCAGGAAGGGCAATAATTTCCCTGCTTTACTCAGTATTATTTCCTATTGAAGCGAAGATCATTCAAATCACAACAGAAGAATAAAGGCAGACCTTACTTGCTCCTGCCCTGAGTTTTGTTTTATTTTGCAGAATAACAGCATTGTTTTGGTCAGGAGCTAGGAAGACTGGGACTTAAGACTGTCAATTGGGTATATGAGGCAGGGATATTAAGTTTAAAGGCACCATAAAGTATTTCAGCCTTTTATCAAAATTGGAATTAAAACAATGTATTTTCTATTTGTCTCCTTATCTGTCACCTACTGCATTTACTTACACCTTTAAAAAACAACAACACCAACTTCTTCCTGATTCTATTTCCGTGGTAATTTCATTGTTAACTATGTTGCTTTTGTGCAACTACTACAGTGAGGTGCTGACTGCTCCTCTTTCCTTTTAGTGTGCACTTCATACTGAGAAAATGCAGTTATCCCTACTCCTTTGCTAAGTGTGAAAGGTGCCAAGTTTAGAAAGCTGTTTCTGTTTGGAAGGAGAAGTCCTTTAAATTTGGAAGAATCTGTGTGGTCTAAAGAATCTGTGTGGCTAGTTCCCCAGGGCTACTCTGAAACACTGGATCTTATTTATTTATTGCATTTATACCCCACTCTTCAGTCAGAAAACACTCTCAGAGCGGCTTACACAGATTAATAAGCAAACAGATCAGTTTGAACACCAAGCTACCTTGGGTGGGGGAAACTTTTTTTTTTTAAGTGCAACTGCACTTGAAGACTGAGTAGTAAAGGACACATTTACTTTTCTGTGTGGATTTGAACAAGGATATTGCTTACCCTCTGGATTTCCCCAGATTGCTGCAGTTTCAAGAACTTTTCCACACCCACCTTTTTGTACATTCTTCATTTATTTTGTTGCATAGAGGCTTCATGCTTTCCTTTTAACATGCACTTCCGTCCTAGGAATGCAGCACTTTCTGCATGCTCAAAATGTATTTTGTACCTGGCAAAGTGAGACAAACTCTGAATTTAAGTCTGCATCCACTTCTTACAAAACCAAGAGGCAAACAGGGGCACAGCTCTCTCAACCTACCCTGACCCAGATTGTGCTATGCACAAGGCCTTTGTAAAGGGCCTTGTCAAAACATCACACAATGAAAGATGGCAGCATGATGGGGAAGGGTCTGCATTTTAGACCTTGCAGAAAGTGCTAGGTAGCCTCGACAAGCATCACACCAGTGGGCTTTATTTGGGGTTCTGTACCCATCCCGGAATAGAGAGATGTTCAGGTTCGTGTGCTATGTTCCTATTGAGAGAGACACATCTCAGCTATCCTGCCCGTTTCAGCAGAAATTGGGTATAGGTGTAGTTTAGCTCAATCTCACTTTGAAGTTTCATTGTGTACATCGGAAGCTGCATTATACCGAGTCAGACCATTGGTCCCTCTAGCCCGGTATTGTTGACACTGACTGGCAGTGGCTCTTCCAGGGTTTCAGGCAGGATTTTTCCCCCCAGTCCTGCTTGGAGATGCCGGGAATTGAACCTGGGAAGCTGGGACCTTTTGCGCGCAAAGCAATGTGCTCTACCACTGAGCCAAAGCCCTCCTATTTCAGTGTGGCTTACTCCCAGGTGTGTGTAGGACTGCATCCTAAAGGTCGCATCCATCCTGGTACCACTCCTGAGGCAGCCACCCCACTCCATACTGCAGACGGGCACCACACCACATCGCGCCTCAACAACCCATGCAGTGCTGCTTGCACTCGTCATCCATCCCATCTTGTGCCCCCACCATGACGAACACAGTCACACACACACACTGATTTGGAAAGATTTCCCTTTTATTACTTTGGATAAGTGACAAAATTCACAGCCCACTACTACCCTTGCATTTCATGGCCTTTTGGCCCCGCCTACAAAAACAAAAATCTGTACCTGTGTGTCTGTGTAGGTTATCCCTGCCAATTGAGAAGCTTCATACAACTTGACACAGTGTGCTCTAATCCATGATGGCTTATGCCACAGTAACTTTGCACTTAAGGTGCCCCAAGATGGTTGTTTTTGGATAAGTGGTAACTCTTTGGTATTTACAGGCTGGAATGCTCTGCAGCGGAAGAGACCACAGTCACACACATCCCTTCTCTTTATTGCTGAGAAACATGCCTGTTTAATGCATCCATTTCCTCTATAGGCAGCAGGTAGAGGAGCTGTAGAATATAAACAAAATGCTGGATGTTTGTGGTAGATGGCTCTTCTAGGTGGTGGGACTGTCAAACAGCAAGGAAGTTTTGAATGACTGTGAGGATCATCGATGAAGATCACTCCATACAAATACATGCAAGAATGACACTGACATTTAAACATGATGGTGTGTATCTGGTATGTGACAAATGCACTGACCACAGAAGAGTTTCTAACAACAACAAAAAACCTATGGCAAATTGTTGTTTCAGCTTTGCTTACCGCTTAACAAGTGCATCCGAGGAGGAAAGGAAGAAAGAAAAGGAAACGCTCAATACATCTTTTGAATTATGCAGAGTGAAATCAAACCATTCTGTTCTTGGACAGAGCAACTTTTAAAAAAATGCAAGGGGCCAGTGACCCAGTGCGCTCCAGATGTTTTAGACTACAGCTCCCATAAACAGCCAAAAACATCTGGTGTCTACCATGTTGCCTACCTCTGATCTATGGTGACTGGCATTGTAATTTGGTTCCAATAATTAAACACTCAAGTTTTAAACTTTCACTGCTCAGCTTTTTTCTCAACAGAATTGGGAGGTAGGTCTGTTTTTAGCTCCAGCCTCTTTAAGTTACAGTTGACTTTAGTAAAAATATTGGTGTGTGTGCTGGGGGAATCTTTGAATTTTACTGTTTCCTTCCTTGTTCTTCTTCCCAGGATAGAGGGGTTTGTCTTCCAGACAACCTGTCTGCTATAGTAGGCATCCCTATGCTACCAATCTGCATGGAAGGAGTGTGCTTTTTGGCTCTTCCCCTTTCTAGGCAATGGCAGCTTGGGAAGATTTAACTCTGTGTTTGCTCCTCCTCCCCCCACTTCTTGCCAGGGCATGGTTGTGCATAAATATGGCTGTGATTTTTTTATTTAAAAAAAAATAAAAGATTAAAACACCCCTGTAAATGCATTCATACAATATGCCTTTGAACAAGTATGTATTATCTGTGTAGGTGGAGAAGCATGTGCTGGCTCTAGCTGCAGTGAAGTGTGTGATCCTCTACTGTTGCTTTCCACTCCCTAGCACAATATATCACCAGGCTATCCTGTATCTGCCCGTCTCTTCCAAATTGATAGCCGTGAACCCACATTTCTTAAATCACCCTGCCTTCTGCCCCTTGGCAAGGAGGGGAACCTTCCACACAGTTTCCATGGAAGAATTCAGGGGAGAGAGGTGGGCGAGCAGGATACGCAGGCATAGATCCCGCCCAACACCCTCATCAGCATGTGTAACCTCTAGGTTGAAGGGGGGAATATGGTTTATCTGCTTCCTGCCTCCCATTCCAGTTTGTAGGGTCCTTGGCGAGAGTAGAGAAATAAGCAGTATTTGGACACAACTGCAGAGTGCACGTTGCCAGCCCTTGTTGCAGTGGGGGAGGTGGATGGAGCCAGGGAGAAATCCTGCTGTATCCTCTGGTTGGGAGGCAACCTGAAACGCCTTTCTTCCCCTTCCAGGATCCGTAGCTTGGTGTAGGAGGGCAGTTTACAGAATAGAACAAGGACAGCCTCTGCTTTCTTTCTTCTTAGGGCTAACAGCTGGGGCGGGGGGAGCCTCCAGCTCATGAAACCTCCTGCAAAAAACAAAACAAAAAAAGGTAGAAGAAACACTGGGGAGGAAATCTATATATATAAAAAGTCCTGACTGACTGACTCATCAACACCCAGCTCAAACCGTTTATTCTAGGAACATGAAATTTTGAAGGAACATTGTTTTTATGACGTAGACACCCACTAAGGAAGGATTTTTGGAAATTCCGTCCCTAAGGGGGTGGAAAAAAGGGGGGGAATCGCCCCACTCTCATATCTCCTATGGGCAAAACAACAGGGGAGCAGTTATGCAAATTGGCCTCACCTCAGAATTGCTGCAGGAGCCAATAGGAGCAGTTATGCAAGGGGCCAATAGGAGTGGTTATGCAAATCTCCCCTAGGCCATTTAGAATGTTCTCTAAGGGGGTGAAAAGGGAGGGAAAATTTTTAAATGACTGACTGTTGTGTGTGGGGCGTCCCAAATCCTAAAATCCACGCGAGCGAAGCCGCGGGCAACAGCTAGTGGAGAATATAATAAAAGAGCCTACATGTTCCGTCACCTGCACCAGCCTCCCACAAGTGGGTGTCCTCTAGATGTTTCAGACTTCAACTTCCATCAGCCCCAACCAGCATGGCCAACAGTGAGGAATGCAGGGAATTGCATCTGGGGAGCACCAGCTTGGGGAAGGTTAATCTACACTGATATTTGAGAAAATCTTACTGAGACTTCCCCAACACAGCATCCTTCAGATGTTTTGGACTACATGCTCAATGGCCAAGCTGGCTGGGGATTCAGGGTTGTAACCCAACACATCTGGAGGGCACTGGACTGGGAAAGGCTGGTCATTCTGATAAGGCCTAGAGCAGTAGCTAGTACTGCTTACTTCTTGTATTACTTGGGTCCACCACTACTCCAAAAAGAAGGATTATTATCATTATCGGTATCATAATCATTTAGACATCACTTTCCTGCCCACCAGCGCTCTCAAAGTGTTGTCCAATTTAAATCAACGATACAATAAAAAACACACAACAGCAACAGAACAAAAGGCACAACAAAGCAGTATTCAAAACCAACCCAAACAATATTGACATTAGACAAAGGCCCCATGAAGCAGTGCAGTTTTTACTGGCTGTTTAAAACTCGGAGGGATGGAGCCAACCCAGCTTCCCTCAGGAGGGAGTCCCACAGACACTTTTGTGGAGGAGAACAATCATTATTACCCATGAGCCTTCATGTTCAGAAGCTGGATACTGCGGGTTCCCACCTGCTGGGAGTGAATGACCGGGTTGGCCATCGTCCTTGGGCCCTGTGTGTGAGCCTCCAGAAACACTGGTCTGGCCACAGCTGGAAATAAAATGCTGCACTTGACGGCCTAGCTTAGCAAGGCACAACTTACGTCCTCACCTCTTTGTAGATCTAAACCCGCCACTTCTCTGAGGAAAGAATGCCACATCCTCAGCACGTGGCCTAGATTTCTCCTGTAGAGGTGGTGGACAGAGCACCACAACAAAAGGGGAACCAAGCACTGCACCGGCATGCACACTGTAGGCTGTGACATGCTCCCAGCTCGTACGGCAGAAATTGAAACAGAGCAGGCCTGCAAAACAAGTGACCCGCCAAGCTCTACGCAGCCCTCCAGCCTAGTGTTGTGGTCTCCCAGATGCTTCCTACCTCCCCCACCCCCTTGAACAGCAAAATCGGATTTACCAAGCCCCTAGAGCAGTGTTCTCCAACCTTGCTCCGCATGCTGGGAGTTGTAGGCCAAAAGCCTGGGGACCCAAGGTTGGAGAACACTGCCCTAGAGAGTTGCCAGATATGGCTGGTGAGCTACAACCAGCCTGGCTGGTCAAAAGTAGTCCAGGCCTGAAATATTTGGGGGTGGGGTGGGGGTGCACCAGGGAAGAAATACCTCCTCCTCCTCCTCCTTAGTTTATTTCAAACTCACTCTTCTACAGATGTACTTGGAATTGCTAATGGCCAAAGTAAAAAGGAGTAAATCACAATACCTAGGTGTACCCCCCACCCCCGATTGTGGAATACTCTCTCCAGTGAGGTCTGCCTGGTGCCAACATTACCATCTTTTCAAGGCCAGGATAAGACTTTCATCCAATCCCAGGCATTTGACAGAGTATGACTGAGAACCAGTGTGGCATAGCAGTTAGTGTTGGACTGGGACTCGGGAGATCCGGGTTCTAGTCCCCACTCGGCCATGAAGTCCACTGGGTGACTTTGGGTCAGTCACTGACTCTCAGCCTAACCCACCTCAGGGTTGTTGTGAGGAGAAAATGGAGAGGAGGAGGCTTATGTAAGATGCCTTGGGTTCCTTGTAGGAAAAACGGTGGGATATAAATAAAATAAAATAAATAAATAAATATTCAGGGTCCATCTGACTGCCAGTATGGTGTAGTGGTTAGAGTGCTGGACTGGGACTCGTGAGATCCAGGTTTTAGTCCCCACTCGGCCATGAAGCTCACTGGGTGACTTTGGGCCAGTCACTGACTCTCAGCCTAACCTACCTCACGGATATTTGTGAGGAGAAAATGAGGAGCAAAAAAAAGGCAGGATATAAATGTAATAACTAAATAAATAAATATGATAGGCTTCTTAATTTTGTTGCTTTATATTGGGTTGTGCTATTTTATCATTCATTGTTTTTAGCTGATTTAAATTTCTGTATGTTTTTATTTTCGTTGTAAGACAACTTGCATCTTTTTCTTAGGAAGATGTCTAAGAAAGAAGAAGAAGAAGAACAGGAGGATGAGGAAGAGGAAGAAGGAGGTACTTGCAGATGAGGCTTCTACTGTGCAATTGCCTCATTCACGGAACTTGTGTGCCTGTGCGGGGTTTCCAGACATTGTCGTCTTCCCCTGCGGTGTTTGCCCACCGCTTCTTCCGTCTCTGTCCGTACCATACAAAAGCCATTAAGGAGGGAAAGAAGGAATAGCGGCACAATGCCTTTTGATCCGTAGTGATAGGCCTCCTCCGTCTGGAATCACCCTCAGTCACAAACGACCTCCATATTGAGGGGCGTTGTCAAAGGAAATCCTTTTCCTCAGCCTCGGGGGTGGGGGCGGTTACTTATTTCACAGCGTCAGGCTCAGCACAAGCAACAGCAGCCTCTTACCTGATGGCCCTGACCAGCTCGTAGAAAGAATCGTCCACATTGAGGCGAATTTTGGCAGAGGCTTCCATGTATGGGATTCGGTTTTCCCGGGCAAAGCTGAGGGCCTCTTCCTTGGGCACCTGCCAGCAAAAGCAGTGAGTAAGAAACATGAGGGGAGGGGGTAGCTGGGGGTCGGGGCAGGGAATAGGCAAAAGAAAATGGAAGCCAGCGTTGGGCAGTTATAATGTTGGGCTGAGCAGCGTCCCAAATCAAGTGCAGAGTTGCTGAAGGGCCAAAACAGATACTGGGTTGGATCCAGATTCAGTCATACTTAGAGCAGACCCATTGAAATCCATGGGACTTAAGTTAGTCACGACTAACTTAAGTCCCATGGATTTCAATGGGTCTACTCTGAGGACTAAATCTGGATCCAGCCAATTATCTTCAGCAAATGTGTGGGGAGGGGGCATGTCGAGAAAAGAGTTGAGGTGGGGGTGGGTGGGATACAGAATGCCTCCTGGCTGCCAAATCTTCCTCGAAAATGCCACCTCATCAAGGTAATTTTTCTCTCGGCCATTCTCTCTTTTAGTTTTGGAGACTAACGGGGGCGAAAACACACACGCATACCACACAAAAACGATTTAAAATGGCCAGGGAAGAGGCAATTTTCATCTGGGAATGTCCCACTCAGTCCACACATTAGCTTTATGAGGCAAACATGAGGTAAACATGGAGTTGAGAGACCCATACATCCCACGCACATAGCCTGAAGGCACATGAAACAGCCACCTTGCTCAAACTACCTAAGTCAGTCTGGGTCTGATCAATGCCTGGATGGGAGACTGCCTGAGAACCCCATGTATGCCACCTTGAGTTTGAGGATAGAAAAAAGGCAGCTTCTGATTGTAACAAACAAACTGTAACAAATAGTCTCTAAGAACAAGATGTCTATTCTCCCTGGTACGATCTTTTCAACAGCTGGCTGATCAGGCTGACCACCATTTACCCCTGGTCCTCCTCAAAAGCTTTAAAGTCGAGTTCCATGCAGCTACTACGCTCATAAGAGTCACTCAAAATCCAGCCATTTCTGCATGGCTGCCAATTAAAGGAGCCCACTTTTGAACTAGGGCTGCAAGCTTTGTGATTGGTGTGATTAGTCAACTAAAACCTTCGATAACAATACACACCCGAACCACCCCGCCTTCAGAAAGCCAACCACCTCCAGCCATGCAAGTTGCCCTTCAAATATTTCAGACTACAACTCCCATAAGCCCCAGCCAGCATGGGCAATGGTCACGGATTCTGGCTGTTGTAGTCCAAGACATCCACAAGGCACCAAATTGCCTACTCCTGGGCTACCGAAATCACTCTAACCAACACTGAAGTTCTACACATCCCACTGTCTCTGTGGCATCCCATTTCTGGCTTATGTCTTCCATCTGCATAGTCTTTCTCCCTTCAGCTTCTGGCCCTCCTGGAAGCAGAGATTAGAGTGAAAAGACAGAGACTGGGTTCAGACAACATGATAACTCACACTCAAGGGTTGAGTATGAGTTGTTGAAACGTGGGTTATTGTGTTGTCTATACCCAGCTGTGCTAACAAGTCCATACCTTGTTAACCACAAGCAACCCATGAAGAAAACCCATGGTTTGTTGTTGGGTTGTGAACTGTGGGTTGTTCACCATGGTTTGGTATCTCGGCTGCGTTCAGACAACATGATGACCCACGTTTCAACGACAACCCACACTTAACCCATACGCAACCCTTGAGTGTGGGTGATTGTGTTGTCTGAACCCAAGAGACAGCTATTGCTAAATGCTTGGAAACTAGAACTGTAATATTTAATTTCTTCTCTCCCTTTACTGTTCACCATTCAGGAATCTTTTTTTAGAAGTACAGCAGTTTATAAATGTTGTAAAGAAATAACTGCGTAATCGGTTTGATTGATTGATTTTCAAAAACATTTAATCAGCTAAAATAGCACTGCAATGATTGGGGCGGGAGATTTAAAAAAAATTGGGTTGGATCCAGACTTAGTAATCCTTACAGTAGAACCATTGGAATCAATGGGATTGAGATTAATCATGACTAATTTAAGACCAATTGATTTCTATGGGTCTACTCCCAAGTATGACAGGCAGAGGAATCCTATGGAGGAGGGAGAAACTGGGGCAAAGGAACTATCTTTTCCTATGCTCTGCTGGCATGTCCCCCTTTATTTTTATTTGGCCTTTTATGGCCATTTGTTTTTGAGAAAAACTTTTCCCTCCCTTTGCTCCCACAGGGAGGGAAAGAAACTACACCAGCTCCAGGCAGGGCTGATGTAGTTTTTCCCATTCCGGGGCCACGTCTGCAGTGTCTCCCGGTACACCTCCTTTTTGTCCTCTCCAAAAGTTAGAGAAACATTGGTTGCAGACCTTTCTGCAGCTGTACCTAGGAGGCTTGCGAGGTTCCATCTCCCCCTCCAAAGGCAGGCCTCACTGTCCACCCTCGGGAACGGGAATCTGAACAATCCTATGGCCCCTAGAACGAACGCCCAAGGACAACTGGATTGCACCCTGTCTGGATCCAACCCATTACTTTGAATTTAAGCACTACAAGTAAACTGTAGTCGGCAAGCACCAACTTAAAAGAGGTGTTCCCCTTCTTTCACACACAGAAGGGCATGCCTCTAAAACGCTATGACGACACATGTGAATCACCTAAAAACTTCAGAATTCTCATTTCAACTCAAATGCAAATGGAATCTATTTCTTAATGGATTAATCACCTAACATTGTTTCGGGAAGCCTTCCTTGCTGACCAGCCATGGTTTTAATGTTATTTTGTTTTTAATGCATCATTTTTATTCTTTTATCTGTTTTGTCTTTATTGTTCACTGCTCTGGAATCTGTCTAGATACGGAGCGGTATACAAATGGGGAAAATAAATAAATAAAATTCATGTGATTATTCAGCTAAGATTTCTTTAATCAAGTGGCCCTGTTGCAAACTAGAGAGACGCTTGCATGAGCCAGGCCATCAAAAAGAAGCTATGTAAACGAAGTGAGTACCTTAATCTAAATAACATCGGTGGTTTGCTGCTTGACGGGCAGATTGAAAATATTAGTCAGTCTGTATTATGTGCCACAGAGCCCCACCATGTAGAGATGAATACCACGGTGCCCTCCTCACCTGCCGATAAAGGTCCAGGTCAGCCTTATTGCCCACGAGGATCATGGGAAATTCATCACGGTCTTTCACTCGAAGTATCTGAGTATGGAACTTGTTGATCTCGTTGAAACTGTGGTTGAGAGGGAAAGGAGACTGATGAAGGGGACCATTCTCTCAACAAGATGCTCCCTGAGAAAGATACGAGGGCAGAGCAATCCTACGGGGGTCGGGGAGGCAGAAGAACCGCCACTTCCTAAGCTCTGCTGGACTTGTGCTGCCCAGGGCAAAACAAGGGGTTAGAGCAGCTTTGCCCTGCCCACTCCTGTTTTTCTGGCTTTTTTTTGACTGGTTGAAAATTTCCCTCCCATTACTTCCAATGGGAGAGATATTCACTATGCCAGCTTCAGGGGTGGCGTTGCTTTCCCCCTGTTCTGGGAGCATGTCCTGATAATAAGGGGGCTATAGATATGGCAGACCCAAAGTCTCCCTGAATCCACCCGACACACACATGCCCAGAACATCCCCTTTCCCCACCTTATGGCGATTGGAGCAGCGTCTGAGGAGCACCCACAGCAGCAGAAAGCTCTGCTGCTGTCTTGGGAGAACAGCTCCAGGTAGCCCTCCCTCCCTGCCTGTAGAGGGGAAGCGTCATAGTATCCGACAGCCCCTGGGATGGCCTCTCAGGGACCATAGGATTGCATCCTAAATGACTTGGTTAAAAAAAAATATATCTTCCTGGTTGTGAGGGAGTGGAAACATTGAGTGAGGCCTTCTCATGAACAGGAATGTCGCCAATCCAGGATCAAGTCTTTTCTTAACTATATTTATTTATTTATTACAATTCTATACTGCCCAACAGCTGAAGCCCTCTGGGCAGTTCACAACAATTAAGTTCACCGGACAGCCTATGACACGTTACTCTCCATCTCAGTTTTCCCCATCTGTAAAATGGGGATTAGAATGGCCTATTTCACTGTTGTGAGGATGAACAACATAAAGTATGTGGAAGAGGGAGAGAGAAAGGGAGAGAAGGGGGTGTCCAAAAGAGAGAAGGGGGTGTCTGAAATGGAGAGAAAAATGTGTCCCTGCCCACTTTTTGCTCTGGTCCCTCCCACTACTAGCTTCGACCCCGCTCACCTCTGGTACACAGCACCAAGAAAAATGGTTCCTCACCCCTGGGCTAACATTGCAAAGATGCTCAAATGTGAATCCCATGGCTTGGGTCTTACCTGCCACGGTCGTTGATGGCATAGACGAGGAGAAAACCTTCCCCTGTACGCATATACTGCTCTCTCATGGCCCCAAACTCCTCCTGCCCAGCAGTGTCCAGAACTGACAGGTGGGAATTGTAAGAGAAGGAAAGAAGTTTAGATCTGAATCACTCTGAACAAGATGGATGTAACACATGGAGCTGGTATAGTTTAGTGACCAAGAGCAGGGCCAGCTCCAGGTTTGAGGGAGCCCTTCGGCAAAGTGCCCTCTGATGGGCCCACTCCTCTAAAGTGGGTGCCCTCTGGTGGACCCCCCTCTTACTCTGATGAGTCCTGATAGACTTACCAGGTAGCAGATAGTGCTGGGTGGCTGGGAGCTGCCATTTAAATTTCCCACAATGCCTCAGAATCATGTTACACTGGGGGTATTGTGGGAAATTAAAATGGTGGCTCCTAGCCAACTGGCACTGCCTGCCACTCATAGGAAAAATGCTCCACGGGGGCCCCAGGGCAGGTATCAGCAGTAGGTCCTGTTGAAGCTGTTTGAGGATGCTGCATGCTGACACAGGCTGGTTAAGAGTGCAAGCTAAGTTCCTGGTTCAAATCTCACCACTGCCACAAATTCACTAGAGCTGCAATCCTATACCAGTTACCTGGGAATAAGCCCCATTAAATTCAATGGGATTTACTTCTGAGTAAACATGTATAGGATTGCACTGTAGTGGCTTAGGCAAATCACAGTATACCTCAGCTTCTGCACTTTATCTTCAATAATGTTGTTCTAGCTTACAGGGTTGTTGTAAAGATATAGAGGTAATAATGCGTTTTGAGCACTTAAAAGAGCATATGGATGCAAAGTGTTAGATCTACAGCATCCTTCAATATGCCTGTAACGCCCCCCCCTTACATAGAACTGGTCTAAAAATGCAACAGAATGAGACGGTAGAGTAGACTGTTCCACTTCACGCTACAAGTGAGAAACACCATTCTTGAATGCTCCCTGACATTAAAAACAACTCCCTGCAAGTAAGAAACACCAGCAACCTTATCACTGCAGGGAGAACGTTCCAGCCCCGTCTTTTGCAGTGCTTGTGTGTGTGTGTTTTAATTTACACAGACTGACTTTGACTGTATTGCTTAAAACCATAGGTTACCGTGATAAAACTTATTTAAACATATTAAACATAGCATAAGCCACCTCAATATAAAAACAGCACTAAAACAGTAAAACATGATTGTACATACATAAACAGTTAGCTACATAATATAACATAACATCATATCGCCCTTCCCTATGTTTTTTGATACTTAATATGAATTTTCTTTGCTGCCAAGGCAAATTTCGCTAGTTGATTAGTAATGAATACATCATTACCCACAAGCAGCATACATATCTGATCCAGAGGGGATCTATCTGACAGAGATTGAAGAATACTAGCGAGAAATCTATGTCTGGGATGCTCATATAAAGGACAGCTTAGTAAATATTTTTTACTAAGCTGTCCTTTATATTGTTGTTGTTTTTACATCAGGGGACATTCAGAAATGATATCTTTTACCCGGAGTCCAAAGCGGTACAGTGACAAGGCCATCAACACGGTGGTACCAGCCATCATTAAAGTGGTACCCGGAGTCCAAAGTGGTACAGTGACAAGGCTATCAACACGGGTGTGCTTTCGACAGTGACCATCAGCCCAGGCCAAACACTTATCTCCCACACTCCTTTATAACACATTGCTCCCAAATTCCTTTATGGCTCCCTTGCAACCAACAAATCCTCCCAGGCCGTCCGCCCTTAATGCAGGTATCCTTGGGTAAATCTGCTGTCCAGTGGAATGATGTTGTCAGGAAAGGACAGCTTGCGGCGAGTTTGTTGTGATCAAGCGCTCGAAAAAGTTGGGCTTGTTTCAGTTCTCTTAATCATACTCTCAGTTTCACATCACATCGCCCCAGAGCATCCTTCTCTTTGGGGCAAGGGTGGGCAGGCTTCAGGCTTGTCAGATCTACTTCGTTTTGTTTTTTTCCAAGAAACCCAAAATCCACCAACTAGAGCCAGGTGTGCAAGATGCATATACTTAGAACAGGGGTGGGGAAACACAGGCCTGGGGTCCTCTTGGGTTCCCCAGAAGACCACGCACCCTTCTCCTGGCCTCCCTCCCCCCAACCACCTATCATTTGGTGGTTTCCCAGCTTTTGTGCAGTTCCCCCCCCCCCCATTTTGAAAGGTTGAAATGCCTCTCTTAAGGCTTAGTTACTTGCAGGAAGAGCTTTAAGCTAAATACCCTGCCATTTTTTGTATGTTGCCCCCCCCCTTTTCGCCTCTGGCACCGCCACCCACTGGGATGTGGCCCCCGAGAGAGCTTCTCTGAAATTGAATTTGGCCCTCAGGCTTAAAGAGGTTCCCCACCCCTGGCTTAGAATGGAAGAACAGGGTGCCTCTGAGCACATTCTGAACCTAGAAATTTATTATCAGCTCTAGAACTGAACTGAGCTCACAGACCATTCATGTAAAATTGAGCAGGGGGTTGGACTCGATGGCCTTGTAGGCCCTTTCCAACTCTATGATCTATAAATCTATGAATCTATAAAAAGCCTGCTCTTGGTTACTCCAAGCTTTCTGCATCTTAGCAGCCTAATTTTGGTGGGGGCGGAAGTCATTTTGTTGTCGCCGTTGTTCTTAAACAACTGGGAGTCAGAAACCTTTGATTACAAAATCTACCTTCAGCCCAGCCCTGGTTTATTATTTGTTATTATTTTTATTAGTACATGTATATCCCACCTTTTTTCCTCTTGCAAGGAACCCATGCTCCTCCTCTGCTCCATTTTCTCCTCACAACAACCCTGTGAGGTAGGCTAGGCTGAGAGTCAGCGACTGGCCCAAAGTCACCCAGTGAGCTGCATGGCCGAGTGGGGACTAGAACCCGGATCACCTGAAACCCAGTCCAACACTCTCACCACTACATCACACTGGCTCTGTGGTTTATGGGTGTATTCTATTTCGGTCCAGCCACTGCCAACTTCACCTCCCGCCCCCCCCCGCCCCCAGTTTGCCTGTCTTCTTCTGCTGCTGCTGCTGCTTCTGAACTAGCAACCACTTGTCCCACAATCAGCATGGCCCTCATCACTGAAGGGAGGGCAATGCAGATGGAGAAAGCGTAATAATGCTTCCTCCCACAACGCTGTGGTCACGGCACAACCCTCACACGAGTGATACCAGGAAGGAAGTAACACACCGCATATATGCTAGGATCACTTTCCCTCAACCCTTCGCCAATCCCAATACATTTGTGTGCCGCCTCCACTGCACCTAAGCGAAGATGTCAGCCTGCCAATACTCACTGTCCAGCCGAGTTGGGGTGCCATCGATGTTGCAGATCTTGGTGTACGAGTCCTCGATGGTGGGGTCATAGTCAGAGACAAAATATGACTGAAAAGGGGAGGGGGGGAAAGGATGTTAAGGATGCTAGAAAAGCTGAGCTTGCTACTGCTTGCAGCAAAAACAGGAAACCCAACTCCCAGTCTTGCTCATGAGAACCGAAGATTCTTAGCACGAGAGTTCCCTTGGACCTCTGCCTGCCATAAGATCTCCCCACACTCTGCTGCACAACCCGTAGGTTCCACTTCTCTCCTTCTCTGAAGGATGCAAGGGTTGCCTTGCTGGATCCGGCCAAAGGTCATATGGTCAGGACTAGCCCGAGACATTTTGCTGCCTGAGATGGAATAATTCCACAACTTTCCCCAACCTTCAGGAAAGTTGGACTGCAGCACCCATCAGCCCCAGCCAGCATGGTGGTGAGTGCTCAGGGATGAGGTGAGTCGGAGTCCAACAACATCTGGAGGGCCACAGGTTCCCCACCTCTGCTCTACAGTCTCAGGCAGGGGTCCTTCCCAGTCCTGTCACCACAGAGCCTTTAACTGGAGATGCCATCCAACCCAGTGTCCTGTTTCTGAGAGTGGGCCAGACAGATGCCTCTGGAAAGCTCACAAGCAGAGCACGATGCTGATGGCCATCTCTGTTGTTCCACTGGTCTTATCACCCCACTCCCTAGTTCCTGCCTTCTCCACGCCAACTGACTGCCACCTTTCCAACCCATCTGTGCCAGTGATCCCCCATCACCTGGCTCCCAATAAGCCGCTGGAGAGGGAGTAGGCAACTTAGGGGCCTTCCAGATGTTTTGGACGATAGTCCCCATAAGCCCTGCCCATTGGCCATGCTGGCTAGGGCTGATGGATCTGGAGGAGGATGGATTTGCAGTCTGAGAAAATCAGATTTGAGCAGTAACTCCCCACAGCCCTTCTCCGTTTATCAGGACGCCCCTGATTCCGATGCCAAAAGCGCTGCCTCCTTCTCTCCAACCCGGGGCGGGGGCGGGGGAGAGCGGCGGAATGGGGCTGGCTTAGAAGTCCCTGCCTCCGCCGCGAGAGAAAACAAACGCCCCGATCCTATGCACGTTTACTCGGAAAAGAGCGCCAATATCCTCCACGGGGCTTACTCCGAAGTAAGTGTGCAACAATCCTCGTTAAGCAGCCAACGTTGCTAAAAGTCAGGCACGCTGAAGTTGGAAATTTCCTAGTAAACTTAACTTGCAATCGTGTGTGTGTGTGTGTGTGTTGTTTTAAATGCACGGGACCAGTTTCGTTTTCACACACGTACACGCGCACCGCCGCCCTGTCACACTGGAACACGAATCTCCACGAAAACAGGCGAGGGACGTTGTTGCCCCGGGCTGTCCCCGCCCCTGCCAGCCCGGCCGCCCGCGCCCTCACCGGCTTAGACCTACCTGGATGAACTGAATAGTTAAGGCGCTCTTGCCCACGCCGCCTCCCCCGACCACCACCAGCTTATATTTCTCCAGCGGCGCCGCGCCTTCGTTGGGATTCATCATAGTTAGTAGTGGACGGGGGGTGGGGGGTGGGGATCGGATCGAGGAAGTCAAAAGCCCCCAAGTCCTGCCGCGACCATCGCCCTCCGCCACCCTCCCACCCCAAAAAATATGGCTGAGATCCGGGCTGGGCCCACTTAATACGAATCGGCGCTCCGACAACCGAAGCGCACCGATTCCCAGCCGCTCCGCTTCCCTATTTGGCCAGCGGGAGCCGCTACGGGGCGGGTCCCACGTCCGGAACAAGCTCCTCGGGCCTCACGCACTCCTCCCACGCCCCGGGGGTGGCCCGCCCCGTCGCTAGTGGCGGAGGGAGGTTCCGCGGGATCGGGAGGGACGCTGCCCTCGGTTGTGCTCTCCGTTGCCGGGTTGTGTGTGTGTGTGTGTGCGTGCGCGGCGGCGAGGCGGATGGGTTAGGGGCACCCTTGACAAGCTCTAAACACCCCCTCCCCAAAAATGAGAGGCCGCGAACGAGATCAGGTTGAAAAGATACAACCCCGAGATGCTGAAAGACGAAGACTCGACGTAAGCCAGAAGTGGCGGGGAAGCTGGAGCCGGGTCCATGGCAGGAACTAGTCGCCCGTCGCCCTTAGGAGGGACACGCAGGCTCCCACGTGGCGGCGGCGGCCTCTGTGGGTTTCTAGAGTAGCCTTCTCCAACCTTGTTCCCGCCAGATGTGTTGGACTGCAACTCCCATCATCCTGGCTGGGGTTGATGGGAGTTACAGTACAATACATGGGGAGGGCGCCAAGATTTCTCTGCGGATCAGGGAACCTTCCCTGGGGGAGCTCACAGAGTTTGCACCCTGGATCCCCTGGAATGAGGAAGAAGAGGTCTTGGGAGCCAGGCGAGAATCGGATAGACTCCAGCCTTCCCCAAACTGGTGCCCTCCCGAGGTTTTGGACTTCAGTTCCCATCAGCATGGCCAGTGGTCAGGGATTCTGGGGGCTGTAGTCTGAGACATGTGGAGGTCACCAGGTTGGGGGAAGACTGGGATAGACCAATGAGGCCTGATCCTACACACGTTTACTTGGAGGTGCATTCCACTACCAGAGTTCAACTGCATGGCCTGGCATGGGACTTACTCAAAACTCCGAGTCAATGTGCATAGACTTCAAACCGTAACTCCTTAGAATAGTGTGTGTGCCTAGGTCTCGCCTGCTAATTCTTCCCTTTCCTTTCCCTCTGGACTCTGGAGGGACACTAGGACCCAGTGCTTAGCCTGGGTGCAGGGTGAGGGTGGAGGGCCATGAGCTCACCACCACCACATTCCTTTCATGTGTTGTGTGAAGGAAGTTGAGGCACCACCCACTGCTTGTTCCCTCCCCCACTCTTCCCCCCCCCCCCCTGCCTCCTTGCCATGTGTACAGTGTAGGTTAGGAGATCAGTGGAATGCCTCCCTCACTGATTTAGCTGTGGCATGTGGTTCTAGCTCAAGAGCTAAACTTTTTCTACAGATGTGTGGAAAAAAACAGCAGCGTTCATCTGGGAAGCAAACAATAGTAGATCCATTGAGCCTGGGTTGGTACAAAGGCCTGCTGCACAGAAATATTTCATTAGCAGTGTTGCCTGACAGTGCCGGCCCCAGGTTTTGGAGGGCCCTTGGGCAAGACACCCTCAATGGGGGCCCCTCCCTCAATGATTCTACCTTTTAAATTTTATTTATTTATTTAATACATTTGTGAAGAAAAGAGCCTCTAGGGGTTCCTGCACACGCACACTCACACACACACACACACACACACCTCATGTGTGAACCGGCTGGGGGGGTGGGGGGTGCATAGTTCCTCTGGATGGCGCCTGACAGTCCTGAAAAGCCGGTCTATGTCTTTGGTCGTGGCGTGGTTGCTGTGGATCAATGGCGGCAAGCTACATCGAGGTCCAAGCCTTCGGGCTGACCTCAGGATCTGGCCCCAGGTAGCTCCTGGTGAAATTAGCTGAATGAGGGCTTTGGCAAAGGCAAGCCTTGTGGAGGGCTACCCATCTCGGACCTTAGGGTAGGTGTGGTAGTCTCCTCAGGCGGCAGGGCTGTGTTGAAATCAACCCTGAAGAGAACTGGCCCCCAGGTAACTAGCTGTGTGCCTGGGAGATATAAAGAATCAGGTTTTGTTATTTTGCAGCTCTACTGTCTGTGTACCAAAGCGTCTCTCTATTTTTGTGTCCTTCCCTCATTTCCCAACTTTTGTTGTAATATGCTACCTGATTAAACCTTCTTGGGTTTTTTACCCCACATGGCGTTTGTGGATTGCTCTGTTGGTTCAGCTCTAAATCCAGGTTATAGTCAAAGGCAAGTCCCTGAACAGAGATTCAAGTAGGATTGCAGACAGCTGAGGCTGGCAGTCTGGTACCTTGAGATCTCTGGGGGTCTTGGGTCCTTTGGGTAGGAAAGGGTGGGTTATGGCGGGTCAGCCAGCCCCCCTTCCTCCACAACATTTTTATACCGCCCAATAGCTGAGGCTCTCTGGGTGGTTTACAACAGTTAAAATCATAAAATAAAATATAAAATTTAAAACCACAGATTAAAAACAAACAGCAGAGCTAGCAGCAGCAGTTACAATAACGGAATTAAAAACAATTACATGATTAAAATGCCTGGGAGAACAGAAAGGTCTTCACCTGGCGCCGGAAAGAATACAAAGTAGGCACCAGGCGAACCTCTTTGGGGAGCTCATTCCATAACCGGAGTGCCACAGCAGAAAAGGCCCTCCTCCTGGTAGCCACCTGCCTCACTTTCTTTGGCAGGGGCTCTCGGAGAAGGACCGCTGATGCAGATCTTAGTGTCCGGGCAGGTACATATGGGAGGAGACGATCCTTCAGATACCCTGGCCCCAAGCCATTTAGGGCTTTAAATGTTAGCACAGCACTTTGAATCGGCCCGGAAACAGACTGGCAGCCAGTGCAGATGAGAAAGCACTGGCATAATATGTTCTCGTCGGCCAGTCCCGGTTAATAATCTCGCTGCCCTATTTTGGACCAGCTGAAGTTTCCGGACCATTTTCAAAGGCAGCCCCACGTATAATGCATTGCAGTAATCCAAACGAGATTTCACTGCCATTGTCAGCAGCTGCTATTGCTACTCATCCTCTCATCATTGCCACCGCTTGCTTGTTGGCTTGCTTGGCAGGCAGGGAGCAAGGAGGCAGTGGCATCTGCTCCTCACCACCACCATTGTCTGGCCAGAGCGAGGGGTCGGTGAACAAGCAGGTTGCAATGGTGAAGAGGAGGAGCAACTCCAGGGGACTCTTGTCAGTGGGTCCCTGCTGGGGTGTGGGGCCTCGGCAGGTGCCCGGCTATGCCTACTCTTTACACTGGCCCTGCTGCCTGATAACAGTGGGAAAAGTTGCAAAAGAAGGTCCCCTTGCAGTGGTGCAGGGGCTCTGCAACCCAGCCCCTCCCCCAAATGATCACACAGAGAGCAGCAGGTGATGGGGGCAGCGGCAAACAGGCACGGTATCAGCATCCAGTCTGACATGGACACGTTGGGGCCCACCCAAGTTGAAACTGATCCTCACAGCATCCAGCTGGGCATGTACTGTATATGGTTACAGATGCTCTTTTTATTATTATTTTTAAACTTCAAATATATATTGATTTTATTATTTATTATTTTATTTATATCCGACCTTTTCTCTCTTGCAAGAAACCCAAGGCTGCTTACATGATCTTCCTCCTCCTCCTCTCCATTTTCTCCTCACAACAACCCTGTGGGGTAGGTTAGGCTGAGAGTCAGTGACTGGCCCAGAGTCACCCAGGGAGCTTCATGGCCGAGTGGGGACTAGAACCCAGATTTCCCCAGTCCCAGGCCAACACTCTTAACCACTACGCCACACTGGCGCTCATGTAGAAAATACTATCCTTTACTACAGCAAAATAGTGCTTATTCCCCCAAAATGTGTTTAGCATCAGCTATCAGGGCAGCAAAAGTAAACTGCATTCCATTCCTGTAGTCATGATTTAGGTGAGTTTACAATGTGAAACTGCACACGCCCAGAGTATATCCTTTTTATCAAACACATTTTCTTTCTTTTTGACTCTACCATATCAGGAATGCAGAAGCAGTTGTAAGGCATGGAATGGCAGGGGGTGGGGAGAAGAGATGTGTTAGTTGTGTCCCTTCACAACTGAAGTAATACCCATGGCTGTCTAAAGGCCCCCTCCCGGCATTAAGACCATTAAGTCCAGGGTCTAAAATTATCTAGCTGCACCACTGAACACTTGCTTCCAATGCAGCATCCTAGGACCTAGAGCACAAATTGCAAGCTGAAACTGCCAGGTCACGAACTTTGTGGTTACTGTTATCTTTTTATTTATGAGTGGAAACATCAGAAGTAAAAGTAACATAGCACAGTGAGTGGCGACTGACAGTCAAGATATAAATGGAATATACACAGCAACCTCTTTGGCCCTCAAGGGCTGTACGCAGTGTCGGGCGGTGGGGCAGAGGCTGCACACATGCTTGCCCACACATGCTCTGCCCCCCCCCCAACCTACCCACATTTCCACATGCAGGGACAGGGAGGTTTAAACCTCCATGTTGAGCTCAGGGGATTGGATTGCTGGGGGAGAGAGTTTAAACCCTCTTTCCCCCCTCCCAGTGATCCTGCTATTAGCAGCAGGGAGACAGTAATCTGTTGCCCACCCCCCACCCCCAGCTGATGGCTGATCAGCTGGGCAGTGGGGAAAAGTGGGCAGGCCACACAGAGGGCAGCCAAGGGTGGCATGTGGCTGGCAGTTTGCCCACATGTGGTTTACACAGTCAAGAGTTGGGGATGTTGCGAGGCCCAGAATTCTAAGCCCTCAAAGGGTGTGGCGGTGTGGCTAAGTGAGGAGCTACGGCTGCAATCCTAGGCACATTTACTTGGGAAGAAGTCCTACTGAACTCTGGGACTTACTTCAAAGTAAACATGCACAGTATCAGGCGTGAACCAGTGGTAGGTTGTGTTTTTTTAAAGAAAGGCTGACAAGATGGACGTTAAGCACGCTGCTGATGCCAAACTCCAGTTGTCTACATAATCTTGCTTAATAGCCTCTTGTACACACAGAATTAGAAAGTGTACGGCAGCCCCTTATAGGGAAGGTCTTTGGGAGATGAAACAAGCAGTTGCTCTTTGCTTTCCTCTGTGCTCACCCCCTCTAGGACAGTGTTCTCCAACCTTGGGTCCCCAGATGTTTTTGGCCTACAACTCCCAGCATGCCCCAGCCGCTGGGAGTTGTAGGCCAAAAACATCTGGGGACCCAAGGTTGGAGAACACTGCTCTAGGAAATGAGTTGAAACAAGCCAAATCACTTGAGAGCAATCCTGCAAATGTCTGCAAGCCACCGCCAGCAGCCTGTCATGATCAACGGTACTGGAAGACTGCAGAAAAATCTAACCGACTCCATGGGGTGAAATTGCTGGTAGCTTTCCTTAGGTGGAGATCATCAACCAAGAGCCATATGCAGGGTGAAAGCAGAAAACTGATGGCATTCAGGAGATTAGAGGAGATCTGCACTCTCACCTTGCCCAGAAAGAGAAGTGTTGAAAACTTGACAGCTGGAGAGGAAACTCTGCATCCAGGTTTCATTTTGTAAATCAGGGCCAAATGACCAGTTTGATGCATATAGAACAACTACTTCAGGACAGGGTGCCAGATGGCAGGGTGCCTGGTTTACAAATATTATCCCATCTTTCCCCCAAGCAGCCCTGGATAGTGTACATCGTTCTTCCCCTACTTCCTATTTTCATAGTTACAACCACCGTGTGAGGTAAGTTAGGCTGAAATATAGTGACTGGCCCAAGGGAGTGAGAATTTGAACCCGTGTTTTCTCAGTTCCAGTTTGACACTGACCACTACACCGACACTCAGTGAGGCCTCAATAAACCCAGCCAGCGAAGATTCCAACCTTTCGCTAACTAGGAATGGTCATGAGTCAAGTTTCCCCAGGGGTTGCTCTCATGGGGCCCAGGCACGCCCTCTGCTTTGGCAGGCCAGACAAATGGAAACCGGTTGAAATAAACGGGATAAGACTGAGCTTCCAGTGTCTGAAACTGTATTTGTCTATTCCCCCACACCAAGGACAAGTGTGCTCAATAGACAGACACAACCTCCTGGAGGCATGGAGAATTTGTCTGAACTTGATCATTCTGGAAGTGGGGCTGCTATGTAAAAGCAGAATCCAACCCTGCCACAAACACTCCTCTCTCACGCAGAGAGGAGATACCTCTCCTGAACCCGTGCCCCCTTCCACCCCACCCCCACACCCACCATAGTGGTCACAGTTGTCCTCATTCACACCTCATAAAATAGCTAAATAACATCCCTCTAGTGCTGCAGTGATATTTCCGCCCAAGCAGATGCTCCATCTTATAACAGTCCTTTTGCTTACTGGTCCATGTAGGGATGTTGAAGAGTCCTTGGTCTCGAGTCACGAGTCGAGTCTCGAGTCCCATTAAAAATATTGGGACTCGAGTCCGAGTTGAGTCAGAGGGGGGACTCAGTCCGACTCACGAGTTGAGTCCTCGAGTCCGAGTCCCCATCCCTGGGTCCATGTAAGACTGGAGCAGGTTGCATCTCTGCCTTCTCTGAGCTGCAGGCGGGATCTTTCATCCCACTTATTACGACAACATTAAATTACTCTGGTTAATCTCAGACTGTTTTTAAAGATAATTAATTTGTAGGATATTAAATTCAATTGATGGGTTTATCTGGCTTTTTAGGTGTTCTTCCACGGCGATCTTCTGTTATACTGTATTCATCTTAATTGTTACTGTTTCAGAATTGAACTACTTTCAGAGGTTAAATGTCTAAAAAGCGGTATTTAGGGTGCAATCCCATGCATATTTAGGCGGTGGGGGGGGGAAGTCCTACAACTCCCACAGTTCCCCAGCCAGCATGGCTGGCTGGGGAATGCTGGGAGTTGTAGGACTCCCCCCCCCCTAAACAAGCATAGGATTGCATTCTTAAAACACTTCAAATAAATAAATGAGAATCATTTAAAGAACATTTTGTTTGATTAAAAAGGCACATACACCAATTAATCAGGCAGTTTTTTTTTTTTTTTAATTTAAAGGTCATTTTAAAAAATGGCATGAAAGAGTGTGCAAGCTTTTGAGAATTTTTCATCAGTGTTCTCCAACCTACAAAACTGGGGCATGCTGGGAGTTGTAGGCCAAAAACATCTGGGGACCCAAAGTTGGAGAACACTGGGCTAGATTGTAGAAAAAGCAGGGCGTGGGGAAAAACAAAAAAGTACAAAGATTAGACCAGATGTTGTGGCCATGAGCTCTGCAGTTTAGGCTCAGTTTCAAGATGGAGATTACTGAGTGAATCATCGTCACTGATAGGTGTTGCAGGTATCAGATTACACCTGGTATTCTGGGACAAAGAAGCAATGGCTGACCCCCTTTTCTGAAAACAGAACAGGCCAGCTGTAGCTCAGAGTTGTCTCTTGCCTTAGGCGAAAGGCACAGATTCCTGGGGCCGCAGAAGTATAGAGAAGCATGACACTCTTTATATCCGGAGACTATCGAGAACTATTGTTTTAAGCATATGGAATTTCATGCAAATTTAACTGATTAATTAGTAAATCAAGAACCATAGGATTAATTGATTAAGATTTATTTAATCAGGTTTGGGACCAAGTTATTGCCCATGTTGCAGGGCTGAACTCGGGACACTGAAAATAAGTTCTGAGATTGAGTCTTGCCTCTGATGAAGCCCCGCACAAATATACACTCCTTTATTCCTGCTCTGTAAAACTACAGTAGAGTTCGTATGCAATTAAAGCTATGTACAGCGCACCAAATAGTCTGACATGAACTTTTCCTCTAGATTTTGGACCATTGGGATAGTGGCAAGATTCAGAGCTCCAAAGAATTTGGAAAGAACTGAATGTGTACAAGAAGCAGGAGGGCATTGGGATTGTCCTGGATAATTGTGCCATATGTATTGGGCCAGGGAGGGGGTGTCAATTTGACTGTTGGCTGACTGCAGCTCCCTAATGAACAACTAGCTTTATGGAGGGACTATGTTGAGGGGGGAGCTGCTGGAGGATGTCGGGCCAAGATTTGGTCCAGTTTCCCATAATGAACTGCCAGCAAGTTCCCTTGCCACAGCTGTTGTTCCCATTGCACACCCCAATGGTAACCCCAGTGTTTCCTGGAGGAAAATAAGGACACCCTGTGACTGTGTATTTGGATGCTTGCTGTTCACTTATTCTGCAACAGCCTATCTGACGTTGGCTTTTGAAGCAGGGAATCTATCCCGATAGGCCGGGGTTAATGGGGTGGGGTGGGAATGGATGGCAAGCTATGCATTCAGGATTTATGTGCATGCATGCACATGCACCGGCATCAAGATGAAACTTTTAAGGCGCAATCTTATGCATCTTTAGACAGAAAAAAAGTCCTACAACTCCCAGCATTCCCCAGCCAGCATGGCTGGCTGGGGGATGCTGGGAGTTGTAGGACTTTATTTTCCTGTCTAAATATGCACAGGATAGCACCCTTAGAGACTTGGTGTGTGTGTGTGCTGAAATGGGGAAAATTGTGTTTTTTTTAGTGATTTTATTAGAAATAAGGGGGTGATTGTTAGAAATGGGTGGGTTATAAAAATTGTGTACGTGTGTGTGTGAGTTGGGTATAGTTTGTAAGCCTGATGGTAGGGCCTGTCCCCCTCTCTCTCTTTATTGATGTAAGCCGCTTTGGGAAACAATAATTATCTGAAAAGTGGGATAAAAATGCACTAAAGGCGCAATCCTGTGTATGTTTTGACCAAAAAAAAGTCCTACAACTCCCAGCATGATTCAGCTAGCATGGCTGGCTAAGGAATGCTGGGAGTTGTAGGACTTTTTTTGTCTAAACGTATAGGATTTAGCCCTGAATAAATAAATACGTTACGTTTTCATAAGGCAGAAAAATCTCTAGTGCATATTTGTAGAGGTTAATTAGGGTGGCCACATGCCCTCCTTTACAGAGGACAGTCCTCTGTATGAAGGGCTGTCAGAAGACAGTCCTCTACTTGAAGGTGTCCTCAGTTTTAAGGGCTGTCCATTCCAAATCCAGTTTAAAGATAAAGAACTGTGGAGAAAGCCAACCTAAGCCCCCTGCCTGACACACACACACTCACCAAGGAGGGGGGAAGGAGACCCCGGCGGGGGGGGGCAGCCAGTCTCCACAGATGCCAAAGGAGACAAACAACATCTGCATAGAATCACCCCAGGGGGGAAGGCAGGAAGCATCCCCAGGTTTGTCAATGCTCTCACATATCAGCCCCTTCTACATAAGACTTGAATACCTCTCCAGAGGAGACACTCCGGCACCCCTAAGAAATGGCCACTCAAAACCATAGGATGGGACCATTAAGCAAGTGGCTTCAAAGGGACCCCATCCCACGGGGGGGGGGAGGGCGTCACCCCACCTGACCCAAAAGGCCGCCCCTCAGGGAGGATGTCAACCCACCTGATCACGGAGGGAGGGGCTACCTGAAACACCAAGGTATAAAACACCCTGCACATGGGAACTGAAACGGGATCAGCAATCTTGCCCATGCCTGGGGTAAGGGAACGAAGGATCGGCAACCCCGGGTAGCAGCACCCGGCGCGCTCCAGCTAGCTGGAATCACTGGCCGCTTGGGTTGACCGGACCCCCGGGAAACCAAGCTGAAATCACTCACAAGCTGCTTGGGTAGACTGGGCCTCCGCCGGGAACCCAGCTAGCCGCTTGGGTAGACCGGGCCTCCGCCGGGAACCCAGCTAGCCGTGTGCGGTTGACCGGACCCCCGGGAAACCAAGCTGAAATCACTCACAAGCCGCTTGGGTAGACCGGGCCTCCGCCGGGAACCCAGCTAGCAGCGTGCGGTTGACTGGGCCTCTGCCGGGACCCGAGCTGAACTAACTAGCTGAGAGCCCTGAAATCACGGTGACCTTGAGACTTCTTGCTTGCTACTTTGTACCGTACTGATAAGCTGTATTGCTGGCGTGGGTCTGAGTTTGTGAAGGTAATTTTGTAAATAAACTTGTTTTCTAAAAGATACTTTTGTGGCTATAAGTTATCCCTTTGTTCTGGACTGAGGGTGAGGTGCTGGGGACCTCGGAGAAGGCCCGCCCCAAGACTCGCTACCCCCTTAGCATTGAACCCGCGCAGAAGACCAGGTTGTCGGTCTTCCACTAGAACCACCAGGAAAGGCAGGGGTCTTGAAGTTGCCTATCAAGTTAGCACCTGGCCAGCAGACTGGGCAGACCTATAGGTCACATATAGCTTTCCCCATTATGATGAGATGTATCACTTTTCTGTTTGAATAGTATTTCTAAATTTGCATCTATCCATATAAATTAGCATATGCAAAATTTATGCAAATCTGCACAGGCTTTTGTTCTCTTTTTCAATAGGGCTGGCTTGGTGAATAAAGACAATTGGACCATATGCATCTGCTGTGTCTGGAAAGCCTTCAGAAAAGCAGCAGCTGCAGCTAGAGACAGAAGACGTGTAATTTTTAGAGCAGCCAAGAGGCACAAAAGAGGGTTGCTAAGGTTTGAATGCCAAGCATTGCCCACAAGTGCTTGCAAGATGTGCCTGCCTGGACTAGGGCATTTGGGGAATGTGATTTTGTTCTGTTTAAAAAGTGTGACATCATTGCAGAGGATTTCCTCCCCCAGAAATATATATATTTTTAATGTATTTATTGTATAAAGACATGTGACAGGCCCACCGCGCTTGGGCGGGACCAAAGCTCAAAACTATCCCTCAGCGTGTTCATGATGTCATCAAGAAGTGACGGCTTCCTCCTATGATTACATGTCCTTTTCTTATCTCTATGGTTACGACATTGCTGCTGGGTACGGGCTGGGCTATTCCGCTTTGCCCCACCCTGAAAGCCTCCACATACAAAAAACTACATCTCCCACAATGCCTAAGAGCTAACCCATTGCAAGGCATTGTGGGATAGGCCGGGGTCTACGGGAGCGGTTGATTGGAATCTCGGCTCGATAATCTGGTCCTGCTGGAGCTTGTCCAGTCGAAAACTGCACTCCTCCATTATGCCAATTAGCGGCATGTCGAGAGTTCAATATTGGTCAAATGAGGTCGGAGAGCCCGGAAACAGGCTGCTCTATGGGCTGGAGCTCGCACAAAGAGATATACAGCATTCCAAGCACCTCAGACAGCTCTCATTTCCGGTTCGCATTAGACTCCTCCATGTGCGGGGCAAGAGTGCTGAAGCTATCGCAGGGGGTGGGGAACGCATGGCTCCCCAGATGTTGCTGGACTTCAGCTCCCATCATCCCTGAGCAGTGGTAATGCTGCTGTGCCTGCTGCGAGTTGCAGTCCAACATCTGGAGACCCACACGTTCCCTACCGCTGGGCATAGAAGATAAGAGTTGGCCTACAGTATATAGGGGTTTAATCTGTTTTGCTTTTAAATGTTACATAGATTATAAGCATGTTCGAAATTGAACTGTTCCCGCCTCGTCTCCAGCCAACCAACCGGGGTAAATGAAAGCAACACTTCAGCCCTACTTTGGATTATAGGATTTGCCAGAGAGAGAAAATAGGGATCGTAACTGGGCATTTAGAAGAATCAGGAAGAAGCCCATACTTGATTTGAGACACCCTATAGTCCGATCTGGTGCAGATTAACTCAGAAATAGATCCATTGAATCCAATGTGCCCAACTCCCAGGCACAGAGGTAGGGAACATGTAGCCATCCGATGATGGAATCTAGTTCCCATCATCCCTAATCCACTGGCCCTAACCAAGCTGGCTGGGGCTGATGGGAGCTGCAGTCCAACAGTATCTGGGGGGGGGGCATACGTTTCCTCCCCAACCATAAACGCGTATAAATGTGTTACATGAAACTCTGTTGTTTATACTCTCACGTGCACGAGAATGTATTGGAAATATGCTTTGACATTTCAGATACAGTTGTTGGCTTCAACTGGAGAAACCACCTGCCTGTGCCTTTAAAAGGCAGAAATCCAACATATCCTCTACTAGATCTATATCCGACACATCCACCGCTATATCTGCAGGGGGTTCTACCAGTTGAGTTTCTGCCTGTCATAAGCCTTTAAAGGTGTGGGAGTGTTCTCCCTCCTACTCTTTTTGAAGCCTGCATAGCTTGCTTTCTGACTTTCGGAGGGGGGTGGGTTGAGGATACGATACTTGCAAAGTACTGCTACAAAGCCTAGAAAAGCAGCGGGTCAAGCCTGTAACTAACTGCATCATTAAAGTCGGTAGAATTGCTGCTTTTCAGGAGGCATTTTGAAAACACAGAAGTCTTGTCTTATGGGACCGGTAGCGTGAACTCCGACAGAAAACACACACACACCATGTTTCATTTCTTTTATACATTTAGAGGGCAGAGGGTATAACTTTTTCAAAGCATTGCAACGAAACCTGCTCCCGTATTGCCACCGCTCTTGCCCCGCACATGGAGCATTCTACAAATTGCCACATTGAACTAGATATCTTACCAGAGAACCATTTATGACTGTAGCCCCTTGGTCTCGCATGGCACTGCGGGAGTGGCCCTCCTCATACAGGCCCGTCGGTAGCACGACACATTCAGCACTACATCTCCCATCGCGCCGTGCGCTCCGTTTCCAAGACGCTTCTAGGCATCCTGGTAGTTGTAGTACTGTCTACTCCATCCTCGAAAAAGAATGCCGCGGATGGGGACTGCATCTCCCAGAATGCCGCTGGCCTCTTTTGCCCCGCCCTTCTCGGCCGCCCTCCCCGCAGTAGGGCCGAGCGGAGTAAAATGGCTGCCGCAGAGGCCGGGCCCGGACAGTATCGGCGGCAGCGGCCGCGCCTCCTCCTCTTGTGCTAAAGTGGGCGGGCGGAAGGGCCTAGCTTCCCGGTGGAGCCGGGTAATTATGGCAACTGTTTGGGAGGGCTGTTGTTTAAAAGGGTCGATATTGTGGCCAGGATTGGGACTGCAGACAGTGTTAATATGAGTGGGGGTGGGGGATGAATATTAGGTGTACGCAGTGCAGGGGCGAAAGGTAAAAAAAAAAAGACGGGGGATATTGCGGAGACGTAAGAGAAGGTCTTGGGGTGAGCCCCTTAGAAACTGGGGGAGGGAAGTGATGTGGAGAGGAAAATTCAGGGGCACTGATTTGGGGGGGCTCAACTTGGAGTGGAGATGATTCAAATAGTCCTGAGGGAGGGGCAGGTCTCATTGGGGTCCCTGATCTGGGTCTGTTTTGTTTTGGGGATAAAACACCCAGTTTGGGGATTGTGAAGGGGCGAAAGTGGTAAATGGAAAGTGATGTGTGTGGATGCAATCCTATGCAGTCTTAACCTGGGGTGGTGCTGGTGGTGGTAAGTGTACATCACATCGGGCTTTGTTTACCCTGGAAAGGGAAAGAGGGCATTCGAGGGGTAATGTGCCCTTCTGTGCTTGTGTCTGGAGGAAAGAACACCTATTGGGATTAGAGGAGTTTGGGGCCTGCAAATCTCTGAAGGAGGTGGGGGACATCTTAATGTGACTAGGAGGTGCAGAGTGAGGATTCGGTTGGGCTTTTTGTCAAGATGATCAAGGTCTTTTCTGTTGGCACTTTGGCAAGGAGCAGATTGTGGTAGCATGGTGGTTAGTTTGAGTTAGGGGTGCAATGTGTCCATGAGGGAGGGAACTGGGTAATAAAAGAAAGACTGAAATAGGAAACTGGCTTTTACCAGGTCAGGCTGTTTGTCCACCTAACCTGGTATTGTCTACTCTGAGTGGCTGTCCAGGATCTCACATGGAAGTCTTTCTGATTACCTGCTCGTTTGACATGGAGATGCTAGGAATTGAATCTGGGACTCCTTGCACGCAAAAGATGTGCTCTATCCCTAAAACAGTTAATAATGAAGGAAGTTACATAAGGTGAGGGAGTTGTAGGGCTGAGATGCGGTTATGGTCAAGGATAATTTTGTTGGCTGGGAGTAGCACAGTACAGAGAGAGAGAGAGGATGAGAGGAAATGTGGAGAGAAGGTGGGGCATAAAAACAATTGATAATTCAAAGTGGACATGTTAAAAGTGGCCTACAAGGCCATCGAGTCCAACCCCCTACTCAATGCAGGAAACTAGAGGAGGGGTCTCCCATCCAAGTAATAACCAGGCCTGCTTAGCTTTCCACGCTCAGACAAGCTGAGCCAGCATGAGCCACAGGTGATGTGTGGAAGGATGCGGTGTGAGGTGGAATGGCACAGGGATGATGGGAGGCTTTCCTTGGAGGTTTTAAAGAAAGATTGGCTAAGTAAATTTTGAGGAAGTTTTAGATGTAGGATATCTGTGAGGCAGTGGGGTCGGGCAGGTGATCTGGTCAGTAGATAAAATTATAAGCACTGACTGCTGGAAGCAACCTTTGTAGTACTTCTCTTAATATGTAGGATCTAGCATGGAACTGTAAACTTCAACCAAATACGGTAATTGTTTCAGTAAATAGGGAACTGATTTTGGGTTCATCTGTCCTTTCCTCCTTTAAGATTAGAAGATATAGCCTTAAGTACCTTCATACCCCACATATCCAAGATACCATTTTGCCAGGAACCCATCATCCCACTGTTTTCCAACTTGGAACCCTGTCATTTTTACCAACGACTCTACGTCTTGGACAGCCCCAACATCTAATGCCATTCAAGTTCATTCCCGTTTCAGAGGTCTTTCTAGATGTGCCCACTACTTTGAATAGTAACCTGTTTTAGCATGTCTTGGAAAAAGGGGACTAAGGCTTGAGAATGGGGTTAGGGAGGAAGCTAAGACTGGGAAAGGTGGGGAGATACTGCGGTTCTGAGCGTAGAAGATGAGGGCACAGTGCTCGGTTTGTAAAAAAGAGGGCCAGGTCTTGTGTGAAAGAGTGGTACAGAAGTGAATGGTTAATGTGTGAATAGTGTGTGATGATGGGAAAGGGAGGGATTTGGTGAGTTCAGGTGTAGGTACTTGGCTGGTGGGAATTAGTGCAAGGCAGTGAACATTGGGATTTAAACAGTGTATGCTTAGGTTTACAACCATCTAGTTTTATATATGAATGTATTCAAGTAGTGTATTATTTAAAAATGTCCCCACCAATTAATCAGTGGGGGGATCTAGCAGATTATCATTACTGATCTTATGGGTAGTGCAATTAGTGTATTCCCTTTCCCCCAGCACCTCCCAAGAGGGCACTGCTCCTAGGAGCCAGTCACAAAAGAAAAGTATTCTAAATATGCCCAGGGGCACTCTTTTTTTTGTTGCTTCACTCATTACAACAGGGATTGGGAACATGTGGCCCTCCAGATTTTGTTGGACTGCAACCCCATCTTCCCTTGCCATTGGCTGTGCTGGTTAGGAATGATGGGAGTTGCAGTTCAACAACATCTGGAGGCCATGCTTTCCCTACCACTGCGTTAGAGGCTAGCAATGGTGATCTGGGTCTGGAATAGGAAGCCTTACCTCTTCAGCTGAGCCTGAATTAGTTGTCTGTCTGATTTAAATATGTAGACTTCAGATGAGGCAAATGGCTTAGATTCTGTCATGTCAAGTTTTATTGACTTGTGTTTGGGTAAGAGTTAGAAATGCATAACTGAAATACTGGAATAGCTTTTAAAGAAAGCAGCCGCCATTTTCTAACCCCATCCTCACCTCCTCAGTAGGCCCTGAACAGACCTTGACCCTGTGTTAGAGCAAGCAGTCGCAGGCAGAGTTTTCCTAAAAAGGGAATTGGGTCTGGTGAATCAAAACATGGTCTGAGTGCTGGGGCTCTTGAATTCTCTGGGAGGTGTGTGACATACTGGCTTGGGGGCCAGGATTCCCTGGCCCTGTGCAAGAGGAGTGCATTCCCTTTAGCTACAAGAAGTCAGATCTGAAGTGGGCAAGTACGTCAGGAACTAGAATGTCACTGACATTTCCCTCCTGTCAACATCCAGGATTTGCAGCTCCTGCAGACATGGAAGAGGAGGAGAATCGGCGCTCCCCTGTAAGGGAGGATCCTGCGCGAGGTGGTGAGAAGCCAGCCAGTGAACCTTCTCTTGATTCAGATTGGGACCAGTCGGGTGCCCTCTGCGCTGGCCAAGTTATCATTTTGGTAATGACTGCTCTGTTTCTCAAGGGTTTGGGAGCAGGAGGGATGGGCGTAACCATTACTTACTGATCCTGGTTGCATGGAGTAATGCATGCTGGGAAAGCCATGGCCCCCTAAGCACAAGGAACAGATCCAGTTTTGGACAATGGTGATGGTAGTGCTCAGAGTGTTAATTTGTATTGCTTTGAAGATGCAAATGAGTGTCCAAAACCAAGTTTCTCATTTACATATACAGTTGGTTATTTTAGACATCCTCTTCTCTCTCCCCCCCCAACTTTTTTACAAAAGGTAGCCTAGTATATTTGCCAGTCCTACCCCTTTATCAGTATGTACCTGCTGGACACTTAGGTCACCTTCCTAGGCCCTTCTCCGGGTGCCTGTGCCAAAAGAATTTTAAAAAGAGGACCTTCTCAGTTGTGGCACCCCGTTTATGAAATACCTTCCCCAGGGTGGCTTGCCTGACGTCCACATTGCCTTTTGGTGCCAGGCAAAGTAATTTCTCTTCTCCATTTTAGATTTTTAGTTTTCTGTTTTTTTATTATTGTATTCATTTTAGCCTGTGTTATTGCATGGGCCACTCTGATAACTTTTTATTATAGGGCAGCATACAAATAAATAAAGTAAATGTAGCAAGTGCTCTCTTCCTGTAGCGCATGCCCTGAACCAAACCATGGATACAGGGCAGTAGGTCATAGTCATAAAGGCCTTAGTTGTCTTTATAATTACTTTCTGGCTTTTACCCTGGGATCTCCTTTGGGTGGGTATGTACGTATTTGCCAGCATAAAGTGTGAACTGTGCCAAAATAACATCTTTACTCCTGAATAATCCTTGTAGGTCATGTATTTGGTAAGAGGGAGATGGGAATGGGAAGGCCCAAACTTTGCTCTAAACTCAGGGAGAGGGTGAGGGTGTCACTGAATAGGGGGTGGGAGAGGAGGATGAGGATTATGGAACCTTTCTGCTCTGCGTATCTGAAATAGGTGCCTATTCTTGCAAAACCACAAGGAGAGTTTAAGAAAGAATCTGGAAGAGGTTGCAATGTCGGCATTGGCCTGTGTGACTCTCCTGCCACTGGATCAGTTATGGACAGTAAGGGTGCAATCCTATGCATGTTTAGACAGGAAAAAAATCCTACAACTCCCAGCATTCCCCAGCCAGCCACACTGGCTGGGGAATGCTGGGAGTTGTAGGACTTTTTTTCTGTCTAAAAATGGAAAATGGTTCAGTTTGTACCCTTGACCATAACTTTAGGGCAGGGATGGGCAGACATTAGGCTTGTGGGAACTACTTCTCTCTCTCTCTCTCTCTCTCTCTCTCTGTCGCTCGAAATCTTAAGATCCACCAACAAGAGGCAGATGCAGAGTAGTGGCTCAGGCAGGCAGACTTACACTAAGAATTAAGGAACAAGGAGCCTCTGAACATATGCTCATCACAGGGATTTCTGAGTAGTATCCGAACCAAGCTTGCACGTTTTTTCATCCCAAAATTGAGTCCTGGTTTCCCCCCAGCATCCTTCTTCAAGCAAATTAATTTAGGAGAGAAAAAGCTTTTTACTTGCTACCTGGCTGGGGGATGCTGGGAGTTGTAGTCCAACACATCTGGAGAGCATCAGGTTGGGGAAGGCTGTGTTCGACAAGTTGAGAGTCAGCAATCCTGATCTACCTTCTGCCCCCACTCCGTTGCGTTAGGGGCCTGCTTTCCTTCCCCAATCCTGTCACCTAACCCTTTGCCACTGTGAGGGGTTCTTGAACTCCATGCTAACCAGTATTCCTTGTGTCCTGTCAATTCAAACCTTGTCTGTGTCAGTGCAAAGAACCTGGAACCTTTACTTTCCTCCTTGGCTTATGAAGGTGGGGAGGAAGAAAGGCTTGGATTTGCAGGAAAATGTTTGGTCTGTAATGACAGGAGAGCAGGCACTCTGGGCCCTTGGAAGAGGCATATCAAACTGTGCAAATCGAATAAATGCCTTATCCTAATAGTTGGGAGCCCATCCAGTCCCTTTGTGGTTGTAATCTCTGAAACCATCCATGTGTCACCTTTTAATTTCTGCAGATCTAAGGGCTTAAGCATCTTTCTTCCCCAGCAAGAGCTGAGTTTTGCAGGATTCTTCAGAAAGAACTGGATTTTTGCTCTGGAGGTCATATTCTGTGTTTCTTGGCATCATAATCACAGCAGTGAGGATCTCCAGCGCTACTCTTTAAATTCTCCTAAAACCAGAAGGCAAAAATCAAGTTGTACAAATTATTACAAAATAATTAATCTTATCCAAATGTCCTATGTGAACGTCTCAAAATTTAAGAATCCTTTTTTGTTTTTTCAGCCTCAGCGCTTCACGAGAATAATGGAATAAGAGCCTGTTCAACTGATGGGAGTATATGTTAAGCAGTTTTAGCACATGTAATGTCTACTGTATCATCTGAGTTATACACAGTGGGTTGGATCCAGACTCAGGCATACTTAGAGTAGAGCCATTGAAATTAATGGGACTTGTTAGGACTAATTTAAGTCCCATTGGTTGCAACTGGCCTACTCTAAGTATGACTAAGTCTGGAGCCAACCCAATAAGCTAAAACCACAGGAATCTTAAAAATTAGAGCAGAGGTTCTCAAACTGGTCTGCAGACTACCGGTGGTCCACAGAAAGTTTGCAGAACAGAAATAACTGTACTTGGCCTGGCCCTGCACTTGATTTGGTTCTGACAAGGGAGATCAAGGCTGTTTTGACCAGGACCAAATTATCGAACAGGCTAACAAAGCCCTGGCTGGGAGCCTGTGATTTTTATAATAGGGTGTTGCTTTTGGCAATGATGCTGGTGCTGCAAAAAATAGTTATTAAAATGAGTTATGTGTATTCTTTGATTTTTAGCACAAAAAAAGTTTATTAAACAGTCTTAGAGTGCCAGCAGTTTTCAAGTAATCTGTGGAGAGAAAAAAAGTTTGAGAAACGCTGAAGAGGAGGACTAATGAACGTAGTAGTTCTGACTTTCTAATGAAACCTAGGAGCCATTCTCTTCACACTCTTTTATTGATAGCTGCCAAGCAGCCAGTTTTTAATAACATGTTGGACAATGGGAAGTTTTAATCTCTTGAATGATGGCTTCTTATTCAGAAAAAAGCTCTATAGATATTGCAGTTAGGCTCCAATTGCATGAAATGAGGACCCCAAGCTTCATGATGATCATGATAATGTACATTCCTGTCCTAATCATTTTGTATCCCGCCTTTCTAACAAAAAAAATGGCGCTCAAGATGGCTTACAGAACCAATTAAAATTGATTAAAACAATACATTAAAATACAATAAAAACATTACAGTTACAGAAAAAAAATATTATTAAAACGAGCAGCTAACCCACCAGACCTACTTATAGGCTCAAGAGAGGAAGCAAACCAAGCCTCCCTTGGGAGGGAGTTCCATAACTTGGGAGCAGCCACTGAAAAGGCCCTGTCTCGCAGCGCCACCAAACGTGCCTCTGATGGTAGCAGTCTCGAAAGAAGGGCGTTTGCTCAAAGAAGATTTGAGGAACCGGGCAGGCTCATATGGGAGAAGGAGGTCTTTCAGGTAGTCCTACCCTTCCTCCGAGATGTTTGGCATGGTGTACATATTATCTCCCCTCCTCCCATTTTATTTTCTCAACAACCCTGTGAGGTAGGTTAGGTTGATGGGGTGACTGGCCAAGGTCACCTGGGAGCTGAGTGGGGATTGGAACTTGTGTCTCCCCACCCCTAATCCAGCGTTCAATCCACTGCACCACACTGGTGATCTCTGAATGCAATATAATACAGTAATACCTTGGATTGCAAATAACTTGGTTTGAGAGCATTTTGCAAGACAAGCAAATTTTTAAATTTTTTTTTTTTTTTTTTACTTGATATACAAGCGACGTCTTGCAATACAAGTACTGTAGTACGGCTTAAATAAAAAATCTCTGTACACATTTTTTGGGGGGGATTTCGTTTTGATATAAGAGTGTTTTGTATTACAAGCACGTTTCCGGAATGAATTATGCTCTCAATCCAAGGCATGACTGTAATGAGATCTAATTGCTTTATTGATGGCTCATCACTAATTAGGCTCCAGTTGAAATAAGTGTCAAATGGTGATAAGGAGAAAATGTGCGTATTGAAAATGAGGCAACCTCACAAGGATTACTTTGAAAGAATCACAGACCCCAGAAAAAGCATTGCTTCTAGTTGACGCTTTCATAATATAGAATCGGCTTCATGAGCCTGTTTGCTTACATCTTGGATATATTGGTAGATTATTTTTTACTGGAGAATAAAACTTCAGTTTACTTCTATATCAGTACCTGAAAGCACAGGGGCCAAATCTGGCCCTCCTGGGGCCCCAGTCCAGCCCTCTGGGGTTACCCAGAAGGCCCCTCTCCCAGCCACCGATCGTTTGGTGGTTTCCTGATTTTTGTGCAGTCCCCCCCCCCCCCCCCAATTCTAAAAGGTTTAAATGCCTCTTCCCAAGGCTTAGTTACTGGCAGTAAGTGTTTCTAAGTTAAAATATGGTGGTATTTTTGGCCCTGCTGCCTTTTACCTTCAGCCCCACCCACCACTAGAACACGGCCCCCAGAAGCTTCTCCAAAATGCATTCAGCCCTCGGGCTGAAAGAGGTTCTGCACCCCTGAAAAACATACAAATTCATCACATGAGCTGAGATCTGAAGGGCTTGTGCATGTACTATGACTTTTTCAGACTCCATTCTTGCTGTCGGGAGATCCGGGTTCTAGTCCTCACTCAGCCATGAAACTCACTGGGTGACTTTGGGTCAGTCACTGACTCTCAGCCTAACCTACCTCACAGGGTTGTTGTGAGGGTAAAATGGAGAGGAGGATTATGTAAGCCGCCTTGGGTTCCTTGCAGGAAAAAAGGCGGGGTATAAATATAATAAATAAAATTTGTGTTCTCCAAACACTGACTCCCAAGAGCCTCCAAAGCAGTGCACAATGGCCTGGTCCAGATGTAATGATAAATAATGGTTTATCACTATGTACATGAGCCATGGGCTTATGCCCTCCCCACGCTCCTGGCACAGCTGTGAGATCAAACACTTTTGCTTCGCATTCAAATCAACCACAGTTTAGCGTTGTGTCTGATTCCCCCCCTAAACTGTGGTTCATCTTAACTATTGTCAGATGAAACAAGCCAGCTTTATAGACTATGGTCTGAAGTTGTCTTGCTTTCACTAACCATAGTTAAGGCTCACCATAGTTTGTCCAACTTTCGACATAGCGTGTAACTGCAGTTAGTCAAAAATTGAAGCGTAAGCTTCCAAACCCCTCCCCACAGCTGAGCGAGGGCAGGGGAGTTGCATGAGCCCAAGGTTTGCTGCAGTTCCTTCCTGTAATAATAAACCATTGTTTATTGCTATCTGAATAAGGCCAATATGGTGCCTCTGTGCACTTGCATCCTTGGTTTCTACCCATGTGCGAAGTGCTTTCTGGACACACATGGTGTTCTTTGCACACTAGTCAGTGTTTCCTTTCTAATAGTACTCTGCTTCCTTTTATTATAAATTAATTCTTATACTCCCCTCCTTTTTTTTCATTTGCTTGCAGAAATATTTTTATGCTGCTTCATGTTTATATTAAAATACAAGGAACTACCATGTGGAGTTTATTTGAAGTAAACATTTTTCCTTTCATTTTACCCTCTATTTTTGTTCAGAAAACATAATTTCTTAATTTACTCTGTGTGTGTGCGCGCGCCCGCGCACACACACGTTTTCCTCTCAGTGCTTGCCAGTTGTTCTCCAAAACTGTTTAGTCATGTGAGCCTGATGAATTTCCAAAAAGTCTGTAGAAGAGAATCATTTTTTAAAAATCAGCCTTGCAAAAATGTGTACAGAAATTACAAGCCCAGTAGCACACACGATTTTATTTTAACAACTTCAAACTGCAACAAACCACACCACCTTTCAATCCAGCGGTGGGGCACCGGTGGCCCCCCAGACTTTACACTATCATTCTTTATTGCAGCTTAAATTAAAAATATGTGTACAAATTTCTTATTTTGCTTTGATATACAAGTGCTTTGTATTACAAGCATGTTTCTGGAACGCATTATGCTTGCAATCCAAGGTATTGCTGTAATGGTATAAAAACAGCTGTTCTGGGCTCGAAATATGAAAAAGAAATAATTCTAAGGAAGAGAAATATATTAACAGTAATGTCTACTCAGAAGTAAGTCCTATTGCATTTGTAGGGGCTTTCTTCCAGCTAAATGTACCGTATATAGGATTGCAGCCTAAGCTTTTCTGCTTTGAAGTACCGTAATTCAAATAATCACTTCTCCCTTTCTTTCCCAAAAAGCCCAAAGCCAATTTTGTAAAAATAATCTTTTTTGCCCAGATGTGATACATACAACCTACTCTTATGCTTGCTTGCTTGGAAATAAGTCCAACTATCCCAGGTAAATATGCATAGGAAGACACTTAAGTAGTAGTTGTGTGTGTCCAATGGACACTCCTATATAGCTGTTGGATATGTGACATTCAATTAGACGTACCAGTAATACCTTGGATTACAAGTAACTTGGTTTGAGAGCGTTTTGCAAGACAAGCAAATTTTTAAATATTTATTTAATTTTTTTTTACTTGATATACAAGCGACGTCTTGCAATACAAGTACTGTAGTACGGCTTAAATTAAAAATCTCTGTACAAATTTTTTTTGGGGGGATTTCGTTTTGGTATAAGAGTGTTTTGGATTACAAGCACGTTTCCGGAACGAATTACGCTCTCAATCCTCAATCTCATGACTCTATGACATTTTTAGACTTCAATCCTATACGCACTTACCTGGGAGTGAATCCCTTGGAATTCCATAGGATGTCCCTTTGAGTAGACATGCACTGTTATTGAAACTGAATAGAAACAGTGGCACACAGAGAGATAATGCACATTAATTATTCAGTTTCTTACAAAAGTCTTTGTAGGAAAACATCTGAACAAAATTTCGTATACGCTGTGATGTCTGCTCCTTAAAGTCTTTGTTTCTTCACAAGAATTCTGCTACAGTTTGTTTTTCCTTTAGGATTTCAGTTGGAATTTTTAAGAACGAAAGTGCATAGAAACTGAAATGTAGACACCCTGTTTCAACTTCTTTATTTAAAAAAAAAAATGCCTCAGTGCGTGGGGATTGCACCTTTGGGCTTGCTTCCGAACATGCATAGGTTCATGGAATTAGGCTGTGATCCTATGCAGTTCCTTGGAAATCAGTCCCATTTTGAAACATGAGGATTTTCTGCCAAATAAAATGTCCTAGGAACAGGGAGCTTGGGAATAAAACACATCCAAAAAGCATCTCTCAGTCTTGCCTCCTAAGAGATAAAGAACAAATACAGAGAAGGTAGACAGAAAGGAAATATAACGCTGCAATACTAAAGTAGCACAATTAATCAAGTTGACTCAATTATGTGGTGTCTGGCAGGTGCAAAACACAATACAAAGTCAGCCAGTGGCAGCAAAGCAGGAGGCTTCAGTTGCAAAAGTGAAAGTGGTGGCTCACCCACGGGTACTGAAAGCTCATGAGTGCTGAACTGAGCATGTGCAATGGTTTTCTGTTCATTTTTAAAGGTCCAGGTTCTCACTAAAGATAAGCCACAAAGGGGAATCAGCGCCAGTTGCCTGGGGGCAGTTTTTACTTGCCCCAGGCGGCTAAGTTGGTCATTTGCGGATCTGGCTTTAATAAAATCATTTATCTTTGTGAGATTCACTATGACAACCTGCAAAGTTCACAGACAGTGTCATCTCTTATGATGATCCTTTCCTCACCGTACGTGTGTATATTAACTATCATAATAAAGTCTGTAAGCTTTAAGTCTGGTGGTTTCTTGTAATGCAATAGTTTGCTGTAACTCCACAGTTTCTTAAAGAGGAGCTTAGGCTGGAAACAAGAGCCCGGATGGTCATAGAATTTTTATGTATTTTGCGAGGTACTTACATATGCGATTTCTGTCCTCTTGCTTTCATTTCAGCGTTTGATTTTTGCTCCACTGATTCTCCCTCTGCAGCCATATTCAGTGACCCACCTTGAAAATCAACTGATCTCTTTTAGTGGCTTTTTTTGTCGACTGCAGTTCTTGATGTTTTGCAGAAGCTGCTGCTAAGTGTGACCCCCCCCCCCAATCATTTTGTTTTTATCTTTGCAGAAAGCTTTGCAGCAAGCTGTGGGCAGTGGCTTGGCAGGTGAACTGCAAGATCCAGCGAGTGAGAAAGGTACCTCCAAATCAAGAGGCAGACCTAGGATTAGCGGAGCAGATGGGGCAAGGGGTAGTGGTAGGTGGGTTGAACCTTCAGCAACAGGAGTCTCTACCCAAAACATCACAGAACTGCATAAACACGGCAGATGCTGGACCATGGTTGAGGGATGTGGACTTCGGGGGTGAGGGTGTTACTTGGGTGGAACCACGTGAACAAAATTGTGGGTGCTGTATACAACCTATTTCTCTTTATCAGCTTTCCCTGACCTGGTGCCTTCCAGGTATGTTGGATTACAACTCCGCTCCTCCTCGGCCATGCTGGCTGGGGATGGTGGTAGTGGAAATCCAACATGGCTGGAGATCACTGGACTGGGGAAGGCTTCTCTTTATCAACCTCCTGGGGGAACTGGCAATGTTCAAATTTGGGAGGTAATGCTTCTCAGTGTCTAGATTGGCTTAGAGCACTGCCTTCCCCAGCCTGGTGCCCTCTGATTGTTTTTGATTACAAATCCCAGGATTCCTGACCATTGGCCATGCTGGCTGGGGCTGATGGGAGTTGAAGTCCCAAACATCTGGAGGACACCAGGTAGGGGGAAGTCTGACTTGGAAATTAGGACATTTCAGAAATATTGGGTTTCGATATTTTGCATCCCGGTTTCTGAGCCTTCCCAGAATGCCTTCAGAGTACGCAAATTGGCAAGAGTGTAACCATGCATAGTTATTCTTCACAGATACTGGCATGCAAGGGCTTTTAAAGAGCACGTCAGTTGCCCACTACTGGTCGTGAGGGATGAGGTGCTGCCTGCAACTCAAGGAGCAGTACTTGTTAGAGAATGCTTTTCCTAAATGCTCAAAGCACTTTGCCTGCTACCTTAGTCATCCTTACAACATCTTTGTAAAGTAGGTAAATATTATTTCCTCACTGCAGATGGTGGGCTGAGAGTTAATCTCAGGCCACCGAAGCAAGTTTGTGACTGAGCTAAGATCTAGGGATCGCAAAGTAGCTTTATAGCATGGAGGATGGGCAGAAGGTAGGTTGTGGTCTACCAGTGAACCACTGGCCAATTCCTAGTGGACCATCAAAAGTGCTTGCTGGTTTCTAGGATTCTTTCAAAGGATGCTGAACTAGCTAGAGCAGCAAAAATAGTGCAGTTCAGAAATGGTAAAAAAAATAATCCACTCCTGGTTTTTACCCCAAGCTTTCTTATTTCAGCTGTACAGTTTAGGGCAGGATGTGTGTGTCATTTGCAGGATGTGTGTGTTGCTGCTCTGATTTAAAGAATTGGGAGTCAGAAATACTTGCTGATCAACTGCAAATCACCCATAGATCTACCAGTAGATTCAGACTTACCATTTGCACACCCTTGGAGTACACAATGCTGGAGCTCCAAATTTATTTTATTTATCCAAATATCCATGTTCTTTATGTGCAGACTTTAATTTGAGCAGTGTAGTCCTGTAGAGCAGACATATCACGACCCATTCTAGTGGGGGGTATAGAACATAATGCACCTGCCCTTGCTACCCTCACTACAATATAACCTGGAGATCTGAGACCCTCTTGCTGTCATTGCTTATGTCTTCAGATGCTGAATGCAAGCGGACAAGCCGAAGGAAATGGTGCAGGAGCTCCAGATCTGAAGGGCTTGGAGGAAATTGGCTGGGAACTGGGGACCCCACATTGGCCTGTGATAGGAATGGTCTGATGGGTGAGGTATGTTGTAGTCTTGTATCGTTACACATGTCTTGTTCCTATTATGGTGTGTAAACATTAGTGAGCTCACATGTTCAAGCGCAGATCTTTACAAGCACCATTCAGTGGGATCCTGCTGGAGCTTTGCACTGGGGTCAACTACACATGAGCTTGGTCTTCCAGGGCAAATACGCTCTGGTCTCTTGGGTGGGACCATTTATTTGGTGGTGGCTGTTGCAGTTGTTCTGTTGTGAATATGGGCCTATCATGATGTTGTGTCTCCTTCTCTCCTTGCCCACCACCCCCAATTGTAGGTCTTGGCCTGTGTTTGTTGATGTCAACTTCCATTTTCCTCCAGGTTCTTGAGGCTCCTTCTTCTGGTGTGATGCCTGCCTTAGCCGGAGTCTTGGATTACCTGGAATGGACTTACCATTTGCCCCAGGGAGTAGAGAGCTCCATAGGGACCCAGGCGGTTTAGTAAGTGGGATCTTGCAGAGCAACCATCACAAGAGAGACAAGCGCACACTGCTGTGGATGCTATCTTGAGTTCTGCATGATAAGCTTTGAAATTCTGCCACTTAGAAAAAGTCCTGTGAAATACTAGAGTTGCACAATTAAGAAGAGCCATGCTGGATCACACCAAAGGCCTATCTAGCCCAGCGTTTTGTTCCCACAGTGGCTGAGCAGATGCCTATGGGAAGCCTCCAAGCAGGACATGAGTGCAGTAGCACCCTCCTGCTTGTGTCCCCCAACAACCGGTATTGAGAGGCGTGTTGCCTCTGATATTAGAGGTAATATATAGCCAGCCTGACTAGTAGTTATTGATAGCCTTATCACCCATGAATTTGTCTAATCCCCTTTTGAAGCCACCCAGTTGGCATGATTCAGTAATGATGATGCTTTTGGAAACATAGGCCTGTTCACAAATTAAATTCAGAAGTGTGTCAAATGATGAAATGTACTCCTCAAAGTACTGTTTTTAGTAACTTGAGAATAATTTGAGCACAGCTGCGAAAGAAGGAGAAATTGCAGAAACCAGGGGGCTTTTATAGCAGACTCTCTTGTATTCATCCCAATGCATGTGCCACTGCACTGGCAACTAGTGTTTAGGATGGTCCATGACGACTGCTGCTCCTATATAGTGTTGTGACCTCAGGCACTAACATTTTGAGGAAAGGGAATTTAGCAAAGGTGAAGGAAGCTGCTGAATGCACCTCTTGACTGTTGAGAAATAAAATAATAATAATAATAATAATAATAATAATAATAATAATAATAATAATAGTAGTAGTAGTAGTAGTTGTTGTTGTTGTTGTTGTTGTTATTGGCATGCCCTGATTTCTAAACGTGGTGCACAGTTTGATGTATTCTTAACAGGTCCCCTTAGGGCAGGGGTGGGAAGTTTCCAGCCTGTGGGCTAAATGTGGCCTACCAAGCTGGCCCATCCAGCCCACAGGGCCTCAGGTGAGACCCTCCCCAAAGCCCCACCCCCTAAAGGCTAGCAGGGGGTTAGAATCCCCGCTGTTCTCTCCAATCAGTGATAGCTTCTCCAGCCAATGTCTCTGTTGGGGCAGCTTCGTCTGCCCTGTGCCTTCCCTGGCTGGGAAAACCTGTGTGCAACGAAGCTGGGTCCCCAGCTGAAGTGCTGGCTGGAGAAGTCTCCAGTTCCCCATCGCTGCCTTAGGGTGTCAGACCCTGTCAGAGTAAGCTTAGGGATCACAGTGGACCAGGAGGAAGGGGACTATTTCTAAGGCATGTAGAACTATGCTTGCAAGTCTGTTGGAGTCAGTGCAGATGCCGGAGCCGTGGAGTGACAATCCACTGGCCTTAGCCTATGTGCACTGCTTCAGAGGCAGCTGTATGGTGTATCTTGCATCCCTAAGGTGATAAAGGTGTGGATGATGGCTGCCTGGTCTCCACTGGAGAAAGAAAGCTGCAGCGCTCGAAGCCTGCAGCTGCAAATGGGCTTTGCCCTCTGGTTTATGTCATGTCCCTCTGGTGCCACATAACGTGTACATTCCTGTGTTGTTTGCAGTCTCGACTCTACCCTACAATTGTGGGTTCTCTGACTGCTGTGCAAATTTTTCCATCCTGTTTTCTGGATGATCGATCTCTTAAAGCTTTAAGGATTAGGAATATTGGCCTGGAATTTGGGATCTCCAAGAGGCCGGTGGGATCTGCACCCTGATTCTGTTTGCATCTTTCTCAACAGTGGAGATGAAGCTATGGAAGAAGTGGAGCTGGTGGCCGAGGTGCGGCTGGGGGATGTTGGCGCCCTGTCAGGCATCTTTAGAAGAAACCTTTCCAGGAGGATGCAAAAATCTGGTGCGTATGTGTCTGCCTGTGCATGCATGTACAAGAAAAAGTGAGACCGATAAGGGAAGGGATGCAGGCATCTTATTCTCTAGGTCAGCCCTCCCCAACCTGGTGCCCTCCAGAGGTTTTGGACGATAACTCCCATTATCCCCAGCCCACCTGACCAAAGGTTGGCTATGATGGGAGCTGTAGTCCAAAACATCTGGGGGGGCATCATGCTGAAGAAGGCTGCTGCAAGGCAGTGGGCAGCTAGATTTTCTGGTGGACGATAGAGTGGGGTTCAGGCAGACGGTATTAACAAGGTGCACCAGGCCTCAGTTTCCCTGTTTCAGAAGCTCCACGTATTGCTAATCCAGAGTCGCCAGTTTTATGGTATATTATGGCAGGGGGAAATTGGCTGCCAGACTTGGCAGTGAGATAGTAAAAATGTTACTTTTCAATGGAATAAATGTTGACATGACTCTTCCCCACCCTGCCCATTCATAATTGTGTATCCATTGATAGAAGTCATTGTTGCACCCCTGCCCAGTTTCTTTTACAACCAAGGCCCCCCACCCCAAGATTCTCATAATTGCAGGTGTTCAAGGTATTGCCTCCCTCAATCCTACCTCCAGGCCCATGAATCTCCAGCTCTCCCTGACTGCTGACCTTATGTTCCAGCCAGAGATCTAAATCAGCTCCAGGACTAGATGGTTCCATGGGTTGATAGGGCACCAGGGGTTATCTGGGACCCATGGCTGGTGGCATGGAGGAAGAATTGGGCATATCAGTACCCCTGTAAAGCACCAGTTCCAAGCTGGGTCTGGCTGACTTAAGTGAGAAGGAGCGGTATTCGGGGAATGAGATATGGGACCTTCATGCTCTTTAGGGAGAGATAAAAATAAAGTTTTTTGTGCACTCCTGATCATTTCTTTTGCTCCCTATAGCCTGCCTTGGATCATCTGCACCCTGCTGGAGCAGAAGCAGACCCTGCCCCATTGACCACCCGTCCCTTTCAGAGCAGCCCTACCCTCTGGACTCACACAGAACTCTGCCTGTAATGGACAAGGCTCCTTGGACTTCTGTTCTAGGCAGACGTGGGGTTTTGCAGCCCACTAGAGCAGACAGGACTTCTCCTTCCCCTTGCTTGGGCATGGCTCTGGGCACTGGCATGGGGGTCTCCAGCGGGGGGCAGCAGCGCCCGCAGAATGCCACCGGCCGGGACTCTGAACCCCAGCAGCGATCCCAGCCACCCCCCGCCAGCTCCTTGGATAAGGCCGATTCCAGCACCTCTTCTTCATCGTCTTGCTCTTCTTCGACCTCCTCCGTGTCCCGCCACCAGGGCCTGCCTGGCGAAGGTGGCGGTGGCAGCTCATCTAACCCCTGTGCGCCAATGCGCTCCCCGGACTTAGATATTTATGATCCTTTCCACCCGACTGATGAGGATAACCTCAATGGTGATTTTGGCTTTGGTGACTCTCCCAAGGAGGCCGAGGGTGGGCGGCATGACCAGAAATATGACCCCTTTGACCCCACCGGCTCCAACCCCAGTTCCTCAGTTAGTACTCCTTCGCCCGAAGAAGACGACGACGATGATGAGGAGGAGGAAGATGACCATGACCAGCACCCTCCAGACATGTCCCACAGCATCAGCCGCATCTCTGAAACATTGGCCGGAATCTACGATGAAAATAGCTTGAGCCAAGATTTCCCCAGCTCAGACAAAGGGCAAGAAGATTCGGAACCAGAAGCAGAACCTGGCAGAGGTTACGAAACTGAGACCGCCTGCCCGCCTGAGCCCCCGGAGGGCAAAGAGCCTCCGGGTGCAGATTCCACCCTGCCTGAGGAACTCCCCACGGAACAGGCGGAATCCAAAGTTCCTGAGCCACGCCGCCGGGTATTCGTGGTCGACCTGGCCCCCAAAGGCCGCTTGGATGCCGAAGCTAAGCCCCAGCTGGAGGGGAAGGTATCCCTGGAGGTGGTGACTGTTGGAAACGCCAAGCTAAGGAGCGGAGAGAAGACATCCAAAGGAGGTGGGCACCACCGGGCTGGGCGCCGATCATCAATGGAATGGGACGGGAGTGGCGGTGGCGACTCGGAAATCGAGGAAGGTGAGATCGTCCAGCCGGAGGATGAGCGGTACAGTCCCATTCGACTGTTCCGGAGCAGATGCCGGCCCGCTGAACAGCGCACCCTGCGGGTGGTGGAAGGCGATGACTTCCTTTCACTGCATGCCGACTCCGATGATGAAGGAGCCTTACAGATTGACTTTAGTGAGAGCCAACCTGACCCACGTTGGAAGGGGGTGGACTTGAGGCGGAAGATCCTGACACAGCGACGAGAGCGCTTCCACCGAGCCCCATCGCCCCTGCCTCCACCACCGCCTCCACCAGCCCCCAAACGCCCTGCTTCCAAATCCCACTCTGGCTCCAGCTCTGGCTCATGTAAGAAATCCAAGCGGGAGCACAAAAGGTCACGAGAGCGTAAGGCCTCAAAAGCCAAGGAATCTTACGCCACCTCGTGGAACCCGAAGAAGAAATCGAAGTCACGCTCAAAATCCAAAGAGCGGCGGCACTCGCACCACCGGGCCTCGAGGTCCCGCTCACACCACCGGGCCTCCCGTTCCTGGTCACCCTCAATCAGCACCAGCTTGTCTGCTGTGGGCTCTACGCATACGTCTGCGGAGCGACGCAAGAGTAGGAGATCCAAGTCCAAGGAGAAGCGCCGTGGCCGTCGCTCCCGGTCACGCAGCAGCAGCCGGGCCCATCGCAGTCGGCACAAAGAGAAACACCGGGGGGATGGTGGCAGGAAGAAGAAGAAGCGCTCCCGATCTCGCTCACGCGAGAAGCATCCCTCCCATCGGTTATCCAAGGACAAGGAGCGGGAGGTCCACCTGTTGGAGGAACCCAAGTCTGAGAAGGTCTTGATGGAGCGCCGGAGAGATGCACGAACCGTGGTGCCTCCCTCAATCCAGGACCTCAATGACAATGACCTCTTTACCATCAAGAGGACCATCACAGTTAACCAGCAGGAGAAAATGGAGGGGCTGTTGGAGACGCCCGAGCGAGCCAAGCGGGAAGTACTTTACGATTCAGAGGGGATGAGCTTTGATGCTTGCTTCTCAGACCGCGAGCCCGCTGAGGAATCCAAACTGGGCGGGGTGCGGCTGACCACCAAGGAGGACGCGATCCCATCCCGCAAGGACAAACGGCCAGAGGAGGACACCAAGCAGAAGATGCCGAAGGAGAAAGAGCGAAAGAGGGCCTACCTTGAGGACCGCCCTGGTGCCCGGGAGAAGTACAAGAAAAAGCTGAAGGAGGGCCCTCCCTGTTCTGAACAACAAGAATTGCCCAAGGCAGAAAAAAAAGCCCGACCTGATAGGGACAAGGCGGGGAAAAAGATGAAAGCTGGAAGCCACAAAGAGAGCGGCAAGTTAGGTTCTGGCCGGAAGGTGAAGCTCCAGTCCAAGGTGGCCGTATTGATCCGCGAGGGGGTGAGCAGCACCACTTCGGTTAAGGAGGTGGGCTCCATTGGTGTGAAGTTTAGCCGTGACAAGGAGAGCCGCTCGCCTTTCCTCAAGTCGGAGGAGAAGGTGCTGATGGTTGGGGCTTCTTCAGCCGGCCAAGGTGAGATGGTGGACATCAAGGAGCCAGGCTTCAAGCCTAAGAAAGTCAAAGGGCTGAAGACCAAGATGGGCGTGAAGAAACTGAAGGGCCTCAAGCCCAAGGGTGCCTCGGAGCCCAAGAAGAAGAAGAAGCTCAAGGTGAAGACTGGGCTGAAGAAATCCAAAGCCGACAGCTGCAGTCAAGGTGCAAGCAGCCCGCTGAGGGTCAAGGAGGAACCCTCGTGGTCTGGTTCGGAGAAATCGGAGGGCACAGCCAAGCCGCCAAGCCCTCAGCCATTGGCCCCAGGCCAGGAGCTCACGCCCGATTCCCAGACGGTGGACAGCAGCTGCAAGACACCTGATGTCTCCTTCCTTCCTGAAGACCCCCCAGTTGAGCCACCCAGGGTGCCGATAGACGAGCCAGAAGTGGACAGCTTGTCTGAGACCAAAGAGGAGCAGCCACTGCAGCAGCCACCCCATCCGCCCCGCAACGTGCCCCAGCCACCTGCCCCCATGTCATGGAATCTGCAGGGTGGGGTGGACTGCACCAGCGGCGTATTGGCATGTAGGTATTGTGAAGGGGACTGGTGCGGGAGGAAGGAAGGGTTCCCGTGAAGCCCTGCACATTTATTGGCTATTGTAGGTTCAGGCACAATTGTGCCTGCAATGTGGCCCTGCAAACCTCATCCTAAGTAAGGTGTTCCGAAGAGCCAGGTTTCTGTGTGTTGTTGTTGTTGTTTATTTTCATGGAGGTTTATGTTATGGGGTTGTCCACATCCTTGCTCAGAAGCCAGGGCCAGTCCTACCATTAGGCAAAGCAGGGCAGCAGCCTCAGCCAGCTGATTGGGGTGTTATCAAAGGGCAGGAAATGGTTATTTAGCTTATTATTATTATTATTGCATTTTTACTGTCAGGAAGGGAGAGATGCTTGTAGGATTTTGTTTACTTCTGGTGCTAAAATAACGTGACTGGACTTGGGTACTATGTACTGACTTGGGGGAAGGGGCACCATTTGCTGCTCTTGTGTTGGGTCAGCCCTGTCAGAAGCTGGACCCTCTGTGCCCTTGATGGATTAACCTAGTTTCGGTTAAATTCAGATCACCCAAACATTGTCTGCCCATGCACAGAATCCTGATTCTGGCCACAAATCTTGGCAACCTGGAAAATCCCAGCTTTCATTTGAGGAAACAGGCTAGTTTTGTCTCTTGGAGCTGCGGATAAAAGCTTGGGCATCTGCACTAGGCATCCAGCAAGGGGTCAGACTGGAGGAGGAGGAGGAGATTAAGTGCTTCTCCTCAGCCCCAGGCACGAATTCTGCAACCAAAAATTCCCAAATCTTTGAAAACCTGAACCTTAGCAGCAAGAGAAAGGGCACGCCTGCAAATGCACGCCATTTTGCCTAAATGTCTGTGGAATTGGGATTCCTTTGAACAGATTCTCCCAAGTTGTAACAGCTAGAGACAAGGAGCCTCACAATGGCAGCTTTTCATAGATTTGCTTCCTCTAACCCCTTTCATATTTCTACTTCCAGGGTCTTTGATTTTTAAATAGGCTTTTTCCCCCTGGCAACACAAGAGAGTTGGGCAGGTATGCAGTTCAGTAGATTGCAGGGGCCAGGGAAATAATAGTCACCTAGCAATCGCAAACTCTTTAGGGGCTCTGTTGCATTCCTTCAGATGCTCTATATTGGGTAGGACAGGGAAGTCCTCCCCACCCGTCCCCTCTCTCATTGCACAGATGAAACCCAGGAGCACATTCAAGCAGGTTGCAAGGAGACCTGTGATCTCCCCCTGGCCCATGCCCGTGCCATCTCAGCTTTCAGTTGGCCAGCAAGCAGCATGTCTTTCACCGGTCGGGGCAGGATGAGTGCTTGTATGCCCTCCCATTTCTTGAGGGCCGTTGCTGGGGGAAAGGGAGAGGCTTGCGTGTCTGCCTCGTTGCAGATGATCCCAAGGGTTGAGGTTTAATCGGATAGGGGGTAAAATCGGGCAAGGAATCAAACTGGCCCGAAAGCTACACCTTTTTATTTAGAAGCTTGGACCATCTGGAAGATCGTGGGGCTCTTCTCGTGAGGTAGCTCCGAAAGTGTCCAATCTAGAAGAGGAGGAGGATGCTCTTGGCGTCAGCTGACCTGTGAAATAGGTGGAGTGGGGCTTAGCAGTCTGTCTCCCTCCCCCTCCCGCAGTTTGGAAACCATGTTTGTTTCTTACCTAGTGACTGCCCTGCTCTTCAAGATGGAAGAGGCCAACCTGGCAAGCCGGGCAAAAGCCCAGGAGCTTATTCAAGCAACCAATCAGGTACAAAGCAGAGTACAGAGTTTGGATGTTGGGGTGAATGTTCAGTGTGTTTGATTTTTCTTCCTTTTCCTTCCAAGGGTGGCAGTGTTGGTACTCCAGTTTCAGCCGAAGCTAGCATTTCCAGCACCAAAATCTGAAATCCTGCTTCAAATTTCTGGGAGGTTTCTAGAATGTGTGTAAAATTTAGTTCTAATATGTGGAGTGGGGGCAGAGAGAAAGCTGTGGGTCTCATTAAGAGTTTGCTATGCGATAATACTGACACAAAAAGGGCGTAAAACTCCTGAGGAGGTACAAATGTCTTGGAACATAGACAACGGCTAGCACATACTTCCGTGACGGAGTGTTTCAAAGGTCATAGCATTGCATACTCTTATGTGTTCGCTGTGGAAGCAAGACCTGCTGTCTGACATAGAAGCTGGCATCTTGAGCATCGCAACACTTTAAACATATTTTTTTTAAAATTACATTTCTAGTTCTCATGGAACATGCTTAGGAATAGGTGGGTGCATTCTGGCAAAGGCCTTGCAAAATTTGGGGTGTGTGATCTGCTCTGGTGTGTAGGGAGGGTGTCTTTTTCTCTCCTAAGACAACTATTCCCCCACCTCCCAAACTGGCCATGTAACTGCGCTCTCCATGTACTTCCTGCACCCTCTGCCATGTTGCTCCTTGAGAGGTTCTGAGATTACTGGAGAAAATGGGATTCTTTTGAAAGCCGCCTCCCCCAACCTAGTGCCCTCCAGATGTGTTGGACTACAACTTCCAGCATGCCCCAGCCAGCATGCCGGGAGTTGTAGTCCAGATTCTGACCAGTCTTGGAGTGTGAGTTTTTCTGGGCCCAGGGACAAGCAGATGTTTGTTCACATAATTGCATGGCAACTTGGAGCCGTCGGGCTACTAAGCCCACTATAGCAGCCATTTCCACTTCCTCCAAATCAATTTGGCTGTTTTCTCTCTAAGGCAAAAACCACACTGGAAGCTTTTAAAAGTTCTGCTTGTGTGGCCATGCCGTTGTTAACTACTCCGTTTCTATATAGGATCCATTATCTAATCCCACTCACTGTGGTTTGTCTCCAGTCCAGTTTGGGCGGGGGTGGGGGATTAGTTTTGGGGAATTATTTATTAAAAGCATTTTTACACCGCTCTTTAGCCAAAAAAGCTCTGACAGCATCTTACAAAGATCAGCAGCTATGACAGCCCCTGTTCTCAGGGATGCACTCTAAAAAGACATGACACACAAGGGAAAAGGGATGGGGGAGGGAGGAGGGAAAAAGCAAGCTCAGGTATCGATTCTTAAAGTTGCAGTAATTAGAATGACCAGTTGGAATGCAAACAGTTCAGGTAGCCTGATAGAATGACTGGTGTTAGGTGAAAGTTGAGGGAGGGCCAATAGCCTTGCTTCTCTTCCTCTGCCCTGCAGCTGGAATTGCGATTCTGACTGCAGCTGGGACGTGACCAATGGAGGCATGCTAGCAATGAAGGGCCCTGTGTGAAGGGGGTCAGATTTATTAACTAAACAGCACGAAAGCGTGTGCTGTTATTTCCTCAACTTCCATCAGTGCAATTCCTATAAACTCTCCAAAGGGGTATCGGCTCTGCTTACTAACTCTGCCATGTGCACTTGTACCTAGTGGGATTTCTTTTGGCCCCTGAGGAAAGGAGATTCACAGGTCACCTTGTCCTACATATGTACCAGCCGGGTAGATCCATTCGCTCGCCCACTTGCATTCGGTTTCAGATGGGCGTTCCAGTATTTAAGTCTTTTGAGCGTGGTAAATGGCAGATCGATTTTGTCCGCCTCCTTTCCAAGCCACAATAACCGTCTCCCCCCCCCCCCCCGCCTCCTGTCCTTCCAGATCTTGACCCACACCAAGCCCTCGGCCTCCTTGGGCCCCCCTCAACCACCAGCGCCGCCCACCCATCCACCCGCCTCGCACCTGGCTGTGCCGCCTGTCTCCTATTTGCTTCAGAGCTCCCTGCCTCTCAGCGGCTGCGGCTCCACCCCCACCACCCCAACAGGGGTGCTGCCTGGGACGCTGGGCCAGGCCTCGGCAGGCCCTCCCTCAGCCAGCATCTTTGCTTCTTCGTCTGGCACCGATCTGGGCAGCACCAGCTCCGACGGGCGTGGAGACAGCGATAAGGTAAACACCTTGGGAATTGAGAGAACTGTTGCCGGCGGGGCTGGTGGTGGTCTTCTGCACCTCTTGTAGACTCCGGTTAAGGACACAAATCCCTCTCCAAGGTCAGTATGGGGGAAACCTGACAGCCCGATTGCTGCCTGTTCTGTCACCCACAGCCACTAATGAAAGTTTAAAAAGCGAGATTTTTGGACTGAAATCAGCCCAGTACTGCAAGAGACCCACCTGAGGACCAGGGTCCATAATCACTTTATGGCAGCCTTTCCCAACTTGACCATTGGCCATGCTGGCTGGGGCTGATGGGCATTGGAAGTCTAGTCATGGGAGTCGAAATACTAGTCACGATTAGCTATATACAACCTCCCATATCAGAGGCAGTTGTGTACCACTTGCTGGGGAACACAAGTGGGCGGGTGTGATTGCACTTCTGGGTTTCCCATGGGCAGGTGGATGGCCACTGTGGGAACAGGGTGCTGGGACTAGACAGGCCCTTGGTCTGATCCAGCACGGCTCTTCTGTTCTTATGTCCAAAGCAACTGAAGGCCACCAGGTTGGGAAAGGCTGCTTTACAAAATGGGGTGTTTTAAACTGTACCTGAAGAAAGGAGGGCTAGGAGGGCTGAAGATTGGGCTAGGAGCGGAGAGCCTCCAGCTGAAGTATCCATTTGGCTGAGGGCTCGTTGCTCGCAAGGGATGGAGGAGCAGGGCTTGGTCATCAGCCTGGGACTGCTGCTTGTCCCTGTGCAGCCGCCGCCACCCACCTTACCTTGGAGCAGCTTTAATGGTGCGTTGTGCTCCCGCTTCAGCGAACTACCCTCCCTCTGTTCCACTTCAGTATCTGAAAAAGCTTCACACGCAAGAGCGGGCGGTGGAGGAAGTGAAACTGGCCATCAAGCCCTACTACCAGAAGAAGGAGATCACGAAGGAAGAATACAAGGACATCTTGCGCAAAGCTGTCCACAAGGTAGTGAAGCTGGTGGGGGGAGGGAGCAGAGGGGTACAGGGCTGTGATGGAGGAGGAGGAGGAGGAGGAGGAAGGCATTAACTCTTCCTTTTTTCCTCCCACCCCTTCCCCTCCCAACCATATAGATCTGCCACAGCAAGAGTGGAGAAATTAATCCTGTCAAGGTGAACAACCTAGTGAAGGCCTATGTCCAGAGATACAAGTACTTTCGAAAACATGGACGCAAGATGGATGAGGAGCCGGGCCTCCCCAAGGAAATAGGGGGGCTGGACAAGTCTGGCTTGCCCATGCCCCCGCTCTGATCTCTGACCAGAGGGGGGGGAAATCAAAATGGCCCTTCTTTATGCAAATAGGCTTGGCTGAGGGCCCCCCCCAGGCCCCCCTTTGCTGCGTGGGGCGTGTGGAAGGGAGGGTCGGGGTGACCCAGTTTGTTTGGGAGGGGTGGCATTTGGAGAGTGCGATTCTTGTGCATCTGCTACCTGCCCCCGATCCCGCCCTCCTTCCCCAAACACTTTTCATAGTTTTAGCCACAAATCGACTTGTGTTTTACCCTGTAAATACAGATGGAAGAGGATGGGGCTAATTTTTAGTTTCATCGCTCTCAAAACTCCCCATGATACAATGGGTGGATGTTATTCCCCCCCCCCAAACACCTAGTTTTTACTCATTTAGCATGTTTTTAATTTGATGGTTTTATCCTAACCCTCCCAGTCAGCAGTCATGAAATGGCAGTACCATGATTGACCTCCAGATGGCAGTGGCTTGCCATACCGGGTGGGTTAACCCGCCCCTCATACCCTCCCCCCAGCTGTAAGTTTGTCTGTCATATTCTTCCCCTCCCCCCTTTCTCTTCATAAAACTGCATTTAGCCATCTAAACTGGGCTCCATCTCTGTGGTCCTTGAGCAACGGGGTCTTGTGTGTTTTGTGGCTGGAGTTTGGCCCCTCTCTGAGGGGGAGGAATGTTGGTCCCCCATCCCCTCACAACACAGACGGATCACATTTGCTGCTTCAGTTACCTCGGGGGAGAGCTGCCTCAACATTTTTCTTTAAAGAATACCTCTTCAGAATCGGGTGAAGTTTCCCCGTACGGTTGCCTAGTGGCAGCTGCGTCACTGCATTAGATGAAGGCTCCGATTTAAGAGGTCACCTCAGAGCAGGAATGGAAGGCTGTTGGGCCCTGTAACCACCCATGCAGGGGTTTCCTCTCCTTTTCCGTTTTCTCCATGAACGCTGGGGGCCAAGGTTGTTTTTTGTGGGGTTGCTGGGTTAATGTGCTTCCCGACCCACAAAACACCCCTGAGCCTAATCATGTGATCTGCCTAACGGAGGCCGGTGCCCTTCTGAAATTGGAATGGGTTCAGAGGAGGGCAGTGAAGATGGTCGGCAGTACGGAAAACTGGCCCTGCGAGGAATGCTTGAAGAAACTGGGTACATTTAAGCCCAGAGAAGACTGAGGAGGGTAATCAGGTCACACTCGTCAAAGATCTGAAGGGCTGTCACATAGAAGTGGGCTAAGACTTGTTCTCTGCTGCCCTGGAAGGCAGGACTAGATCTACCCGGCAGGAGGGTAGGTTTCAGTTGAGCATTAAGAGAAACACCTTGACAGTAAGAGCAGTTTGATCATGGAGCCAACAACCTAGAAGGGTGATGGGCTCTCCTTCCCTGGAGGTCTTCAGGCAGAGGCTGGACAGCAATCTATTCGGGATGCTCTAGCTCTGCGTTTCCTGCATTGTACAGAATGTTGGACTAGATCAGGGGTGCGGAACCTCGGGCCCATTGCTGAATCCAGCCCTCTGGGGTTCTCCAGAAGACCATGCACACCCCCACCCCCATTTGGTGGTTTCCAGGCTTTTGTGCTGTTTTTCCTGTTCTACAAGGTTGAAATGCTTCTCCTCAGGCTTAGCTACTGGCAGAGCTTTAAGCTAAAATATGTTGGTATTTTTGGCCCTGCCCCCTTTTCTTTTTGCCCCACCCACTGCTGGCATGTGGCCCCCGAGAGCTGCTCCAGAATGGAATTCAGTCCTTGGGCTGAAACAGATTCTGCACCCCTGGACTTAGATGGCCTACAAGCCCCATTCCAACTCTACAATTCTGTACACACCAATGTTGCACGGGGGTGGGTGGGGGGATGGACACCTCTATTGAATGCCTGGGATTAGGAAGCACATCCGTGAGGAATTGGAATAAGGTGTAAATAGCTGTTTGTTGATCAAGCTGTAATTATTGTGGGGGCAGCGGTGGGAATGTAGGGAAGACCTGGATAGAAGAAAGTGAAGGATGGAATATTTGGCCGATTACGTGGAGAGCAATGTATGAAAAGCTGCCTGCACTTCAGAAATTGATACAGGAATACTAAGAGTCCCCTAAGCAGTTCCCAGAAACAGCAAATGAACTGTTTTTTGGTGACGAGGGGGCAGCAGTACTTGCAGTAAAGATTACTTTTTTGAGGATTCAATTTATAGTTTTGGAGCAGGAAGCAGAATGGGGCAGGATAATTTTTGAATGGAGGTGAAACTAGAGCCAGAGCAGCCTGGCTGGGGCATGCTGGGAATTATAATCCAAAGTGTCTAGAGGGCACCAAGTTACGGAAGGCTGAGCCAGACAATCATTTTCAAGGTGGTTGTGGGTGCTGGACCTTTATAACCTGACTTTCACCTCCATGACCATTCCTAGGGTGGTGGACAGAGTCAACATTTTGTACTTTCTGCCACCCCATCCCTTCCATGCAGCTGATGGCGAGGTTCTTGCTGGAAGGTTGTGAGAAGAGTGGTCATGTTGGGGCGGGAGCGAACTGTAATGCTGCAAGGGCTGACAGCTGTAGCAAAGCATGGGTGGAAAAGGTATGGTGAAAAGAGAAGCAGAGAATGGGAATGCTGTCCAGGACAGATGTGGACCTTGAGTGGAACATACACTGCTTAGGTATGCAGCAGCACTCCAGCTTGGATCATCTTTTCTACATGGAAAAGCAAACAAACAAAAAAAGTTTGGGGCTTTTAAGTTCAGGGGGACATTTGCTTATAAAATTAGGCATGATGCAGAGAAAGTAGAAGTCTTTCTCCAAGTCAAAATACTGGAACTCTGGGGTCATCTGGTGAAATGGATTTCTAGGAGAATCAGGACAGACGAAAGAAAGTACTACAGCAGACAATGCATAATTAATTTCTGGGATTTGTTGCCGCAACATCTGATAGCCACGGACTCAGATGGTTTCAGAAGCAAGTATGTATCTTGGTACCAATGGCTGGACCTTTGATCTGATCAAGAGGGGCTGCTCTTACCTTATACCCTCCAACCCCTTTCAACTCTATGCAGTTCCAGCCTTCAAAATCATGGCAGATTAGGGGTTGAAACTCTGTATACATCCTCTCCTCCTCTTAAGCGTTTTACTTATAAAGTGCCTAAAAGTATTAGGCATTTCACAGTCAATGTTACGAAGATGATGTCCTGCTCTTTGGGCTCACAATTTGAAATTAAGTGACTGGTTGTATCCACACACAATGCTTGGCCAAGAATCCTGGCTTAATAAACCACAATGTGAATAAGTAGCATGCCAGTGCATGAAGTCCATTTGCTTTGTGCAAGTTAGTAAACAAGTTACATCCAAACCTGGGATTATGATTAATTATGTACAAACCAGGCAGCATTATAAGCCAGCTTTAAACCAGGGTTTGTTGTTGGCTTACAAATTCTTGGGTACACTTAACCACAATCCTGTGTTCACGTGTAATGCAGAGCTACCCCCTTCCTCGTTTGTTTACACATGGAGCTGCATGGGTTGTGTACACCAGCATATTAGTCATTCATGTTGCAGTTTATTAAGCCAGGATTCCTGGCTTAGTGTTAGATGTGAATGTAACCAATAACAGGAAGTTCAGGGAAAGTAGAAGGGAGGGAAAGAACCAAAAGAAAATATGAACCAAATACTAACAGCCGATGACCTGGTTTGATGATGGGTTAATTAACCCAAGATTTGCCTGGCACAAGTAGGAATGCTGCTGCAGCCTGTGTCAGTCTCTTCCACTTTCAGTCAACAACCTACAATTGGCTGGGCCGTAGGTTGTTGAATGTGACATATGAACCTGGAGTTTTGGATTTAGGGGCTAAGCAACCCAGCACTTAACCCATGGTTTGTTGTTGGGTGAATTGCTGGGTCGTCTAGCTCCTGAACAACCCAAAGCTCTGTGTTTGCACAACATGCTCCAACAACCTATGCTCTAGCTCAGGGGTCCTCAAACTACGGCCCGCGGGCCACATCCGGCCCACCAGGTCTTTTCATCCAGCCCGGGGGCCGATCTAGAGGCTCCTTGCGGGGGAAGGGAGGAATGGCAGGCCGCCCGCCCGCCCACCCACTGTCCTGCATCTCTTGCATCACTTGTTACGAATAGCAGTGACAAATATGGAACCTGACATTGACCATCTCATTAGCCAAAAGCAGGCCCATACTTCCCATTGAAATACTAATAAGCTTATGTTAAAATTGTTCATTTTAAATACTGAATTGTTTTTTCCTGTTTTTTTGCAGTACAAATAAGATATGTGCAGTGTGCAAATCAAGCCTTTCTATACCTTTTTAAATTTTAATGTATTTCAATTTTAGACAGCAAATTAATTTATTATTTATTATTAATTTAGAATAACTTTCCATTTAATCAAGTAAAAAAAAGGACCCCGGTCCTTTTTTTTACTTGATCCATTCGTTCATATTTTTTTCAAACTATAGTCCAGCCCCCCAACAGTCTGAGGGACAATGAACTGGCCCCCTGTTTAAAAAGTTTGAGGACCCTTGCTCTAGCTGATGGTAGGTTGTTGATTAAGCGTGGGAGGGAGCATGCTCTTACTCTGCTAATGCATGGCAAATTGCGGGCTGATTAACCCACGATTTGCTATTACGTGTGAACCTGGTCAGAGTCTAGTGGAAGGAACTGCAGGACAGAATAAATGGGTTTTTAAGGCTGCAATCCTAAATGCACATATCTGGGAGTAAAGCCCCATTGAACTTGATGGGGCTTACTTCTGGACAGACTTGTATAAGATTGCAATATAAAAGAAGAAATCAGAAAGGAAGAGAGCTCCAAGTACAGGGAGAAAGTCCCTAAAGTAGGGCTCTCCAACCTTGGGTCCCCAGATGTTGCTGGCCTACAGCTCCCAGCATACCCAGCCAGCATGGCTAATGGCAAGGGATTCTGGGAACTGTAGTCCAGCAACATCTGGGGACCCAAGGTTGGAGAGCCCTGCCCTAAAGGGTTGTCACAGAAGAGAGCTGCAACCTCTTCTCTATCATTCAAGACTATGGGATACGGAATGAGTTGCAGGAAGGCAAATTTTGATTGAACATCAGTTAAAATGTCCTAATGGTCAGAGCAGTCAGACAATGGAACCAACTGCCAAGGGAGGTGGTGGGTGCTCTCTCACTGGAGGTATTCAAGCAGAGACTAGACAGCCAGTCAGGGATACTTTAAATTGGATTCCTGCACTGAGCAGGGGGGTTGGACGCGGTGACCTAAATGGTCCCTTCCAATTCTATGACCTGGTTCACACATGATGACAACCTAGTGTACGGGTTGAGTATGGAGTTGTTGAATTTTGGGTTGTCAGTATGTGTAAACCATGGTTTAACTATGGGGTGTAAACCACAAACAACCCATAATTCACAATACAACCATGGGTTCTCCTCCTGTGGTTAACCCATAGTTAAACCATAGTGCAGGGTTTGCACATAACAAGCCCACAATTCAACAACAACCCATACTCAGGATTGTCAACATGTGAACCAGACCTATGATTCTATGAGAAGCCATAGAAAATGACGACACACTGCAAAGGAAAAGGCATAAGCAGACACTTAGATTGACTGGAGCATAACTAAAGAAGCTGGGTAGGGAGAAACAGAAAAGGCAAAATCTAGCTGCAGACCCTTAAAAGAAGCTTATCGATAACAAGATGAGAAGCAGAACCAAGGAATGAAATAGGGAAAAACATGAGGTGGGAGACCAATAAAAAGAATATTGGTAGAATTGAGAATGAGGCAAAACCCTGAACTAAAGTCTTAGTACCAGAACTGGGCACATCTAGGCAATACTGGTGGGGGTGGGCTTTTTAAACCCAGCAACTACTTGCATCAGAATCGCTGTGGATAAAAAGAGCTCAGAGTCAAATAACACACCAAGACTGAAAAAGCAGGAAAAAGGATTGTTTGTGGTAAGCATGAGTAGGTTACCCAAAGCAGGTGTTACCAGAAAGGCCAGAGGAATTTGGTTTTGGATTGTGTTGCGCCGTTTACGATGAGACTGCAGGTAGCAATATTAACAAGGATAGAAAAAGAAAAGCTCTGAAGCCAATTTTTGTTTAACATCTGTCCTCAGCATATCATAGATGCCAATTCAACCTAACTGAGTCAATCAGCTGCTCCAATGGAACAGAAGCAGCTGCTTCTCAGCTGTCCACATGCACCCCATCTCGGAAAAGGCAAGTGGGGGAAATGCCATTCTGCTGCAGCACAGAAGAATTCAGGCGTCTGGAGAAAGAGGGCTGAGGCTGCCTGTCAGTGAAATGAGGGGGGCGGGGAGCAGACACGCTGCTGTGCGGCTAGTTGCCGTACTGCACCTCCATCTTCTCTTCTAATTCTCGCAGTTGCTCCAAAAAGCGGGACTGTTGGAGTGAGTCCGAAATCCTCAGGTCTGGCTTGTCTCCGTTTAACGAGGATGCCCCGAGGGCCTTGCTCATCTCGTGGAGAATCTCTAAAGTCTTGGGGATGACCTGGAGTGGAGGAAAACAGCTGTTCTATCCATTTTGTTCCTTCCTAGTACTGCATAGCCTTGTTCTAAGTCTGTGACGGACTGGCAGCTCAGTGCCCCTGTAGATGTTCCCCGGATGGCCCCTTCCCCTGGCTCCACACTTTCCCCTGGACCACTGATGGCTTGGTGGTCTCCCAGCTTTTGTGCAGTCCCCGCCCCCAAATCTAAGAGGTTGAAATTATTATTATTTACAGTATTTATATACTGCTCCACATCAGATTCCAGAGTGGTGAACAATAAAAAGACAAAACAGATAAAAACAATACATTGAAAACAAACTAAAATTACACTAGTGGTTGAAGAGCAGAGAAGGCTTCCTGGAACAAGGAGGTCTTCAGCAGGCACCAAAAGCAGCACAATGTCGGAGCCTGCCTGACTTCCAGAGGCAGGGAGTTCCACACAAATGAAGCCGCCACACTGAAGGCTCTCCGCCTGATAGACTCCAATCTGGCCAAAGGTCCATGAGGAACCACCAGGAGCATGCCATCTGATTACCTCAGTGACCAGGCAGGTTGGTATGGGAGGAGGCGCTCTCTCAGGTACTCTGGTCCCAGGTTGCTTTTGGGTGTTGTACACAAGTACCAGAACCTTAAATCTGACCCGGTAGCAAATAGGTAGCCAGTGCAGTTCCTTCAGCAAAGGAGCTGCATGCTGAAAAGGGGCAGCTCCCGACAAAAGTCAAGCTGCTGCATTCTGCACTAGCTCCAGCTTCCGGAAGCAGCCCTAAGGGCAGCCCCACATAGAGCTGCATTGCAGTAATCCAGTCTTGAGGTTACTAGCACCTGTACCACTGTGGCCAAGCTATCCCTATCCAGGAGAGGCTGTAGCTGGCAAACCAACTGAAGATGGTAAAAGGCACTCTGAGCTGCTGCAGTCACTTGGGACTCCAGTGACAATGATGGATCTAGGAGTACCTCCAGACTACGAACCTGAGCTTTCAAAGGGAGTGCAACCCCACCCAGAACAGGCAATGAGCCTATTTCCCGGACTCTGGAGGCACTCACCCACAGGGCTTCCGTCTTGCCAGGATTCAGCCTCAGTTTATTGGCCCTCATCCAGCCCATCACTGAGTTCAGGCACTGATCCAGGATTTGTGCAGCCTCTCCTGATTCAGTTGTCACAGGGATATAGAGCTGTGTGTCATCAGCGTACTAATAGCACTTTGCTCCATATCTCCTAATGACCACTCCCAGCAGCTTCATATAGATCAGGGCTCTCCAACCTTGGGTCCCCAGATGTTGCTGGCCTACAGCTCCCAGCATACCCAGCCAGCATGGCTAATGGCAAGGGATTCTGGGAGCTGTAGTCCAGCAACATCTGGGGACCCAAGGTTGGAGAGCCCTGATATACAGTAGATGTTAACCAACATCGGGGACAAGATGGTACCCTGCGGAACCCCATAGTGCAATTGCCAAGGATCTGAGGGATAGTCACCCAATCTTACTCTCTGAAATCGACCTGCAGGTAGTACCGAAACCACTGTAACGCAGTGCCTCCAATGCCCAACCTGTGCAGTTGATCCAGGAGGATACCATGGTCAATGGTATCGAAAGCTGCTGAGAGATCGAGTAGAATTAACAGGGCTGCACTCCCACCATCCTTCACTCGATAAAGGTCATCCATCAGGGTGACCAAGGCTGATTCAGTCCCATAACCAGGTCAAAACCCAGACTGGAATGGGTCTACATAATCGATATCCTCCAAGAGTGCCTGCAGTTGCTTCACCACGACCCTCTCAAGAACCTTCCCTAAGAAAGGGGTATTTGCAACTGGGCGATAGTTATCAAATACCATTGATAATGCCTCTCCTAAGGCTTAGTTACTGGCAGCAAGAGCTTTAAGCTAAAAGATTTGGTGGTTTTGGCCCCAGCCCTTTTGCCTTCAGCTGCACCCACCACTGGACTATGCTCCCCACCAAGCTTTTCCAAAATGGAATTTGGCCTTCGAGCTGAAAGAGGTTTCTGCACCGGATATATAAATAATCTGCCAGTTGAGGATAACACTTCATGCATGTGATAAAGCTGTGTCTAGATCACAAAAGCTTAGGGTACAATAAATTTATTGCTACAAGCCTTCGTTCTCCCCATTTTATTTTAAGTAGATTATCCAGAGCGGGCGGGCATTACCAGAAAGGCAAGACACATTCAGTTTTGTCCCGGTTCTGCTTTGGATCGCGTTGTACCATCTACGAGGAGGCTGCAGGTAGCAATGTTAGCAAGGATAGAATGCGAGAACAGATGCAGAGCTGTAAGCCAAGCAGAAAGCACTACCTGTAGGCCAGGCATAGAATCTGACCTTTCGTAAATTGGAAATACTTTCCGAGAGAAGAGGGCTCGCGGCCACGGCTGGTGCAAGTTTAATGTTTAACACCTGAGTGGCACAATCTACCTGATTCTAGAGGAGAGGTTAAGAGCCTGTGGCCCTCCAGATCTTGTTTGGCCCCAATTCCCATCAGCCCCAGGGTCAGGGATGATGGGAGTTGTAGTCCAGCAACATCTGGAGGGCTGTAGGTTCCCCACCCTTGTTCTACAGCAGCCTTCCCCAACCTGGTGCCCTCCAGATGTGTTGAACTACAACTCCCATAATTCCCAGCCAGCATAGCCAATTGTCAAGAATGGGAAAGAAAACAATTCCGATTGCTTAGGACAGGACAGGGGTGGGCAACTTGCAGCTCTCCATGTGTTTTGGCCTGCAACTCCCAGCATCCTTCACCATGGGCTAAGCTGGCTAGGGCTGATGGCAGTTGTAGGCCAAAACATTTGGAGGGGCACAAGCTCCCCACCTCTGCCTTAAGAGGTGAGGAAATGGGAGAAGTAGATCGGAAGGCAGGTGTAGTGTTTACGTGTGTGGCAGCATGAAGAGGGACTGGCACTTACTTGCACCATGATCAGTTTCTTCTTCCAGGAACGGCTGGTGTCAGGCCAATCCTCCCCAAAGCACAGCCACAGGTTGTAATTAGGGGAGCTGTTCCGTCCCTCAATGTATCCAATCAGTTCTGAGAAGGGGAGAGAAAGAGAACTATTTCCTTCATATACTCTTGCTCTACCTGAGGAAGGTAAAAGACCTCGTTCTCCCAGGTGGCGGCTGGATCCTGGCTGCTCTTTATGTGGCCTCGAACCCCTTACCATGAGCAGCCCGCCCGTTGCAGCAGTGAGCGGGTTTTGCTTGCTGAAGTCACGCATCTATCACGATCCCCACAAATTTGCTACGAGCCTAATGTAAGAACCGTAAGAGCTGAAATCCCAAGATTTGACCAGAGCTCGATGTGGACATAGTTATGATAAGCAAAGACAGGGGTAGGCAACCCAGGGCCCTCCAGATGTTTTGGATGAGAGCTCCCAGTTCCTAACCCTCCAGGCTAGGGGAGCAGGGATGGAACTTGATGTCCACAACATCTCGCGGGCACAGGGCTGGGGAAGGCTGATCTAAGGTTTATGAAGCCCCCGCCCCCATATCACTCCAAAAGAGGTCCCCCAATATCTACGGAAAATTGATTTGGGGGCAGGGAGAGCAGGGGCACATGTGCTCCTCTGTATGGCTGTAGGGCCTGGTGATGACTATGACCTCAGAAATAGTGGTTCCCACCTGGCATTTCTAAAAGCCATGCAAAACCACAGCTCTTTGGACAGGGGTGGAAAACATATGGCCTTCCAGATGTTGTGGGGCTCAAGCTCCCATCGGCTCAAGCCAGCCTTGCCAATGCTCAGGCATTGTGGGAGCTGGGAGTCTGGAGGGCCGCAGGTTCCTCACCCCTGGGTAAGAAGTTATACCAGACCCCCATACTGATAAAAGCATTGTCTTCAGATCAGCAGTGGTGATCAAAGTAGCATTCCCACACACACACACACACACACACACACACACACCGAGACCAGGGAGAAGAGGGGTTGCCACCGGGCCATGGTTTCCTTTGTTTGCTCCCGACTGTGGCATGTGCTGAAAACGAGCCAACTCTGTGATTTTTAAATCCAGGCTTCTCCAAGTTTGGGGTGGACCCTTTGGCGGGGGGCATGTGTGAATTGCCAGAGAGGGAAGAGAACCTGAAGCAATAGAGCCTTAGAATGAAGGGCCGTAAGCTCAGTGGAAGAGCCCATGCTTTGGACGCAAGAGGTCCTAGGTTCAATCCCAGCATCCACAGGTCAGACTTGGGAAAGACTCCTGTTGGAAAGCTGCTGCCAGTCAGTACAGTAGACAAGGGGGAGGCAACCTGACACCCTCCAGAGGTTTTGGACGACAACTCCCATAATCCCTGACCATTTGCCTTGCTATCAGGGCCTGATGGGAGTTGGAGTCCAACAACATCTGGAGCAGGGGTGTGCAACTTACTGCTCTCTAGATCAGGGCTCTCCAACCTTGGGTCCCCAGGTGTTGCTGGCCTACAGCTCATTAGCATGGCTAATGGCAGGGGATTCTGGGAGCTGTAGTCCAGCAACATCTGGGGACCCAAGGTTGAAGAGCCCTGCTCTAGATGTTTTGGCTTACAACAGCCATCAGCCCTAGCCAATATAGCCAGTGGTGAGGGATGATGGGAGTTTCATAGATTTCATAGATCATAGAGTTGGAAGGAGCCTACAAGGCTATCGAGTCCAACCCCCTGCTCAATGCAGGAAACTAGAGGAGGGGTATCCCATCCAAGTAATAACCAGGCCTGACCCTGCTTAGCTTTCCACGCTCAGACAAGCTGAGCCAGCTTGAGCCACAGGCCTGTTGTAGGCCAAAACATCTGGAGAACCATAAGTTGCCCACCCCTGAGCAAGGGAGAAGGGACATCAGGAAGAGCTGTTTTCTTCTGAGGGTATTTCCCTGTGCGTGATTGCAGAAGGGGATCAGAAATGTCCTGACCGAGTCCCCTCTTAATAGTGTTTGATTACCGCAGTGGTCCACAGTGGTCATTGCATGCACTGCAGGTTGCCCTCACACAATTGCATGCAAGGATCTCTGCATGCTCACCGCTGAGAACAGATTACGGGGGCTGGGTTTGATGGGGAGGATGCAGAAGACAGACAGTTAAGTTTTAGAAGGGCCCCCCACAAGTTCTAAACCTTGAAATATACACATCCCAAAGGCTTACACATCGATTTGCATTTAAATTGGTGTGTGAGCCCCCCTGCCTGTCCAGAAGGGGAATAAACGCCTGTGGCAAAAAGTCCCCCCCAACCCCAATGACTGGAGAGGCGGATTTGACACAGCCCTTCCCGGCTGATTCTCCTTCCCCACTCCAGATCTCGGGCAACAGGGGAAGGGGTGAGGTAAGCAGAACCCTAGGGCGGGGTGCTGATGGGACAGGCTGGCGCAACACTGGCATACCTTGCACAAATTGCTGCAGGCTGTAGATGTGGCCCAAGCATTCCTTGGGTAGTTCTCCGCACAATGTCCTATCTGCAGGCATCTCGGACTGGCTCCAGTAGATGTGGCAAGGGCCTCGGCGGGCGCCGCACAATGCCGACCCCTCGATGCGGAGGATCACCCCGGGAGCCACCCCTCGCAGAAGGCGCTGCGTGTAAGACACTTGCAGCTTATCGTACAAGGTCGCCGGGTCGGGCAGTACTACGTCCGCCAAATCGGGATAGCCGCCCGGGGAGCCGGGAGGCACAAAGCACAGGCCCCGGACTTTACTGAAGACATTGGTGAAGACCAGATGACCCCGATAAAAGGCCCGTACCTCAAAATCTGTGTCTGGAGAGAAGAGAGGAGAGTTTGGGGGGGGTCCCATGGGCAGACCTATCGTAATTCTGGGGGGGGGGAGCTGTAGCCCTCCAGATATTGCTGGGACTCCAATTCCCATCAGTCCCAGCCAGTATGGCCAATGCTCAGGGATGATGGGAGTTGCAGTCCAATAATATCCAGAGGGCCACAGGTTCTACACACACCCATTGGTTCTGAGCTAGATGAGCCCACTGGTCTGACTCGGTGCAAGGCAACTTCTTCAGGCTTCTGCCCCCTCGACAGCTGCCACGATAGGCAGAAATCACAGAGGTCAAGCTCTGCCCATCACTGCTTTACCTCAGAGCTGGGGGACCTTTTTCAGCCCGGGGGCTGAATTCAATTTTGGAGAAGCGCTCAGGGGCCACTGTCCTGTGGTGGGTGGGGCTGGGGGCAAAAGGGGCGGGGCCAAAAATACCAGCCTATCATAGCTTAAGGCTCTCACTGCCACTAACTAAGCCTTAGGAGAGGGCTCCTTTTAAAGTTGGAAAAACTGCACAAAAGCCAGAAAACCACCAAATAATCGGTGGTTGGGGGGGAAGGAGGCGTGGGCTTCTGGGGACCCCAGGAGGACCCGATTGTGCCCCCAGGACTTTGGTTCTCAACCCCTGCTTTACATACTAGATTCTACTCTTGGAGGTGCAGGGAACCCTCACCCGCTCTTGACGGCAGCCCCTATGTCCTCTAGATCCGGGAAGCTTACCGAACACATTGGTCCCTAAAAGCTGCTGCAACGGTGATACCATGTCTGTGAGTGGAACTGGATCCAAACTGGATGGAGACAGGTGTTGTGGAATTTCCTCCAACGTCTGGAGGTCCACTGAAAAGGAAAAACCACTCTGCCTTTAGAGCAATCAAGTACTTTTTATTGTTAGCCTGATTAGAGGTAAATTCCTGGCACAGATACAAGGAAAGCACAGAGCCAGAGTCGCAGCTCTGGGAGGGGGTTTATAGCAGGGGCTACTACAAAACACACAGGAGCTTTCTCTAGGAAGAGACCAGGAAATGTAGTAATAAGCCTTGAACCTTATTTGGGTATCTGGTCGTACACACACACACACACACACTCATAGCAAGACAGTGATAACGGTGTCTTATTTCCTCTAGATCCGGGAAGCTTACCGAACACATTGGTCCCTAAGAGCTCCTGCAATGGTGATACCATGTCTGTGTGTGGAACTGGATCCAAACTGGCTGGGGACAGGCAAACTGTATTTTCTCCTCCTAGCACTGAACGTGGAACAATGCAGAAGAGAAAAAGAGAAAAGAAAAATGTTGATACTCAGCATCCACACCCACACAGAGGTGGATCGGGATAGGTGGCAAAGGCCAAAGTTTGGGAATCTCTGGCAGAATGGCCAAGTCGTGCATTATCAGGGCAGCTGCTGCTAAGGACCAACGCTCTCCAAGTCTTTTGGAGGGAATGGGCTCGAAGGGGAGGGGCATGCAGGACTCCTCTTTCCAGATCTCTAGAACGAAAGGTGATTCTAGGGCAACTTTCCTCAACCTGGTACCTTCCAGATGTGCTGGACTACAAAGCCCATCATCACTGACCATTGGCCAGGCTGATGGGAGTCATAGTCCAAACATCTGGAGGGCACCAGGTTGCCTATCCATGGACCAGAGGCGGAGGAACCCCCATGGCAAAAGAAGCTACCCTAGATCACAGGTGGGCAGACTCCAGGCTTGCAAGATCTACTTTGGGTTTTTCCTAGCACACCCGAGAGCAGGCCTGTGGCTCACGCTGGCTCAGCTTGTGTGAGTGTGGTCAGGCGTGGTTATTATTTGGATGGGAGACCCCTCCTCTAGTTTCCTGCATTGAGCAGGGGGTTGGACTCGGCCTTGTAGGCCCCTACCAACTCTATGATCTATGAACCAACTGGAGCCAGGTGCAATGTAATGGTTTGAAGGGATGGGACACATCCGCTTAGGAACAGAGTGCCTCTGACCATGTGTTCAGTCCAGGAATTTCTTTCCAGTACAGTAATACCTTGGATTGCAAGTAATTTGGTTTGAGCGCGTTTTGCAAGACAAGCAAATTTTTAAATATTTATTTAATTTTTTTTGACTTGATATACAAGCTAAGTCTTGCAAGACAAGTACTGTAGTACGGCTTAAATTAAAAATCTCTGTACAATTCTTTTTGAGGGAATTTCGTTTTGATATAAGAGTGTTTTGGATTACAAGCACATTTCCAGAACGAATTATGCTCTCAGTCCAAGGCATGACTGTATATGAATTAAGCTTACAATCCTTTCAGACAAAAAAAAAAACCACTTCTGTTTTTCAGCAGCCTAATTCAGGGTCAGAAGCCCCCACAGATCTTATTTCAAATCACCCAGAGTTCTACCTTCTCTGCCTGTCCCTACTTTGATCAGCCTTCCCCAACCAGGTGCCCTCCAGGTGTAGTGGACTACAACGCCCATCATCCACATGGGAAGGCTGATAGAGAAATGCATCAGGGTTATCAGTCTCAATCTGGGCTTTGGCCTCAAGAGGACTTGAATATCCCGTCTAAGAAGCTCACCAAACTCATTGGTTCCCAAGATAGGATTCAACTGTGGCACCGAGACTGTGGCAAGAGCCGGCTGGAAGTTGGATGGGGACAGGTTTCCGCACCAAACTGGATCTTCTGCTCCAAGCACCAAATATTGAACCATGCAGGAGAGAAAGAGATACAAAGAAAACTTCATACCCAACACACACGGCCAACATTTCAGAATCCCTGGGAGAATGGCCTAGTAGTAGCAGCTTTCCCCAACCTGTTTCCCTCTAGAGCAGTGTTCTCCAACCTTGGGTCTCCAGATGTTTTGGCCAGCTATGCTGGCTGGGGCATGCTGGGAGTTGTAGGCCAAAAACATCTGGGGACCCAAGGTTGGAGAACACTGCTCTAGATGCTTTGGACTACAGCTCCTATCACACTCAGTTGGCATGGCCCTTGGCTATGCTGGCTGCGGATGTTGGGGGTTGTAGTCCAAAACATCTAGAGGGAAACCGGTTGGGGAAGGCTAGCCTGGTGTGCTAGGGCAAATGCTGCTAAGTTACCAAGGTGGGCTGTAATGGGGTCAAGAAGCAGTAGGATCCCTCTTTCCAGATCTCTAGAAAGCAAGCAGATTTTAGGGGGCCAAAAGCAGAATTTCCATGTTTTACACCACCCTTTACACCCCCCACCCTCACCTCTCTTACCAAGAGCTGTTTCTGGCACGTCTTCATTCACAGTATCAAGTACCTGCAGCAGAGTGTCTTTCAGTTTAAACTTCTATCCCGTCTCATTGCAAAGGCATACAAGTGGTGATTGCAAAAGAGTCTGAAGGATTTGGTGAGGGGGGCAGAGCTTCTGCTGTGTACATGATCCCGGCCCCCAACTGTGTTCTCTATTCGTACGTCTCCAAGAAACTTTATAAGTTCAACAAAAACTCAAGTATGGAAAGTGAGCTTTTTTATATATATAAAAAAGAAGCGGTCTTGCAAATTAAGTCAATTTGCAAGCTTGATTCTGAGTGCAGACCAAGCGTTGATTCATGGAGGGGGGGTGCATGCAGCAAATCTCAGGTTGGATCCAGGATCTGCCTTCCATTGACAGAAGGGCTCTGCTCACAGAAGGTGCCTGTGCTTGATTTGGGGGGGGGGGTGTCCCCTGCCCCCCCCATTCAGCAGCCCCCCCCTTACCCTCTGTGTAGCATATTCAGGGGGCTGAAGGGGCTGCTGTGGGGAGGAGCGGGCAGGCAAGTCCACTTCCACCAGCCCAGTTGCACATGCCTAAATCTGGATCCAACCCCCTCATTTCCTTCTTTAGGCCAAATTGGAAATTTTGGAAAGCTGTTACCAAATGTGTTCCTCTTAGATACACGTACAAACTTGTACATGTTCTACAACAGACATATTTGCTAAACCTTTGTGGCAAAAGAAGGAACTCCAAAACGATCCACACACAAGCTTTAGAAAACAATCCCACACAAAATATAAAAGGAAATGGGCCAACTAGAGCCGGGGAGACCCATGTTCTAGTCCCCACTCGACCATGAAGCTCACTGGGTGACTTTGGGCCAACCACTTGACTCTCAGCCTAACCTACCTCACAAGGTTGTTGTGAGGATAAAATGGAGAGGAAGAGGATCACATACGCCGCCTTGGGCTCCTTGGAGGAAAAGGCGGGATATAAATGTGACAAAGAAAGAAAGAAACAATTTCTCTAGCATCTTCCCAAACTCCTTACCAGATTCCTTTCTGATCTCCATCACTCACCTCCTGGGGTGCTGGAGAGATCCAGGGAGCTCAGCACACTCTCCAGCGTTTCATCCTGAAGAACAGGATGGAGAAGACTGAGCGCCTTTTCTTCCTTAGTCCCCATCCTGCCTGGTAAACCCCCCCCCCCATCCTCTGGCTGTTCTACTTCTTCTTTCCATCCCCACTTCCCCATTCCGTGGCTGGTGGGAATGGAGTGGGCGAGAAGGAGAATTACTGACCTGGCTAGAAGACAAACTGCCTCCATACGCCCCCATGTTTGCAGCCTGAACAGGGGGCACATCACCGCCTGCTGCATTCGCTGCCCCCCGAGCAGAGCCATTTAGATCTACAAAAGAAGATTACTGGGAGTGGGGGGGGGGGGCAGAATAATGCTTTCAGTCTGACCCACAGTTCCTCTTCCTCCTCCTCCTCCACCCTACATCTTTTGCCCTCCAGAAGAAGCCCCGCACCAGGTCTCTGGTCTTTCTGATCTTAACGCCTTACGTGCAGCGTTCGGACGGATTTCAAACACCTTGTGGGGGTCTTCCGAGTTTGTACTGTTATCGTGTATCACCTCGATCCCGTCCTTTCGGTTCAGGGCTGAGCGGAAGTTTCTTTTCCATTCCGAGGGGGTCCGCTGGTCCACCCCGGGGCGGTAGCGGCCTCTGGCGATGGCCCAGTCCTGGAAGGAGAGGGGTTAGGTAGGTAGGTAGGAAGGTGCCTCATCCATGGCAGATTTCTAAACCCATCCATCACATGCTCCTCTCTCTCCCACTCCCCGACCCTCATTTTCCCCATCAAGCCAGCCTGTTTGACAGACTCGTCCTCAGCACCTTCCCTCTCTTTGTGTCAGCTTGATTCAGCTTAACTGCCCGAGGGCTCCGACTGCCCCCACAAACATGGGTAGCATGCATGTCAGAATCAGAGAGTTGGAAGTGGAAGTGGGGGGGGGGCTTGTAGGCCACTCAATCCTCAGGCATGTGAGATCTACTTTGTTTTTTTACTAGAACCCACCCAGGATCCACCAAGCAGAGCCTGGTGCAAAAGACATGCACTTAGAATTAAAGAATTCTGAGCCCAGGAATTTGTCGAATACCAGAACTGAACAAACATCACAGTCCTATGCACCAAGAAATCCACTCCTGGTTTTTTACCCTAACCTTTTTTCATTTCAGCAGTATAGTTTAGGGTGGAAGGGGGGGGGGTCATTTTGTTGTGTCTCTATAGACCCCCCCCTTAATGTTTATTTATTTGCTTCCTTGTTACTTTTTTATCCTACTTTCTTCCCTCCAAGGAGCCCAAGGCAACATATCAGATCCTCCTCCTCTCCATTTTATCCTCACAACAACTCTATGAGGTAGGTTAGGCTGAGAGTCAGTGACTGGCCCAAAGTCACCCAGCAAACTTCATGGCCGAGTGGGGACTAGAACCCGGATCTCCCAAATCTCAGTCCAACACTCTAACCCAGGGGTCCCCAACCTTTTTGGACCCATGGGCACATTTGAGAATTGGAGAAACTGCTGTGGGCACCAACACAAAATGCCTAATCAGTGGATTGCCACTTTGGCATCTACCTGTCACGTCTATGCATCTTAAGCTGCGTCTTATTCAGCAAAAACGTTTGTGTCCACGCAATGCCTCTTTAATAAGGGATTGTCTAATTTGGCTAATTGCTGCTGGTGCAATACAATGCTTCTTTTAAACATATGTTCTGACAATGTCCAATAACTGCTTCTTTTCGGGAGGTTATTGCACAGATAAATTTTGTACTGGAACAGTCTTTAATATTCACTGATGTACGCGCTCTTTTAAATTATTTACCTGCTTCATGGAAATTAACAAATGGTCAGCGTAAATGGATTGTCCCTTTTGACAAAGACGGATATTACAACACTGGAAGGATAAACACTCACCTCCTATAATGCAATGGATTGAGGACCTTACAACACTTTCAGTATTTGAACGGGTGGCATATAGATGCCACCTTGAGATACTTAATTGGATGTTTGGCCAGCTTTTGTTGAAGCCTATGTATAATTGCTGTAATGTTGTACACATTTCATATGTATTCACTGCTATGGATATATACAAATCCATGTATCCATATTTTAAAAAATGGGGAGGAAAAAGTTTTGCGGGTACCCACGGGTGACACATTGGATACCCTTTCACGGGTGCCACTTGGAGGTTCTGGCTGGAGAATGCTGGAAGTTGTAGGACATTTTTCTGTCTAAACATGCATAGGGTTGTGCCCTTAATTTATACTGGGGGGCGGCGGGAGTGAGCCTTTTGGTGTTATTGTTAAAACCAGTCAGAAAACCTTGCCCATGTATTGGAAATCAATCCTAGATTTATCAGTACATCCTCACCTACTGGGGAGGAGGAAGAAATATGTGTGCCAAAGTTACCATACCAGGGGAACAGGCAAAGCTAATATCAAAAACGCAATGACAAGATTCTCCAACCAAATTCTGTGGTGTGTGCCCCCCCCCCCATCTGCCATCTGCTACTCTGTGTCCAGTTCTGGACACCGCACTTTAAGAAGGATGTAAACCAGCCTTCCCCAACCTGATGCCCTCTGGCTGTGTTGGACTACAACTCCCATCATGCCCCACCAGCCCAGCCCAAACAGGCCTATCCTCTCTTCTCTTCCCAGGATTCAAAGTTCTTTGCCATCCATCTCTTGCCCCCTTTCCCCACACAAAAGCAGACCCCACCTTTTATCCCAGGAGTCAAAACAAACCTAAAATTGAATCCATCAACCATTTTAGAGAGCATACATTAGAGCACACAGTATCCTATCTCTAGCTGTGGCTGTCCCTGAATGTGGTGGGGAAGAGAGCCATGAACATTGGGGGGGGGGGGACACGACGACACCCTTTTTGATTCAAGGGAGTATCAACTTCATTCATTAATCGGCCTCTCTCGTGCGCTAAGTTTTATTTTATTTATTTATGAATACGTTTTTTTTATTCTACAGCTATTCCAGGGAAACTGTTCCAGAATTTTACAGCTCTGATGCTAAGAAAATGTTTACCACTGTCTATGCTGGCTGGGGCTGATGGGAACATTAGTCATCCAACTCACAGGAGGGCACCGGATTAGCCAAGACCAGCAGCGTCATATTAACGCAACAACCAATGGGGCAGCAGGATGCAACTCACATGCACCCACACACCGAAGAAACTCTACATGTTTACCTCAAAGAGCTTGAAATCCTCAGAGCTAATGCTCTGCCGGGACCCATGCTTCCATGGCACTCGGAACAGGGTCCGTTCTGTGTTCAGCCATGACACCCCTGGGTATTGCTGGGCATCCAACTGTTCCACTAGCCAGGGCACAATGAGAGGCCTCTGACCACCCATGGAAGATGGTGGGTGTGGACGTCCCACTTTAACCTGCTGGGGGAAGAGAGAGATGGGAGTGGTGGAATAATGAAACACAGCACAGTGAGGTGGAAAAGCACCACCCTGGGTGCGCGTGCATGGGAGAGAGAGATTGCATCAGTTGGTGCCACACTACACTACAGAGATTCCTGAGCCTTTTTAGAAGGTGTTTAAAGTATACAAAGTGCTTTGCAACCTTCAAAAACACACAAAGATCCCAGCTGGATCATACCAATGGCTTCCCTAGTGCAGCCTTCCCCAACCTGATGCCTTCCAGATGTGATGGTCTACAACACCCATAATCCCCAGCCAGTGTGACCAATGGGTGTAGTAGTCCAACACATCTGGAAGGCGCCAGGTGGGGGAAGGTTGCTCTAGTGTCTAGCCCAGCATCTTCTTTCCTACACTGGCCAATGCCAGATGACTTTGGAAAGCCCACAAGCAGGACATGAGGGCAATAACTCTGCCCCACTGTTGCCCCCCTGGGCAACCCGTATTCAGCGGCATCGTGTCTCTAAACCCCATCTTTATATTTGTTCTCATAACAGCACTGGATTACATTTCCCATTTTACAGATGGGCTAACCGAGACCTGTCTGGGAGATAGGAACTTGCCCCGGAAGGCCTCCTTGGGACTGAAGAGCTGGCTGGGGCAAGTTTTGAAGGTCAGCTTTCCAAAATCCAAAGCGGTAACTTTCGGAGAAGTCTGCAACCCAGGACAACAGGGTCAGCCTTAGGGATGGGCAAGCTGGGTGTGTGCTGTGGGTGCCAAGATGGGCTTGGTGGATCAGCGTTTGTTGATTGTCCGTAGTGAGCTAAGGCAAAAAAGAAAAGGAATGACACAATCCCATGAATGTCTAGGCAATCTTATGCATGTCTACTCAGAAGTAAATTCTATTGCATTCAATGGGGCTTATTCCCATTTAAGGATGTATAGGATTGCAGCCTAAGGGCGCAATACTGTACACATTTGGACAGCAGAATGTCCTACAGCTCTCAGCCTTCCCCAGCCAGCTATGACTTTTTTTCTGTCTAAACATAGATAGGGTGCCATCCTATGCAAGCTTAGCAGGAAAAAAGGCCTACAACTCCCAGCATGCCACAGCCAGCATAGCTGGCTGGGGTATACTGACAGTTTTCAGCATTTTTTCTGTCTAAACTTGATAGGATTGCGCCCTATGTGTCTTTAACCCTTTCCCCAAAATTCTACAGGTCATTTGGGTGCTAGCTACAAAAATAAACTTCCTGGAACACTGAGCTTCCATCGATTAGCTTTAACCTACATTGCTTTCCCCATTTCCAGTGTGATGTCATTTATTCTAGGGAAAAACCAGCAGAACCGGGTTTGACTGTGAGACAACCTTACGAGGCACAACTTGGCGTCACTGCAAAATGGAGGGGCTGAAGGTGCTTCTTGTCCCGGGAGCTATTGATGCTAGAGGCAGCCCCAATCACAGGGTGGTATCCACAATGTTAGTCCTACTTAGAGCAGTTCATTGAAATGAATGGGGCTTAAGTTACAATAACATTGGATACAATACAACCCGCAGGGCACAAGTCCCATTGAAGTCAGTGGGGCTTGCTTCCGCAGAGGAGCCACGCACAGAATCGAACCGGGTCGAGTTACGTATTTTCGCAACTCCTGCGGAAAAGAGTGCATCTTGCCAGGCCAACATTAAGACTCCGCCACCTGAGATTTAGGGCGGAGAAAGAGGGTCAGCTGGGACAGGGTCGCGTCGATTTCGCCTTTCCGGTCACCGGGTAGAAGACAGCCCCCCCCCCGCCCGCCCGCCCCCACGAAGTACCCACCTCGTCCTCTCCGACGCCTCCGTCTCAATGCGCGCCAGCTCCACAGCCGGCTGCAAAAGCGAAGGGCTTCGCCCGCCTCCCTAGCGTCATGTGATTGCAAAAGTTACTTTCGGTTTTCTAGCGAGAGGTTTCAATACGCGCGACGGCTTCGCCCTGGAATTAAAAAAAATCCCAGCCTCTTCCCTGTGTTGGTAGACGGAGGGAGGAATATATTTCCCTCGACAGTGATGCGGTTGCAAAGAGGGCCGCTTTGTGTTGCTGTTTTTAGTTTTATTTTAAAGGGGGGGTATTTCTGAGAAAACGAGAAGTATATAAAGTTGCCAGATTGAAGTTGGATGGGTGTCATGTCCCATTCTGTACGTCAGCCTCCCCCAAACTTGGTGACCTCTTCAGATGTGCTGGACTACGTGTCCCACTATCCCCAGCCAGCACGACCGGCGCCGCTGGCTGGGGATGATGGGACTTGTGCTCCAACACATCTATAAGGCGCCAGGTTTGGGTGAAGGCTGCAGCACACCCTGACAAAATTCCAAAGGGGTTAGATGTGCTGCTCCTCCAGCCTTCCCCCATGTGCCCTCCAGATGTGTTGGACGGACTACAACTCCCATAATCTCCAACCAGTATGGGCCATGCTGGGAGTTGAAGTCCAACACATCTGGAGGGCATGAGGCTGCAGAAAGCTGTGTGTTACTCTGTTGCTGCAAAACCTGCAGGCTCCAGCTGGTCGTTCTTATCATCTGGCCCCTGGTCAAGCACTGTCCCTGTTTCTGATTGTTGGCTATGCCTTGTTAACATTTTCTTAATTGCAAACAATTGTCATTCTTCAGGGCACCCCTCTTTCCTCAGAGACTAGAGCAGCTTTCTCTAACCTGGTGCCAGAGGCAGTGTTAGGGGGCAGCCCACTAGGGCTGGAGCCCCAAATCTTTCATTTGGAGCCCTGAATCACTGGGAGCCCATCTGCCCCACCACCCTGCTGTCCATGGGCACTTGTTGAAATAAAAATACAGGGGCCCTGAGGATCTCTGTTGCATCTGATCTGCCTGGGGTAGCTGGCTTTTTGCCCACATGTGCTTCACCTCCTGCTGCACCCCCCTTTGAATCTTTTTGCCTGAAGTTTTCTTCTGAAATCAAATGCCCTCCTCTCCCCTGTCCATACATCCCTTTTTAATAGGGGTGTCCTTAAGAGACAGGATCCTTTAAAAACACACATGCACACACAGTCTTTAGAGCAGTGTTCTCCAACCTTGGGTCCCAGCTGGCTGGGGCATGCTGGGAGTTGTAGGCCAAAAACATCTGGGGACCCAAGGTTGGAGAACACTGCTTTAGAGCATATGTAAATTAGCATATGCAAATGTGTGCTCTTTTATTTTATTTTTGTCTTGGGGGCCTGAGCCCCAGATCTTTTCCGTACCTAGCATTGCCCCTGCCTGGTGCCCTCCAGATGTTTGGACATCAACTCCTGTGGAGAAAGCCAACCTAAGCCCCCTGCCTGACACACACACACTCACCAAGGAAGGGGGAAGGAGACCCGGGGGGGGGGGAGACAGCCAGTCTCCACAGATGCAAAAGGGGACAAACAACATCTGCATAGAATCACCCCAGGGGGGAAGGCAGGAAGCATCCCCAGGTTTGTCAATGCTCTCGCATATCAGCCCCATCTACATAAGACTTGAATACCTCTCCAGAGCAGACACTTCAGCACCCCTAAGAAATGGCCACTCAACACCATAGGATGGTACCAATAAGCAAGTGGCTTCAAAGGGACCCCACCCCACGGGGGGAGGGCGTCACCCCACCTGACCCAAAAGGCCGCCCCTCAGGGAGGGTGTCAACCCACCTGATCACGGAGGGAGGGGCTACCTGAAACACCAAGGTATAAAACACCCTGCGCAAGGGAACTGGGTTGTTGGACCTGATCAACAATCTTGCCCCATGCCTGGGGTAAGAGAACGAAGGATCGGCAACCCCGGGTAGCCACACCCGCCACGCTCCAGCTAGCTGAAATCACTGGTCGCTTGGGTTGACCGGACCCCCGGGAAACCAAGCTGAAATCACTCACAAGCCGCTTGGGTTGACCGGACCCCCGGGAAACCAAGCTGAAATCACTCACAAGCCGCTTGGGTAGACCGGACCTCCGCCGGGAACCCAGCTAGCCGCTTGGGTAGACCGGGCCTCCGCCGGGAACCCAGCTAGCCGCTTGGGTAGACCGGGCCTCTGCTGGGAACCCAGCTAGCAGCGTGCGGTTGACCGGGCCTCTGCCGGGACCCGAGCTGAACTAACTAGCTGAGAGCCCTGAAATCACGGTGTCCTTAAGACTTCTTGCTTGCTACTTTGTACCGTACTGATAAGCTGTATTGCTGGCGTGTGTCTGGATTTGTGAAGGTAATGTTGTAAATAAACTTGTTTTCTAAAAGATACTTCTGTGGCTATAAGTTATCCCTTTGTTCTGGGCTAAGGGTGATAGTCGCTGGGGATCTCGGAGAAGGCCGCCCCAGGACTCACTACCCCCTTAGCATTGAACCCACGCAGAAGACCCGTTCAGTTCAGGTATTTTATATTTTCTGTTGTTCCCCGCCTCGATCTAGATGGAGAGGCGGGTAATAAATAAAATATTATTATTATTATTGTGAAGGATCACCAACAGGATCCTTTGCGTGAGTTCGGCGCTTAAAGGGTTAACCGGCACTGAGATACAGTCCGTACGAGCGCTGGCAATCACCTACGAGGCTTTCGCACACAAGAGGAAACCGCAGCCCTTTAAATGTCCAAATAAGGCTTTTATTTGTTTACACAAAACACAGAGCGGAACTAACAGCTTTCCAGGAATACTACAGCATCAACACAACCTTAGCTGACCCCTGGGTTTCTCAATGAACAGGCTTAGGCTAGCGGAGTGAATCTAGTCAATTACCTCAGACCAAAGACTCTGCGTCTAGTCAGTGTCAGCCTGGCTCCGGGTCAGCCGATCCGTGGATGAGAAGGGCGTACTTGGGCTGCTGCTTGGAAGATGAATCTGGCCCCGAAGTACCCTTGGTTCCCAACAACCCTAAACCGGAAGGGAGAGGGGTTTTCTACCCCTGAGTTCCCGCTCTCCCCGCCCTCCAAGTCAGGTGGGGGCTTATGCCTGCCCCTTCATTTCAGGTGGGCTTCTTCCTGCCCAGGAAGAAGGTGACGTACTAGTACTTTGCAGCTCTTTGAGACTGCCCTGATAGTTTGATGATCCTTGATGGTCCTTCCTTGGTTTTGTGGATCTCCACCGAGACTCTCCTTTGTTGGGGATGATGGTCTGTCTGCGACTTCTCCGATGACTTCATCCTCCCTTCCTTGCCCCCTCCCTTGGGTGAAAACCGTGTGTGTGTGTGTGTGGACCTGTGTTGGGCTTTCTCCACAATTATTATAAAGGTTGGCCAAAGGAAAGAGTGAAAAGGGATGGCTCCACCCACTTTTGGCTCTGGCCCTGCCCACTGCAGGCTTTGGCCCTGCCCACTACCAACATGTGGCTCTCGACAGAAAAAAGCTTCCCCACTCCAGGTGTAAATCCTTTTTCTTGTCATTTAAATCCATTGGTTTAGGTCCTACCCGCTGGAACAGCCTTCCCCAAACTGGTGTGCTTCAGATGTGTTGGGCTACAACTCCCATCAACCCCTGGGTAGATAGGCCCTGCTGGGTGGTGGTGATGGGAGTTGTAGTCCAACACATCAGGAGGGTACCATGCTGGGCTGGGGATGGCTGCTCAGCTCTGGAGAAACAGAATACAGTCATGCCTTGGATTGAGAGCATAATTCGTTCCGGAAACGTGCTTGTAATCCAAAACACTCTTATATCAAAATGAAATCCCCACCCAAAAAAATTTGTACAGAGATTTTTAATTTAAGCCGTACTACAGTACTTGTATTGCAAGACGTCGCTTGTATATCAAGTTTTAAAAAATTAAATAAATATTTAAAAATTTGCTTGTCTTGTAAAACGCTCTCAAACCAAGTTACTTGTAATCCAATGTATTACTGTACATATTGGCTCCATCTATGTGACAGGCCTTCAAATATTTGAAGATGGCTATCATATCACCTTATAAAGGTGCAGAGTTGAACACATGGACTCGGTTCACACAACACAATAAGCCATGGTGGCTTATAAACCATGTTTGTTTGAGAGTGGCTAGTCATGTTGTCTGAACCTGGCCAGAGTGGCTTGTGCGTGGTTAACAAACCGGGCTGCTGGGTTCAGACGAACACAACAAGCCACTCTGAAACAAACTTGGCTTATAAGCCACCGTGGCTTATCGTGTTGTGTGAACCCAGTCTAAGGCACTCCAGGAGAGAAGCTTCTCCTGGCACCAACTTCCCTTTTGGGGGAATAACAGGGTGGTAATGGTGGGATTGTTGTCAGTGCTGAGGCCCAGGAGGAAGGATTAAAACAACAACAACAACAACAACAACCTTCCCAGTGCAGCATGGTTCTGATGTCCCTCTGCCAAGTGGAGGGGCAGCTGCATGGAATACATTCACACATTTCACATTGTCTAGTTCATTATTCTCCAACCTTGGGTCCCTAGATGTTTTTGGCCTACAACTCCCAGCATGCCCCAGCCAGAACATCTGGGGACCCAAGGTTGGAGAACACTGGTCTAGTTTGATCATCCAACTAGCCTACCTAACAGGGTTTTCATGAAGAAAAAATGAAGTAAGTAAAGGGTGCTTAAAGGGTGCTATAAAATTAATGGAATGCATTCCCCCCCCCCTTGTAATACCTGGCATCTTCTACACCACATGGTGCTGTGGGGCAGCTGTGACCACAACACACTGCACATCCTTTTTTGCAGCCACATTTTGTCAGGAGTACAACCAAGGTTGCACCCTTCTCTTGAGCCGCACCCACAAAGGGCAACTGCAGAACGGCTGCATCGCAAACTCAAATAATTTCCCATGGTCACTGGCTCCTAACAGATCATTCTTTGGTGTATTTATATTCCCTTGTGATATGACTGATTGTGAATTTTATTCTCATCTCTAAACCGCCTTAGATATTTTTTTTCATAGAAAGGTGGATAATAAATCTTGACAACCAATCAATCAATAAACAAAATATCTGTTTCCGGTTTTGTTCTGTCCTGTTTTTGATTGGCTTAGGCCAGGAGCGGGCAACTTGTGCCCCTCCAGATGTTCTGGCCTACAACTCCCATCAGCCCTCGCCAGCGGGAGTTGTAGGCCAAAAATTCTGGAGGACCACAAGTTGCCCTCCCCTGGTTTAGGCTGTAATCTGGCTTTCTCCAACCTTGCACCCTCCAGATGGTTTGGTCTACAGTTCCCATCACCCCTGACCATTGGCCATGCTGGCTGGGATTATGGGAGTTGTAGTTCAAACCATCTGGAGGGCACCACATCAGGGAAATCACCACATCAGGGAAAGCTGGCACTAAGTCCCATTGAATGTACCTAGTAAAGCTTACATATGAGTAGATGTGTATAGGATTGCTCTGTAAGCCAAATAAAAATAAAATCAATGGTGCAATCCTATACACATCTACTCAGAAGTACGTCCCATTAGGTTCAATGAGGCTTACCCTCAGGCAAGCGAGCACAGGATTATAGCTTCATATATAGTTACCTGGGAGTAAACCCCATTGAACTCAGTGGGGCTCATCTCTTGAGTAGACATGTACAGGATTGCGCTATTAAACGAATGCATTATTAGCCAGCTTGAGAACACAGGATAAAACGTGAGGTAAAGATATTTTAAAGAAAGAAACAGATTTCTAATGCACACGGCTCTCTGCAATGGCTCTGCCTTAACCACTGCGGGAGTCATGGTAACTAAAATATCATATAATATGGTTTAGGTTTGTCACACACACACACAAACCATGAGTTTTTAACTGGCAGTGCAATCCTATGTGTGGTCTACTCAAAAGTAAGCCCCACTGGATCCAGTGGGGGACTTACTTCCAGATAAGTGAGTATGGGATAGCTGCCTAGGAAATCTGTACATGTACTTTTGGCAGCAGGGCCGGCCATACCATTAGGCAGAGTGAGGCCATTACCTCAGGCTGTAGATGATGCGGGAGTTCCTGCTGCATTCCTGGGCTATCCCCCTGTGTTGGAAGACAGAGCTGTGTAGGCCACACAACCTGACTTGGGCCCCCTAAACTTTCCTGCTGCCTCAGGTGTGGTAGAGGACATTGTGCCAGTGTTGAAGTACATTTCAATTGCCAGTCCAGTTGGCTTCTGTAGGAGGAAAGGGAAGGGGGCGCCATCTTGTCCTTCACCTCAGGCAGCAAAATGTCTTGTGCCAGCCCTCACTGGCAGCTGTCCACAAGGATATCCAATCTGCACATGCACACAGCTCAGGAATAGATAGATGGTGCTTTTCAACCCATTTCCCATTGCCTGGCTTGTGGAGAGGATCTCTCCTCCTAGCTCTCACCCAACCCAACTAAAAATATAAAGTGCTTTCTGCATATCCACGGCTGAGCCTATGATCTGTGATCTGCTATGATCTGAGCAGTCTGTGATCTGCCACAGACGGCCTTCTCCTTGTCCCATCAGCCAGAGCAGCCAGGCTGGTGGGGACTAGGAAGAGGGCCTTCTCTATGGCGGCCCCCAAGTTATGGAACTCCCTTCCTAGTGACCTTCGCCATGCCCCCTCCGTGATGAGCTTCCACCGCGCATTAAAAACATGGTATTTCAGGCAGGAATATGGGGTGGGTTAGGATTTTAAAAGAATTTTGTTCTATACTGTTTTAATTATGTTTGTTTTATTATTGCATTGTTTGAATTGTACATCGCCCAGGGTGGCTGGCCAGATGGGCGTTTCACAAATGTAATGAATAAATAAATAAATATGGTTTTGAAAAGCAAAATAATAAAAATACAGTTGCTTTAAAATTAGAAGTATCTCACTGTTCTCTCTCTCTCTCTCTCTCTCTCTCTCACACACACACACACACAGTCACTTACCCCCACAGAATATATCACTGCCATCCAAGAATGTTTCATTTCCCCCCCCAGCAACATCTGGCAGCTGCTGAGTCACCCATGAGTCAGGTCTTGTGGTAGTAGAAGATTCGATCACTAGACACATAGACAGCTGGGTTGTGTGGCTTACGCTGGCTCAGCTTGTCTGAGCGTGGAAAGCTAAGCAGGGTCAAGCCTGGTTATTACTTGGATGGGAGACCCCTCCTCTAGTTTCCTGCATTGTGCAGGGGGTTGGACTCGATAGCCTTGTAGGCTCCTTCCAACTCTATGATCTATGAAATCTAGGATGGACATGTAGACCACATGGCAAATTGCCTGCCTGGTGCAAAGATTGTGGATATCATGCACCGTTCAGATAACTTTGTAAGTGCTGGGGTGAAGGAGGAGGGGTTCAGATTTGTTAGGCACTGGGGAACATTTTGGGACAAGCCAGGCGGCCCAGGCTTGTACAAGAGGGACAGGATGGGCTCCACTTGAACCATAATGGAACCAGACACTGCTGTTGCTAAACATTAAAAAGGTGGCAGAGCAGCTTTTAAACTGAACATTGGGGGAAAGCTGACAGGAGCTGGGAAGCATCTGGTGCAGGTTGAATCATCCCTAGGGGATGAAAATGAAAATGTTTCTGATTGCCCAAATGTAGAAGGGAAGGAAATAGGCAATTAACATATGGTGAAACATGATAGCCGATCAAAGAGGCCTACATGCTATAGCAGAAGATGCACACACCAGAGTCATCAGGGGAGCAGCACTGTGTATAGGTGTTTCTATGCAAATGCTAGAAGCCTCTGAGCTAAAATAAGGGAGTGCCTGGTTTTAAAGGAGAACCTAGACATAGTGGGCATTACAGAAACCTGGTGGAATGGAGAGAACCAGTAGGATACAGTCATCTCTGGATATAAACTCTATAGCAGGGCTCTCCAACCTTGGGTCCCCAGATGTTGCTGGCCTACAGCTCCCAGCATACCCAGCCAGCATGGCTAATGGCAAGGGATTCTGGGAGCTGTACTCCAGCAACATGTGGGGACCCAAGGTTGGAGAGCCCTGCTCTATAGGAAAAACCAGGAATGGCATACTGGAGGAGATGTTGCTCAGTACGTCAAAGAGAGCATAGTGTCGAACAGACCAGAAAAGCTAAAAGGGGCAAACTCTTCCACAGAAGCACTGTGGGTGATGATACATTGTAGACATTGTTTATTTGGACTTCCAAAAGGCTTTTGACAATGTCCCTCACCAAAAACTCCTGAGCAAACTTAGCAGTCATGGAATGAAAGAAGTTCTCTTACGGATCAGCAACTGATTAAGGAACAGAAAGAAGAAAGTAGGAATATATGGTAAATTCCCCCAATGGAGGGATGTAAACAGTGTGGTCCCACAAGGATATGTAATGGGACCAATGCTTTTCAACTTGTTCATAAATGATCTGGAATTAGGAGTAATCAGCAAAGTGGCCGCCAAAGTTGCTGATGATACTGAATTATGTAGGGTGGTTAAAACAAAAAGGGATTGCAAAGAGCTCCAAACCGATCTCTCCAAACTGGGAGAATGGGCATCAAAATGGCAAATGTGGTTCAATGTAAGCAAGTATAAAGTGATGCATGTTGGGGCAAAAAATCCAAACTTCATGTATACACAGTGACTGACCAAGAAAGAAATCTTGTAGAGTTGGAAAAAAATGCAAAAAAGGGCAACTAAGGGTTCAATCCTATGCATGTTTAGACAGAAAAAGTCCTACAACTCCCAGCATAGCTGGCTGGGGAATGCTGGGAGTTGTAGGATTTTTTTCTGTCTAAACATGCATAGGATTGCGCCCCAAATGTTGGAGGTATGTAGACACGAAGCATAGATGCCTTCTGTGTTCCGTTCTACCACTGAACTACGGCTTGGTTCAGCCTTCCCCAACCTGGTGCCGTCCCATCAGCCCCAGTTAGTATGACCAATGGTCAGGATTTATGGGAGTTGTAGTCCAAAACATCTGGAGGGCACCAGGCTGGGGAAGGCTGATAGTTACTAAGCAAAAAGAAGGGTATGAGGCCATTCCAGTTTTCTCTGAACCACTAATTTCAGTGGAATCTATTTCTCTGGAACTAGTCTCAAAATTCAAGTCCGCTGCCCTTGTATGTTGCCTGACTGTGTGCCAACTTGTCCTGCCCTTCTCTTGAAGCTCCGTGGCCTGGTTTCCTGATTTGTTTCAAGCCTGTTGACACTGTACAAAAAACACACACATCTGGTCTAAGGAGCAGTAGCTGGCTGGTTCGTTGTGCTTACAGAGCAAAGAAAGTGGTTTGTTCTCCTCACTCTGTTCTGTGCGCCTACTTTTTAAGGGAGGGCAAAGATCTGTACTTTTAAAATACTTCATATTGAATACTTCATATTGGAAGGAGAAGAGAGGGAGCGCAGAGCCATTCCACCAGCCCCGCTGAGAGGCCTCCCTCATGACGGCTTCTCCTCCCTCAAATGCCACCACCAGCAGCCATTCCAGCAGGCTGAGAGGAGGGAGAAGAGAGGGAACGCAGGGCCATTCCACCAGGCCTGCCAGGAGTATTCATTAATATTCCCCCTTCTTCCCTCCCCATTCCTTTTTCCTTGTGTGTCGTGTCTTTTTAGATTGTAAGCCTGCGGGCAGGGACTGTCTTGTTAATTGCTGTAAACCGCCCAGAGAGCTTCGGCTATTGGGCGGTATAAAAATTAATTAAATAAATAAAATGGAGGGGGGATAATTTGACCAGCAGTGGAAGGACCACGTTTTGCCTTGCTAAATTCACAGCAAGCAGAAGGGAGATGGGATGCTGCGGATCAGAAACAACCATTCTGATCCAGTGACCTCTGGATTATAAGAACAGTCTGCAGAAGCTGCTTGGCAGACAGGGTTGGCCCAAGACTTTTTTTTCTGCCTGAGGCAAAGGACAAGATGGCGCCCCTTCCATTCCACTGACAGTGGAAGCTTACTTCAACACTGGCAATGGGCAGCATCCTCCATCTCGCCTGAAGGCAGCAGGCTAGCTTGGTGGGTGCTGCCTGGAACACATCGCTCGGTCCTCCGGGTGGAGGGGAATGGCCATGGGGCTGCCACTGCTGCCCCTCACCACCGAGCATCTGCAGCCTCAGGTGACTGTGGCCTCACACTGCCTAATGCAGTGTTCTCCAACCTTGGTTCCCCAGATGTTTTTGGCCTACAACTCCCATAGCATAGCTGTCTGGGGCATGCTGGGAGTTGTAGGCCAAAAACATCTGGGGACCCAAGGCTGGAGAACACTGGCCTAATGGTATGGCCAGGCCGGTTGACAGAGTCCTCTCACCGGCATTTTCTTGGGCCTGCCCATAGCACAAGTTATGGCCCAGGGAGACCGGCTGCTGTCAACAGCATAGTAGCTATCATGATATTTATTTTCAGAGAAAGAGGCCTTGGGGTTCTTGCTCTGTTGTCAGGGAGTAGGCAGAATGGAGCTTGATTCTGGGCTGTGGGAATTCATTATTCGGGGGGGGGTGTCCATCGGCCTTCTTTTATCCCTTAAAAAACCACACCAACCTGATACGTGAATACGCATTAGTTTAATAACAGGTACCTATGACTATCACACAAGCACTTTACACATAACAATCCTGCCATCCGCAGCCATGAAAATGCCGGCTCCCACTCTGGACTTTTTTTACAGGAGGCATTTATTCCGTCTCTCACTCACGGAAGTTTGCAGGGCCTTTTCATGACGTCATCCTCCTCCCAGGGCCTCTTCTGTGTTTTCCAGCCATTTTTTTTTTAGTGTGAGGAAAGTCTGGTATTTTCCTGGATGGCGCCATTATTCGCTACAGAGGCTTTGGGCTTCTCTACATGAGGCATTTATTGTGCGCTTGTGGTCCCACACTCACGGAAGTTTGCGGGTTCTTTTCACGACATCGTCATCCTCCAGGGCCTCTCCCGTGTTTTCCAGCCATTTTCACGGGGGTGGTGGGTGGGTTAGAGTGAGGAAAGCGCAGTATTAAATTTTAAACCGGAACAAAAGCCTCGTGGAAAGCCGAAAATCAACTATACTGCAGCTATACCAGAGCACCACCTTGTGCTTAGTTAATCGAATATACAGAAAGGCAGAGAAAGAAAAAAGCCACGTGTAACTGAGGCAGTTTTACTCCCGTAAAGAAAACGGGAGCAGCAGCCTCGGAAAAAGCAGCGGGGTAAGCGCCTCAGTAGAGAAGCCCCTAGTGCAATTTTGTAATTCCGCTCGATACCACAAAGCCACGTGCTGTGTAACAGAACATATAGACAGGCAGAGAGGAAAACCCCCAGTGTGAAGGACACTCTAATCCTTCCGCAGAGAAAACGGAACGAGGCACATAAGCCATCGGTAACGTGCCTCAGGTAGAGTGGCCCTCTAATTGGTTTTGCACGACAAAGCAACCCATTGTGGGTTGCTACCCACAATGGTTTGGCTGTCATGTGAACCCAGACTGATTCCCGCAGGGTGGTTTGTTTGACAACAAGCCACCCTGATAACCCATAGCTTGTTTTAGGGGTTGTTGTACCCACAATGGGTTGTAGTGTTGCCCAAACAAGCACGACAGACCCTCATCGTGGGTACCAGGGATCGGCTAGCGACTTGCTTGGGAAGAGCAGAAAAAAACCCTTTCTGCTCACACCAAGTTTCCCCGGACACCCACCAGTGCCAGCCTCCCTACAAATGCCCAAGTGGCCACATGTCCCAGTCCAAAACCCCCCATTGCCCTGTCAAAAGCCCCTTTTAAAGGGGGCCCAGAGTTTTGATAGCTAGCTGTCAAAACTCCTTTTCCTCAGAAAAAGTTGCGGGGAAGCACTTTTGCACTTTCCTGAGCTCCTAGAGTCTTGGGGGAAAGTGCAAAATGTGCCTCACCCTGAGGACTGTCAGGGTGAAAAAAAAGAAAGAAAAAAGATGAGGATCGTGCCATGAAGGGGGTGTAAATCACACCACCCTCTTTTAGTGAGCAAAGATTGCTTTCACCTTTGGTTTTTCTTGATAGCTTGCCTTTTGACAGCTTTCAACAGAAACCAAAGGGGGGGGAACCTATTTGGAGCCACTTTTGAGCAATGACCAGGGTCGGTACCTGCTGCACTTTGGCAGCAGGTGCCCTCCAGGACATTGCCCCAACCAGTGCTTCAAATTTCTGCACTCACGCATCTGCAAACCTCCGCAGTTGCACAAGTGCAGATAATAATAATAATAATAATAATAATAATAATAATAATAATAATAATAATAATAAGAACCTATTTGTGCACTTTTTGCATGCAAAATAAAAATAAAAATCTGCCAGTCACTGACAGCCCTTCCAAGGTGCCACTTGGGCACTTTGGAGGGGCTATCAGTGGCTGTCAAAATGGGGATTGAGAAAGCTGGCTATCAAGCTGGATTTCGAGATCCCCCCCCCAAAAAAACTCTGGTAAAGTGCAAAAAAGCCATGGGGAGCCGAAAACAGCTCATGATCATGGCAGGGAGGGGGAGACAAGTTGGTCCTGCTGCGATGTCTCCTGGGATACCCATGGGGGAAGGAGGGGGCCAACAACCCATGGTGAGCCCGATTGTCTATCGCAGTGATGGCGAACCTTTTTGAGCCCGAGTGCCCAAACTGCAACACAAAACCAACTTACTTACGGTATTTCAAAGTGCCAACACTGCAATTAAACCTGAATACCGAGGTTTTAGTTTTAGAAAAACAACTCATACAGTTGTCCGAATTAATTAACATCTTTTGTCTTAAAAGAAAAATACAATAACAGAGCATTCAATGATACAAACAGTTTTTTGTTGAAAAAAAAAAATCAACTCAAAAAATTATTATAGTACTGCATTGTGCACATAGCCTGAAGGGAATTTATACAAACTTTTTAAATAATTAGGCACATGTATTTTTGGATAAGGGATTCTCAACTTGTAATATGATTACCGGTATATGCCAGACTGAAATTGAATGGGGCAAGCTTTACCCCGGGTCCTTTCCCTGCTTCTACAGGTGTCGGATTAGTAAAAGTAAAAGTCAACCTGTACTAGGATGAGCAAGATAAACAAGAAAACTAAACGTGCTTAACACATTTTAAACACTTGATGTCTTGGACTGCAAACACTGCATTAGGTAAAAGTTTGCATTGGGCATGCTTTTGCACAATTAATGTGATTTTTGCTATTGCATGCATGCTGATAATTTGTCAAACCTTGGCTCATACTCTGTTAGTTGAGAGCAACACATGCAGCACTCAGGTCAACTGTAGGGCTTTAACATCCAAGCCATGCTCTGTGCATCATTCTTCAAAATCTTTATAATGTGATAACAATGTAGAAAAGATTCTGTTAACAGGAATTCTAGAATAAAATCATTCTGTTCCACACTGTGAGAAAGAACAAGATCATAGTGTTTTTCAGAAGGGGACAGTCTTTTCGCGATCTGGTGACGCAATGGCTCGAGTACCCACAGAGAGGGTCTCTGCGTGCCAGCTGTGGCAACCGTGCCATAGTTTCGCCATCACTGGGTCTATTCGGGTGCACTGTGGATTGTTTGGCCAACATCAACCCCAATGATTTGTCATCCTGTCATCTGATCTCATTTTTGACGTACCTCCCTTTGATGTGTCTGGCTTTATACTGGACTTCAGCAAAGCTTCGAAAAGTGCCTCATGATATCTTGATTAGTAAGCTAGCTAAGAGTGGGCTAGATGGAACAACTATCAGGTGGATCCACAATTGGCTACAGAATTGGACTCAAAGAGTGCTTATCAATGGTTCCTTCTCAAACTGGGGAGAGGTAACGAGCGGGGTACCACAGGGCTTGGTCCTGGGCCCGGTGCTCTTCAACATTTTTATTAATGACTTGGATGAGGAGGTACAGGGAATGCTTATCAAATTTGCAGATGACACAAAGTTGGGTGGAACAGCTAATACTCTGGAAGACAGAAACAAAATTCAAAGTGACCTCGATAGGCTGGAGCGCTGGGCTGAAAACAACAGAATGAAATTTAACAGGGATAAATGCCAAGTGCTGCACCTAGGGAGAGGAAACCAAATGCAGAGTTACAGAATGGGGGACACTTGGCTCAACAATACTACAAGTGAGAAGGATCTTGGAATTGTGGTAGATCACAAACTGAATATGAGCCAGCAATGCGACGTGGCTGCAAAGAAGGCAAATGCAATTTTGGGCTGTATTAATAGAAGTATAGCTTCCAAATCGCGGGAAGTGATAATTCCCCTTTACTCGGCACTGGTTAGGCCTCATCTTGAGTACTGCGTCCAGTTCTGGGCACCTCACTTTAAGAAGGACATAGACAAACTGGAGAGGGTTCAGAGGAGGGCAACAAGGATGATAAAGGGACTGGAAACAAGGCCCTATGAGGAGAGACTGAAAGAACTGGGCATGTTTAGCCTTCAGAAGAGGAGACTGAGGGGAGATATGATCGCACTCTTCCAGTATTTGAAGGGATGTCACACAGAGGAGGGCAAAGATCTCTTCTCGTTCATCCCAGTTTGCAGGACACGGAATAATGGGCTCAAGTTACAGGAACCTAGATTCCACCTAAACATCAGGAAAAATTTCCTGACTGTCAGAGCAATAAGACAATGGAATCAACTACCTAGGGAGGTGGTGGGCTCTCCCAGTCTGGAGGCATTCAAGGTGCGGCTGGACAGACATCTGTCAGAGATGCTTTGACCTGGATTCCTGCATTGAGCAGGGGGTTGGACTCGATGGCCTTGTAGGCCCCTTCCAACTCTACTTTTCTATGATTCTATGAACCAACCCACCGTGGCTTATTGCCAGGGTGGGTTGGCATGGCATGCAAACGTGCCCTGAGTGCTGGGAAACAGCACCTGTGATCTTTTGGCAGTAGGGGGGAATTATTCATTTATTCATTCATACATACATACCGTACATACATACAGGAACATCCCCCTACTGCCAAAGGACTGCAAGTGCACCCTCGTTACTGGGGTAGTTGGGGATGGGAATGTCTGTACACAACCCAAGTGCTCCAACATCATCAGCCTGTCTTTGGCAGCATTCTACAAAGCAGTTAGAAACTGGAACTGAAGACAAGAGAGGGACCTGCTTGTATAAAGCACATGGGGGAAAGGAAGCCATATCTCTGGGAGAAGAGGACGCCGCTGAGAGACCCACTGAGATTTTAATAGATGTCGCCTAAACATTTCCAGGCTTTTCTCCACTGCCATGAGGTCTAGAAACTTTGCCTTGGAAGAAATGAAAGCTTAAAAATATCATAATTCTGATATCTGCACCAAATGGTCACTTTTAACACTTTTGTTCTAGTGTTGCAGGTGCAAATAATAAAGGCATTGCTTGACGGCATATACCGGTAGTCATTATAACAGGAAATAAATGTGAAGATCTAAGGAACCTGCTCTTCATAATGCTATAGTGGTGGGTAAAGCCACACTAGCCAGTTCCTTCCTGCCATACTGCTTAACGACAATTCTACCTTGAATTTCCTGAGGGAAGGTGGATTATCAATGCAATAAATAATAGTAAACACACATCAGCTTGTGCATTATAAGATTGGGAAACCTAGGTCTGGTTAGGAACTGAGGATGGAAGCAGCACCAGAAGGTTTGAAATAGCAGATACCTGTACTTCCTCCTCGAGAAAGTAATTCTATTATTTATTTATTTTAGAACAAATACAAACAGTGGGTTGGATCAAGACTTAGTCATACTAAGAGTAGGAGCAGGCCCATTGAAATCAGTGGGACTTGAGTTAGTCATGATTAATTTAAGGCCCAACGATTTCAGTGGGATTACTTGAGGTATGACTTAAGTCTGTCTCTAACCCAAAGAGAAGGGACAATTAGCAAATGATTTATTGCCACAATACCAGGATATAACACCAGAGGGCACTAATGTCCAACATTTGCTGACAGCACTAGATGTTTTTGTATTGTTTATTGATTGAAAATTGTTGGTTTAATTTTTTTAAAAAGTTGGATCCAGTCCAAAACCAACTGGCTTGAGAATCTTCACAACAGTCTTTTTTTCCACTTGTGACTCCAAGCATCTGTGCTTTCATGTCAGGAACTACTGAAGTGGATTTGGAGACTTCCACTGTCAAAATTAGACTGGAACTCAAGAGATTCTCCCACAGTTCCAGAGCCATGGAAATGGGGCATACCAATCTCATTGCAGGTTTGATCTGTGAATCACACAGCACTTCCTTTGTTACACAAGTCATTCTTTGTAATGGATGGAGTGGCTCTGCCCAGCCTTGATCCCCCATACAAAAGAATATTGATAGACAAGTTGGCCAAGTTGGTAAGGCTGGAGCATCCATTAGTCATGCTACGTATGCTAGAGCAAAGCCCAATCCAAGATATAGGGTAAGTATCAGAGAGCAGTGTGTGTGTGTGTGTATGTAGGGATGTTCCCATATTCCAAGAAAAGAGATCAGTCTTGAGAAGGCTGCTTGCTTTTGTGTGTGATCTGTGTCCATGCATGTATGAAGAGGAAAATTTGATTATGGAATTTCATTTTTAAATGAGAGGTGATAGATGAGACAGATGAATGACCTCCAAAATAGCACAAGATTCCCAACCACATCCTCAGAACTAGGACAGAAATGACCCTCACACAGTGTCATTTTACTTGAGTCAGATGAATAGGCTGAGCTCTGAAGTTCAAGCCACAGTCAGTTTTAGATGTCCCCCCCACCCCCAATTTCCAGAACCAAGAGGCAGAAACTTTGAGCGATGATTTGAGAAATTTTCCTGAGTTTTCTTCTTTTACTTAGAAGGCTAGCCATTCTGAGAGGGAGAGAATATTTGAACTGGGAAGGTTGCATAGAAAACTTGGGGTGAGATAACAGGAGTAAGAAAGGATTGAAGGGCCAGCATTAAGAAGGCATATGGGGCCTTTTATGGGCCAAAGGACAGGGTACAAATCTAAAGTAAAATAAAACAAGCACCTATCATGTGTTTCTATATTAAATGAGTTTTTAAACCTCACTTCTTTTCTTTGTTCCCTCATGTGGATATATCCGAACATGCTACATGTGATGTGGAACCTCCATGATCAACTCTAATTTTGTTTGATTAAAAGTGGCCATGGTGTTAGGATCGTGGGGTGATGGGGCATTTTTAAACTCTCATTTTTTAACCCATACCATTTTCCTCGTGGAAATCTCCCCCTTCCAGGCTGCTAATAGTCACAGAAGAGGGGGGCATGGTTAATAACAGTTGGGGGATGTTAATTTTGATCCTTTGACTGCGAAACCATCGACAGGGAAATGAAAAAACACTGTTGGTCTCTGTAATCATTTTGGTTCAACACAACAAGAAACTCTCACATAGCAAGGCAATATTTTTATTTGGACCAGAAAAAAATTTAAATGCAGTATGTCAAGTTTTCAGGTCATACAAAATTCTTCCTCAGCCTTAGCATGAAAGCAAGACAGATCATTTGTGCCACAGCATAGCATTTTTAACTGCATCTTCACGTCTGCACATTTCTCCCTTATTGTTAAATTTTTACATCTGCAGACTTCTTCAACTGCACATGGAGAAGGGACAACTTGGCTCTGGAAAAGCTGAGAACATTACCCCACCCGGGCTGAAAAAAAGACCCATAAGAGCAACCATAGGTAAAGCATTTGCCTGTATGAGCATTCCGCATACACCCATCATGTGTAAATGCACTTACCTACTACATGAGTTGCCCCCCCCTTTGTGTGTTGTTAGCATGTCAGCAGTCCAATACTAAATTAAAAATTAAATTTGAAAGGAGTCCCAGCGGTATTGAAAAGATACGGTTCATGAATATTATAGAGTGGCAGAAGAACTAGAAACTCACTGTTCACAGTTCAGCCGCTTCACTTCAACCTACTCTCTCTCTCTATCCTTCTCTCCCCCTACCCCTTTATTAGCTCTCAACTTGGCTTCTCCCTCCACAAGATACAGCAAGCACAACCAAGCAGTCAGTTGCTGGGTCCTGAAAGGGGGCTGCACCTCTTCCTTTAAAAATAAATAAATAAATTAGCCTTGTCTACAAAAGCATTCTTTTTTTGCCAGATTATTCCAGGGACTCAGCCCCCGTATCCAATGTTGTGGGGGCTCTAGCCCCTTCTGACCCCCCTTCTTCCAGAGTTCCTGTCCACAGAGGTTTATGCTCCACTGGTTCCTTGCAGTACAGGAATTACATGCTGCCTCCTTTCCTTCAGTGCTAGCAGCATAAAACTCCTCCCCTTTCCTTGCTGAATGACTCTAAGAAAGCATGTGTGTATGAATACATATGTGGGGCTATTAATATAGCTATGAGTGGTGTCTCACACTGTCTCACTTGGATGGTTTGGTAGATAGATCTCTCACACCCTTAGGGCGCCATACAGTTCTCACTTCCAATTCCTAGTAATGATTTCTAAAATTCTACACATCCAAAGCAGCTAGGGAAGCACTGAACTGCTGGATGAGAAGGGAGTTAAAGGAGTACTAAAGGAGGATAAGGAGATTGTGCAGAAGCTGAATGAATTCTTTTCATCTGTCTTCACTGCAGAAGATATAGGGCAGATACCTGTGCCTGAACGGATGTTTTCAGGGAAGGAGTCTGAGGAACTGAGGCAAATAGCAGTGACAAAAGATGAAGTTCTCAATCTTATTTACAAATTGCATGTTAATAAACCACCGGGCCCAGATGGTACCCATCCTAGAGTTCTTAAAGAACTCAAATGTGAAATTGCTGATCTTCTAACAAAAATATGTAGCATGTCCCTAAGATCACCCTCTGCACAAGAGGACTGGAGAGTGACCAATATAACACCAATTTTTAAAAAAGGGATCAAGGGGAGATCTGGGAAATTACAGACTGGTTAGCTTAACATCTGTTCTGGGTAAATTGGTTGAAAGCATTATTAAAGATAAAATTAGTAAGCATATAGGACAAGCTCTGCGGAAAAAGAATCAACATGGCTTCTGCAAGGATAAGTCTTGTCTCACTAACCTTTTAGAGTTCTTTGAGAGTGTCAATAAACACATGGACAGGGGTTCATAGATTTCATAGATCATAGAATTGGAAGGAGCCTACAAGGCCATGGAGTCCAACCCCCTGCTCAATGCAGGAAACTAGAAGAGGGGTCTCCCATCCAAGTAATAACCAGGCTTGACCCTGCTTAGCTTTCCATGCTCAGACAAGCTGAGCCAGTGTAAGCCACAGGCCTGATCTGGTAGACTATTGTTTATTTGGACTTCCAAAAGGCTTTTCACAAAGTCCCTCACCAAAGTTGCCTGAGCAAACTTAGCAGTCATGGAATTAGAGGAGAGGTCCTCTTATGTATCAGTAACTGGTTAAAGAACAGAAAGCAGAGAGTAGGAATAAATGGCAAATTCTCCAAATGCGGGGATATAAACAGTGGGGTCCCACAGGGATCTGTATTGGGACAAATGCTTTTCAGCTTATTCATTAATGATCTGAAATTAGGAGTGAGCAGTGAGGGGGCCAAGTTTGCTGATGACACCAAATTATGTAGGGTGGTTAAAAAGGGATTGCAAAGAGCTCCAACAGGATCTCTCCAAACTGTGAGAATGGGCATCAAAATGGCAAATACGGTTCAATGTAAACAAGTGTAAAGCGATCCATGTTGGGGCAAAAAATCCAAACTTCATGTATTAGCTGATGGGATCTGAGCTAGCAGTGACTGACCAAAAAACAAATCTTGGGGTTGTGGTGGACAGCTTGATGAAAATGTCAACCCAACATGCCATCGCTATGAAAAAGGGAAAGTCCACATTAAGCATAATCACGAAAAGAATTGAAAATATAACTGCCAAGATCATACTCTCCTTATACAAATCTATGGTGCGACCACAGTTGGAATACTGTGCACAGTTCTGGTCACCACACCTAAAAAAAAAAGTTATGTAGAGTTGGAAAAAGTACAGAAACGAACAACTAAAATGATCAAGGGGCTGGAGCAACTCCCCTATGAGAAAAGGTTACAACGTCTGGGACTAGTTAAAGAAAAGGTGAGTGAGGAGAGACAATATAGAGGTGTACAAAAGTAGGCATGTTGTGGAGAAAGTGGATAGGGAGACAGTTTTCTTTCTCTCTCATAATACTAGAACCTGGGGTCATCCCATGAAGAAGATTGGTGGAAGATTCAGGACAGATAAAAAGAAATACTTCTTCACACAGCACATAGTTAAACTATGGAATTCACTTCCACAAGATGTAGTGTGGAAGAATTCAATTCCAATTTGGTCAGTTTTAAAAGGGGGTTGGACAAATTCATGGAGCAGAAGGCTATGAATGGCTAATCCTGATGGCTATATGCTACCTCCAGTATCACACAGGCAGTATGCCTATGCACACCAGTTGTTGGGAACATGGACGTGAGGCGTAATGTTGCACTCATGTCCTGCTTGTGGGTTTCCCATGGGCAGCTGGTTGACCACTGTGTGAGCAGAATGCTGGACCAGATGGACCCTTGGGCTGAACCAGCATGGCTCGTCTTACATTCTTATGTCCACAGTGGAATCTTGATGAGATCTGACAAAAGGTTGGAAATGCATGGGGCTTCTTCAATTCTTTGAACCCCCTTCACAATTATGTGTTGGGTTTTTGTTGTTGTTTTACTTCTATGACCTGTTTTTACTCTTCAGGTATTCCATAAATTTCTATGGGAACAATTCTATGGAACTTGGCATCAAAACTGATGCATGCAGCCCACTCCCTGAAACTGGGGTCTCCTCTTTATTTTATTAATATACTAGTGAATGGACCCAGTTTCACTTGGGTGGGAATAGCCTTTCATTTGATACGGCAATGCCTTCAAGCAAACTTACACAGCTGACTAGATGGACCTTGGTCTGGTCCAGCAGGGCTCTTTTTATGTTCTTTTCTTTTTTCTTCCAGTAGAGGACATGACGTTTTTTCACAACACAGCAACAAAAAGGAAATCTGCCACTCCTGTGCTTTCAAAAATCTAGATGACATGTAGAAAGTCAACAGGTGAAGCATTTACCATTCCTGTTTTTTCACCTGTTGAATTCCAGCCTGTCCCAAGGCTTTTAAAAGCAAAGGAGCCCTGCTGGCTGGCTGGGGATTTTGAAACTTATCAGCAGAGAAGGGGAAAGTGACATTCTTGTGTAACTTGTTTTGGGAATGGGGGTTGGTAGAGGGTATGCTTATTTAAAAACAGTGCCACGAATGGGAAGCCTCTAACTCTACCTGAGTTTTGTTTGTTTGGCAGTGTTATTTTACTTAATTTACATTTATTCCCGTTTGACTTTTGCAAGCCAATCCTATGATTGTTTACTCAGCAATAAATCCCACCGCGCTCTTTGGGGTTACTCCCTGGTAAGTGTGTGCATAGGGAGGGGAGTAGCTTTAATCCAGCCTTTCCCACCCCGGCCCGTCCATTGGCCGTGCTGGCAGGGGACGATGGGGGTTGTAGTCCGCACAATACCCGGAGGGCACCAGCTTGAGGGAAGGCTCTGCCTTAACAATTCTTACAACGCAGTCTTGACTCCAACTGTCTTGACTCCAACGGAGGTAAGCGGGTAGTGGAGTAAGAATTTCTAAAAGCTCTGCCGCCATCAAGAACCGGAAGCCCTCGCTGCGAGGGAGAGATATACACGCAGAGACACACCGCGATGGACGTTGTGTAGCGGCCCCTTGTCGGGAGACCTCAGCCTGTTTTTCAGGTTCTCCTCAGCGGCTTCAATCACCAACCCTGCCGGCGCCCCCGCCCCCGCCGTTGCTTCCTGCTTCAGGGCGCGCGCGCCCCGCCCCGCTCCGCGTTACCTCCCCCCGAATCCGCCCCCCCTCCTATTTCTCCGCCGCTGCGCGCGCGCGCTCTCGAGCTGACGAGGAAGAGGGCGGAGGCGCGCGAGCTGCCAGCCTGCCACTCGCTCGCCGCGCCCCTTCTTCCCTTCCCTCAGTCGATTCCAGCCGTTGCCGGGGCGGCTTCCTGCTTTGCCTTGCAGAGCCCCGCCGCGGGCGCAGTTTTCGAGGCACCGGGAACCAACTCACACGCTCTCCAGCCGCTTCCCCTTAATTGGCACCCCCCCTCACTCACCCAAACACCCCCCCCCCGCTTCGGCCGCCATGAACCCCAGTTGCGCCCGCTGCGGCAAGATCGTTTACCCGACCGAGAAGGTGAACTGCCTCGACAAGGTGGGTGCTCCGAAGGGAGGACGAGGAGCGTTGGTCGGCGGGCGAGGGGGTGTGCCCAGGAGGGGCGGAGAGGGTGGTGGGCTTGAGTGGGTGACGGGGTGGAACTGGGGGGGGGGGGAGAAGTCAGGAAGGCGAGAAAGCGGGGGTGGGGCTCGCCTTCCAGGGCGGGGAGTAGGCGAGTAGGAGCAGTGGGAAGCGTGTGTGTGTGTGAGAGAGAGGGAGAGGGAGGGGTGGGGGAAGCGGAAGAAGGGAATTGCTTGCCGCCGGAGTGGGGGGGGGAAGGTGGGTAGCAGTGGGGGGGGGGTACGGATGAACAGGGAGGGTTCTATAGGTGTGTGCCGTGAAGGGAGGGGGGTTTCTTGGGGAAGACGCGCGAGTTGGCGGGGGAGGAATGCAGGCCCCAAAGTGAGGAATTGCCGGAAGGAGAGAAGGTGGGGGGAGTGAGTAAGTGAGTGTGTAGAAGGCACAAAGGGGAGGGGGGCGGTTTGAGAGTGGTTAGGATGGGGAAGAAGGCGGCAAGGGGGTTGCGAATAGGAGGGTAAGGTACAAGGTAGTTTGAATAAAAAGCGGGCGGGGAGAAGGAGGCAGTTTCAGGGCGAAGGGCATGGCAGATAACCTGAGAGAAAGGGGAGTGTGATAAGTCTAGAAAGATGGCAGTTAACAGGTTATTTCTTGGAGGGAACCACTGCAGAGCTGTTTGCTAGATGTAGGTTCAAAGTATGTGTGTGTTTGGGGTGGGCCGGGGGAGTTGGGTGTGGAATGACAGTTTTCTCGCTGGCAGTGAATAGGATGTGGTTTTTGTGGAAGCCCCTAGGGTGAGAGCGGGCGTCGAGGAGGCAATTTTGAAGGCGCATGGGAGGGGGAAAGGTGTAGAGTGTGGTATATCGCCTGCAGGGTGGGGGATGATGACAAGCAGCCTGGCTTTCCGTGTTGGGGAGAGTCGGGGGGGGGCGCAGGGTGCTGGAGGTTGGTGCATCGTGGGGGCTGCTGCTAAGGCTCAAAACTCATCTGTCATGGGTTGCACAGAAAGTAATGCACTTTGGGAGACTTCTGGGAGGAAGTATGGAGAGGGCTTGGGGAAGGCTGGCAGTGATCATGTACAGAAAGCTTGAAATAACTTGGGAAAGGCAGATATTTGCTCAGATCTGGTGTTTTAAGATGTAGCGGTGTGTGTGTGTGTGTGTGACAAGGTGTGTATGTTTGTGTGGGTAGTCTCACTTCTGGTCTTGGTAGGTCTGACAGTTAAGCGTCCCAAATTAATGGTGCACAAGATTGACAATAATTGGACATCTGAGTGTTTGAATCCTGTTGATCCTTTCAGGCAAGAAGCCTGGCTTTAGGGGACAGAAATGGAAAAAGACAATGGGCATTTGCTGTCAACAGGGCAAATGACTTCAGGAGATGCCTGTTCTTAGATCATTAATCTGGCACTTAAAATTGCTTCCCTTCTTGTGGATAGTGGCTGTGATGCTACAGTCTTCCCCTTTTGCTGAAGGGTGTGAATACTGAGCTAATGTAAACAAACCGAAACAGGCCTCAAACCTAGCTTTTTTTCTGCCGCTTTTCTTTGTGGTTCCTCCCCCCCCCCCATCTTCTGGTGAATTAGATAGAAGATAGCATGCTTACTTTTTATAAAATTTCTACCAAGTTATCTGTCCAGTAAGAGATTGTTGCATGAAAGTGTTGGAGAAAAGCACCTTTTCAATTCCTCTCTTAAAAAACAACATATGGCGCAACTGAATTGGTGTTGGAGATATTCCAGTTTTGACTAAGGTCAAAAGACAGGAATTTGAGCCACGTTGTCAGCTGCTTGTTTGAGCCCCTGCTTAAAAAGCATTGTAAATGCCATAACTTCTGGATCGTTTTTTAATGTTTTAAAATTGGCTTCTAATGAAGCCAGTAACAAAGAGAATTTTTCCATTGCTTTTTTCTTACACACTTACAAACACAGCTGGGTGTCTCAACAGACAAAATGAAAAGGGACTACCCTATCATCTGCTTTACATTAGATTTTGTTCCCCTGCTTCCTCCCTTTAGATTGATTGTTCTGCAGTGTTTCAGACTCCATTCAAAGCATGTTGTACTGGTACTGACAACTAGAATTGTACCAGTGTTTCAGGGAAGAACTTTAGTGTGTGCGGTGAGGGTGGGGGTAAGTGAGGAGGAAGGGCTATGACCCAACTTCACACATGAGGATTCCCCCCTACACCTCAGTGTGCAATAGTGTTCATAATAGAGATTCATATGGAATCCAGTTACATATGGTGATAGAACTGTTGTGGGGCTCAACCTGAGCACCAGGTTCAAAACTGCTGTTTTAGATATCTGGGCTGCTATTCGGAGAATGCAAAAACAGTGGCATACAGCCAGCACCCAAAGTCAAGGCTATATCCATTTGCTCTGATTTCAAAGCAGTGGGTCATGGGAGTTGCACATAGGACAAGTGTCAGACAGATGTTAAGAGGACAGTATTACGGTTCACTTCCATATGATATAACTATGTACAGCCAACTGGCAGGTGATAAATTTGAGATTTGACATACCGGTAGCTTAATAGTTATCCTTAGTATGCAGACCACTGTACTGTCCATTTTCCAGATAGTGGCTCATGTGATTTCTGCATATTACATATGAATTTTATGTGATCTTGGTGGCTTAATTCTGACTATAATAAGTTTAAGAAAGTTGAGTGTCTGAAGAACCTTTTGACTTTGGCTGTGACTGTATGTCTTTAAGCATAGACTTCTATGAGGGTTTTTTAAAATCTTAAATTGCATTTCCAAATACAATCTGAACCTCTTATGTTTATCTGTATTTTAAGATATAAAATGGTACCTGATAGTCTTGTACAAACTACTTCTTGAGACCCCAAATAGTTTGTGCTTTCCCCTGTACTTGTGTTCAGTCATCACAAGCTGGTTGAGTAAAAACTAGCTATATTAAACATCACGTCAGCCAGTGTGGTGTAGTGGTTAAGAGTGTTGGACTGGGACTTATGAGATCCGGATTCTAGTCCCCACTTAGCCATGAAGCTTACTGGTTGACTTTGGGCCAGACACTGACTCTCAGCCTAACCTACCTCACAGGGTTGTTGTGAGGATAAAATGGAGACGAGAAGGACTGTGTAAACTGCCTTGGGTTCTTTGCAAGAGGAAAAAAGGCAGGATATTAATGTATTAATAAGCAAATAAGTGCTTCATAATATTTCTTTCTCCTCCATATGAAGTAGATTAGTATTCCCATTTTGGAAGATGGAAAACTGAAGGTGAACGAGAGAAATTCAGAGAGGACAGTAGCTGAACAAGAGTTCTGATTTTTTCATGTCACATTCCTACCTGCTATCCATTAAGCCACACTGGCTATTGTATCACATAACTTTACTATACTTGTCATTCTTTGAATCTACCAATATTTCAGCTGCATTCACATGAACAGCATTAGGTATATCAGTTAGGTATGCTGAATCTGTGACTAATTTCTGTGTTAATCTTACAAAGGTATGCAACATTGTTCCCCCTCCCTCAGATTGCATTGAGCGTAGTCATGTGGAGATACTTCTTCTTGACTCTGCTTTCTACAGTGTAATAGCCATATTCTCTGTGGTGGCCAGATGTGGTTTTGGTAGGGGGGAAATGGGGCCCTAGATAATGTTTGCACACAGAGTTCTGGAGTGAGAATATGTATTCCTGATCCCTCCTCATTTTTAACTCCTTTCAGAGCAATTGAGGATTTTTTAAATGTTGAGGCCCTGAGGCATGTTTGTTAAACTGAAGTAACTGTTCGTGTGAACAGGGCCTTATTCTGTGGTAGTTTTAGACATAGTAGATTGTTCCATGAAGGGCATGTTAAAGATCCTGAAACATAGATTACATAGATCATAGAGTTGGAAGGAGCCTACAAGGCTATCGAGTCCAACCCTCTGCTCAGTGCAGGAAACTGGAGGAGGGGTCTCCCATCCAAGTAACAACCAGGCTTGACCCTGCTTAGCTTTCCACGCTCAGACAAGCTGAGCCAGCATAAGCCACAGGCCTGTATATACACATATCCTATGTGGCTATAAACTTTACCTTTGCATTCTTGGTGGCATGCCATTTTACTACTAACTGTTAATAACATGAAGGATGAGGAGCTTCTTGTTTAGGGTCAGTATCTGAATTGCATAGGTGTTTGAGATGCAATTTGCAGACAGCCTGAAGTCTGCATACATACTAGAGGTGGGAAGGCTGTGGTTTTGATGAGCCATTTGAGATTCTCTGCGGCCTCTGCATCCTTTTGGTTGTGGAAGACTTGTTATTGCCCAAATGTTTAGATTTTTGTAATGAGCTACAGCAAAAAATCTACATGGCTAATAAGTTATACAATTGTGTCAACCCTTAGTCTATTTACTTGCACTAAAAGTCTGCCACTCTCTGGTGGGTTACACAAAATCCAATACTCTTGAAGTGGAATGCTTCTCAGTCCAGGTTCTTATGGACTTCTTGAAATGTGTATAAGCACAAAGGAATCTGAAAGAACAACAGCTAAAATGGGATCCCATATCTATGCATTATCAAGATCTCTCTAATGCGTAGATATGAAGTTGGCTCCATCACAGGTAAAGTGAAGAACACTGTTTTGCCTGTTGGCAGTCACAGGGGCCTGCTGAGCTGAAGAATATAGAAATTCACTTTTGCAAGTAGAATTGGCTCTCAGCCTCAGATGAAGGTGTGAATCTGTTGCCCTGGGCAATCAAAGTGAGGCAAACTCCCTCTGTTCCAGTACTGAGTCATTACATGCTCCTGTCATCTGGGTTGTGGCTATGTTTAAATACTGGGTGTGGTATGCTCATTCATACCCGATTTCCATAATATTAGTTGACTCCAGGATACTTTGCAACCACCACTGAATGTGTGTGTTCCAGAGGAGTAGCAAACCTAGCCATAGATCATAGTCAGTAAACAGAAGTGTGGCAGTTACTACATGATAGACTGGTTTAAAAAGCTGTAATTTTGCACTTGATAAAAGAAACACAGGTCACTTGATGGAACCTGACGACACAGGGGTGCAGCTAGGTGTGATCGTATAATGCAACACAGACTTTAATTCACATGGTATCTGATACTTCATACAGTGGTGTATGAGAGCCATTGTGGCGTAGTGGTGAGAGTGTTGGACTGGGACTCGGGAGATCCGGGTTCTAGTCCCCGCTCGGCCATGAAACTCACTGGGTGACTTTGGGCCAGTCACTGACTCTCAGCCTAACCTACCTCACAGGGTTGTTGTGAGGATAAAATGGAGAGGAGGAGGAGGAGGATTATGTAAGCCGCCTTGGGTTCCTTGCAGGAAAAAAGGCGGGGTATAAATATAATAAATAAATAAATAAAATACAGAACTCTGAGAGCCTGAAGTGTGTTCTCTTTGTTTAAAGCAGGGGTGGACAACTTGTGGCCCTCCAGATGTTTTGGCCTACAACTCCCATCAGCCCTAGCCAACATAGCTGCTCTTGAACATGTGCATTGCATCCCATGATGCTCCACGTTTCCCTTTCCTTATGCTGCCAATGCTGAATTCTTTTCAGAATCTCCCAAAATGATCTGTGAAATTTGGAGTTCTATTAAGGCAATAGAAGCTACCTTATGTTAATTTTCTTTGTTTGCATGATAAGGCTAAATAATTATACTTTCAACCTGTGGAATTTGGAGGAAATTTGGCTGGATTTTCAGAATGTAGAGAAGCATCTCATGGTCTTGCTCACAAAATCCAGAATTTTGTAGTGAAGTAGGCATGCTGCTTGGCTAAAAGAGTTCACCACCATGTGGTTGTGGGTATGTATTTTTTCACTCACTGTCAGAATAGTTGTGGTTGACAATCCAGTGCTACCTGTCCTCAGTATAGAGCTCTCTTCTTGTGTTTACATAACAGAAAACATAAAATACCCTTAGAGGGTGTTTTGGAATCAAGGCTGGGTTAGGCTGCTTTCATATCAATCTTTCATGATAGCTATCTTCCAAGACCAGTTGGGAAGCCTAGGTTGATTTTGAAGTTACTGTGAAAGGAGACCTTTCTCAGGGTATCAGGATTATATTTCTTTGCTAAGGCCTAATAAGGCAACTTCCTGCTGGGGGGGAAGAGGGCTCTTGCGGCAGTCAGGTGGTGAGTTGCTTATACTTCCTTTAAGGCTCATTGTGTGCCAATATAACACAATTCTGGTAGAGCTGACTAAATTGTATAAACTGGTAATACTTGTTTGTTAAAAACAAATAGGTAACTAGCTGAATACAAAGGAATATTTCCCCTGGTCTTGCTTTTTAAACACAGTGTGTTTTGGGTCGAGTAATTGTAGTAGAAAGGCTCCTATGTTGAGCATATGCCTAAACAAGCCTTCAGAAAGGCATGGAGGGTGCTGTGGGGTACTTCAGAAATAGTCCTGCTGCAGAATTATCTTGAATATCATTACTAGAGATATGGCTAATGGCTGCTGCTACTTCAACTAGGAAGAAGTAACCAACTAGAAACATTTTGCATTGACACTTGTTTCTTATATTCTCCACAGTACTGGCATAAAGCATGTTTCCACTGCGAGGTCTGCAAGATGACCCTCAACATGAAAAACTACAAGGGCTATGAGAAGAAGCCATACTGCAATGCGTAAGTAGCTTATGTTGCGAGCACTTTGCCCTCCTACTTCCATAGAGCTAGATGTGAAAAGTATATTGTAAGGGACTGCATATATGTAGGTATCAATGTGCTTGGATTGTTGGACTTCCTCAGGAGCAAAGAGGTATGAGGAAAGAAGCTGGGTTAATACCTGTGGACCTAGGACATCCTTAATTCCTGTTTAGTCCATCAGTATCCTTCCAAAGCCCTGTCACTTACTGTGAAAGAATAGAATTTCACTGCTATAGAACATGGAGTTAATGGCAAGAGCATGATAGGTGACATGGACCACAAAGTGACACATTCCTTGCCAGAATGGTTGTAATTTTAAGCTTAGCTGTATATACAAATGTGATGGAATAGCAAGGAGAGTGTGTGCATGAACTGGTGGCAGTGGTTCAGGAAAAGCTCTGGAGTAGTGGATTTTGAGGAGGGTTTTGGAGAGAAAATTCCAGACATAGAGAATTGTGTGGAACAGGCAAGATGATGGGCAATTGGGCATAGAAGAAGAGGTCAACAACAATGCTAATAGCAGAAGAACAGGGAGGTGAAAATCTTTAAACTTTGGAAAGTAATGGAGAGCAAGTATAAAAATGTAAGTGAGGGGAAGTATTTGGTCAGCAATAGGGGCAGTAAAGCTTTTTGAGAGGCCTTCTGAAATGACTAAGGAAGGGGGAAGACTGGGAGCAAGTTAGGTTTAGGAATTTTGGTGAGGAGCAGAATTTATGCATGAGTACATAGCATGAAGAACATAGTTGGTAGCTATGAGTGAGAGGTGGTTAACCACACAGGATACAGTCACTGCTTCCTCAAATATTGGTATCTTCTGGATAAACCATCTAAAAAACTTCTACTTATTTACCATCTAGATTATGAACAGTATAAAATGCTGGCAGTTCAAAGAGACCACAGTTGACTAGAATTATTTTATTCAGTAGACTTATTATATCCTACTTTTCTACTGGAGAGCTCAAAGCAGCTCACAACATGTATTAAAAGCAATGGATACATTAAACTATATGCACAAAGCAAAACCAGCCCAGCAGGAGTATATGTCTGATACATTTGTCTGTCTGCTTGCTTCCCATCCTCTTATCTTTCTCCCCCACTCTTTCTCCCGACACACACTCTCCTCCTCTCTCTTGAATTCCTATCCATAGGGCAGCTGGTGTTAAATATTGACCGGGTTTGCATGATTGCTGCAGCTCATCTTGGCTTATTTAAGCTGTGGCGCCCGTGGGCACCATCCTGAAAATTCAGGCTGCGACTGCAGCTTGTTTTATCCTCCAAACCTAGTGGGGGTGGGTTGTGCAAGGGTTAAACAACCCTCGAAAAACCTAAAACAGACAACTCATCTCCGCAGGTTTCGGTCGATACAGCAAACTGCAGTCACAGCTTGAATATTCAACATGGCCACCAGCACATGCTGCAGCCCACTGTGGCTTAAATAAGCCACAGTGGGCTGTTTGATTGTGCAAACAGGCCCATTGTCTTTGCAAGCCTCTTTCTCCTGGCCCTTTCCATGGCACACTGGGTGATAGATAACCCTATGCGTAGGAGAGAGGACAGTTCAGCAGGTGCCTAATACTGTCTGTACCTGCTTGCCTCCCTTCTTCCCCTCCCGAAAACAACAGGATGAAATTTAATAGGGATAAATGCCAAGTGCTGCACCTAGGGAGAGGAAACCAAATGCAGAGTTACAGAATGGGGGACACTTGGCTCAACAATACTACAAGTGAGAAGGATCTTGGAATTGTGGTAGATCACAAACTGAATATGAGCCAGCAATGCGATGTGGCTGCAAAGAAGGCAAATGCAATTTTGGGCTGTATTAATAGAAGTATAGCTTCCAAATCGCGGGAAGTGATAATTCCCCTTTACTCGGCACTGGTTAGGCCTCATCTTGAGTACTGCGTCCAGTTCTGGGCACCTCACTTTAAGAAGGACATAGACAAACTGGAGAGGGTTCAGAGGAGGGCAACAAGGATGATAAAGGGACTGGAAACAAGGCCCTATGAGGAGAGACTGAAAGAACTGGGCATGTTTAGCCTTCAGAAGAGGAGACTGAGGGGAGATATGATCGCACTCTTCCAGTATTTGAAGGGATGTCACACAGAGGAGGGCAAAGATCTCTTCTCGTTCATCCCAGTTTGCAGGACACGGAATAATGGGCTCAAGTTACAGGAACCTAGATTCCACCTAAACATCAGGAAAAATTTCCTGACTGTCAGAGCAATAAGACAATGGAATCAACTACCTAGGGAGGTGGTGGGCTCTCCCAGTCTGGAGGCATTCAAGGTGCAGCTGGACAGACATCTGTCAGAGATGCTTTGACCTGGATTCCTGCATTGAGCAGGGGGTTGGACTCGATGGCCTTGTAGGCCCCTTCCAACTCTACTTTTCTATGATTCTATGATTCTATGATTCCCCAATACTGTGCTATATCACACAAGGTGAAGAGTCCTGGGTAAGAGGGTTTCACTTGGAGATAGCTCTAAAAATGTCAAAATATGGTTGGTGGGTTTCCTTAGTGGAAAGCTTGGTAATCTTTATAACAATTACTACATAAGTAAAAGTGCTCAAAAGCTTTTTGTTTTTTATTTTAGTCAGGTCAAAATACAGATTATGGGCTGGTTCGTATGACACGGAAACCGCGGGGGAGCAGAAGCCCCCTGCGGTTCCCGTGTCGTGCGAACACAGGCCGGGGGCGCCCCTGCGGGACGCCCGCGCACACGAAGCATGCAAAGTGATCATGGGCGGTAGAGGGGTAAGCCCCTGCTGTGCGAACAGCAGGCGGCCATCCCGTGGGGGCAACCCAGAGCGGCTGGAGCTGCGGCCGCTCCGGCCTGTAGGGGCAAATGGCCCCTCTGGGAATCCCGAGCCCCCGCCCCATAGCTATTGCCCCTATTGCTGACCAAATACTTCCCCTCACTTACATTTTTATACTTGCTCTCCATTACTTTCCAAAGCTGCAAAGTCCCCTGAGATTGGCAGACCACGGTGGAAGGAGGGGGGGGGTGACAATTCATGGTGCACCCGATCACCTGTTGGGCGCACCATGGGTTGTTCTCACAACAGCCAACCCACCCTGGCTTATTGCCAGGGTGGGTTGGCGTGATGTGTGAACCCACCCATTACGGTATGTTATGTGAGAAACCAAAGGTGCATCAAGGGCAACAAAAATAATCTGACACCTTCGTTACAATTTGGCATAAATTTATTGACTTTATTAACAAACAAGATTCCCAGAGAAAACCACCAGCATGTCATGGACAGATATGGAAAGATACATTTAAATAATTACAACTCAATCTTAAACCCCTGATGAACTTCTGTGGATAAATGTAAGGTTTTTAATATATTGAACTCCCTGTGATTCTTGTTAACTGTAATTTTATTTTTTATGTAATGCGTTTGTTTGTTTTGCTAACTGAAAAAATTGTAATATTTTTATATACTCATTGATTATGTTGAAAACGTGATTTAAAACTCAATAAAAAATGATTTTAAAAAAACCAAAGGTACATAAATGTATTCACTAATGATCAACTGATAAAGACCTTTACTTCAGATAAATATATAGTGTACACTCACCCATGTATCCAAGCACATGTATAATATGTGATATGCACAACAATGTTTTGAGAAACACAAGAGTCAACTTGACAGTACCAAACAATGGGGTGGTGTTACAAGCTATACAAAATATATTTCTGTTTGACAATACCGATAAATGAAACCCTCTATTTCAACGGAATATATAGTATAAACACCTATATAGTCAGGCACTTAGGTAATTTTATTATTTATTTATTTATTATTTACATTTATTAATCGCCCATCTGGCCGGCAACCGGCCACCATATGCAATATGAGCAACAAAGTTTGTTATTACAAACTGTACAAAAAGTTTCTCTATTCAACAGTATTGAACAACAGTAGGTTGTCTTGAACTGTGCATAATATAATTAATTAGCAATACATTATGTTATATCACACTATACAAAATGTTTGGAACAGCCACGGATTACCACCTCCATGGTCACGGCTTTTTAATATTTTGTACGGTGTGTGATAACATAATATATTAATTATGCACAGTTTAAGACAGCCTACTATTGTTCAGTATTGTTGAACAGAGACACTTTTGTATACAGTAGTTTATAATAATACCCCATTGGTTAGTATTATTGAGTAGAAGCTTTGTCCTACACAGCATTGTTGCTCATATCGCATATTATATAAGTGCCTGAGTACATGGGTGTGTGTACACTATATATTCGAGTAGAAGTTTTCATCATTTGTCAATATTGTCAAATAGAGATATATTTTGTATAGTTTGTAACAGCAACACCCCATTGTTTGGTACTGTCAAGTTGAGACTCTTGTGTTTCTCAAAACGTTGTACATATCATATATTATACATGTGCTTGGATACATGGGTGTGTGTACATTATATATTTACTTGAAGTAAAGGTCTTTATCGTCACTGATTATTAGTGTATACATTTATGCACCTTTGGTTTTTTGTATAGCATATTGTTTATGGGTCATTAATTTGCTGTGGTTGTGTTTATATTGGGAAACCGTAGCTAACCGCATGTTTCTAGTATGCCTTATTTCATACCTATATCTACCACTTAGGGCGCAGTCCTATTGGTTGCGCCCTCGATGCTCGTAAGCCCCCGAACATGGAGGCTTACGAGCATCCAGTGCAGAGCAGGACAAGTGGCAGAGGCAATCTCTGCCTCCCCACAGCTCCTGCTCTGCATTTCAGCTAGATGGCCATCCAGCTGAGGCACTTCAGAGGGGGAGGGAAGGAGGCCGGAGTGCTGTCAGGTTATCTCGTATCCTGGCAGCCCTGGTCTCCTCTCCCCGAGCCCCCGGAATGACCCCTTTACCCCCTCTCTGAAGTTGAGTTCCCAACCTTGGAGAGGCAGCCAGCGCAGTTCTTTCCATGCTTGCTGGGCCAGGGGGAGTGGGGTTGGAGGAGCGCAGATCCTCAACTCCGAGGTCGGGTCCCTGTGAAAAAAACCATGGGGAGCCCTATCAGAAAAAACCCTTTAAAAAGGAACCTGAGTTTTGACAGCTAGCTGTCATACCTCCATGCTGCAGCAAAAGGGGATGTTCCTGAGCACCTAGAATCTCGAGATTGGGTGGAAAAGTTGGGAGCACTGGGACCTATCAGGAACACAAAAAACCCTGAGGATCCCAGTGCCAAGGGTGCATAAATCCTTCCACCCCCTTTTTGCAAGCAAAGCTCACTTGCCATTACCCACAACCCACAGTGGGAATTGGTTGTCCGGGTTCAGACGACATGCCAACCCACCATGAGTGAAACAAATTTACTACAGACCATGGGTTCTCAGGGCGGCTTGTTGGGAGAAAGTGGTCTGGGTTCGGAGGATATGCAAACGACCATGGCTCGCTGCCCATGGTGGGTTGTTGTGTCGTGCAAACCAGGTCATTGTTTATGGGCTGTGGGATTTGCTCTGGCTGTGTTTTCATTTGAGGGGCCTCTTCCCTTTGTTTAGCATTGACTTACTAATATAAAGAGGGGTTTGTGTAAAGCCTGTGAAAATGGTGACTGCCTGCAACCCTTGACCCATTTCTGCTTCTTGTCATCTTCAAGAGATGGAAAAAGTAATATTTTCCTTTGGGAGCTTCTGTGAGACTAACTTTGTAGTAACAAAGAGAATGAAGTTGTATTCTAGTAGCTTATGGCACATCCAGAAAGCTCTAAATCAGGGGTTCACAGCATTTTGGGCCTCATGGGCCACATGTAATATTGCTCAGGGTTTGGGGGCCACACACATGCATGTGCACATATACACACACACATGCTCATACAGTACACATCCCAGTAATCCTAATACAGATTACTCTTTACTTGCTTCTAGCAGCAGTGGGAAAAGAGCAATCTGTATCAGGATCCTTCTTTCCATCCCCTCCCCTGGCGATCCTGATACACGCTGCTGCTACCAGCAAGGAAAGAGCAATCTTTATCAGGATCAATGGCGGAGGGAATTCACTGGTAGCAGTGTGGGTGGAGCACTCATGGGAGCTGCAATGCAGGCGGTCGGAAGTGGGGGAGGTTGTGCACCCCTGCTCTAAATGCTGGGAGTAGAGTCCCATGTTCCACTGTTCATGCTTATGTTCCCACTACCAGTTCTGTCTGGAAATATGGGATACTTCAGCAGATACTGGACTCTGCTGACCAAGATAGACACTGTCTTCCCCCAGGGCACTTGCTGTGATTCTGGTTGTATGCTGAGATGAATGTGGCTGCTACTAAAAAGAGATGGGCTTTTATGTACGATGGTACCTTGTCAAATAAGGTTCCCCAATAGCCAAGATGGTGGCTAGGTGTCACCCCTCCTTGGTATGTTGCCTCTCCATGGGCTAGAACTGCAGGAGGGCTGCAAGGGTACCCAGAGCATTTTGGTTTTTACTTGAAAAAATAAAACAAGCCCCTTCAAACTAAGATTCAAACTATGTATGTAATGGAAAATGTTTTAAATAATCCTTCTGATTAAGTCTGCAATATTTAAAAAGGGGTTTTAAAAAACAATTTTAAAGGTGACCCTCCCCCCAATTAATTGGGCAGCTGAATTAAATGTGTGCATTTTTAATGCAAGTACCGGTACATACAAGACCATAAGCGGTAAGTATGTTGGTTGGAAGCAATCTCTTCTTTCTCACAAGAGAGAATGGGCAGGTTTGGATTATTGGAGGGTTGTTTCCCCCTCCAACAAGCAGTGATTATTCAAATTGCGCCCCACATGCGCTGCAATTTAAATAAGCCACTGTGGCTTATTTTGATCCTGTGAGCCAGGTCTGTCCCTCTTCTAAGATGCTGGCTGCTGTGACACATGCATACACCATCTGAAACACACTTTTCTTCAGAACAATTTTTATTCATTTACAAACTTTCTCAGATTTAATCAGTTAAAACCCATATGACTAACTGGCTAGGATTTCTTTAATCAGGTGACAGCCGATTCCAGCCCTCATGAACAAGGGCAAGGTTGAAAATGTGCAGATAGTGTCTCTGAAAAGCTCTAGATTGGAAGTGGTGGAGTTACTCTTCCTTTAGCCTGTGCTGATATTAACCCACTTCCAAGTCTTCTCCAAACACTATTCCTTGCCAAAAGCACAGAATTCTGTGAAACCTCAACCACTAAATTTAATATAAAGTGTGTACAATAGGTTGAAGCAAAACCTCCAATATATGTACTGTTTGGCATAATATTTTGGGGGTGGAGGTGGATTTTAGCTATGATCACTGCTGGCAGAGTCTTATACTGGGAACTTGTAGCCTTGCTCACAAGGCCTTGCTTTCTAAACAGCCTCCATAAAAACGGGAACTGCACAATGAATGTCCTATCATTTTCTGTGGAGTGTGGAGGGGGAAAGGCCACGTTTATGCTGGCAGGAGCAAGCTTGCTTCTTCAAACATGCCTAATACAGGCTTTCCTCTGTCCATGCTCTGGCTTCCTGCCAAGATGTAAGCTTATTTTTCAGTGAGAGCAGTAGGAAGAAGGCTGGGCTTCCTTTCTGCTGTCTTGATGCCATACGATAATCTGAACACAACCTTCCAATGGGAGCCTTTGCTGTTTGACTGTGCCCTCTGTGACTTTCCTGCATCAGGAAGGTGCCTTTAATGAAACATGTTTGCTCTGATCTCAAGGGCTTACTTCCTAGCTTCTTCTGTCAGTACTGTCTGAAAACGAATTGGACTGAATCATGGTACCCCTTTAGCCCCAGTTTTAGAGAGGTGGTTTAGAATAGTGACTAAGATGGAGCTATGAATCGGATTTCCCTGGTTGAATGTTGCTGCGGCCCTAGGCAAGTCGCGTTTGCTCAGCTCCCTATCTGCAATATGGGGATAGTACTGATGTGCCTTACTGGGTTAATGTATGGATTACAGAAAAAAGTTAAAATACAGTGATCAGAATAGGTATCTGCGTATCTGCTTGGCTGTGGCCACCAGTAATGGAATTTGACTTTAGTAGAGGGGGAAATGTGGGTTCTTTGAAATTATTGTTCACAGTGGAGAAAGTCTTTCCCTTTCTCCACTGAGTTCAGGGTACATGAATGTGGGTTACTCCCCTTGTGTTCACAACTCTGTGAGGTAGGCTAGGTTGTGTGTGTGTAACTGGCTCAAGGTCACCAAGTTAGCTTCATGGCTGAGCAGAATGTGAACTCTGATCTTCCTGGCCAACCTCTACATGTCACTGGCTCTAAAACCTGTAATACTAGATTTTCCATTGGAGAGAGAATAGTACATGCTCTCAAACAGTCTCAAGGATTTTTAACCTCCCTCCTTCAATATGAGGCTGATTCAAGTGTGTGAATGGGAAACATCCGCAACCCAACTTTACACATGTAGCTCGTCCAATCCGGTACTAGACTGCTGGCCTCCAATATAAGGAAGCATCATGTCCAAAGTATTGACTGTTAGACATATAGACATAAAAATCTCATGTTCTCAGGCTTTTCAGTAATTGGGCTGTCTGTGACTTCATGGCTATTGCACTTAATCTTTCTAGTTGTTGTGGAAGTACCTTAATTTTGAATAAATGTCACATTCCAGTTTCGAGGGGGAGATATATGAATTTAATTGTAGGCATCTTTTTACTAATCAGGTTTTTTGTGTTAAATGCACCACATTTTGAGATTCTAGGCAGTGTGGAAAAAACATATTTGGGTACACTTCATATATTTTTTTGATAGTGTAGATGTTTAAATGTTTCTAGTAATCAGAGTATTGTGAAACCTCACCATTTTGGACCCCCCCCCAAATGTTTCTGTTGATCCCCTAGCATAATTATCTGGGCTATTAACAATGTGCCTGACTTTTTGATGAATTTATTATATTTACATTTGCATATTAACAAATCTGTGTATAAGATAGATGCCTCTCGAAGGGAGTGTGCACCAAGAAAGGTGTTTGGGGGCTCATTGGTTGCCTACCCCTGCTATAGTCTGTTTCCATTGTGATGCAGGTTCAAAGTAGACATGATGTAGGAGATTGTGATGTGAGAGATCTCTAATTAGATCCTCTAATTGACTTTCTTAAAAAGGAAAAAAAGGATCTGTTTATCTTTGGGTAGGGGGGAATAAGATGGAAACATTCTTGGAGATGTCTTTTTTCTTTTCTTGGGACTACAAAATAAGAATATGTGAATGAATGTATGTTAAAATGGTCCTAAAATCTGGGTTATAATGTATTAATGGATTACTGGAAAAAATATGTGCTTAAAATGTTAAAGAAAAATTCTTTTATAAGGGGAGGTAATGTGGGTTTATGTTATTGGGAATTGGCTAATACATATAAAGGCATTTGGGTGGATGGATATATGAATAACAAAAAGGAATTTGTAATTGTATCCTGAAAGGTGGTAATTATATTCTTAAGGGATATGGATTTCTTTTTATTTGTGGATTTGGAGGGAGCACTACCTTGAAATGTGTGATCTTTATTTTTAAGAGAAAGGGAATTAAACTGAATTTATTTTAAAAAGGTGAGGGATCTAGCAGAAAGATTGAAAAGAGAATTCTAGTAGTGGGAAGGATTCTTAAATTTCTATTTGGTTTGGCAATGTGATTAGTTTACCCTTATATGTTTATTACTGTTTATAATAGAAGTGGGGGGGGGGCGATATTTGCAGTAGTATTAATTAACCTACACTATTTGTTAAATGGAAACTTCTAATAGATTATGTGTAGAGAAAAATGTTTTGTTTATCTGTGGGCTAAATGAATAATAACATTTTTTTGGGCAATAGAAAAAAAGAACTTTTCTCTATTTTTGGAGTAAGAGAAAGTATTGTTACTTATATTTGTTTTAGAGAAAATCGGAAGTCCTTTTTAGTTTTAGTTTGTGTTGATTGTGTGTGTGTGTGTGGTGTTTGTTGCTGAAATAAATAAAAAAAAATTAAAAAATCTGTAATTGGGATTTCCCAGTTTTAAAACTTTAATAGCGGGGGATGGGGGAGGAATTTGGATCAAGACTGGAGCCTTAACCTTTCCCCCCAAATCACTAATCCCCTCATTTCTCACATGTACATTTACCTTGAAAATATATATCCTTCCACTGGTGATACTTTATAGAGAAATAACATAGGATTACATAAAAGCATACCTTATGCTCTACATTTCCAGCTTGTTAGCAGGAAGAGGAAAGTTTTAAACAGAACATGACTTCCCAATAGAGGAAGTAAAATGGCCCAGACTTCTAAAACTAGAAAGGCTAGATTTATTATTTTAAAAAATACCCTAGATCAAATTTGGAACTTGATTAGCATGTATAGCTGCCTGTATTTACTGTATATATAGGCAGAAGCAAGCTTAGCCAGTGTGTTAAGATTGTGAAATTGGAACAGGCAATTGTCCTTCCTTCCATACTAAAGGGAGCAGGTATTGATCAGGACTGCTTGAGTGTGTGGTTAATCGGAGAGGCTGTCTCTTGTGCACACCCCACTGAGCAGTCCTCTTTATTTCTTGAAATGCAGTAGAATAGCTGGCAGGAAGCTAGTGGCCTAGTTGCACAGCTATTTCCTTTTCCCTCCCCCTGCCTGGGAGGAAGACACAGCGTTCCTTTCTGCAGAACAACTGCTTTAAAGCAGCAATATATATTTTTTTGTAGTTGGGCTTGCACTGGAGGAATAGTGCTCTTGCCTGGCTATAGTTCCTTGTTTCTTCTATTATCAGACTTCCCAGGAAGAATATTATGTGTGTTCTGGTTTGGAATAGGGTATTCCCCGATTCCACTGGGATTGGGTATTCATGATTCATGTATCACATATAGCTTCTGTGATGGTAAGCATCTCCTGTGAAAATTCCAGTAGCTATCAAATATCAAGTCCTAGGGCAGTGTTAATTTAAAAAATGAGGCAGCACTAGCCCATTCCATCTTTACTATCCACCTGCTACTCACAATGGCTAGGTGCTGATTTCTAAGTTCCTCCTCTCCACATAGAGGGTATGTTCATATGTGGCTTCTCACCTCTGCCTAAAACTGGGGCTCGAATTCTAGTATGAGAAGGTTTGCATGTTTCTCCATTCTAAATTAATGCCAAAATAGTTTTAGAGTTGAGATAGATTGTATTCATTTATTATATTTCTATACTGCTATCAGTGACCAGGTTCGCGCCAGTCGTTGTAGCTTATTTAAGCTAACCTGAACTGTGGTGCTCAGAGGTGCCATCCTGAATAGTCAAGCCATGGCTTGTTGTGTCGTCCGAACCCAGGGACCATGGGTTCTGTGAGGGTTAAATAACCCTCATGGCCTGTAATAGTTATTTATTTGTGACGGTTATTTAGCCCTCACATAACCCACAGTCCCTGGGTTCAGATGACATAACAAGCCACAGTCATGGCTTGAATGTTCAAAATGGCTGCCAGCATGCACTGCAGCCTACCATGGCTTAAATACACCACGGTGGACTGCTTGATTATGCAAATTGTCCCAGTTTCTGTGCTTTCAGAAACAGATGTGGCTGGTCCCTGTAACAGGAAAAGATTATTTTAGTCATCCAGGACCAAATTGCATGACTAGATCACCTCATTGGTTTTATGCATTGCTTTTCTGGTGGGTCATCGCACTGCCCCAGTACAAAGCCACCATCACTCCTAGATCGCTCGACTCCATGCAGATTCCCCCTTGTCCATCTGGTTTTGCACATCCAAAAAGTTGGGGAGCACAAACAGTGCACATGGGCTGTTGTGGCAGTCTGTAAGATCTGCACTTTTTAGATCTGTGTTCTCTTTTTGGAAGGGGGTGTTCAAAGCCCTGTATTGCATTTTTCATTTGCTTCCTTGTTGCTTCCTTGTTAAAATGGTAGTGGACTGGGACGACTGTATTGCTATTGCAAATGTACTTCTGCCTGAAAAATGCTGCTACTTGATAAATGAGGAATTATTGCTTGATTAGCCCTTGTCATCTTGGAGAAACAATCCCAGAAGAGAACTTCTCTCTTCATATGTCGCCTTCCTCTTTGAAGGATTCTTGGAAGTATGATCCTCTTGGCAGCTTTTCCTTTTAGGTGAAGGTTGTTGAATGAGTGGTAACACACCTGTATATCACCAGCTTTCCTGCCACTGACTTTGAGCCTGTCACTGAGATTGTATCATCATGTATGGCTTTTGTAGATTTCCGTTACAGATCGATCAGGAAATTGTTCTGTAGCAGCTGGTGGGTGAAAAGTCCTCCCATTTCTGGCTCTAGGAACACAGCAACCATGATTTTCAAACTGTATCAGGGCATACATTTAATTGCGTGGAACTTCCAGGATATTAGACTGTCAAAGTCTAGCTCCTGTCCTGGGGTCCTTCCATTTAACATGACTTGCTGAGCTCTGTCAGAAGTATCTCCACTCATAGGTCTTTGCTTCAAGTTAGTCTGTGTCTTATTATTCATCTCCTCCTTTCTCTGGTCTTCAAAGCTCAACATTTTCGCAGGAATTGCTATCACCTAGTAGCAGACTTAATACAAATGTCACCTTTTGCAGTGTGTAGGACTAATTACTTCCTTTCAGTAGAGCAGAAAGACTGGCTAGATTTTAAATAGCTCCCTCTTACCTGTTGTGGCTGCTTGTTTGTAATTCTAAAAACAGAATGATTGTCTCTGTATTTTGTCTTTCATATCCATCCCCTTTTAAAGATGAATCTTCCAGTTTCCCACCCAGCCAATGCCATATCTACACCCCCAAAGTAATGCAGGTAAAATGTGTGGCCTCAAGCCTTTGGTGAGCTAGTAGTATTCTTCCATGTGTTTTGCCTGTGGAAAGGTGTGTTAGCAGCTATGGATGAAATGCATCACATGACCACCTGTAGGTATAAACTTGTGCCACTTTCATCCTTATTTCATGTTACAATAACTGAGATTTTTTTTAAAAAAATTGGTTATTGTGAACACAGCAGTGTGCTAGTGCATGGTGCCTGATTGCTCAGCTACAAGTGGGAGCAGCTCAACAACTGAGGGACATTCGCCCCAGGTTGTTTACCGTGATGTGCAAACCAGGAGCTCTGGCTTGTTTCTCCTCTGACAAGCCGGTGTTGGAACCTAACGGAGTGTCCCTGGGTTGTTTAGTCACTCCCACTTCCAGCAGGAGCAATCGGGTAGTGTGCTTCAGCACTGGGCCTTTATCTTCTGTGAAACATTAAAACAAATATTATTTGCATAACAAATTTATATTTGCTTGTGCAATAGAAAATGAGCAGCTACAGATCCCCCCCCCCCTTATTATGAAGTGGCAGGGAGTGGAATCTGCAGGGGCTGATGGCAGGAATTTGCTAAGCAAGGAGGAGATCAGGGAATGGGTTTTGAAGAAGGCCATAAATACGGAAGTGTGGATCAGATCATATTCATTCAAGCATGTGGTAAAGCTAAGAGGTAGGAGCCATGGATATGGCTTATATGACTGAGGCCACTCAGCCTTTTTATTAAAACCTTTAAAATAACTTTGTGTATTTACTGTATCTGTCTTGTACAAATGCAATCTTCTTCTGCCTTGTTCCAAGCACTTGTATTTTTACTGTCAAACCAAGAAAGGCAAAGCCTCTCTTATTCAGATTAATAGGGAGGGTCTCAGCTTTTCCTTCTCTGCATTGGATTCCTTTTCTGTCTCTTGCTTCATAATTGTGATGGTAATAATATACACTAAAATCTCAAAGGCACAGATTCAACAGCTGGCTCTGCCAAAATATCTTCTTGCTGTTTGCCTGGGCCTCTTATAAAGTGTGCTGCTTCTTTCAAATGTGCAGTCTTCTTTCAAATGTGCAGTCTTCTTGCCCTGTTCCAAAATCTCACTACTAATGCTCATGCAGAAATATCCAAATGCATGCTTCCTTTGAGAAGCCAAATTCTTGTGGAAATGGCAAACTAGTAGTTGTATCCACTCAAGCTACTAGATCGACCACTGGCAGTGTTCCTGTACTATCTTAGGGATCAGCTTCCCTGGTGGTAGTTCAGTGTTAAATTCCTTAAGCTACCACCTGATTTCAAGTAGTGATGTCAAGCATCCCAGCAGTATGTGGACAGTTCAAATATTCAGGATAAGTTTCTTGGGTCCTTTTGGACAGTATGAGTTAGTATCTTTATCAGATCCCCTGTTCTTCCCTGCTTTATGGGACAGCACCATCTTTTAAATATGACGTGTGCAGGAAGTAGTTAAAACTTGGTGGACACAGAAGTAATTAAAGGAGTAGAAAATGGAGTTCAAACATGGACCTGTTTAATTTCTAATTCTGATCAACCTATTGTGTTTCTGGGATAAATTTCTTCTGTATTGTGTTGCAAATACCTGTAAAAAGAGGAGAACCAGTATTGGCAGGTTTCTTGAATTGCTTAGGTTATTGCGATTTCCTCTCCCAGAGTTGCATTCCCTGTCTCTTTAGAATTTTAATAGTTCCCTTGTTGGGATTTTGTACAATTTTTTTAAAAAATCCTTTCTTATCTTTCCTCTGCACCAAAACTCAGAGGCCACTGCTTGGATGGAGCCCTCATTTTGAACACAAGCACTGGATGTGGTTGCCATGGCAAACTAACGAGCCTGGTTCTCCGCAGTAGCAGCATAAAGCTCATGAACCATGACTGAACCATAAATGTGCCACTATGCCTATCCATGGCGTATGCCTTTAGAAGTTTTTTAAAGAGGCTTGGAGCAATAACGGGCAGCTGTCTCTTCCATAGAATCTCTTTTCATTGGCAGGTGAATACTATGTATACAGCTCTATACAATTAAATGCCTTATTAAAACCTGCCCCCATGAGCAACAGGTAAATGTACATTGCCTCTTCTGCATCCCTCAGACCCTCTAGTACTGAGCAGAACAGATAAGTACCTTCTGATCCTTGTCCTTTGTTCTTGCTGGCCTCTGCTCCATCTTAATCTAGTGACATGGTCGCTGGATTGCAGCAGCCACCCTCTCCGCTTACCCCATAGCCTGAGTTCCCTGCCTCCTCAGCACTTGGTTAGTGTCTTAGTTCACCCTCATGTGCTGCTTCTCCCCAGTTAAATATCAGTTATTCCCGACAGGAGAAAAATGAGCCAACTCTCTTCTAATTTACAAAAGCTTCTCTTAGTTGGGCACCTAGAGGTGATCCCCCCCCCCCACACACACACACACAGGCAGAGTCAGCGGCTCTTTACAAGATTGAGTGAGCAAATGTGTAGGCGCTAGTCGTTGGTCAGCCTGGTTGCAGTCCTGAAAGTTCCACATCTTGCAATGCCACTTTATTTGGGAGGGGGCGATGGGTCTTCAGAAATCCACCATGTGGCAGAATTGGTTGACTGGCTTGGGAATTGTGCTTGCAGCCACCTGGTCTTTTAGGTTAAGTTAAGGCAAAGCTGCTCTTAGGTCCTGTGATGGTTCTCCCTTTGGGTTCTCTCAGGCCATTGCCTCTTCCATTATAATTTATTTAAAGTATTTTAAAAGCCACTTTTTAGGCCTATGCCCTCACAAAGTGGCATTCAGATAAGAGCAAAGGTCAGTTACAAAGACAGAACTGCCACATTAGCAAGCATAGAGAATACTTTGAGAAGGTGCACTGAAACACATAAGCTAAACTACAATCTCAGTTACAGACAGGAATGAAAAGAAAGGTCTTCAAGGCTCACTTGAATGCCTTTATAGAAGGTACAAAGCACGAGTCAGTGGGAAGGGAGTTCCAAAATTTTGGAGTCACCACTGGGAAGACCTTACCTCTTGTGGACACCTATCTATCTTAACAGTGGACACTCAAGAAGGACCCCATAGGCAGATCTTAGCGTATGGGCAGGATTGCATTAGTGAAGGCAGTCCTTCAAATAATATGGTCACAAGCCTTTTAGGACTTTAAAGATTAAGATCAACACTTTGAGTTGGCCTTGGAAGCTTACTTGCAGCCAGTGTAGCTAATGCAAAATTGGAATTCATTTTCAGATGTCCTTGCCCCTGCTAACAGTTGGGCTGCTACATTTTGTCACAGCAGCTTCTGGATCATCTTCAAAGGTAGCCCCATGTAAAGTGTATTGGAATCATCTACTTTGGAGTTAACCAGTGCAAGGGTAACTGAGGCCAGGCTTGACCACTCCAGACAAGGTTGCATCTGGCATACAAGCTAGAGTTTGTAAAAAGCACTCCTAGCCACAGCTTCTACCTGCAACTCACCAGAAGAGTTCAGGAGCATACCCCAAGCTGCACACCTGGTCTGTTAAGGGGAGTGCAACCCCATCCAGGACCATTTCCACACCATTATCCAGATCCGCCCACATCCCAGTCCACAGAATCTCCATCTTTCCCAGATTAAGTTTCAGCTAGTTCTCCGCTCCCTCATCCCTCTCAGTACCACATCCATAAACCTGTTCAAGAGTTCCACTGCCTTCCTTGGTGTGTTAATTGGAAAATAGAGGTAGATTCATAGATCATAGAGTTGGAATGGGCCTACAAGGCCATCGAGCCCAACCCCCTGCTCAATGCAGGAAACTAGAGGAGGGGTCTCCCATCCAAGTAATAACCAGGCCTGACCCTGCTTAGCTTTCCACACTCAAGACAAGCTGAGCTAGCATGTGCCACAGGAGCTACATGTCATTTTCATACTAAAGCCCAAACCTCCTAATGAAGCCGAAACCTCCAGATAATATTGCTGCCCACATAGCAGATATTTGAAGTCAGCATCATACTACATGGTCCAATTAAGACACCAAAATTGGTCTCAGAGTTCAGGAGGAGAAATTTCTCAGGCCTCCTACTAGTTCTATGTGTTACACTAAATGTGTAACTGCTTCCAAAAATGATGTTCATATATCTAGCTTTCTCCTTCCCCGTAGCATCTAGTAGAACTTTCCTATGTCCTGTGGTCCCAAGATTCTACATTTCTCTCCTAGTGGCAGCCAGTGACATGGAGTATGGCAGGGAAATGAGGAATGTTATAATATGAAAAGAAGAAGGGGAGCTAGATATCTGGCTGTCATTTTTGACAGTAGCTGCAGGTTTAGCATAACGTCAAATTTGGCTCAGAGGTAATTGGAGCAGAGAGAGGTGACATGGATTCAAAATGGCAGCCTTCTTTCCACATGATGATCCTGCTGTTCAGGAATTTCAGTTGGGTTCCCAGCAGTCTCTTCATTTTACTTTTGAAGCCCTTTCAAGGCAATCTTTAATAACGTAGCATTTTTATACTCCTACAAATTGAAAAGCAAAAGTGACATGTTTCAAATGAGTTGCATCTGCTCTGCCTACCTACCTAGGCATATTGTGATACTTCTGTATTTGGGGGTGCTATAATAATTTGCTGTTTTCTATTACATTTATCTGCAATTGTTCTTTGAGATGTTGCTTCTGTTCCATGCTACAGATTGGTGAACTGAGGGAGAGTGGCTTGCCTCAGGGCCATAGCTGAAGGAAAACTAAAACCTAAATCTTCCAAAGTCTAATGCTCTTATGGCTCAAGCTAGCTACCCGCCTGTTCTATGACCATACTGTGTGTGTACATGGAATATCTAGCTGCTCTAAGCGGGTTATCCTGAATTGGGATTAAGGGACCCCTTTGGGTTTAAATGTTATGAGGGCAAACATAGGAGCTGCAAGGTCCTCATTCAAGGCATTAGCCTTGTCATGCTTGCAGTTTTGGGGGAGGGTCTTCAACTGGCAGGTTGTTTTCTGTTTCACTGGCACTCTCAGTAGTGGATTGTCAGACAGCCCTTAAATTAAGGCGCACATCCCATTCTCTCCCCACCCCTCAAAGGATGGCATCCTGTCTCCTTTTCCATTTTCCCCTTCAAGGATATGGCATCTCTAGTCAGAGGTGGGCAACTTCAACCCCTTGGAACAACCCAGAGGTTGCACCACTGCTGTTCACCCCTGAATTTCAGCAGCAGCAAAACAATTGGCAGTTTGCTGCTGAATTTTGGTGGCAAGCCACCAATTGTTTTGTCACTGCTGCTGCCATAGCAGCAGATTTGGAGGTGACAGAGGGTGTACTTAAGGCCACGGCAGCAGCATGTTGCCCACCCCTGCTATAGACCATACTAAAGGGCTGTTAGTTGCTACAGTTCCACTATTTTTCTCTCTTCCTCTCTGCCTTCATAACATTTTGAGCATTGCCCTAACAATCTTACTGGGTGGTCTCTTCTGTTTCTATGTATTGGTCATCCAACACAATCTGCTGCTGATGTCATAGAATTGCACATGGGGGAGGTTATTCCTTCCTCCCACCCCTCCACCTTTCTCACAGCTAATGGCATGGCTATGGAGATTGCATACTTTGTATCATGCTCTAAGTTTGGGGGAAGGGTGCTGAGTGCATGCTGTTGCTTGCTGCTTGCTTTTCTCTTATTTTTAGTGAGCACATCTAAACATATTCTCATTCTTGCTGGTCTTTCTGAGTAGTCAGCTCTATTTTTAACCCTACATTTCCTGCCTTTCTGCTAAATTTTGTTTTGTTACCTTTCCTCCTCCCTCCTGAGGCCAGTGGCTCATCTTTGTGTGGTATTGGTGGATAATCTTGTAGGGTGGAAGAGTTATAATAGAGAATACTGGGTACAAGAGCTAACAATATTTAATGATCAGTTTGCACTCTCAACAGGGTCATTCCATGTAAAATCAACCAATGAATTTACCTGACCATCACCGATTTTGAAAAAACTTGGTGAACTTGTTGGGTCTGCTGAGAAAATAAGCTGCTCCAAAAATTAGACTTCTGGGACAAAAACTTTTGGAGATATGGCAATCAAAAAAAGGGACTTAGACTCCAATGTTATAGCAGTAGAATCAGGAGAGGTACCCGGAGCACAGCCTGGTCTAGTTATTTTGGATGAGTTTCAGTTGGTACAGCTCGAGGATGTTGACAAGGTGCTTGGACGGGTTCGTGCAACCACGTCTGTTCTGGATCCTTGCCCCTCTTGGCTTATAAAAACTAGCAGGGAGGGAACAGCCGGCTGGGCCAGAGAGGTGATCAATGCCTCCTTGCGAGAGGGAGTGGTCCTATGCCACCTGAAACAGGCGGTGGTGAGACCACTCCTGAAGAAACCCTCTCTGGACCCGGAAGATCTTAACAACTTTAGGCCGGTGGCGAATGTTCCTTTCCTGGGTAAGGTCCTTGAGCGGGTGGTGGCCAACCAGCTCCAGGTGCTCTTGGATGAGACTGATTATCTGGATCCATTTCAGTCGGGGTTCAGGCCTGGTTTTGGCACGGAAACGGCTTTGGTCGCCCTGTATGATGACCTATGTCGGGAGAGAGACAGGGGGAGTGTGACCCTGTTGATACTCCTGGATCTCTCAGCGGCTTTCGATACCATCAACCATGGTATCCTTCTGGAGCGGCTGTCTGAGTTGGGGGTGGGGGGCACTGCATTGCAGTGGTTCCGCTCCTACTTGGATGGCCGGCTCCAGAGGGTGGTGCTTGGGGAATGTTGCTCGGCCCCATGGACTCTCCAGTACGGGGTTCCTCAGGGGTCGGTCTTATCCCCCATGCTATTTAATATCTACATGAAACCGCTGAGTGGGGTCATCCGGAGTTTTGGAGTGCGTTGCCATCAATACGCTGATGACACGCAGCTCTATTTCTCCTTTTCATCTTCAGCAGGTGAGGCTGTGGATGTGCTGAACCGGTGCCTGGCTGCGACAATGGACTGGATGAGGGCTAACAAACTGAGGGTCAATCCAGACAAGGCTGAGATGCTGTTAGTGGGTGGTTCCTTTGACCGGATGGAGGGTGTTCAACCTGTTCTGGATGGGGTTGCACTCCCCTTGAAGGAGAAGGTTCGTAGCTTGGGGGTGCTCCTGGAGCCATCTTGAGGCTCAAGTGGCCTCAGTGGCAAGGAGTGCCTTTTACCAGCTTCGGCTGGTGGCCCAGCTACGCCCCTATCTGGACAGGGATATCCTGGTCTCAGTAATCTACGCTCTGGTGACCTCTAAACTAGACTACTGCAATGCACTCTACGTGGGGCTGCCTTTGAAGACTGTTCGGAAGCTGCAGCTAGTGCAAAATGCGGCAGCCAGGCTTATTGCAGGGACCGGAAGGTCCGAGCATATTACACCAGTTCTGGCCCGCTTGCACTGGCTGCCAATATGCTTCCGAGCCGAATTCAAGGTGCTGGTTTTAACCTATAAAGCCCTACACGGCTTAGGACCACAATACCTGACGGAACGTCTCTCCCAACCGTTATCTACCCGGACACTGGGGCCCTCCTCCGATTGCCACCTCCAAGAGAGGCTCGGTTGGTGGCAACGAGGAGGAGGGCCTTCTCGGTGGTAGCCCCCCAGTTATGGAATCAGCTCCCCACTGAGACCCACCTGGCGCCAATCTTTTCGGCGCCAGGTTAAGACTTCCCTCTATGCCAAGGCATTTAGTTAGGAGCTTGGAATAGCACGGAGGGGATTGTCACCTGTAGGCTCAGTTTTATTGGCTTTTGTATTGTTATTTTAAACTGTGTTTTTAAATTTGGTTTTTAAGTTTTTTAAACTGTTTTGTATGTTTTAATGTTGTTTTTATGTATAGAGTGTTGTGAACCGCCCAGAGAGCTTCGGCTATGGGGCGGTATATAAATGAAATAAATGAAATGAATGAAATGAAATGAAAATATGAAAAAAAATGTTAATTTTTGTGTTTCGGACAACATTAAAATTTTGTTTTAACAACATTAAATTTTGTTTTAACAACATTAAAACATTAATGTTTTGTGTCGGACAACATTAAAATTACAGTAATTCCAGTTCTACAGAACCTAGAAAGTTAATCATGGTGTTGATGGAAAGGCTTTGAAATGCTCTTTCATTTGATATGTAACATAAATGTTTTTTTGGAATAAATATATATTCAAGGTCAAATAGTAAAATTTGACCTTGAATTCTGCAAAAACTAAAAAAAAATTCTCCATGATTTTTCTTTTAGTATTCCATCTGACAGTGCTTAACACATGTACCAATTTTCAAAATGGGGTTCTTAACAGAAAATGAGTTACATCTTTTGGGGCGCTCTGTGTGTATGTGTCATAGTTCATATGAATTGCTATCTCACTGTACATATCTTAAGAAAATATGCATTATCACTTAGGTTTTGAATAAAATATTGTGCACAAGTACAAGCTACCCTGTCATAATTGTGCAGCTCTGAATTAGGTATTCTTTTTCACAATAGCATACTTCTGACATTTTGTGTAGAATAATGATACCGTACTTCCTCTGGGTGGTCATTCTGGTATGAAATCAATCAAAGAATATTTCCAACTGAAAGCAAATTGCTTAAGATTTGGTGAACTTGTTCTGCTTATTAAAAAATAAGTTGCAGGGCCTATTGTTTTCAGAAGAATGAGGTTTAAAATATGTACTTTTAAAAAGGTACTCATCAGTATGCTTGGGGAAAACACTGGGACTCGGGAGATCCGCGTTCGAGTCCCCGCTCGGCCATGAAACTCACTGGGTGACTTTGGGCCAGTCCCTGATTCTCAGCCTAACCTACCTCACAGGGTTGTTGTGAGGATAAAATGGAGAGGAGGAGGAGGATTATGTAAGCCGCCTTGGGTTCCTTGCAGGAAAAAAGGGGGGGTATAAATATAATATAATAAATAAATGAAAATAAATGTTCATTTTATTTTTTTCAAATAAATATACAGAAGTTTGACCTTGAATAATGACAAAAAACTCCTTTTGTTTTAAATAACGTTTAACATCCCTGGAAACATGTACTTGATTTCAAAATGGGACTCTTACTAGCATAGTTATTTTGATTTACTTAGATGTGGGCTTGAAAAACCATTATTTGAGATTTTCCATTTTACTTTTATATATGCTGATCAGATTTTATGCAGTTCAAATATTACTTGCTAACATTTTGTTAACAAGTCCTAAATTAAGGAGCTTTTCATAACAGTAGTTTCTGGTCTTGAAGTTGCTGCTTGACACGCTTTGTCTGTTAGTGTATAGAAGTGCCCTGTTGGGCAACAAGGATCAGCTTTTGTCAAAACATCTGAAGATGGTATCCATAGGACATTTTGTTTATCTGGATACATAAATGATTTTGCTGGTCCAGCTGGATGAAGAAAGCTCACTAACACTTCTGCTCTCTGATCATCTGTTTGTAAAACACAACCTAACCACCATTGTGAGATATAAACGCATGTAACAAATCCTCGTATTTCTTGCAATTCCAGTTCTCTTCCTTTAATAGTCACTGTCTCTTTTCTGGATTCGCATTGAAATGAATATCTTTTAGTAGCAGCAGTGTGTTTTGTTAATGGAATTACAGTGTGAATTTTCTGTGTCCCAGGAATCATCTTGAATTCTCGAAGCAACATTTCAGAAGCTTTTCTTCCAGTTCATAATCTTTACTTCTGGTGTATTGAAATGCAACCTGTGTGATGTTCTCCTTTGCCCAATCAAAGATCTGACGAGGGGTCATGATTTGTTTTTCATACGGATGCTGCAAACTTGCTCGAGCAGCTAACCTTTTCACAGTGCCACCCAAACAATCACAAGGCCCTTCTCCATGTGATGTGGCAAAGAAGTGCCATCCTGCATAGATACCAAAATCTGACTTATGCTTACTTAAGTTGTTGAAGTTTTTACCGTTTTTATACTGTGCTGCTGCACCATCAGGGAAATAATAGATCTTAGTTATGCTACCTGTAGAAATGGTGTGCAGGAATTCAACAATTTGAAAAGTCATGAACACATTGCAGCAGAAGTGGGGTCAGCACTTGTCACGGCTTCAGGCCTGCCTTTTTCTTTCTTACCAGAATCTGTGAATAAAGCTTGATTTGATGTAGACATCCAAAGAGATATATCTCTGTGAAGCTTTGAGGCCTACCCATGCCTGGTTTGGTTTCAGCCTGAAGGCCCCGGAAGCTCCGGAAGGGAGGGGGCGGGCTTAAGTTTAATTTCCCTCCAAAAAATTCTGTTTTAAGTGTGTATAAGGGGGTGAAGTTATTGTAGGGAGGTACTGTGCATGTATAAGAACATTCACATCTTCTGAACTGTTTGGAACCCCATTCTGGAAATTGGTACATATACTCAAGGTAAACATGGGTTATCTGAAGAAAAAAATCAGCAAAAAAAACACATTTGGTTTTTTTGGAATTCAAGGTCAAATTAAAGAAACTATGACCTTGAATATTTTATTTCACATGCATGCTTCATGTTACATATCATATAAAAGGGTAGTTTGAGAGCTTTCATATGACACCATGATTACTTTCTAGGTCAATTCTGAAGGAAGTTATGATACTTTTTGTGTAGTCACAAATGCTGAAAAATCGTGTTTTGGGCATTTTTTGAGCACACTGTACTTTTGAACCGTGAGGTATAATGACCTATAATTTGGTGTATGTTCATTTCTCATGCTGGTCTACCAGTATGCCAGTTTTTAAAAAAAAATCGCAGATGGTGAGGTAAATTTTTCATTTTTGGGGGTTGATTTTACATGGAATGACCCAACAGTGCTTTCCGGCAGATCATTACTATTTCATTTTTACATCTTGTGGGAGCTGAGGCTGCACAAGGAGTCCCTGGCAGAGGTAGGACCCAAAGGCAGCTCTCCCAGATCCAAATCCAATACCATTCTGTTAGGTCCAATTGTAAGCGCAATACTGAATGAGCGAGAACAACTTACCAGTGCAGTGTTGCATACACCCTGTGTGTGTATGAATGTGAAAGGTGGATTCCAAAGGGAACTTTGAAGTGAGAAGCGGCAGGGGGCTTCCCATTCCTTGAGTCACCGGTGTTCCCAAGTACATCCAGAATGTCAAAGTAGAGGTTGTCATCCAATGAGTGGAGGCTAATTCTCCTCAGGAGAATGCAGTGAATCTTCACATGCCAAGAAAGCAAAACTGACAGAACTTGGGAGCAGGGAAGGAAGTGCTCTGCTGCTTCACTGATGTCGCCCAAGGACAGATGAGATTCCCAAGGTCTGAAGAGCGATTTCATTAAAGCCAAAGAGTTCTGTGCATACTGCATTTTTAAAATCTCTGAACTTTGCACCAAGGCAACCCAAATTCTGTGATGCAACAGATCTCTGCAGATTTGTAGATATTGGCTTGTTCTGTTTCTGCTAACTATAGGGAAGGGCACTAAGGCTTCAGCTACTGGAATCCTGTTTATGCACTTAAGAGCTCACTAAGCACTGGCCTCATTTTCAGGCTTGCCCCTGTAGCCATAAGGGTTAGAAATTTGCTGGGATCCTCTGGGTTCTGCACAAAATATTGCACTTCTGCAGGCATGTTTTTCTAAATGATTTTTGATTATCTGCAATACCCTCTAGATATAAGAACCTTTATTTATTTTTGTCCAGTGATGGCACTAAAATTGCCCTACTGTGTTTGTGAAAGCCAAGTAACTTGTGTTAATTTCTCCAGAAGATTGTAGTTGCAAGATCCCGCTGTTCATGGTTTGTGGTTGTGCTTGTGCATTTTAGCAGTATATGTGTGGAAATCAGAGTATGTAGAAACCTAACCACTACTATATGGCCCCATGCAAAATCCTTCTAGTTTCTGAACTTTCTGCAGATTAATGATTTCTGCATCCATAAAGACTAAATCTACATGAGACAGCTAGCTGTCTTGCAATTCAGTGGTACAAATGCATCATAACAAATGTCTGACCCACTGCTGGTGGGAAGGAAACTCTTATAAAGTTGCATTTCTGGTGTGAAGCCTGTTGAAAAAGGAACTCGGCCTGTGCAGTTGACTGTGCCCACATTTAATAAACATGGTTACCTTTTTCTAGAATGAAACTTGAAATGAATCCCTTATCAGCCAAGCACACCAGATAACTGTGAGGCAGGTCCCCTGTTGAGCTTGTCTGATTTGTTTGCTCCCATAAGCATAAAACTGCCATGTGCCCCTTCCTTCAGAAGTGCTCAGTTAATGACACTGGAGGAGCCTCTTGCAAACTTTCAGTAATTTTGCACACACACAGGCCCCTTCTCTCCTCCATCCTAAAACAACAGTGTAAGCTGTTGTTTTCATGCAAATAGTCTCTTAAATTTTTCAATTTGGACTTTGAAAGTAACATTGCCTTGGCCTGGAAATTCTTGTATCGTTGCTGAGCTTAGCTGATGGGCAGTGAGTAGGAAAGCATTAAAACTAGTTACTTGTCAAGTTTTTGACTGACCTGATTTGTCTTTCAGTTGACCCCAGCTTCTCTTATATTTGCTCTAACGCAGGAAATAGATGATGGTTTCTAAATTTGGATACATTCAAATGAGTTAATCTTCAGAGGAACAAACTGTAGTGGGGTTGTTCTTTTTTGGAAAAGATGACAGGCCCTCAGGTATTTCAGGGTGTGTGTGTGTAAGTGTGAGAATTACAACCAGGACTATGCTATTCATAAAATTGTGCAGGATCTCTTTCTCCCTCCCTTCCCCCCACCCCACAATTTTGGCTTATAATTCAGTGAGGTCCCAGAGGGAATGTCAGAATTCCTTTAGGATATTCAATCATTCCTTGCAGTCCTCCACATACTGAAAGCTGCTGCAATAGAGAGAGCGAGAGAGCAAATATCAATTCTACTAGGTGGTCAGAAGCCCTTTGAATGTCTGGGTAGGGCCCATACTCTGTCTGTTCAGGAGCAGGTTCTGGAATGGAAGTAGCTAGTATGGATGGAGGCTGTGCTGATGTTGCCTTCCTCTGTGGATTCATTATTGGCCCAATGAGATTAAGCTTAGTCAATGTTAACACAGCCTCATTTCTTTTTGCAGACACTACCCGAAGCAGTCCTTCACCATGGTGGCAGACACTCCAGAGAACCTGCGCCTTAAGCAGCAGAGCGAGCTTCAGAGTCAAGTAAGGCTACTAGTGGTTCGTCACATGTTGCCAACTGCTATATTTTATCATTCAATTATATCCTTTTTCTTATATCCTTCTCCAAACAACACCCAAAGAGGATATTAGCAAAAAATCAACCTCTCTTAAAATAGAATTCTGCTTAGTCGTCCAAAAGGCGAGCTGGTAAAATATTGTCAGAGGAAATGAAATTAACAAAGCTGAAATGAAATGAACAAGCTCTGACAAGCATCCACCCTACAAGCAGATGACATTTATGATTCAATAGTTGAGGGACACAAACTCAAAGCTCCTAAAAAGCAGCTGAGGAATCTACAGAGATGGATAGAGTTACAGGTTAAAAGAACCCAATACACCTGCCTGGGGAAAAGTGCAAGCTGTAAATTATGCAGTAAATAGGTGAGCAAATAACATGTGAAAAACTACCAAGCACTCTGGAATATTAAGAAGTGGGGGTCAGACACAAGTGGGGAATATGACCACTCTGGAATGTTATAGTAAGAAGTGGGGGTGAAACACAAGTTGGGGAATATGAGCCGAGATCAAGCAGCGTAGAGTGATAGCTAGGATCAAGAAGATTCATACCCCGAATAAGGAATTGGAAACTACTTTTAGCAGTCAATTTCAAAGAGTGCATCTTGCACATAATTTTCTCCTAGCATTCTCTAGCATAAGATGTCCCCTTCTTTCAAATCCCTCCTCCGTCATGGCTTAGGATTGGTGGTAGTGGCAGCTCTGAATGTATCACTCACTATTTCTCAAATATAAATTGGTAGAGTAATATCCTACTGCACAGGGTTGTTGCAAAGGTAGACAAATGATGGTAAAGCTCTTTGTATGCTAGAAGCGCTAGAGGAAGTTACAATCCCATGCATGTTATAGCTGTTATGAATTCCATGCATGTTTACTTGGAATTAAGTCCCAAGCAGTTGTGTTTATAAAATCAGACAATTTGTAAGCATTTGCCTGCCTGTTTCCATATTTTCCACTATGAAGACTAGAAACTCTTATAATAAAAAAGAACTATGTTTTATCAAGCCAAACTCTCTTTGTATTAGACTTAACTCTTGCAATAGAGATATTGAATATGCTGACACCTGGATATCAGAAATAACCAAAGTCTGGTGACATTTTAAAGACTAATTGGTCATTGCAGCAGAAACAAACACTGCTGCTACTCTGCTTATCAAATTGACTGTAGCTATCTGGAGGAGTTAATGACCTTCCTTTGTAGCAGGGTTGGGAAAGTGGTTTTTTTTGGGGTGGTGGTGGTTGCCTAAGGGCCAAATTCCAATTTGGGAAAGGTCTTGAGGACTGCATTCTATCTGTGGCCCTGGCCAATGGCAAAATGGGTGGGTCAAAATGTGATTATTACTGATTTTAGACCTACTCAGAAGTAAGCATGAGTAGCATGTCTGCTCACAAGTAAGCAAATAGAAGTAGGGCAAGTCTCAGAAGTAAACAGAACTGAATCACTCCGCAGCTTCTTCCCCAGACTCCACCTCATCTTCCTTGCAAGGAGAAGCTCTTCTCTCTGATCAGCAGCTGATTGGAGATAAGAGCTCTTTCCGTGCTGTGCAGTGAGAAAGTTTCCCTTTCTCATTGCATAGTGGGTGAAAATTCTTCTCTCCAATTAGCTGCTGATCAGAGAGAAGAGCCTTTTCCTCCTGGGAGGGAAGCGATGCTTGGGGAAGAAACTGGGCCAGATGGGGAACTCTGCAGACCGTAGGTTCCCCATCCTTACCTTATTCTGGGTCAGGCCAATGGTTCATCTAGCCCAGTGCCATTCTATTCAGTTGAGGCCTTTCCTAGCCCTGCTAGTTAAGATCATCTTCATTGGAGATGCAAAGATAGAACATGGAATCTTCTACATGCAAAGCAGAGTTCTGTTGCTAAATTCAAATCTCTCCCTAGTGTAGTGTGTATAGAATGCTATCTATGAATGACCTTTGGGCAATGGGGAAAGGGAGGTGGAGAGAAAGCAAACTTGGTACAGGGGTAGATTTCTTCTCCCTGGGTGGGTAGCAGCAGCCCATGTGAAGGCAAATAGTCATTCTAGAAGATCCAAGAATTACTGAGGATCATTCAGGATCAGCTTCTCTCTCACTCTAAACTTTATGAACCTCAAGACTTGTTTCCTTGGAGAGGTTTCTCTGGTTTAGATATAACATGGTTAGGGGGAGAAAACATAATGTCATGTAGAACCTTTCTAAGTGATATTTTCTGGCTACAGAATTTGATACATAGAAAGGGTGTGATCTTGTAGACTCACATACATGCACACGCCTGCATTCTGACTCTGCTTTTGAAATGTCTCCTTTTATAAGGCTCCATTGCTCAGTGGCCTCCTGCCCTGCACAAATGTGTCTTAGCCTTCCTTGTAACTCTTTTCAGTGCTGCCATTTTTGGTATAAGATGCTCATTCTTGTGAGTCCCTAGGAACTGGTATACTATTCTAATCTGGGGCTCAGTTAATCATTAGGCTAAGTAAATTAGTAGGGTTCCACCACAGCCCACCTATGTTGTTACTGATCAACTACTTCTCTCCATCTCATCCATCTCCAAATGTAGGATCCATTGTCATTTGATGCTTCCTATTCCATGAATTTTTAGTCCCTGACTAGACCTCATTCCCCACAATCCCATGTTGCCCATTTAACATTGCTTTAAGCCCTCTGGAAGAGGGTTGTGTGTTAGACACTGTAAAGAAAACACCATGTTTAGTAGTGGTACCAGACATGCTGCTTACATGTTCTTGATGGTTGTCTGCAATCTTAAGGGAAAAACTTCAGCATTCTGTGTTTTCTTAAAAGCTGAGGTTCTTGAGGTGTTACATTTTGTGCAGCTCTGCTTTCAGAAGAGAGGCTTTGCTCTAAGTTCCTCTAACTGGAAACCCTCTCTGCTGAGCCAGGGTGTTAGCATTGTGCCAGGTAGACATCTCACTTTTGTGAGTGGGAATGCATTTTAGAAGCCAGTATATGTAGCTGTCACGAGGCAGCTTGTGGGAAAGAGGCAGCCTAGGAGTAGTTCTCTTCCTCTTCTACAGAATTCTTCCCAAGTGCCCATAAGTTAGTGAGAGGCAAGCAGGCTGACAGCTTGATGGGAATATTTCCTGTGACTGCCCCACCCCCCACCCCTGGATAGGAGAGCTGTTACTTCCTAGGGAGTCCAGTGTGCCCCTTTCTGTCTTAATCTGCCATCTGGGAAGACTTGGTTTTGACTTCAGCATCTGTGCCCAATTGCAGTGGCTTGAGGGAACAAAAGACTCAAGGCAAAGTGCCAAAGTGTTGTGTTGGGAGGGAGAACCTAACAAACTGACCCAGAAACGTCTGTCCCAGATGCCTAAAGCCAAGGCCTAGTGAGGACAAACTCAGTACTTGAATGTGCTGAACGATGCCTGCTTTTAGTGTTGCAATGTCTTATCTAAAAGCATTTAAATTCTTAGCAAATTCATGGAAAGCTTAACATTTTTCTACTGGACAGCAATATGAAGGCTGTTAAAACATTTCCGATGAACACATAGCTCTGGATTGGAAAGCATCACTCATATTCCCCCTTCCTCATCCCCTCTCACTGGAAGGACAGTAGAACTCTTACATTTTTATTTTCAACACGCTGTTCCTTAGCTAGTGGCCCATGGCCACATCAGGCCTCTAAGCCTTTGTTCCAAATACCTTTCTTTGCTACTTGGGATAGATACTCAAATCCCATCCCCCTTCACAGTCTTTTCTTATAATGGTTTTGTGTGTGTGTGTATGTTGGGGAGTAGAAAGCCATCATGAGCAGAAGGTGCACAGGACAGGTGACAGCCCTGGAGTGTCAGGTCAGATGGAGGACTGAATTATCCACAGTTGGAATAGCACTGTCAAGCCATTGTGATGACTGAGGCAGATAGCTTTTTGCATGAGAGAAGTAGGCATGCTAGAAACTCTGCTGGATGTAGAAGTAACATGGTCCTTGCCCAAACAGTTTAGAATCGAAAACTTGTCCACATGTTGCACCATCTGGTAGCTCTAAGAACTCCTGCTGGACCTTCTTTAAGGGCATCTGGGGCTCCCAAATACCTCTGTGAGTTCTGTCTCTTTATTTTGAGTACCTGAGGAGGCGTAGCTAGTTCCGATAGCTTGCCAGAAGCACACAATTATCTTCTGTGTGAGTAAACAAGTCGTCCAGCTGGATTAATTTTAACACCTGCAGCCCACAAATGGCCATGAAATAAGAGAGCTTATTTCCTGTGCTTTTGCTTTTTCAAATGATGAAAATAGCATTTTGGGCAGAGTAAGGATATGTGGCAGGACAGCACCTGAGACTTAGAGTCCTGTGGTTGCTCTGCTCCAGGGTAGGCTGTCCTATTTTAAACCTCTGTCCATCCTTTACTAAAGCAGGCATGAGGCAGCTGCATATTGTAGCTGGGCAGACTTTTCCACTTTGTACTGGTTTATTACCTAATTTCTTTCCATAGTACATAAAGTCACGTTTTAACCCTGAACCATTTCCACTTCTGAAGAGTAAGACCCACTCCTTCACATGGTACCTCTCTCCAACAGAGAACTGAGCATTTCCCTCTTTGTGTGGAAAATATTGCTGTAAAACAACAAGAGCATATGAAAAATGCAGAAATTGGGAATCATATCTATAGGAGAACTAAGGCTGTGTTAGTTCACTTGAAAACAGCCATTAATGTTTGTTGACTTTTATAGTTTTCAGTACAGACTTTGGACTTTTTATTAAAAGATATATATGCTTTATTTAGAAAAAAATGGAAGTAGCTTACAGCTAGTAAAAATATTATTTGCATGGTGTCAGTGCAGTGATCAACTGGCCCTAGGTGTAGGTATGCCTATACATTCTGCAGTACTAAAAAAGAGAGAGAGAGAAAAATCCAAAACATTCTGCACCAGGAAAACCTGGAGACTACAACCTCTATAAATCATGGAAATTTGCATGTGCTCATTTTGCAGAATTTAGTTTGCTTCTTCTAGGACTAGGATAAGTTATTCTTGAATTCTGCTCAGACTTCCCTCTTTCTACTCTGGCTTTGAGATTGCACAAACATTGTCCACACTTTCATGTGTCTATTGTACCTTTAGAGGTACAATGATTTTCATTTTTTTATATGACGATTGAGGTTTTCAAGATGCTGAATTGTGTCCAGTACCCATCTGTGCACTTGTATAGAATGCACACAGCTGCAGAAGGCAAGCCACTTATTCCAGAGCAATCCTATTGATTTTAGAACTACTCTGGGTTTGTAGTCATAGCTTGGCTAGACTTCCATAGCTCCTTAACTGGGGTGGCTGACTGGGGGGGGGGGGGTATACCTTTTTGTTAGTCTGATGAATAGAATTGCTTCTCACTGAAGGGCCAGTGGCTGCTAGCCCCCCTCCCCTTCTGACTTCCCCATTTAGTGCCTTGCTTCTCTTGGTCTTACACCCCCGCCATCCTCTTTCTACCAGCTCATAATAGCCTAGCATTGAGTGGGACATGGGAAAGAGCTAGCCGGCTTGCCTGACTCACTCATGTCTGGCCTTCCGCAAGCATCAGAGCTGAGTTGATTCCAGCTGAGTGCCCATAAAAGGACAGAAAAAACTGAAAGCCAGCCTTGTCTGAGCACTTCCTCTGCTTGCAGCACTCTAGTCTGTTGCTTCACCCTCTGGTGTGCAGGAGAAATGTCCTGCTTGCACACAGTCTGCAAAACTTCAGTAAGCATCATATTTCCTTGTTGAATTCTTCTCAGTTATAATGTTATTTATTTTTTTTGGGAATATTTTTAGATCGTCCCTCTGCTCAATGAATGCGTGAGGTGATGTACAAGTAAAAAACAATAAAAAGAACGTAATACATCAGTTACAAAAAGCTAAACATTTTGTACAATAAAAGTAGGGATTAATAGTAGAATAAAAGTGGCATTAACTATTAAAAGCTCAGCAGAACAATGTCTTCACCAGTTGTCTAAAGGATCATAAAGAGGAGGCTACCCTAACCTCCTTCAGAAGGGAATTCCATCACTGGGGTGCTGCTATACAAAAGCGCCTGTCTCAAGTACCCACCAGCCGCACCACTCTAGGAGGTGGGACGTGCAACAGAGCCTCAGATGATGAATGCAGATTTTGGGCCAGCTTATACTGGAGGAAGCAGTCTTTAAGATACCCTGGCCCCAAACTTTGGGTCTTATAGTTGAGAACCAGCGCCTTGAATTGGGCTCAGAAACAAATTGAAAGCTAGTGGAACTGTCCTGTGTTGCATGATTTATGAAAGGTGCACCAGATAACAATCTGGCTGCTGTGTTTTGCACTTGTTGACATTTCCAGACTGTCTTCAAGGGTAGTCCCATGTAAAGCACATTACAGTAATCTAAACATGATGTGATTAAGGCATGGAGAACTGTGGCCAGATCAGTCTTCCCCAGGAAGGGAAGCTGGGCAAAGTTACTCCTGACCATTGCCGCCACTTGACCATCCAGGAGCAGCGATGGATCCAAGAGCATCCCCCAGGCTGTGTACCTGATCCTTCAGAGAGGGTGCTGCCCCATTCAGACTAGGCTATACTCCCAATCCTGGGTTGGTCGGTCTAATTGGTGTCGTAGATATCTGACAAGTTGCATTTTAATCATGTCCCCAATTCACACAACTCTGGGAGATTTGATTTCCCATTTTACAGATGGAGTAATGTGTTCAGTGTGTGACTTGCCCAGCAGCAATGAGTTTGTGGCTGAGCTGCAATTTAAAGAGAGATAAAAGGTAAAGAGATGAGGACATGTGCTTGAGAGAGGAGTTTTTACCCTAAGGCCCAGTGTGGAGAAAATGGAGGGGTGGGAGGAACTAGCCATGCTGGCTGGGGGATGATAGAAGTTGTAGTACAATACACCTGGAGGGTGCCAGGTTGGAAAAGGTTGCAGTAGTGAATTCTCAGTGTCAACAGAAGATCTAAATCTGACAACTTCCACTTACTATTTTTTTTAAAGGGAATTCATTTCTAATAAAATATGTAGATAAGTTTGAGAACAGGAGGTTCTGCCCACCCTTATACTCTCTAGTGACTGGCTGTTCTACTAGATCAGCTATGAGTGTTACACTTGGTCAAGTGTATTACATTAGATTTGGTCAATAACTTCAGCATGGGTTGCTGGATACCTTTTTCTGTCATGTGCATTCCCTGCCCCCTCCCCCACAACACCTTGTACACCTTGACCAAGAAGGTTGCCCCTCTCCTCCACCCTGGGCTGAAGAATCTGCTTGGCACTGAAGGATAAGGTTTCTGTTTCAGCAGGCACTAAGGGTAAACTACAGAATACCATGCTCCAGAGGACTTTGGGGCATCTTCTCCTAGTGCTTCCACTACTTGGGAGAACATGTAGGGTAGTGGGATGGCAGCCACCAAAACCTAGAGTGAGAGTCAGATGCATCTTGCAGACCAGAGGCTTATCTGTACCATTCTGGGATGGAAATTGACATATCTAGAGAGCTTTCCTCCATTTTACCCATGGGAGGTTGCTTCCCAATGTCAGTTGGAGGTTTTCTGGTCATTAGAAATAGATATTTCACTTTGCATCTTTGGACTAACATGGGTTCATGTAGCATTATGCAAGCTCTCACGTTCCACAAAAGCAGGCAGAATTGAAAGGAGCCAAATACCAGTAATATATATAGAAGTTGGATGCTATGCATAGTGATAATGGACAGTTACAAAACTTTTTTTTTAAATGCATCGTGCAAATGAGTGGTGCTTATAATCCAGTGTGCTCTGCTTACATCTGAACGCTGGCTCCTTTGGGTAAAACACCGAAGCTTATACCAACCCAAGGACCTCATTTTGCCTACTGCACATATCCTGCCTTCATAGATCATAGAGTTGGAAGGAGCCCACAAGGCTATCGAGTCCAACCCCCTGCTCAATGCAGGAAACTAGAGGAGGGGTCTCCCATCCAAGTAACCAGGCTTGACCCTGCTTAGCTTTCCACGCTCAGACAAGCTGAGCCAGCGTAAGCCACAGGCCTGTGTCCTTTGGGAACAACATGGCAGCCACCATCTACAAGACTTCTGTCATCTGGTGCATTTGGGAATGCACATGGGACTGTTCAGCCATCTTACATTGGGAAATGGTTCTGCTGGAACTGTTCTCGCAATGCTAGCAGGCGACACGCATCTTTCATGCCTTGCTAAAATTGCAGTCGTATATATCTCTGTGCCTGTTAACTTCACACTAGTCCTCTGTATTGGCATGCTCTGTTTACTTGAAGGCTCTTGACCATTTGAGTTCCAGGAAGCTGCTTGCAGCTGTGACTGTCTCTCTATGGTCTGTGAGAACAAGGCTCTCTATCTTCCCCCCCTCATGCTGGCTCTCATTGGAAGCGCCAGCAAGGCTGTTTGCATCCACCAGGCAGATGATTTTAGGGCTTTTGTTCTTGCTTGAAGGAGGGAGTTGAGTTACTGGGTAGATAATTACTATCTTAAGTTGTTGTAAGAGTGTATACATTTTTGAGTTTCACCAACTTCTTCATCAGGTAGAAATCTTCAAGAAAATCAAAAGCTTTCTCACCAACCTAGGTTGTGCCGTCAAAATTCTAATGATTTTGTAGCTCCTGTCTGTTGTGGAGGTCAACCACTGGCTGTTAGTCGCGATCCTCATTTCCAGCTGTCATGATTGCAAAACAAATATTGAGGCGGAGGAGTCCTAAATTTAATTTGGAGGACATTGTGGCAATTGGCAAGTTTGCACGACACGGCAACGCACCCTGCAAATAAGCTATGCATGGTGCGCCTGACAGATTATCAGACTTACCGTGGGTTGTTCTCCCCCTACTCCCCCCCTCCCGATCCTCCAGCTGATATCCTAGGGTACTGCTTGGCAGAACTCGTGTTGTCTCCCCCTCCCTGCTCTGCTTGTGATGCCGGTTTTGTTTTTCCCGGAACGCTGTGTTGCCACCAGTGACTACCACTCCACTGATGCCCAAGCGACACTTTGAAGCAGCCGTCACTGGCTCCTTACCCTTTAAAAAATATTTTTGGGTGGGGATAAAAGCTGCGGCAAGCACAAAAGGGCTCGCGATTGGAGCGGGAACAGGAGACAGGGCAGCTTCGGCCACCAAGTCCCTTGGGATACCTGTTCGAGGACCGAGGGGGAAGGAGTGGGGGACAACCCACGCTGAGCCCAATCATCTGTCAGGCGCACCATGGGTTGTTCCACGAACAACCCACACTGCGTAGCTTATTCGCAGTGTGGGTTGCCGTGTCATGTGAACTCACCCAATGTGTGTTAAGTGAATAGACTTCCCTGTCTATTCTGTTTATATTTAATTGTGTGTGTACATGGGGGTTGGATCCAAATAGTCATAGATCATAGAGTTGGAAGGAGCCTACAAAGCTATTGAGTCCAACCCCCTGCTCAATGCAGGAAACTAGAGGAGGGGTCTCCCATCCAAGTAATAGCCAGGCTTGACCGTGCTTAGCTTTCCACGCTCAGACAAGCTGAGCTAGCATAAGCCACAGGCCTGTATACTTAGCCTAGACCCAGAGCTTTGGCTATTGGGCGGTATAGAAATGAAAATAATAATGATAATAATATTGATAATAATGATAATAAATGGGTCCACTCTAAGTATGACTAAGTTTGTATCCAATCCAGTATATATTTGTGCAGTCTGCATTCCTCAGGATTATTTTAAGACAATCAGTAACTTGGTCAGTTATTTTGAGTGGGTGGGGAAGGGAATAGACATGCAAAGATGAGTGTAGAAGGGATTTAGCTAGCAAGGACTTTGGCTGTTTTAACTTCCCTGATCTCTGAGAATATCATTCCATGTGATTCTTACCTCTAGCTAATCAGACTGCAGTGACTCAGATCAAGTTCCAGGATGGGTACATTTACAAAGTTCTCTTCTCCATGGGATGACTGAAACCTCATAGGCTTTCAGTATCTCGACTCACCCAGAATATGTCCCATCCCACAACTTCAGCAATTCATAAACGTTGGTCAAAGGTCACTGGTATGTTTCAGTCTGAGCCATATTCTCATATGAAAGCAGTTTTGTGAGATAACTCCAAGTTTAAAACTGGAGGCAAACAAACTGGAAGAAAAAAAGGGAATGTTTTATTTCAAATCAATTAGTTGGCCCATATGATAAATTTTACTTAGGTATTTAATGAAGTTTTTTTTAATTTTTACATATTAATTGACAGTACCTTTATCCAAAAGAGGATTTCAGGGTGGTATACACAAAAATAAGCATGACTGTGTTGAAGAAACAAGAGGTTTGCCAGAAAGAGGGTCCTGGGGCCAAGGAGCAGGATTTTAGTACCTTCCCCTGCTCTCTTCCTTTCTCTTACTCTTCCCTGTCCTAATGGTCAGCTAACCCTGATATCTATGCCCTTTGCTCTCTGCCCCCATCATATATTACAAGGTGTAAAGCCCATATCAACTAGGCTTGATTTAAGATTTTTTCACATAAAGCTTTCCCCAACCTAGTGTTGACCATTGCCCAATATTCCAGCAAGTGTTTTTCAGTGGCAACTGTATTAATACTCTTATCCTCATGTAATAGGAGGGGATGTGATCTTGTTGTGGCAGTTAGTGGTGCTTCTGTTCTGGTCTGGCCAGATATGTGCTCCAGAAATAATTGGCTGTCAGTTCACCCTAAGGGGCTTATATACCGTACATATTATGCTCCAGCTTGATGGTACATAACTAATGCGGTATCTAACAGTGGCTGAACGTGATTTGAAACCTGACTTCTATAGCGTTTTGGGTGTTTCTGCTGCCCCCCAACATTAGTGGGATTTCTTGCTGTGTAGGCTTGTGGTCCACATCCTGCCCCTGCAAGTTAGAATTTATGTATGTCGAAGGAGCTGCTGACCCTGGGTAAAAAATATCATGTATGTTTCCTCATACACAGGTCCGCTACAAGGAGGAATTTGAAAAAAATAAAGGGAAGGGCTTCAGTGTGGTGGCTGACACCCCTGAATTACAGCGAATCAAGAAGACTCAGGATCAGATCAGCAACGTAAGTTGCCCTGCATATTGCATATTCTTTCTACATATTGCATGCATGTAAGGCTATTTAACTTTGGTTTGTAACCTTGGCAGCTGCTACTGAGACACAGTTTGGCTCTAAAAGTCTCACCTATAAACTCCTGAATTCTTTAACTAGAGTAGATATTTTTTTTTTTTTAAAGGGCAGTATAGCAGAAATTTTGTTCTTTTTTAGAGCAGTCTTAGCCTTGCTTGTTCTGCACAGCGAATGAAACAATGCATTTGTAAGTGTTTTCTGAAGCTCCAAAGGTTGAACAGGAGTTCTTGTGCTTAATAAAACTCTTATTTTTCTCATTTTTTGTTGCAAAAATATAAAAAATACACAGAGCTTCATAATATAGGAATAAAATTAAGAAATGTATGCACTGTTATTTAACAATATTGCCTAAGAAAATATTAGCCATCTCATTTTAGATCATAGAAAAACTTCTGTCTTGTTAACAAATTTAGATTGGGTCTATTCCTCAAACTCAATAAAAGGAAACCACTTTTCTTCATATGTTGAATATTCTAAGGAGAAATAAAGTGCTGAAGCTGGTGATCACTTGCTAAATTGAATTTTTCTTTCCTACAAAGAAGTAGGAAGTAGGTCAGTTTAAGCAGGAAATATGGTCTCAGTTGCAAAGTGTCTACCCTTGCTGAAGGGATTAGGTTACATAATGGTTCCCCCACCACCACCTCTGTTACTTAGGGCGCAGTTCTATCGATGCTTGTATGCTTGTAAGTGCCTGAACTCAGAGGCTTAAGAGCATCCAGTGCAGAGAGGGAGGAGCAGCAGAGGCGATCTCCCACTTTGCATTTCAGCTAATGGCCGTCTAGCTGCAGCACTTCAGGGGGGGGGGGGCTGGAGCGCCATCAGGATAGCTTATATCCTGGTGGCCCCAGCCTCCTCCCCTCCCCACCTCCTTTACCCCCTCTCTGAGGTCAATTTTCCAACCTCGGAGAGAAAGCCAGCATGGTTCTTTCTGTGTTGGCTGCAAGGGGTGGGAGGGGAATTGGAGCGTGGATCCCCAGCTCCGAGGCTGGAGCTCTGGTTCCAACCTTGGATCTGTGAATCCAAAGTATCCTATGGCCCCTTAGACACTGCCTAGGGGGCCATGGGATGACTCTCTTAGTAAACAATCTTCCAGGAAATATAAACTACTTTATTTTCTTTAGGTTGTACTTAATCACCAGTCTGGGAGAAGCATCTGGACTTTCGGTATATTGTGTGATTGGTATGTTAGAGTCAGTCATTTAACCATGACAAGGAACAGGGTCATTTTTCTGAGTTGGGTACTACTCCCTGAATAGCTCAGTGTCTCCCAGACACCCTTTACTTGCGTTTGTCTATAAATTATTTAGGAAAAAACTGTCTCCACTTTTATTTTATTGTTTTGCCATGAAGTTAGAAGCCTTTATAAATGAAAAAGGTGAACCTTAGCTGTCTGAACAACCAGCTCTTTGAAACAGCAGCATAGCCTGGAAATTTTTTACCATTTACACTTTCCCCCTCGCTCCACGTTAAGAGTTATTTGCAAAAATAGAAAATGTTAACAAAATTTGACATGCCTCTTAGAAAAGCAGAATCTATGAGGGTTTGAACTAAATGTGTTTGTGCCACAACAGTGTTTGGTAATGTATCTGGAGGATCAGACCTCAGGGAGCCAGGAATCACAGTTCTCTTGTGGGCCAACTGAGCAGTTCTTGCTTAATCCTGCTGTATGTCTCCTATCTGGAAGATGTAGCCAAATGCATGCACACTTCTCCCTCCCACATTTAAGAGACTGTCTACTATTGTTGTCTTCTGCTGTTTTCTCCTTGACCTCTATTCCATCTCCAGCTGTACACAGAAGGCTTCAGCAGCCCAGGCACTGAAGGATTTGAACCAGCTGCTAGTTCCTTCCTGATGTATCTGGGTTGGAAGGACATGGGACCAGCCTTCCCAGCACCTGCTGTTGCTGGAAGTTGTGATGGAATGGGACAGGCAAACCTTATATTGGCTTGTAGGGACCCAGTGGGAGGAGGAGATGAGCTTGATTTCCTCTTTCACAATTTCCTCATGTAGGAAAACAGCAAATATAGGGGCTGTTCACAAGATGTGACAGGGTGTGTGTGGCCACCATTTTGAATATGCAACCCCCATGGGGAGTTGTGTCATGTGAAGCCAGCAAGCATGCGTTATGTGAAGGCTAAACAACCCTGGCATAACCCTAAAACAGACCATGGGTTATGCCAGGGTTGTTTAACCCTCACATCACCCATGCTCACTGGGCTCGCATGACACAACAACCCCCGAGTGGGGATTGAATATTCAACCTGGTGCCCATAGGCACTGCAGCTCGTTGTGGGTTAAATAACCCATGATGAGCTGCAGCGTGTCATCCAAACCTGATCGTAGTCTTGTGCTCATCTCTTCCTAAATGATCTGCAGTTCCTATCCTCATAATAGTTTTGAGGTGGGCTATGGTGATTTACTCAGTCAGCATCAGGGCTCAGTAAGATTTAAGCCTCATGCATTGGGTCCAAACCTGGTACTCCTATCCATTTCACCACACTAGCCTTGGATCACTTGCTTTTTAATTGTTGCATTAGCACCAACTACACTAAGTAGAGAAAAATACTTCAGGTTCTTATAAGGGACTGGTGAAAAATCAGTGCTTACGTGGCAGGGCACCTAGGATTATTTTAGAACAGGGGTCCTCAAACTTTTTAAACAGGGGGCCAGTTCATTGTCCCTCAGACTGTTGGGGGGGCGGACTAGTTTGAAAAAAATATGAACAAATGGATCAAGTAAAAAAAAAGGACCCGGATTTTTTTTTTTCTTAAATGGAAAGTTATTATTTATTTATTTATTTATTTATTTATTACATTTATACCCCGCCTTTTTTCCTGCAAGGAACCCAAGGCGGCTTACAGAATTATCCTCCTCCTCTCCACTTTATCCTCACAACAACCCTGTGAGGCAGGTTAGGCTGGGAGTCAGTGACTGGCCCAAAGTCACCCAGTGAGTTTCATGGCTGAGCAGGGACTAGAACCCGGATCTCCTGAGTCCCAGTCCAGCACTCTCACCACTACATGATTAAATGGAGGATGGAATTTTATTTTGATGGCAAAAGTGGATTTAAAAAATAAGAATGTACTACCTTTTTTGCTGTCTAAAATTGAAATACATTAAATTTTAAAAAGGTATAGAAAGGCTTGATTTTGGATGCTATAATAAAGAATGTAGTAGTAGATATTAAATCATGATATTAAAGCCCTGCCCCTCCTCCGACTCGGCTGCTCATAATCCCCCGGGCGCTGCGCGGCCACTGTCGCGCGGCGCAGAAACGCAGCCGGGATCCCAAGCTCCTTGCGGCCGCACCGTGGGGTCCTCCTCCCCCCGCAGGCTGGCAGCGCTGGCCTCCTCTGGTGGTGGTGCCACCACCGGTGGCGGCGGCTCTGCGGAGCGACCCCTGCACTTTCGTCTCCCTCTCTCATCCTCCCCCTTGCTCCTCTAACACGCAGCCCGGGGCTCCAGCATCCCCTAGAATGCATGCACAGTGACAGGCACACGCGCACGCACCCTTCCGCTCTCTTTCAGTTCCCACCTCCCAGGGAGAAGACAGAGCGAGAGGGGGTGAGAACCTCCCCCCCCCCCAGGAGCAAGCCTGATGGAGTCTGCCGCCACCGGTTTTCTCTCGGCCCTCGGAGATCAGGAGAGAGGATCATGCGGGGGGAGGAGGAGGAGCAGGCAGGCAGGACCCGGAGAAACCTCCGGAGGCGGCAGGCACATGCAGACGTGCATGCGTGTGTGTGTGTGTGTGTGTGGAGCTGCAAGCGTGTGTGCGTGTGTTTGAGCGCCTCTTCCCGCTCTGCCTCCCAAGTCTCGCGCCTGCCTTCAAGAGCCAGGGCTGCTCTGCAGGTTGATCTTCGCAGTAATGAGGTCTCCAATCTGACTCTTCCCCGCAAATGGAAGCTGTGCCTTTCCCCCCACCCCCTTCCTCCTCGATCGGCCCCGGGCCGGATATAAAGACAAGGTGGGCCGGATGCGTCCCACGGGCCGTAGTTTGAGGACCCCTGTTTTAGAACTACTTACCATGGTTACTCATTCTTCCTACTACACAGTAAGAGGTTTTATTCCCATTTTACAAAGTGGGGAAGGCTGGACAGAGCATGTGGCTTGCTAAGGGCCATCACATAATCCTTTTAAGATGAGATTTGAACCCATGTTCCCCCTGTGCCAATTTGGATGCATTTTCCCCACAAGAACACACTGGCCCCATTCACACATAGAATCATAGAAAAGTAGAGTTGGAAGGGGCCTACAAGGCCATCGAGTCCAACCCCCTGCTCAATGCAGGAATCCAGGTCAAAGCATCTCTGACAGATGTCTGTCCAGCCGCACCTTGAATGCCTCCAGACTGGGAGAGCCCACCACCTCCCTAGGTAGTTGATTCCACTGTCTTATTGCTCTGACAGTCAGGAAATTTTTCCTGATGTTTAGGTGGAATCTAGGTTCCTGTAACTTGAGCCCATTATTCCGTGTCCTGCAAACTGGGATGAACGAGAAGAGATCTTTGCCCTCCTCTGTGTGACATCCCTTCAAATACTGGAAGAGTGCGATCATATCTCCCCTCAGTCTCCTCTTCTGAAGGCTAAACATGCCCAGTTCTTTCAGTCTCTCCTCATAGGGCCTTGTTTCCAGTCCCTTTATCATCCTTGTTGCCCTCCTCTGAACCCTCTCCAGTTTGTCTATGTCCTTGTTAAAATGAGGTGCCCAGAACTGGACACAGTACTCAAGATGAGGCCTAACCAGTGCCGAGTAAAGGGGAATTATCACTTCCCGCGATTTGGAAGCTATACTTCTATTAATACAGCCCAAAATAGCATTTGCCTTCTTTGCAGCCACGTCGCATTGCTGGCTCATATTCAGTTTGTGATCTACCACAATTCCAAGATCCTTCTCACTTGTAGTATTGTTGAGCCAAGTGTCCCCCATTCTGTAACTCTGCATTTGGTTTCCTCTCCCTAGGTGCAGCACTTGGCATTTATCCCTGTTAAATTTCATTCTGTTGTTTTCGGCCCAGCGCTCCAGCCTATCGAGGTCACTTTGAATTTTGTTTCTGTCTTCCAGAGTATTAGCTGTTCCACCCAACTTTGTGTCATCTGCAAATTTGATAAGCATTCCCTGTACCTCCTCATCCAAGTCATTAATAAAAATGTTGAAGAGCACCGGGCCCAGGACCGAGCCCTGTGGTACCCCGCTCGTTACCTCTCCCCAGTTTGAGAAGGAACCATTGATAAGCACTCTTTGAGTCCGATTCTGTAGCCAATTGTGGATCCACCTGATAGTTGATCCATCTAGCCCACTCTTAGCTAGCTTACTAATCAGGATATCATGAGGCACTTTGTCGAAAGCTTTGCTGAAGTCCAGGTATATAATGTCCACAGCATTCCCACAGTCCACAAGGGAGGTTACCCGATCAAAAAATGAGATCAGATTAGTCTGACAGGATTTGTTCTTGACAAATCCATGCTGGCTTCTAGTAATCACTGCATTGTTTTCAAGGTGCTTGCAGACTGACTTCTTTATAATCTGCTCAAAAATCTTCCCGGGGATTGATGTCAGACTGACTGGCCTATAGTTCCCAGGTTCCTCCTTCTTGCCCTTTTTGAAGATGGGAACAACATTTGCCCTCCTCCAGTCGTCTGGCACTTCACCTGTCCTCCATGATTTCTCAAAGATAATAGACAGTGGTTCTGAGAGTTCTTCTGCCAGTTCCTTTATTACTCTAGGATGCAGCTCATCAGGCCCTGGAGATTTAAACTCGTTCAGAGTAATCAGGTGCTCCTTGACCATTTGCCTATCAATCTCAAGCTGCAATTCTGCCCCTTCAGTCTGCATTTCAGGTTTGCCAGGGGGGTCATAGACCCTCTTTTGGGAGAAGACCGAGCCAAAGTAGGAATTGAACACTTCTGCCTTTTCTTTGTCTTCTGTTATCAATTTGCCATCCTCATTGCGTAGTTGAACCACCAGTTCTTTCTTCTGTCTTTTACTGTGCATGTATCTGAAGAAAGCTTTTTTGTTGCTTTTAGCATTCCTCGCTAACCTTAGCTCATTCTCAGCTTTAGCCTTCCTGACACTATTCCTGCAGTTCTGTGCTACCTGCCTGTACTCTTCCCCTGTAGCCTGTCCTTCCTTCCACTTCCTATACGTGTCCTTTTTTGTTTTCAGGTCATCTTTGAGTTTATTGTGAAGCCACATTGGCTTCTTCTGTTGCCCTCTGCCTTTTTTCCTTGTGGGAATTGTTTGCAATTGTGCCTTTAAAATTTCCTTTTTTAAAAACTCCCACCCCTCCTGGGCTCCCTTTCTCGTGAGAGTCATTTGCCATGGGATCTTACTAATCATTGTTCTGAGTTTGTTAAAATTGGCTTTCCTAAAATCCAGGGTACGTGTTTGGCTACACTCAGCTTTTGCTTCTGTTAGAATCAAGAACTCAAGTATAACATGGTCACTTTCCCCCAGAGTTCCCGAAACTGCCACTTTATCCACTAACTCGTCTCTGTTGGTTAGAATCAGGTCAAGGATAGCCGATCCTCTAGTTCCTTCCTCCACTTTCTGTAGGAGGAAGTTATCAGCAGCACAGCTCAGGAATTTCTTGGAGGGGCCATGTTTGGCTGAATAAGTCTCCCAACAGATATCAGGGAAATTGAAGTCTCCCATTACTACCACATCGTGCCTCCTTGAAACACTGGCAATTTGTTTTTCAAAAGTTCCATCCTCGTCTTCTCCTTGATTGGGTGGTCGGTAGTAGACTCCAACCGCCATGTTCGCTTTATTCTTTGCCCCCTTTATTTTAACCCAGATGCTCTCAATGGGGCTGCCAAGCTCCTCTTCCTGTATCTCTGTGCAGAGATACGTATTTTTAACATACAGTGCAACTCCACCTCCCTTTCTGTTGCTTCTGTTCCTTTTGAACAAGTTATACCCTTCAATTGCTGTATTCCAGTCATGGGAGTCATCCCACCAGGTTTCAGTTATCCCTATCAAGTCGTACTTGCCCTCATGTATCAAGAGTTCAAGTTCGTCTTGTTTGTTGCCCATACTCTGGGCATTAGTATAGAGACATTGAAGACTATGTGCTTTACAGTCCGACTTTCCCCCTACATTTTGTGGTAGACTATCAATGGGCACCGCTGGAGCTGTTCTCTCCATTGTGGCAAAGAGGCCTTCTTCCATTGGTACCCCCGAGTTTATGTCTCCCTCCCCTGTTGGATTCAGTTTAAAGCCCTCCTGATTAAGTTCCTCATGCTGTGTCCAAACACATTCTTCCCAGTCCTTGTGAGGTGCAACCCATCCTTTGCCAGCAGTCCATCTTCCAGGAAGTGTAGCCCGTGGTCCCAGAATCCAAATCCCTCACGTCGGCTCCACCTTCGTAGCCAGTCATTCACTCGGAGTATTTTTCTTTCCCTTTCTATGCCTCTTCCAAGTACTGGAAGGATGGATGAGAAAACTATCTGGGCCCCGAAGTTCTTGAGTTCCCTTCCCAGCTCTTCAAAGTCTGCCGTGATTTCTTTGTAACTCCGCTTGGCAGTATCATTTGTACCCACGTGGAAGAGAAGAAAGGGGTATGTGTCGGTGGGCTGCATGAGCCTCGGCAGCTGCTCTGTCACATCCTTAATCCGTGCCCCAGGGAGACAGCACACCTGGCGAGTCCATGGGTCTTCGCGACATACTTTGGCTTCGATCCCCCGCAGGAGGGAGTCTCCCACTACGAGTACTCTTCTCTTCCTCTTGCTGTAGGCCTTGGTTTGATTGCCTCCACTTGACTGACCCTCAGCCTCTTGCTCGCTGTCACGTTGGGTGCCCGGTAATCCGTCCTCTGCAGGCTGTCCTCTGCTCTCGTCCTCAAGTACATGGAAGCGGTTCCATAGCTCCACTGCTTCCACAGGCGCAGAGTGTCTTGTAGTATTTCTGCTCCTAACAGTCACCCTTTTCCAGGGAGTTCCCCCTGGGTTATTTTCCCTTGCCTCTGCAGTCTCCGACTCCGCCTCATCCTGCCGTTGCCCTTCTGGCTCTTGTACTGTGCTTTGGTGCTGTAGATCCACCGTTCTGTCTAAGAACTCCTCGCTTTCTCTTATGCTCCTGAGGGTTGACACTTGCTGCTCCAGTCCTCTGACCTTTTCTTCCAACAGCGTGACCAGCTTGCACTTGTTGCACGTGTAGGCCATGTTGATCTCCGGCAGGAAAACAAACATTGCACACCCCTTGCAGGTCACCACCACTGCTGAGTCCTTTCCTTCCATAGTGCTCTGTTTCTGTCTTCCTAGAATATATATATATATATATATATATGGTTTTTGTTGTTGTTTTTTTTTTTTGTTTTTTTTTTTTATTATTTTTTTATTATTATTTTATAATGGCATGTGCCATGGCGTATGCCCAGCACCATTTTGAATATGCAGCCTCCAATTGGAGATTGTTCTATGACTTCTAAACCCAGACACTATGGGTTAAACAACCCACAGTTAACCTAACAACTAATTGTATGTTAACTGTGGGTTGTTTAGCCCACAATTAACACATAGTGTTCAGATGTCTGACTGGGCAATCAGAGGTTGTATATTCAAAATTGCGGCATGGCATATTTGCCAGCATGTGGCGTGGCAAGTCATGGGTTAATTAAATTGCTGCCATTACGTGCGAACCGAGTCACAGACTTAAGTGTGTGTATGATGCTTTCTAAACAGATGAGAGTTGGTTCCTCCCTACAAGGAATTTATATCACATAAGGATGGGGAGGTTTGAAGGGTGGGGGACGCATACAAGTGACAGAGGTATAGTATAATATAAGCTAGTAGAGGGAGAGGGGAGAACCATGTGAAATATCCAGGCCTTCCGTGGTTAAAATCAGTGTTTGGTGATGTCTCAGTATCCTCTCTGTATAATCCTAGCTGGAAAATTCTTTACTTCAGGCCTGTTGAGTAATCTGCCCTCAATAATTTGCTTTGGCCATCTGGTGTGAGCTGGCGCTCTGGGAGTTAATTCTGGGGGAGCCCTGCAGGATGAGTTTAATCCCGCAGGGATTCCCTTCCCAGGCCCTCTGCGCCATGGTCTCTTTTGCCAGACACACTTTGAGCTTTTAAATCTGGTAATTGCCTCTTTGTTTTGCTTTTTTCCAGTCCCCTCTTGGCTGCAGACCTCCCAGAGCTGCAACTGGATGTGTGCCTTGGGAAAGGCTTTGTCTGATGCTTCCAGCACAACCCAGTTCAGCCCAATCACCTTGGAGAAATCTGTGGCACAACACAGCCACACTTGGGAGTCTGATGTAGATTCCAGATTTATATCTGTGTGTCCTTTGAGGGACAGATACCTTGGAAGGGTTTTTCTCTTTCTCATTGTCATATGTGATTTTTTTAAAGGTAGAGATAGGTGACTGCTAAATAAAATAATAAGTAATAGGACTGTGTATATTGCTGTATGGTAGCAAAACATGTGAGTAGTGCCTGTCTGGTACTTCTGAAGCCAAAACGTGTGATGGAGATGTGTCTGAGAAAATTAGTGGGATTTGCAGTGGTCAGGGAATGGACCATATGCTCTGCATATCTTCTTGCATAGGTGCAAATTGCTTGGTTTCAGCTATTCAGCTTGTAGAATTTGGTTTAGAGCAAAATTTGGATTTTCTACCGCTGTCCTGTTTATAGTCCTTATGTCTATCAGATCACAAAGTGATTGTGAAGTTTAGTCACTCTCGCCATTTCACTGGTAGAGGAAGAGGTGATGAGGAGAAAGTTTGTCCAAATGGCAACATGATGGGTTGAGGTTTTGAACCCTAGTTGAGGCACAGGATGCTCTCTCTACTGAACTCGGATACATGGTGCACAAAATGTGGCCTTTTCCCCACCTCTTCTCACCCTGTCGCTTCAAGTAACACATTGCTATGGAGGAAGGATGACATACAGTGCAGCTTGTAATCGTGGAAGTGTACCTGGGGCTGTTAGGCAGGGTTGTGACCACAGGTGGCTATTTCTTTTCCTTGATAACATATGGGGAATTGACAGCTCGACGTTGCTGTGACTGAACACAGCTAGAGATAGAGGATAACTTTTATTGTCCGTGCAGCATTCTGTCCCTTTTTCTAAAGGTTAATGGCTATTAGCATGCTTCCATGCTCATGTTGGAATTTGGCTTCCAACACATTAAGCACATTCATTAGACTCCAGAGTGTGTTCTGGTTCTCATCATACCCAACAGCACTAGAAGACTTTACCTGCTAAAGATATGGGGACTGGGGGGGCTGGGAAGGGCTTTTAGTCACCAATGTGAGTTACTCTTTTCCATTCAGTTCCCTGCCATTCACATTGCCTGTAGTCCAACCACCCAGTCCCCAAGTCCTATTTTTTCTCTCTCCTCGTCCAGGCGTCATTTTCAGCTTGACGTCACCACAGTTTAGCCTCAGCTCCTCCTCACAATGCCAGCGCATGGTCCTGTGAAGCTTCATAATGTGCATATCTTTAAGCATGCACAGAGAGCCATTCCCTTGTTAATGGGTACTCACAACCAGACTCTCCATCTGGAGTGGGTAATGGCTTCCCAGGTAGAGGATGCAACTTCAGAACACAGGCTTAGGGCCCAACATCTCATTTTAGAAACGAAGAACTGACCTCAATTATTGAACTGTTTTTTGTTCTCTTTTACGGTACCTCATTTAGTGTGGGTGGATAACATCTTCACAGGAATGGCTTCAGGTCTGACGAAGCAGTGGGCAAACTACTCTCTGGTGGGTCAGCGGGCCCTGGCAGGCTTACCTGGTGGTGGGTGGTGGCCGTGCTCTGAACAGTGGGTCTAGCCACCGGAGTGTCAGGGCATGGTGGGAAACTTAAATGGTGGCTAGACCCAGCTGTCTGGTGTGCAGAGTGCTGTGCTGGGGGGGGGGGGGATTAAAGGGAGGGCCCAGGCCATGGGCCCTGTCAGATAGCTGGGGCCCGGGCAGCTGTCCAATGACAGCAGGTGCTGACAATGGCCCTGCACATTCAGGTAGCAGATGCTGATAGTGTTTATATCAAATTCAGCTGAGAAGCTGGATCAAATAACCTGCAGTCCAATACAATAATACCTTGGATTGCAAGCATAATTCGTTCCGGAACCGTGCTTGTAATCCAAAACACTCTTATATCAAAGCGAGTCTCTGGCGGGTGTGAGCTGGGCCGATTTCAGCCCGCTACGCCCACTCGAGGCGAGCGGTTACATCCCTACGACTACTTGTATTGCAAGACGTCGCTTGTTTATCAAGTCAAAATATATAAAACATTTTTGCTTGTCTTGCACAACGCTCTCAGACCAAGTTACTTGCAATCCAAGGTATTACTGTAATTTGGCATTCCTTATGGTAGAGTTTGTTTGACATGCAGTGAACAAATACAAGATTTGGATGGAGTCGTTTTTATTCCATCTACTGACTAGAAAAGGGCAGCTCAGATATCTGAAGGGGGAGGGTCTGGCTGGCGTTGAGCTGAGCTGTGTGTGCCAAGCCATTCTTCTGGTTGTGTCCCCGTCCAGCAACAGGAGCGAAGGAGGAGTTGACAATCCACAGTACTAACTCTCCACTGCCACCTTCTGGTTCATACGCAGTAGTGCAGTAACTTCTCAGATGGGTGAAGGGTGAAGTGAAGGGGACTGTTATAAAGAGAGAACCAGTGTTCAGATTATAGGACAAGGCCTATATTACTGAACCTCACCCTTGGGATTATCTGTGAATTCACATGTAGCTTCCAATGACTGCTGGCACACCAATGGCAACCACTCAGTTTCATCTGGAGCAGTAGGGAGAAGTGTAAGAACATGTAGAGATGGGGCGCATGACATAATCATGCTGTAGATGGGTCAGAGAGAATCTCCTGCTGATTATAAACTGTAAACAAGCTGAAGGGCTTTCTACTTGTCTCAGAACAGTGTGTGTTTGCTTGGAGCTTCTCCAATACTAACTCCCCCTTCCTTTATAGATAAAGTATCATGAAGAGTTTGAGAAGAGCAGAATGGGCACACCTGGTGGGGAAGGAGGGGAGCTGGAACGCCGCAACTCTCAGGAGGGCGCCAACTACAGGAGGGCAGTGGAGCCGCAGCCACCACCGCACCAGCAACCTCATCATGTCCAGCCAAGTACCCCTGGTAATGAGCTGTGATAGGAGGGGAAAGGGGTGGGGGAGGAGATACCAACAGCCCAGGCTGCTTAACTACATTAATATCAGGGGCTGTCTTATGGGATACAGCAACCACCACTACCACCCAAAAAACCAAACAGACAAAAAAACAACCAAATCTGGAGGTCTGGCTCTGTTCTCTGTGTGTCTCTAAAGCAGTGCTTGTGTTAGAATACTCATGAGCTGCATGTGCTGAGCAGGAACATTCCACAACGGTTAAGGAGATGAGAGGGGGAGCCTGAGTTGAAGGTAGAGCAAAAGTAGAGTGACATGGAAGTCATATGGCTGGAGAGGGAGGGAAGGAGAATATCCTAGGTTATGCCAGATATTGTGTCTGTCCATCCACAGCTTATCCAAATAGTCTATTATGCATCTGTGCGTTGCATCTCTAGCCATATGTGGACAGAGTAGTTGATGGTAGGCTCGGTGTAACTGAGGGCTGAGAGATGGAAATGAAGGAATTGGGGGGGGGCACAGGTTCACCACCCCTGATTTAGAATGTGTTAATTCTTTTAGTACAATATATTGCACTATCTTCCATGTTTGTTAGAAAATAATCTTACCTGGTTTTGATATCTTTTTGCCTTTTCCTTGAGCAAAAAGCTAAGTTGCATGTCTTCTGGAACTTGACAGCTGCTCTGAATCGTATACACACACTCCTGCACCAGAGATCCAGGTTCCAAAAGGCGGGGGGGGGGGGCTTTGTGCAAAAACAATTAATTCTGCAACAAGGAAGTGCTAAGCTGCAGTCACTTTTAGACAAAGTGCAGGAAGTTCTTATGTGAAGAGGAATCCAAATAGCTCAGCCTTCCTCCACCATAGCCAGAAAAGCCCTATCTTGTTGGATATGTAGTAGGGCAGGAGTCAACTCTTCCCATTCCTTTCCTCCAAGTTAACTCGTTTTCCATTTCCCCCCTCCCCACCCCCCAAAAGAAGTCAGGTCGGTGGAAAAGTCCTTAGCAGGATATTGTGCTTTCTTGCTCGTTTGAGGGTTGAAGCAAAGTGGGAAGCATGGTAGAGCTCTCACCTCTTTCATGGGGCTATGGTTTGAGCAAGGAACCGACATAGTAACAGCTGGCCAACAGTTGGAGGTGTTAATACTTAGGCACACATCCATTCACCCTGATTCTTTTGTGGTGAACCTGAGCTGAAAATAAACGGTGAACCTCTCTAGAGGAAAAAGTGAACTGGATGGTTGGTGGGTGGTGGACAAGGAACTGGAAGGCAGAAAGAAAGAACTGGCCATGCGGGCGGGGGAGTGTCTGCTATAACTGATCAGGTTCTGCCTTCCCTCTGATTCCCTCTGTCATCACTACTACCAAGCATATTGTCTGTCTGATTTGTGTGCTATTCAGGAAAAAGGCTTTGTCTTAATAAAAGGTGTTGTGTCTATTGCAGTTAGTCACTTTGAGCCCTTGAGATAGTCACTTGAGTTAGTCACTTGAGATAGGGAGGGCTACAAAATCTCCAGTTGGAATAGATCATGCCAAGGTGCATTAAAGGGATTAGTCTGGAATGGCAGAAATGTAGTTCAAGAGTGGGAAGGAGGAGAAAGGAGCTCTTGGGTTCTACCAGGTTTTGTGGCCTGTAAGTGGGCTCTGAAGTTTTCCCTCCTGTGACATTCGCTCACTGCAGATACCTTCTGCAGGAATTCAGTATTGTCTCCCAAGGTTCTAGGTCAGGTTCTGCTATCTTGATCAGATTGATGAAAGAGTTAACAGTATTGTTTATGTCTTTCCCAGCTTACCACCACCAGCCACCACAACAGCCAGCCTCTCAGTCCTACTACAAGGAACCAGCAGCACCTGTCTCAATACAGCGTAATGCCCCATCTGGAGGAGGGGTAAGTCTGGCCTAGCAACAGAGCCAGGCAGCTAGTCATGAGCTAGCTATTGTGGCGGGGCTGGGGGGAGTGAAACTGAAGCGTTAATAAAACTTTGCCTATTGCAGAAGTCTACTTCCTTGCATTGATGTGTATGTTGTTGGTGGCTTTCCTTATGCTAGCATGCAAAAGGTTCAGATTTTCACTCTGAAATCCACAATTACACTGTAACTGATTCTGTGTCTAAGCTTGGGGTGGAGGTAGGGAAAAGAATGCTACTGAGTAAAGCCCCCAGCCTAAAGAACAAATCATGCAATCATGTTGTAAAGCATGCATATTAAGCAAATATAATCAAATTGGACCAATTTAAGTAAATTATTGGAAGTGAACAAAGTGCTTTACAGGTCTTGTGTGTGGAGGAAACTATGTAAAACACAGGCCAAGAGATGGTGATATCCTGCCCTAAGCTACCCATTGAGTCCATGACTACACTGGTATTTGAACCTTGATCTGAGCCCACCACTAGCTCTCACTGGGCTGGTTTGCACAGCACAACAGCCCACCATGGGTTATTTAACCCATGGTGAGACTGCAGTGTGTGCAGCTAGCACTGCATATCCAACCCCTGCTTGGTGGTTGTTGTGTTGTGTGTACCCAGTGAACCTGGCAACCATAGGTTATGGAAGGGTTAAACAATTCTCACATAACCCTAGAACAGACCATGGGTTATGTGAGGGTTGTTAAACCCTTCCATAACCTATGGTTGCCAGGTTCACACAATACGACAGCCCCCAAGCAGGGATTGGATATGCAAAGTTGTGCCTGTGGGAGCTGCAGCTCAATATCTCATGATGAGCCACACCGTGTTGTGTGAACCAGCCAGGTCACTGTCAACCACTGAACCATTGGCCATGTTAGTGTCCTTAAGATGATGTAGCTGGAAGGGTCCATAAGGTACTCAAGTCCAACCCCATATCCCTAGGTAGGCTCCTTTGGTCAGATACCATCACACACCCCAGATCAACCCACAGGACATGGGATTACATAAATCTAGCATAGGAGCAACATGCCTGTGGAGCTGATAGCTCTTGGCCTTCTCTTCTGTTTTGCATACATACTGTGTTGTAATTAGTTTTTTATGCTGTGCTGTTTTGTGTGTGTGTGTGTGTGTGTATAAATTAATTTTATACATAGTACAGCTAACACATATCACTTAGAATATAATTAACAGAATGACTTTGTCAGAAGGCAGTTAATGCTGACTTAGTACAGTGAGATTTGTAAAACTGAAATAACAAAATGTAACGTATATTACAAATGTATGATTGCCAAATACTGAATCTCAACCAGGGTGTTCTATGTAGAATTTTGCAGACAGTGCTGGCAGAGAATTTGGCCTATCCTAGCAGGCTTGTTAGTGGATTAGTGAAGCAAGATCAATTTATAGAAATAGGGTTTCCTTACCTGGCTTATATAAGTAAAGGGACAAATGGTCTCTTTCCCCCAGAATCAGGAACATCTTTTTGGAGAGATGCACTTACTTGTGCTGTATTGTCTTCTCTGGTTTTTGTAATACAGTAGTACCTTGGATTACGAGTATAATCCGTTCCAGAACCATGCTCGTAACCCAAAATACTCGTAAAGCAAAGTGAGTTTCCCCATTAGAAATAATGGGAACTCAGATGATTCGTTCCACAGCCATTTAATCACTGATTTGCCGGCTCCCTGGCAGGAACGAATCAGCGGAGTTCCCATTATTTCTAATGGGGAAACTCATTGTGATGTGCTGGCTCCCGGGCTCCTGGCCGCACCTCGCTCTGCGGGCACCTGGCGCACTGCCATGCTGGCTCCCGGGCAGGGAAGCGGCACAGCAGCGCGAGGCGCCCGTAGAGCGAGTGGCTGGGCTACGTCTCCCTGGCAGGGAGACATGTGGAGCCACTCCGCTGTTCCTCCGCTCGCTCTTTAAAATTATTTTCCTCCCCCCCCCCATACCTTTACCAGCAGCCGCTCGCTCTGCTGGCGCCTCGCGCACTGCCATGCTGCTTCGTTCCCGGGAGCCGGCATGGCAGCGCGCGAGGCGACCGCAGAGCGAGTGGCCGGGCCGCGTCTCTCTGCCAGGGAGCCAGCTTTGCCGGCTCCCTGGCAGGGACCCACGTGGAGCTGCTCCGCCATTCCCCTACCTTTGTGTTTGTAAGCGGAGGCTTGCCGCGCTGCCGGCGCCGCCCTCGTCACATCCGGGGCCGCGACGGGCATCACTTCCGGGGCCGGATGTGACGAGGGCGGCGCCGGCAGCGCAGCGAGCCTCCGCTTACAAACACAAAGGTAGGGGAATGGCGGAGCAGCTCCACGTGGGTCCCTGGCAGAGAGACGCGGCCCGGCCACTCGCTCTGCGGTTGCCTCGCGCGCTGCCATGCCGGCTCCCGGGAACGAAGCAGCATGGCAGCGCGCGAGGCGCCAGCAGAGCGAACGGCTGCTGGTAAATGTATGGGGGGGGAGGAAAATAATTTTAAAGAGCGAGCGGAGGAACAGCGGAGTGGCTCCACATGTCTCCCTGCCAGGGAGACGCAGCCCAGCCACTCGCTCTACGGGCGTCTCGCGCTGCTGTGCCGCTTCCCTGCCCGGGAGCCAGCATGGCAGTGCACCAGGTGCCCGCAGAGCGAGCCGCCACTGACAAAGGTAGGGAAAAGCTGGAGTGGCTCCGGGCAGGGAGGCGGTGCAGCAGCGCGAGGCGCTAGCTGAGCAAGCGGCCGCACCTCGCCTCCACGGGGCTCAAAAAAGCAGTGGGAGGCGCTGGCCCAGCAAGCAGCCACACCGCGCAGGGGCTCCCTGACAGGGAGCTGGCCGCCGGCGCCTCCACATGCTTTTAGCATAAATTTAAATTTGAAAGCGGCAGCGGCTCGTGTTGCGAGACTCGCTCGTCTTTCAAATCTAAATTTATGCTAAAATTTTCCTCGTCTTCCGAGTAGCTCGCAAACCGGGTTACTCGTGATCCGAGGTATTACTGTACTTGTGGGGTTTTGCTCTTTTGTAAACCACCCTGGAAATACTGATTGGGCACTAAAAAGTAGGGTATCATTTTAAAAATAAATTTGTAAGGCATTGGTATGGAAACTTATTCCTTCCCCATGATTTCCTCCGCGCTCCTCACTGCACAATCGATAACTGGAAAATAGCTGAGGAGTGGAGAAAAGTGGGCTGCACAGTCCCATTACTCAGCTGAATGACAAGACTCCAGTGCCCACTTTTCCTTGCTGCTCAACTGTTTTCCCCAATCAGCTGAGGGGGGGGGGGTTAAACCGAAATTCTTTTGCCCCAATTTTGCCCCTGCCCCGCTCAGCTGATTAGCGAGAAAATAGGAAAACGGCTGAGCAGCACACAGGGAGGGGTTCACAGGGAGGGACTGTGAATAGGGACAGGTCCTTGCAGGAGAGCCTGGTAGGTTATCTAAGGAGGCCCTGTGGGCTGCAACTGACCCACAGACTGGAGGTTCCCCACCCTTGTTGTAAGCCTTACAATGTAAGGGAACTTTTAAGTGTTACTTAGATTGTGGGAAGTATCAGCTAACAAGCCCTCTGCTGCCAGCCCCAGCCCTCTGCTGCCAGCCCCAGCCCTCTGCTGCCAGCCCCAGCCCTCTGCTGCCAGCCCCAGCCCTCTGCTGCCAGCCCCAGCCCTCTGCTGCCAGCCCCAGCCCTCTGCTGCCAGCCCCAGCCCTCTGCTGCCATGTCCATGTACCGTATATACATTCCCTCTCTAGAGCACTGGGGGACACTAGGAGCAGCATAGAAAGTTGGAGGTTTAAGGGAAAGGGACCAGGTGAGCATGTGGCATGCAGGATGCCTAGTAAGAAATAGGGGTAAATGTGCCTTTCTGTTGGGATTCAGGTGCCATTTCAGGTGGATAAATAACCCCATTTTCTGGATGTCTGATCTATTTAAAAATGGAGGGTGGGTGGGGAGAAGTGAAGTACTCCCAAGCCCATTAGATTTCACAGTTGCCACTTGGTCAGGATCCTTTCTCCGGGCTCCTAGCTGCCATACCATAGAGGCTGCACTTTCCTGAAGCCCTCCAAATTGGAGCAGCTAAACAACATTTGACAAGCTTCGTTAGTGTAAAGTTTACTCCCCACCCCCCAGCTTTGTAATCACCAACATCCTTGAGCACTAACCCATCCTTATGCTGTCTTCCCCTTCTCTCCCTTCCCTGCCAGAAGCGGTTCCGTGCAGTCTATGATTACAATGCGGCCGACGAGGATGAGGTCTCCTTCCAAGATGGCGACACCATCATCAATGTGCAGCAGATTGATGATGGCTGGATGTATGGCACCGTGGAGCGGACCGGTGACACAGGCATGCTTCCAGCCAACTACGTGGAGGCTATATGAGCCCCACTCCGGTGCCAGCCTGAAAGCAAAGCGGGGGGAGGGCTCTCGTGTGCTTCTTGTTCCATTATCCCTTCTCTGCTGTCTCTCGTCACACATCAATTATTTAGTTTCGAACCTCTGACATGGCCATCTTTAATTCTTCTGCCAACATAGCCTTGTTTTTGGAGGCATTCGAACTCAGGGCGGGTGTCCTTTTTTTTTTGTTTAAACTATCATGTGAGACTTTTCTCAAAGACGAGCTATCCTTCCATCGTCTCCCTCAGTTTTCATGGAACATGACACTGTGCCCTTCTCCATCCCCAGGGCTCTTCCATTTTGGGGACTGACTGGGGTTCTGAATGAAGCAAGCCCAACTTAACCAAATTGCTACATGGGACGAGGGCATAGTCTAGGGAGGCATACGGGCAGGAACCATTGTCATGCTTGCTTTTGGGGAGTGTGGAGGTTTGAGTAACTTGGGAGAGTCTCTGATCCATTTCCATTGAAAAATTTATCCAAGGCCTCTGTTTGCATGTTGACCCTTGCTCACTTATATTCTATTAAGCCTTCCTTTCTATAAACTTTAAATATCAGTTGTAAAGGAATCAAATCATTTGTTAAAAGCAGGAGAGCCTTTGGTAGAATTGAAAAGAACCAGCATATCTGTAATGTCTACAAGGGAGATGAAAGCCAAAGTAGTTGCTGGTATACAGGTACACAAAGAGGTGTTTAGGAGGAATAATGATGAATCTAGCCAGGGCACTCAAGAATTGGCTCTTGGATGCCCTGGCTCAATAAGAATGGGCATCTACTTAGGCTTGATGTGGGGTATAAAGAGAACATGCACCCTGTATTCTTGGGGATAAGCAGCTGGACCTAAGCAGCTGCCCAAGGTTTTGCAGCTAAAGAGTATTAGTCGGCATGGCTCAATTTTGGTGCTACCTCCTGGCTTGAGCATATGAGAGGAGGAACAGCATATTCCAAATGCTTCTGGCCATTCCTGCTGCTCTCCTCACCACCCCAAAAGTAGCTTCAGAGTGAACTTCTGAACCAGCCTATGCAAGACTCCTGTAGCTAATGCCTGCAAATAGCCTCTTCTCTGAAATCTCTGGTGTCAGTGTCGTCCCCGTCCCCCCACCTTTCTTTTTGTTAGCACCTAATGTTAGCACTTCCCTGAATAACCTTAAATATAACAGCCCTAGGCATGTAGAATCACACTTGCTGTGGAGGTGCTATCTTTGGGACCAGTTGCCCTTTTTCTGTTGGGAGCATTCATAGGGCTTCTTGTGTAGAGCTTTTTTCTCCTGAACCCAAGTCCTGTCAGTCAAAAGGCAGACTAGTCGACAGCTTCATCTCCCTATCTTGTACCTTTTGAGCCAAGCAATGTTTACAATCTTTTCTCCTCTCCACTGCCCCCCAGCCAGCTTGGCAGTTGGGTGAAGGGGGTTAGGGGAACAAATTCCTTGCACTAGAAACATACCTCTTCCCCTTTCTCTGGTATCAGGCTGGCAGTTGCTGGCTTGGGATAGTTTCATGGACCAAAAGCAAATTCCGTGGAGTATTTTGCTGTCAAAATAGCAGGGAACTACTATATAACTGGAAATTTATGGAATTGGGGTGGTGTAATGGAAGAACAAAGACGGGGCAGATTCCTCCTAAGCAGGAGTGAGATTCATAAGTCATCATTCATTCATTTGCTGCATACTGATTGCTTCTTCTCCCACTACTTTTAAAGATCTGCAATGACACCCCAAAGTCACTTCTGTGTTGGCAAAGAAGGGCAAGTCCGCTTGGACTAACATGCAACCTGCTCCTCTGCAATGCAGCAAAACAAACCCTTAGAAATGGGTCAGGGAGCTGGTGTCTGTTACTCATTCAGAAGTGATATGATTGCAAATCTCTGCAAATAGAAGTGATTTCTTGGAAATATCTAGCATCTTTAAATGTAACATGAGAAGTAGCTCTAAGCCACTTTATTTGATAGTGGTCTCTGTCCTAATCAGGACAACTGAAACAGTTGGTGATTGGACCTCTGGAGGTAGACTTTTTAAACCTTTTGGTTGTTTTTTTTAAAAAATGTCCTTCAAAAGCACATTCGTGGAGAGGTACACTGAATTCCTTCCTGTTTTTTGTTGTTACCGCTTCAGTACCTGGGAAACATAAGGACCAAGTTGAAAAACCTCCTCAAATTCTATATTATGCCAGCACGTCTTGCATGTATGTACTCTTGATCTCCCCTTTCCCCTTTCCGTGCAGCTTATCGGGAGCTAGCTTTCTCCCCACATTATTTACACTTTTCTGTGTACTTTTGTGGTGCCGAGAAAGAATAAACATAGATAAGATTAATAAGCACCCACTTAGTCTCTTTACAAGAGGTGCAAAATAGGCTTACGTTAAGCAAGAGTTAAGGAGAACTTTCTCCCTCAATGTTTAGATCCCTCAAGTTAAAGCAAAGGGATACTTCATTTTGTCACTCCTGTAGTAAGTCTTGCGTTTCTTTGTACCTGGTTGGGTGCAGAATGCTAGTGTCGTCTGGCTTAATCTCATGGGAGATATAGACATCCCTTGTGGGGTCCCTGCCTCAGCTTAAAATTATGAAGCTCCTGCACACCCCTCAAATCAGTGGCAGAAATAGTGACCAAATCATCTACTAAGGTAGTAGAAGCACAAACATTTTAGAATCTTTTTTTCATAAAGTCCTTGTTAATACTTTTCCCTTGGACACTTGCGCTAGTGAAAAAGGTGTTAAAGGGAGAAGAGTTGCAGGCTCCTCTTCACCATATCTGTAACCCAGAGAGACCCATTTGTAGAAATAGAAAGGTCGCTGAGAATGGTGGCAGCTTTTTCTTTAACAAGACAATTTGTAGAGGGATATAGGTGTTAGGGACAACCTAACCTTGGGGTGAACTTTCACATGGTGCCAACAAGGATGACTTGATAGGTGAGGAGAAGTCACATTCTTCTTGGTGCTAAGACAGAAGCACAAGCTTAGTAATGGTTGTTTTTCTAACTGATGAGAATGAGGCAAAATCATGTATAGACAATCCTTGAGAGGACAGCTTTTTGTGAGGAAGATACAAAATAACATAATGTGAATAAATATTTTTAGAGGACCAAATAAAATACTCATTTTTTAAAATCTCCTAGCTTTTTCACCCCTGCCCTGGGAGAAACGGTTTCTCACTGCTTGATTTTTTTTCTGCCTTCTTTGACTTATGCACTTTTGCCTTTGATTTTTTTCCAATAGCTGAAAAGCACCTAAACCTGTATTTAAATAAATAAAATGTAAAAAAAGAAAAACAGCTAAATTGCATCTGTGTAGCCATTTTATTCATGTCAAGTCTCCTGTACATCTTAGCTTTTCAAGCTAGATTTCAGTGTCTGATATTACAATGATTTTGGGGGGTTTGGAGTATATTTTGGGGTTTTCATTTGTTGTCTTTGTGTATTTCTTCTTTATGGGCTTGCATGCCCTCTCCAAAAGTCATTTGGCCTTTTTCAATGGCACCATAGAATCAAATGTAACACCAGGTCTCTTCTGGTTTACACCAATTTGAAAATAAAAGTATAATTTTTACCTACTGACTGATTTTCATCTTCATTGATAGTTTTATTTTTCCTCTGTGATAGAAGTGAAAGTATAAACTTGAAACTCCATAATACAGTATTTTTCCATGTATAAGACTATACTTTTTCCTAAAATCGCTAGACTAAAAATTGAGGGTCATCTTATACACGGAAGTAAGCCGAGGAGGGAACCGCGCGGTTGCAAAACTGCCCAGTGGGTGGTGTCTTATACATGGGGGCGTCTTATAAACGGAAAAATACGGTAATTGTTTTTGAGCATGTCAACTCAGAGGAGGGGGGGGGGAGTTGCTATCTCAGAACAGTAAATTTTGGAGGCAGGCCACCTCTTAAAATATAGCTGGATTTCATTTAAGTGAGTTGTGAAGAAGGTTATCTTGGCAATATTCCAGGCTCTTGGTATCTAATCCTGGGACAAGTGGTCATGTAAACATACAGAGTTGGGTGTGGACTTGCCTGTAAAGAGAGAGTAGCCCAGTTCAAACGTAATGACTAGGCCATGATTTAGCAGTCCATGAAGGGCTTCAGGCTTGCACACATCCGTCTCTTGTGCACTCTTGATTCCTTCCTGTTATTCCTATTTTGGACAAACCATCGTTTGTCTCCAAAACAGAACTTGAAACCCAATTGAGACTATGGTTTCCAGTTCTGGACTGGAGGCAAATTACAGTTAGTCCAAACAAGAAAATGCAGGAGGAAATTGGAGCATGTAAAGGGATGTCCATTAACAATGGCCAAGCCATAGTTTGGGCATTATGTCTCAAATCAGGGACTCCCTTGATAGTCCAACATGAAATTCCTTGTTTGTGTAATGCCTCGGGATAATCTCTGGCTTGTATAAAGAAGCGTTTTGCTGCAACCACAGACACTGCCCATAGGATTTTGGATTTTATTCACCAAATTCAAGGAACTTGTTACAGATCTTTTTCCCCCTAGGCTGGCCTGAGTGGAAGTATTTGTTGCTCATCCCAAAATTCCTCTCTGGAAGTAACCATGGAAGGTGAGGGATACTTTAAAGCCTGAAGTAAAGGGGTTGTGTCTTGGTTAGAAGCTGCTGATTCTGTAGCTAAAGTGCCTGGTAGCTCTGAGGATACCAAAAAGTGCAATAAAACAAATTTTGGGGCCAAAGGAAGAAAAAAGAAGGAAATGTCTTGCCTACTAAGATTGTAGGCATTTGTAGCTTACTGAAATCTGACCTTGGATGCTAGAGACCAAAATGCAAAGTGCAGGGTCAAACTAGCTACTCTGTATGTGAAAACAGCTGAAGAAAAACAGAGTCCTCACTATGTTCATTCTTCTGAACATACAGATTTAAAACATATTCCCACATTTGAATAACTGAGTAATATTAAATAAGTTATGTATATGGCATCCAGTTAATTATCTAGTGTTCTGTTAAATTTAGCAGTTGCTGGTTTGTTAGAAACGTTTTAGAGGATTTTCAGGCTAGAAGCTATTCCACTAACAACATAAACTTAACACCATAAGACAGCACTGTAAGAAGGTAGGCTTTCTATTCTTCATGCTTAAAAGGTTTGCATACAGATACCATGAGGTGGGGTATGTGTGTAAATTTAACAATCTGCCCCTGGTGCATTGGAAGAGGTGACAACGCTCCAGCAAGCAGGAACTAGAATAAACAGGTAAAATGGCTTTTGCAAAGCAATAAGGTGAGCCTGCCTCCCTCAACGAAAGTAGAGGGAAAACTAAGCAGGTACACGCTTGGATTAGTGTGTGGATGGGAAACTACTAAAAGCCTCTTCTTTCTGAAGGAAGAATAGCATAGGGCACCTGTCTTATGTAATTTTCTTGCATGTGTGCTTATACATAAACTCTTCCCTATGTCCTGCTAATCCAAGTTGATCTAAAACATTTTTACTCCATTCCAGCCAAAAAGGCTCCCAGTGTTACTTACAGAAGATCAATAAAAACGATTACAAGTCAATCACTGCCCACAATCTGAAAGACATATAGAGAAAGGCAGGGGGAGTTTGTAGTACAGCAATCCCAATGGTCTCTTCCTTTGGGTTACTGGGATTGTGAAATTTCCATACCAATGTTGCTGTGGTGCTCTGTGTTGTAAGGGTAGAACAATCACAATAGGGTGTTTTTGGAGGGGTGGGATGTGTTCTAAAAGGAGCTTGATACAGCAAAGAGGATTCGTCCACCCTTGTCACGGAGGTGCTTTATGAAAGGAAACCCAAGTAAACGTATGTGCCTACTCCTGTATGATACACAATCTGCTTATCATGTCTAGTTTAATATCATTTGGTAAGATGGGTATGTTTTTACTGTTCGCCTCTTTAATATTCGATCAGCATGAATTTATGTTAACACATCCATTAGCAAATAAACACACTTGATGGGGGTGGGTGGGTTCAGAAGGGGTTTCAAAGAGAGACAGCAGGCTTAAGCTTCCTCCAAACATACCACATTTTTCATATGATCAAGATGGCCTTAATAGTCCGGGGAGTCTTCTTTCTCTGATTTTCACTGTCCCTTTCACTCCAGTCCTTGATTTAGTTAAAAAACAGTATCTCTGGAAATGGGTGGACTGTGTAGTCCTTGTTATGTTTAAAAATGAGCATTTTCAGGATGGTGCAAGTCAAGTAATTCCACTATCTTCCTCTCATCCCTGCCTCGATTCCCCACCCCCATCTAAAAGTCTAAGGCAATCCTGGAGTTAACTGGCTTCTCTTAAAAGGCAGGGGATTGATTGGACAATTTGGATAGACTGTAAATGAAGCAGGTTGTCCGTCCTTCAGTGTAAACTTAATTCCCTGCTGTACAGTTCAGTTCATACTTGATTGACACCGCTTCTGTCTATTGGTGTGTTTGCTCTATCTTGATTTTAACCAACATGTTAATTAAATACTGTAATGTTGGTAAAGATACCCCAGCCTTCCCCAACCCCCATCATCTTTAGCCAGCATGACCAATGGGAGTTTTAGGCTAGCTTTCCACAACCAGTGCCCTCAAGATGTGTTGGACTACAACTCCCATTGGTCACACTGGTTGTGGATGATCGGAGTTGCAACACAACACATGGAGGGCACCCAGTTGGGGACGGCTGTGTATTGTAGACAGAACTCTGGTTCTTGAATATTATCACTTTTAAATACCATTTTCAATCTATAAAGTGCTTTACAGTATTTATTGTATTAGACCTTCTAAGGGTTGCATGTGGAACCTACAACCAAATGTTGCAGTGTCCCCCAGCTCTAAAAGCAGTGCTCTTGTTAGGGCTTCAGCTCTCTTGGAACAGGAGCACTGTAGTACTATTCAGGCCTCATATGGGACACAGTAACATTGGTGCTGACCTTATCAAGATAGTCTGAAAGAAAGCAGCAATTCATCTGATCTGCCAGGAAGTGTCCTTATCAAGGGAGACTGCAAGCCCTTGCGCCCTTATAAAAATTACAATGAAAAAAGCATCAGTGCAAGAGATTCAATTTCACCCAAATCACAAGGACAAAGTCTTCACATGAATGGGATTATTTGAAAGTGTCCTTCCATTACCATAGATGACATAACATCTAGCCAAGAAGAAGGCGTTTCTATAACAACATGTGACAATAAGAAGAGCTGTGCTGTCTCAGACCAGAGGCCTGTCTAGTCCAGCATTCTGTTCCCACAGTGGCCAACCAGATGCCCCAATGGGAAGTCCACAAGCAAGACATGAGCAGAATGGTACCCTCCAGTCTGTGTTCTCCAACAGCTGGTATTCAGAGGTATACTGCCTCTGATCCTGTAGGTAATAGATAGCTGTCATGACAAGTAACTGTTGTTAGCCTTATCTACCATTAATCTGTCTAATCCCCTTTAAACACTGTCCGAATTGGTGGCTATCACTATATTTGGGCACAGATAATGATCTCCGATAAGGGGTGCAGTCATTGACATTTTGAATACACAAGCCATGAGCCGAAGGATTGCAGAAGCATTGTGAATGACCCAACACAGGGGTGGGCAACTTGTGCCCCTCCAGATGTTTTGGCCTACCATTAGCCCTAGCCAACATAGTCAATGGTGAGGAATGATGGGAGTTGTAGGCCAAAACATCTGGAGGGTCACAAGTTGCCCATACCTGATCTAATGTGTGGTTTATCAGTATCCTGGATCCTTTGCTTAATAATACATATGAGTGGAAGACTGACAACTTGGTCTTTTGCGCGGGTTTAATGCTAAGGGGGTAGCGGGTGCTGGGGCGGGCCTTCTCCGAGGTCTTTAGCGCCTCACCTTAGCCCAGAACAAAGGGATAACTTATAGCCATAAAAGTATCTTTTAGAAAACAAGTTTATTTACAAAATTACCTTCACAAACTCAGACTTACGCCAGCAATACAGCTCAACTGTACTTTGTACAGTACGGTACAAAGTAGCAAGCAAAAGCCTTAAGGACAACGTGATTTTAGGGCTCTCAGCTAGTTAGTTTAGCTTGGGTCCCGGCAGAGGCCTGGTCAACTGCACGCTGCTAGCTGGGTTCTCGGCGGAGGCTCGGTCTACCCAAGCGGCTAGCTGGGTTCCCGGCGGGGCCCGGTCTACCCAAGCGACTAGCTGGGTTCCCGGCGGAGGCCCGGTCTACCCAAGCGGCTAGCTGGGTTCCCGGCGGGGCCCGGTCTACCCAAGCGGCTAGCTGGGTTCTCGGCGGAGGCCCGGTCTACCCAAGCGGCTAGCTGGGTTCCCGGCGGGGCCCGGTCTACCTAAGCGGCTAGCTGGGTTCCCGGCGGAGGCCCGGTCTACCTAAGCGGCTAGCTGGGTTCCCAGCGGGGCTCGGTCTACCTAAGCAGTTTGTGAGTGATTTTAGCTTGGTTTCTCGGGGGTCTGGTCAACTTAAGCGGCCAGTGATTTCAGCTTGGTTTCCCGGGGGTCCGGTCAACCCAAGCGGCCAGTGATTTCAGCTTGGTCTCCCGGGGTTGCTGATTTTTCGTTCCCTGACCCCAGGCATGGGCAAGATTGCTGATCAGGTCTAGAGAAAAGTTCCCTTGTGCAGGGTGTTTTATACTTTGGTGTTTCAGGTAGCCCCTCCCTCCGTGATCAGGTGGGTTGACACCCTCCCTGAGGGGCGGCCTTTTGGGTCAGGTGGGGTGACGCCTTCCCCCCCGTGGGATGGGGTCCTTTTGAAGCCACTTGCTTAATGGTCCCATCCTATGGTGTTGAGTGGCTATTTCTTAGGGGTACCGAAGCGTCTGCCCTGGAGAGGTATTCAAGTCTTATGTAGATGGGGCTGATATGCAAGAGCATTGACAAACCTGGTGATGCTTCTTGCCTTCCCCCCTGGGGTGATTCTATGTAGATGCTGTTTGTCTCCTTTGGCATCTGTGGAGACTGGTTGTCTCCCCCCCTTGGGTCTCCTTCCCCCCTCCTTGGTGAGTGTGTGTGTGTCAGGCAGGGGGCTTAGGTTGGCTTTCTCTACATCTCCCCCCCGGGGAAAAGATGGCATTGGGGTCCCACACCCCAATTTCTCATCGACTTGCCCTTCACTTGAGAAAGCTTGGGAGAGTGCATCAGCCAAGACATTATCCTTACCCTTGATGTGCTTAATTTTGAAGTCAAAGTCTTGCAACGCCAGACTCCACCGTAGGAGTTTTTGGTTGTTGCTCTTGACTCTATCTAACTAGCACAGGGGGGAATGGTCGGTCTGCAGGCGGAACCGTCTCCCCCAGAGGTAGGGGCGCAACTTGGTGATGGCTCACACTACGGCCAGGCACTGCTTCTCAATGGTGGCAAGACTACGTTCTCTGGGCAGGAGTTTTTTGCGCAGCCCTTCCCTTCCCTTCTCTTGTAATAACACCGCCCCCATCCCGGCCTCAGAGGCATCTGTCTGTAGAACGAAGGGGGATTCGAAGTTTGGGGCTTGCAGAATGGGAGCTGCCGTGAGGCAGGCTTTTAACCTGTCGAAAGCGGTCTGGCAAGCTGCGGTCTACTGGACCCTGTTCGGTTGGCGCTTTTTACAAAGATCAGTCAGAGGGGCTGCTAGCTGACTGAAGTGTGTCATGAACTTCTGATAGTACTTTGCAAGTCTTAGAAAAGCCTGCACTTGTTTTTTGGTTGCTGGTTGGGGCCATTTCTGAACTTACTCTATCTTAGCTTCTATGGGTTTGATGCTCCCCCCTCCGACCCGATGTCTAAGGTACTCAACCTCCCCTTGCCCCACCTGGCACTTCTTTGCTTTCACTGTCAACTTAGCGTCTCGGATCTGCTGGAAGACTTGCCGGACATGCTGCAGATGCTGTTCTCAAGTTGAGCTAAAGATAGCTATGTCGTCTAGATAGGCACAGGCAACTTCTCTTAACCCGTTTAGCATTCCATTCACCAGCCCCTGAAAGGTTGCTGGACTGTTCCGGACTCTGAAGGGAAGAGTGGTGAACTGGAATAAACTTAGGTGTGTGACAAAGGCAGACTTGAGAGCAGCATCCGCGTCTAGTGGGACTTGCTAGTAGCCTTTGGTGAGGTCTAGGGTGGTAATGTACTCAGGGCCGGTGCTACCATTAGGCCAACTAGGCAGCCGCCTAGGGCGCAGGGCTAAAGGGGGTGCCAGAAACGCCTTGAAAACAAAATACAGCGCTCTCAAGTGGGAAGGGGGGCGCTAAATATCTGATCTTGCCTAGGGCACCAAACTGCCTTGCACCGGTCCTGAATGTACTTGGCCCTCCCTAGCTTTTTTAGCAAGACATCCATGTTGGGGATGGGGTAGGGGTCAGGGACGGTCACCTTATTGATTTTCTGATAGTTTACACAGAACCGCACCCCCCCCATCCTTTTTGGCCACCAGGACAATCGGGGAGGACTATGGGCTAGAACTAGGAACGATCACCCCTAGGTCTAACATGGCTTTGACTTCCTCCGCAATGACCTGAGCGTGGGGTCTTACCGCCCGGTATGGCAGAGATTGCAGAGGGGGGCTGTCACCTGTTTGAATGGTGTGCTGGATGAGTGGGGTCTGCCCGGGGCAGTCTGAGAACATGGTCTCAAATTCATCCAGCACCCGCTTCATTTGCTCCCGCTGAGCCTCGGACAGGGCGGGTGACAGTGAAATTTCTTCTATCCCCCGGGCCCCCGCCATCCCCCCATTCTCTCAACAGATCTCTATCAGCGAAATCTTTATCATTATGTTCTTTCACACAGCCTACTCTCGCACCTCAGTCTACATACAATTTCAACATATTCACATGAAACACTTTACATTTTTCAAGAGTCCCGGCAAAGAGTATTTTGTAGTTGACTGGTTTAAGTTTTTCAACTACTGTCTTTGGACCCTCCCACTTAAGACACAGCTTGTCTGTTTTGAGGGTATGCAGAACCAACACTGTATCACCCACCTCAAAAGTCTGGGCTACTGCGGTTTTATCATACAGCTCCTTTTGCCGCTGCTGGGCTGCCTTCAGATGTTGTTGGGCGGCTTTTCGAACGCTGTGGAGGGTGTCCCGTAGCCGCCGCAGAAAAGTGTGAACCGGCACGGGCGAACTGCTGGCAGCCCCCTCCCACTCCTCCCGCAACAGAGCCAAGGGCCTCTGTAGTTCTCTGCCAAACATCAGTTCATTCGGGGGAAACCCGAGGCTTTCTTGCGGAGCATCTCGGCAGGCAAAGAGGAGGTAGGGTAGGGCTTGGTCTTAAGTTCTCGGGTGACGGCTAGCGTACGCCCGGATCATTTTCCCCAACGTCTGGTTGAAGCGTTCAACTAGTCTGTTGGTCTCGTGGTGGTAAGGCACCGAAGTTACATGGTCAACCCCCCCCCCCCAGGTCCCACATCTTTTGGAATAGTTTAGACATGAACCCGGTGCCACAGTCCGACACGACCGTGCGGGGCATTCTTAAGCGGGCAAAGAGAGAGAGCAGAGTCTTAGCCAGGCTGGCTGCAGAGATGGAGGCTAGCGCAAAAGCCTCCGCGTAGTGGGTGGCAAAGTCCACTACCGTCAGTACAAACTTCTTCTCCGTCTTGGTGGGCGGGTTCAGGGGACCCACTATGTCTATAGCAATATGTTCAAAAGGGATCCCCACCACCGGGAAAGGCTGAAGGGGAGCTCTTGGGTGATCACGATTGTGTCCCACCCGCTGGCACACATCGCAGGACCGACAGTAAGCCTTAATGTCGGAGGCGATCATGGGCCAGTAGACCCCCTCTGTGATTTGAGCTTGGGTCCGCTTCTGCCCCAGGTGTCCTCCCCATGCCACGTTGTGGGCGAGGTGCAGCACGGCGCGGCGGTACCGTTCGGGAACCACCAGTTGCCTTTGCTTGCGCCCTGGTGCCACTTCCCCCTTTGGCTCGAACTCCCGGTACAAAGTTCTATTGTCCTAGACAAATCTTTCAGTGGCAAGGGATACCCCGGGGTCTTGGTTGGCCAGATCATGACACTCCTGCAAGGAAGGGTCTAGCCGCTGCGCTTCCTTGAATTGGGCTTGAGTCTCAAAGTCTTTAGCCATCTGGGCAAACCCTTCGTTCTTCGGGGGCTCTGTTATGGCCTGGTTTTCTCCGGAGTGCCCCGCAGGGGATGGGGTCACCCCGGGTGGTGGAGGGGGCACGGGCTTAGGCTTTGGGACCGGTGCAGTTACGGGCGGCCCCCCTCTCCTTGCCTGCCCCCGGGTGACGACCCCCATCTTAGCTTTGGCCACCCGGAACGCGAGGTCGTTCTCGATGATGATGCCCCACTCTTTTTGGCAATGGATAATTACGTCTATCTCTCCTTCCCACTCCTGGTACTTGACCCGGACCCGGGCGATGGGGACGGTGATGTCGGGGGAGTTATAGGGTTTGATCGTACACGTATGTCCTGACAAAAGTTGGGACCTTTCTACGCGGTCCCAGGGTCAGAGCCGTTACATCTGCCCCAGTGTCCCTATACCTCACCCGGGAAACATTATTGATATAGATGGACTCACAGAATTGCTTGCGGCTCTATCTCAGCTGGTCCGGGGAGGCGATGCGATACAGCGATGCACGGGGTCTGGGACGGTAGGGACCCCACTCTTGGAGATCTTCTTCGGCGCCGCGATCCTCGGGGATGCTTGCATAGAGGGAGAGGACCGACCGTCGATCGTCGTCGCTGTTGTCGTCTTAAGCGGCTGCAGCACCCGCAACGCGCCCTATTTTCCCCGGCGAGGGACGGGCATCCCGGTTCTTGGGCCGGAGCTTGGGGCAATCCCGCCGCAGGTGTCCCATCTCATTACAGTGGAAGCACGCCCCAGACCGAGGGTTTTGGTTCTCCTTGGTCTGAGGGGCCTCTTCGCGCCGTCGGGGCAGGCTCTTCTCCGGCTCCGATTTCTTCTCGGCCACGGCCGCGGAACTTCCCTTGGTGGATGGGGCCGTCCGGTATAGCCCCATCTCGTCGGCCATGATCCCCGCCGCCTCACAGGTACGGGGCTTCTGATCTCTCATGACAGCGGCCAGCTCCTTTGGGAGGGTGGTGAAGAACTGCTTTATGGTGATCAGCTCGACAACTTCTTTCAGGGTGGAGGCCCGGGAAGCCTCCACCCAGGACTCGCAGACGTGCATCACCTGGGCTGCCCATGCCACATGGGTGGTCTCAGGGGAAGGTCTACTCTCTCGAAATCTCCGCCGGCAATGTTCGGCGGTGAGGGCGAAGTGTTGCCTGGCTGCTGCCTTGAACGCCTCGTAGCTCGCCGGGGTCTTCCGCAGATGCACCCTGAGGAGGTCGGCCAGGTCCCCACTGACCTGGGTTCGCAGGGCGGACAACCGCAAGTTGTCAGGGACCTGCTGCTCCTGGCACGCCATTTCGAAAATGGCGCATCAGGACATCCTGCCCTGGCTTGTAGGAGGGGAACGTCTTGCGGTCCCATGACGGAGGGGGAGGAGCGGAGGGGACAATCGGGGAAGTTTTCCCCGCCTCGAGCTGCAGCTTGGCCAACTCCATCTGCATCCGGATCATTTCGCGCTCGTGAGCCATCCTCTCCCGCTCGTGGGCCATCCATTCCGAGGGAAGCTCGAGGGGCTCCAGGGGCTCTAGAGGCTCTGGGTCGCCCATGGTGATCCTTAGGCTCTTGCTACTTTGGGTCTGGGAGATATTCTGGGCTAATAAGTTATCCCACCGCTACCACCAAGTGGAAGACTGACAACCTGGTCTTTTGCGCGGGTTTAATACTAAGGGGGTAGCGGGTGCTGGGGCAGGCCTTCTCCGAGGTCCCCAGCGCCTCGCCTTAGCCCAGAACAAAGGGATAACTTATAGCCATAAAAGTATCTTTTAGAAAACAAGTTTATTTACAAAATTACCTTCACAAACCCAGACCCACGCCAGCAATACAGCTTATCAGTACGGTACAAAGTAGCAAGCAAAAGCCTCAAGGACAACGTGATTTCAGGGCTCTCAGCTAGTTAGTTTAGCTCGGGTCCCGGCAGAGGCCCGGTCAACCGCACGCTGCTAGCTGGGTTTTCGGCGGAGGCCCGGTCTACCCAAGCGGCTAGCTGGGTTCCCGGCGGAGGCCTGATCTACCCAAGCGGCTAGCTGGGTTCCCGGCGGGCCCCGGTCCACCCAAGCGGCTAGCTGGGTTCTCGGTGGAGGCCCAGTCTACCCAAGTGGCTAGCTGGGTTCCCGGCGGAGGCCTGGTCTACCCAAGCGGCTAGCTGGGTTCCCGGCGGGGCCCGGTCTACCTAAGCGGTTAGCTGGGTTCCTGGCGGAGGCCCGGTCTACCTAAGCGGCTAGCGGGGCCCGGTCTACCCAAGCGGTTTGTGAGTGATTTCAGCTTGGTTTCCCGGGGGTCTGGTCAATCTAAGCGGCCAGTGATTTCAGCTTGGTTTCCCGGGGGTCCGGTCGACCCAAGCGGCCAGTGATTTCAGCTTGGTCTCCCGGGGTTGCTGATCTTTCGTTCCCTTACCCCAGGCATGGGCAAGATTGCTGATCAGGTCCAGAGAAAAGTTCCCTTGTGCAAGGTGTTTTATACCTTGGTGTTTCAGGTAGCCCCTCCCTCTGTGATCAGGTGGGTTGACACCCTCCCTGAGGGGTGGCCTTTTGGGTCAGGTTGGGTGACGCCTCCCCCCCCCCCCCCCGTGGGATGGGGTCCCTTTGAAGCCATTTGCTTAATGGTCCCATCCTATGGTGTTGAGTGGCCATTTCTTAGGGGTGCTGAAGCGTCTGCCCTGGAGAGGTATTCAAGTCTTATGTAGATGGGGCTGATATGCAAGAGCATTGACAAACCTGGGTATGCTTCCTGCCTTCCCCCCTGGGGTGATTCTATGTAGATGTTGTTTGTCCCCTTTGGCATCTGTGGAGACTGGTTGTCTCCCCGCCCCCTCCCGGGTCTCCTTCCCCCCTCCTTGGTGAGTGTGTGTCTGTCAGGCAGGGGGCTTAGGTTGGCTTTCTCCACAATATGTTATATGTGTGCTATCAAACATAGGTGTAATGGTATCAGAAAGGGACTGAAAGCCATCTTTCCCACACCCTTCCATACGTAGGGATGTTGGAGAAATCCACAATGGATTCAAATGAGCAGATTTCTATTAATCCAACCTGCGGATTCTGCAGCGGACTGGCTTTTTCTGAGTCAAGCGGACTTGAGGATTGGTTTTTCACTTTTTGTGCAAATTTGTACTTGTGCTAATGCACACTTGTGCAAATGGAATGAAATTCTCATACATCCATAAAAAAAAAAATCAGATTCCATCGGTCAGCAGACAATGGAACAAAAGATACCTGGCAATCCACAGAACACAGATGGAATGGATTTAACAAAATCCAAACATCCCTATAAAAGCAGAGCCATTGATCTTCACCAATAAATCTGCAACCCAGACTGCTGTGCACCACAAGTGCAGCAAAGGCACTCAGGAAGACAAGGGAATTAAAGTCATGGTCATAATCAGTCTGACCTGGGAGATCATTCTTTCTTGGGCCCAAACATGGTGATCCTGTCTGCACAATCTTGCCAAGAAGAACTTTCACTGGGGTGTTGTGCCCTTTGCCATCCAACATCCTGTTTCTCTCTGTAGCAATCTCTGATGCGCTGCACCAGAGAAGGGCTTAAAATCAAAAGGGCATCAGAAATTAAAATCAAGGCGTTCTTCACATATGTATGCAATCATCTGATTGTGGCCGGCCTTTTTGTCAGATTCCAGATCTTCAAGAAATCCGCACTAAACAGGCACCAGTAAATTCTTGTGTTCAGTCACAAACTAGAAGTAGGAACCTTAGCTGTTTGCTGACATCTACTTCCCCCCTCCTTCACCCCTCTCTTCTCTTCAGCTGCCTCCCCTGAAGAAAAGGACAGTTCTGTTTCATCTGGAATCATCTTTCTGTTCTATTAAGATGCTGCTGTGTGTTCACGCACCACTGCATCCACCTTGCCTGTAAATCCCTCCCTCCTCCCTTCTTTCCTTCCCTCCCTCCCTGCACCATCTGTCTGTCTTTCTCTTCTAGCCTCTGATTCCAGGCACCACAGCCGGTGTCCCCGTTTCCCCCTTCATCACCATGTTGGACATCTTCATTCTCATGTTTTTTGCCATTATAGGCCTGGTTGTCTTATCCTACATCATCTACATGCTGTAGAATCTCCAGCCACACCGCCGCCAGCAGCCTGTGGAGGACGGCCAAGCAGAGAGGCAGTTTTTGTCCATTTAACGCATTTATCTCAGCAGTGTTGCAGGTGGGAATTCTGACTTCTCTGGTTAACAACATCATTGGTATTTAAACCCCCACGTTGTGTTTTTAAGTCTTTGATGGGGGGCAGGAGGGGGGATAGGCTGTATAGTGGCAGATGTGGCGGTTCTATTTTTCTAGCTGTCTCCTGTCCTTAATAGCATCTCAGTTTTTCTGAAATAGAATGCTGCAGCCGGCTTCTGTATTTTGCTGAGCAGAATGCATGGTTAAAAATAATGCTTAGGCTAGTGCTAATTCATTCCCCATTTGAAAATCATATTCTTTCCTTTCTGGTGTCCTATACCTGTTCAGAATTATGCTAGTTTTGTTATGGTAGTTGGAACTAAACAAAGGTGCGAAGATATTATATAGAGATGCTGTCTTCTGTAGCTTTTATTTTGGCTGGTGCCTTGCTGTAACACATGATCAGGCACTTGGATGTCCTCTGATAAGTCTCATCATGTGTATTTATATCCACATGTCCCCCCTGCTTTTGCCTTAAAATATGGATTTTCTGCAGATGGGAGACCCCACCCTGAACCTGATCCATGTTTACATCTCAGCAGCGTCACCATGGTCTCGCAGAGCTATTCCAGAGCATTCTGGAGAAAGGTTAACCCTTTGTATAACTAAGTGGCAAAGCAAAGAGAGGAATGATTCAGCAAGGACACCTGAAGATGTATCTCAAGATTTCTAAAGACTTGAGTTGGAAATGCACTGAGAGGACAAGGAATGAGATGGACAAAAGCAGACTGCAACAGCATATCGTGGAACGCTCCTAAGTGGAGGGGGAAAGTGATTGCCTCTGCTATCCTGGTGTTCACCCACCCAAAAAACCCTCCAACAAGGTTGATTTTCTGTATGACTAGATAGGCAACTTTTGAATGGAGAAAATAGTCTTTTCTGTCATTTTAAGTTCTATATAGGAAATTGTAAAAATACAAAACAGAAGAGGGGGGAAAACATTGATAAGCCAGCAACATTCCACTTAATGTTTGCCACACTAAATTCCAACACAATCTGTGTGTGCAAAAATCGTTGTTTACACAGATCAGCTGTAGTAGGTGTGCAAAAGTCTGCTGGGAGAAGGTGGGGGGAAATCACATCTGGCAGCTCGGTACTGTATTCTAAATCCCATGCCTATCCCTGTGTGGCAGGCTGAGCTCTGTTTATCAGGGTGCAGCTTGGTGCTGCTGTTCTGTGGGTCAGGAGGTTTATTTTTGCTTGATTTTTTTTTTTTTTTTAAGAAACCGTTTCAGGGAATATTTTTATACATGGTCGCTTTCCCCCCAAATAAGCTGCCTGCAAAATAGCAAGTGGAGATTTGGGTGGGTGCAGGTGATATGAAAGCTAGGAATACTCTTTCCCCAAACTGTGGCATGTTCATAATTTCCACCAAGATGCAAGGAATATGACAAGTGAGTGTGGTTTGATAGTCATGGGAGGGAGGTTTCTTTGGAGGAAAATGTTTATGGGATGATTTAAAAGCTCATGAATTAAGGAAGATTAGCACAATTACTAACACAGATAAGAAGCTGACCTCGTGTGACAACTTGTGCGAAAATGACCATCTTTTGTAACTTTTGCTTCTGTCTCTAAAGGTGCAATCCTAGGGTTCCCAGGAGGGTGTCCCAGGGGCCATAGTAGCAACTTACTTTCTTGAGTGTATATTAAAACAAACTTTGTCCTAAAGCAAGGATGGCAAAATAACAGATGTTTTGGCCTACAGCTCCCATCAGCTCTAGCCAGCATAGCAAATGGTGAAAGATGATGGAAGTTGTACGTCAAAACATCTGGAGGGCCACAAGTTGCCCACCCCTATCCTAAAGGGTGGCTAAAGAAAGGGTTGGTTTCAGGGTGTTAAAAAAAAAGGGATGGTTTTAAAAAAAGTTCCTTTTTAATTCTTAAAAAAACCTGTTACTAAAAATAGCACGGGAGTGTCATATTTGTTTTTAACCCATCCTTCAAAGGAGTTGAAGGCAACAAATATAGTCCTCCTCCCTATTTTATTCTCACAACAACCCTGTGAGGTAGGTTAGGCTGAGAGAAAGTGATTGGCCCAAGAACTTCATGGCTGAATGGAATTTTAACCTTGGTCTTCCAAGTCCTAGTCCGATGTTCTAACCACTACACCATACCACACTGGCTCTCATCGTGTTTCCTATTGGAATTAGGCAGCTGCTCCTCAAAGTACTAGGACATTTTCACTCTCTAAATTGCTGGGATAATAATGGATTCTACAACTCCACTGGAACAGCAAGAGGAATTTTATCATGGTAGAATAAGACTCCTCAGGTTGTAATGCCAGCCGGATATCAGACGGGCATAGGGGTTGTTTCACAATGTGATTTTTTAATAACTACAGGGGGTCAGAACTTGGCTGCTTTGCACACTGAAGGAGGAAGATTAACTAGTTGTCATGTGCCCTCCTTATGTCACACCAAGGTCCCCCAGTAGGGCTGGCCCTACCATGAGGGACACTGATCTTCTTGTCTCCGGCAATAGCTTGGGAGTGGTGGTGAAACAAGCACACCTCCCATCACTGCCTGTCTGAGCTCTGCCCCCATGTGGCTGCCGCATCAGAACAGGCCTTCTGCCAGCTGCTGCTTCAGCCGGCTACTGCTGGCAGCCACCTAGCTGGGTGCTCCAGGGCCAGGCTGGCATGCTGCTGCGCTGCTGGAGCTGGCTGGGTACGCCACCCGGCTCTGAAGCACTTCAGGGGGTTCACTTTCTCTTGTTTGAAGGGCAGCAGCTGCAACACAAAAGCAAGCGAGTGGTGGCAGCTGCCTGGCCAGGCCCTCCATGGCCAGCGGTATGCCCAGACCAGACCTACTAGCAGGGCCACCCATGAGCTGAGCCCACCCCCCAGTCTCGTGAGACTTTGCCACAGTCTCAGTGAAGTCTCGTGAGACTTTGACAAAGCCTCACGCTGATTTGGAGCAGCTTAAACCTCCCCTTCCCTGTGATCTCTCCCCACTGCTCAGCTGATTGACAGGAAACAGCTGCACAGTGTGGGGGATTGTGTGTGAGTGAGAGTGGAAAGGGACTGCCTCTGTGGAATCCCACTGCTCAGCTGGTTAACAGAATACTGCATACTCCCCTTTTCCCAGGCGGCTCAGCTATTTCCCAGCTATCAGCTCAGCAGTGCAGGGAAATCACGGGTGGGGAGGTTTAAACCTTCTCTCCATGCAATCTCCCCATCCTGCTCTGCTGAGCAGCATGGAGGAAGAGGTGATTATGGGAAGGTGGAGGAGCCTGGCAGGAGGGGCTGGCAGGCCCTGCGGGTCCCATCCAGTCCATGGGCCAAAGGTTTCCCACCTCTGGGTTAGAGTGTTGGACTAGGATGGAAGAGATCCAGGTTCAAATCCCTACTCAGCCATGAACATTAGTAAGGATGGGACAGCCATTATCTCTCAGTCTAACCTACCTCACACAGTTGTTGTGAAGCTAAAATAGGATGGCAGGGAATGGGGTGTGTGGAGTCATGTATGCTGCCTTGAGCTCCTTGGGGGAAAGTTGGGATATACCGGTAAATGTAATAAACAGATATTAGTGAAATAATGCTTCACCATATTGTTTTATTCTAGCCATTCCCCATTTCTGTAATCTGAGAACCAATAATTTCACTGCCATAACACAGCCAAGGGGAAATCTAATTAGCAGCCAGTCCATCTTCTAGTGTGCAGAAATCAGTTGACCAAAACCAATATGAACTCTGTCTTTTTGTGTTCTGAATACACATTTTGCTTGATGAAGTGTGAATCTGTGACTTACATACAGATTGGTCCAATAAAAGTCTCCCCAGCCCTATGATTCTGATTGTGAACATTTAATCGTAACGTCTTTCACAATGCCTTGATACAAATCTATGGTAAGACCATATTTAGAACACCGTGTACAGTTCTGGTTGGCCACATTGCAAAAAGGCCATTGTAGAGCTAGAAAAGGTTCAAGAAAGGGAACCCAAAATGATAATTTGGTAAAGTGGACCATATCCCACAAAAGCTTGTGCCATAATAAACTTATTGGGCTTCATGGTGCTACTAGATTCTTCGTTGTTTTTGCTGCAATGGACTAACACTACTGGAGCAACTCCCCTATAAGAAAAAGTTTTCTTTGAGGCAAGTAAGGGGGTGGGGACAGGATAGAGGTTTCTAAAATTATGCACGGAGAAGACAAAGTGGATAGGGAGAAGTGCTCCCTCTCTCATAATACTAGAACCTGGGGTTATTATCTTCTAATCCAATGAAGCTAAATGATGGGAGATTCAGGACAAAAGGAAGTACTTCTTCACACAGCACAGGTAAACTGTGGAAACAATGTGCTGCCACCAGTTATAGTGATGGCCACCAACTTAGATGGCTTTAAAGGGGGATTAGACAACTTCATGGCGGATAAGGTTATCAATGGGTACTAGTCAGGATGGCTACATGCATGCAACCTCCAGGATCAGAGCCAGCAGGCCTCTGAATACCAGTTGTTGGGGAACAACAGGGGGAGAAAGTTATTACCCTCATGCCCTGCTTGTGAGCTTCTCAAAGGTATCCGGCTGGCCACTGTGGGAAACAGGATGCTGGACTGCATAGGCTTCTGGGCTGACCCCACAGGGAGGCGCATCTGCATGATACATCTGTTTTCCCTGCACATTTCTCCTTTCCATACATGTCCCTTCCCTTTGATACCAACATAGTCTTTGCTTTGGTATAAACTTGGAACAGACTTGTTGTGAGTTTCTCAGTTTTTAACCCAGCTTCATAATTTAGTTCAACCACAGTACTTGGAAATTTAAAAGGAACTTAACAATGTACAAATGAAAAATGCCATTGCCCCATTTCTAGGTGAAGTAGCAATGTTAACTCTAAGTGAAGAAACAAGCATGTTTATGTCAAGACACAGACCTCGAAGAAATAATTAGGTGAAATGAAATAGATGACAATTAAGGGTGCAATCTTATGCATGTTTAGACAAAAAAAGGGTCCTACAATTCTCAGTATGGCTGGCTGCAGGGATGCTGGGAGTTGTCTGACTTTTTTTCTGTCTAAACATGCATAGGATTGAGCCCTAAATGAGTAATTAAATACTTTTTAAAAGTATGTGTGTGAAGAGAAAGCCATAGCCCACACACACATATATGCACACATACCCCAAGATAGCATCAGACACCCAAGAATCACAACAGGAGTCATTAACATGCCCCCTGGCAAGTCCCTGGTCTGGCAGCCGAAGGAGCTGTGGAATATTCATTCCCAGGTGTTGGATAGAAGAAAGGGACAGCCAAAGACTCCTAGGCAAACAAGTCGTGCCAGGAGGGGGCACGACAAGAAGGAGGGGGCCCAACAGAGGGTATAAAGCCCAGTGTCAGTGGCAGGAAAAGGGTTGTTGGTCGTGAGGCAGCAAGCTGCACAAAGGTCCATGGCTCAGGTCAAACCTCCACCTTCAGCCCTGGGGAGCTCCCAGTGAACAGCGCTAACATAGAACAGCCCTTTCGGAGTTAAGCGGCTTTCTAGGAACAAGGCATTTCCAGGTACGACTGTCTGTATTGCTTTTGCGGCTCGCTACCAGCTCAACTGTAGGTGTGTGCTTAGCGTGGCGCTTTGTATATGTTGTTACGCTCCATTAAACTCTGTTTACCCATAACAGTGTAGTAGTGTCCATTCAAAACTCGGTCTCCTCGCTTTGCCTGCGTTATAATTGGTCGCGGCTTCTGCCAGAGAGCTGCGTACCGCTGATAGAGGGGTACCCGAGTCCGGGTTAACCCCTGAGTGGCTGAACCCAGCCAAGAAGGACAGTTGCAGTCTTTCTCCACAAGGTAAGAAAGCAATAATATTGTTATCTGACTGGGGTTGGTCAAGAGAAGGTTAATGGAACTGGTAGCTACCTTAATAGTTCTGGCAAAATTGCCAACTAGGGAGATTGGTTGATTGCTCTCAATAGCTGGCCCAAAATGACACGGAAATAGTTGGAGATTCTTCTGGAAGGTTGAGGGCCATTTTGGGAAAAATAGAGAGTGAGCTGTGAGCTGAATTTTTGGACTCTGTAAGTGTGGAGAAAGCCTGACACGAGTATGCACACACACACACACACACACACACACACACACACACAGTCTCCGTCCAAGGGAGGGGGCGAGGAGGGGGGACTGAGTTACAGGGGAAGCAGCCAGACAGACCGGCATCCCCAACAATGGAGAGTCTCGGTTGAATTCCACAAAACCCAAGGAAGGACCATCAAGAACCATCAAACTATCAGGGCAGTCTCAAAGAGCTGTAAAGTACCCAGAACGTCACCTTCTTCCCGGGCAGGAATAAGCCCACCTGATACGAAGGGGCAGGTATAAGCCCCACCTGACCTGGAGGGTGGGGAGAGCAGGAACTCAGGGGTAGAAAACCCCTCTCCCTTCCGGTAAGGGGTCGTTGGGAACACAGGGTACTTTGGAACAAGATTCATCCTCCAAGCGGCGGCTGGAGTAAGCTGTTCTCATCCCTGGATTGGCCGACCCGGAGCCAGGCTGAAATTGACTAGCGTAAAGTCTTTAGTCTAAGGTAACTGACTAATCCCAAAGCGCTAGCCTGGGAGCCTGTTTCATTGACAAACGTAGAGGTCACCTCAGGTTGTGTTGACATTATAGTATTCCTAGAAAGCTGTTAGTTCCGCTCCGTATCTTGTGTAAATAAATAAAGCCTTATTTGGTCATTTAAAGGGCTCTAGTTTCCTCTTGTGTACGCGAACCTCCTAGGTGGTTTCACTTGCTTGTACGGGCTGTAACTCAGTGCCGGTTAACCCGTTAAGCGCCGAAACTCACACAAAGGATCCAGGTGCTGATCCTTCACATGGTGGCAGACGACGGGACAATTGGAAACTATATTTAACGGACGGAACTAATAGGGTCTAGGGCAGGCTAGCGGATTGCTGGAAAGTAGTCAGGCAAAAGTAAAATGAATAGCCTTAGCCAGGAACAACTAGAGCTAGGGAGGAGTCCAGAGACCCCAAGAAGAGAGGGGAGCCAGGTCTCCACAATGGAGTGGACTGTGCGGCCGAAGACTACACACCAAGAGAGGGAGGGAGCCCCCTCATCCTTGCTGGCGGGGCAGGAACCCAAACAGTGGGGTAGCCCCAGCTTTACGAGTAGCCTCAGGAGAGGCGACAGGAGGGACCCCGGGTTAGAGGAAGACCTCAACGGAGGGGTTGCTGGTGGAGCCATAGGAGGGGGAGGTTTGGACGCCCTCTTCCCCCAACTGAATTGGCAACAGACCAGGGAGGTGATGCGACATCAGCAGGAGATGATCCAGCATCAGCAAGCGGCGCTGCAGATGCAGCTAGAGTTAGCAAGGCTGACCGCGGGCGCCGGAGGGGGGGGACTCACTGCACCCCAGAGTGGGAGCACTCCGACCCCTAAATGGGACCGGAAACAATTTCCCACCTACAAACCTGGGCAGGACGTGTTGATCTTCTTCACCCTGTTCAAAGCTGCCTGCCAGGAGCAAAAGGTGCCGGACAATTTGCGAATGTCCGCCTTGAGGACACAGGTCAGCGGGGAGCTGGCCGATCTCTTGGGCATTCATACCCAAACTGCCCCTTTGGACTATGTTGCATTTAAAGAAGCTGTGAGGGAGCGTTTTGCCCTCACAGCCGAACACTGTCGCCATAAATTTCGTTATGGGCAGCCTTCCCCAGGGGACACGTATGCCTCCTGGATGGCGCATCTGGGGCAAGTTTGGGATGCGTGGATCGGGGCCACCGGGAGGACCACCTTGGCGGAGGTGCGAGAGCTCCTGATCCAGGAACAATTTTGTGCCACTATCCCAGAGGATTTGGCTACTGCTGTGAGAGACCGGGACCCCCCAAACTGTCGGGAGATGGGTAAGCTGGCGGACCAAATGGGGCTGTATCGGCAGCCCAAGGGAGTAAAAGGGGGCAACCTCAGTCGTGGCGGGGCCAGAGGGAGCGCGGAGAAGGGCAACCCCAAACCTCGGGAGGGAGCCCCAAGCAAGCCCAAGGAGAGCCCCAGCACCAGTGGCTGTTTCTACTGTAAAGAACCAGGTCACCTCAAGAGGAGTTGCCCCAAACTCCTTGCAAAGAACCGCAACCCCAAAACGGCCCCGGGCAAGGTGGGAAGGATGCTCGCTCCCGAGTCCCGTGAACCAGAGGAACAGGAGGAGGATCAGCAGTCGGTCTCGTCCCTGGAGGAAGAAGCAGGGGATGCGGCGCAGCCCCTGTTGAGCGGAGGACAGCATTCCCTTGGGGCCATCTCGCAAGCATCCCTGATGCGCATTGCATCTCCGGAGCAACTGCGTTGGAGCCCGAGCAAATTCTGTGAGTCCATTTCTGTGAACAATGTTTCCCATGTGGGGTATAGGGACACCGGGGCGGACATAACTGCTTTACCTCAGAGTAAGGTAAAGAAGAGCCAGCTGTTAAAAGGGCGTACCTGTGCCATAAAACCCTATAACTCCCCCAACATAGCTGTTCCCCTTGCCCGGGTCTGGGTCAAGTATAGGGGATGGGAAGGGAAGGTGGATGTTATAGTGCATGGACAGCAAGAGTGGGGGATCATCATTGGGAATGACATCGCGTTCCGGGCTGCCCAGGTCAAAGTGGGGGTGGTGACACGTCGTCAAGCCAAACAAGCCCCTGCCCCACAGCCTCCCAGCCCTCCGACTCCCCATCCCGGTCGCGGTAAAGTGACCCCGGCAACCGACTGTTCGCCGCCCCCCTCAGCTTCGGTGAGGGAGGATGGCCAAGGGGGGTTCGCCCCAATGGCCCGAGATTTTGGGACTCAAAAGGCTTTCCAAGAAGAGCAGTGGCACGACCCGTCCCTCCGAGAATGCCGGGATCGGGCCGGTCAAGCGTTGGGGGCAGTGGACCAGTCAGAACGGTTTTTGTGGGAAGCAGGAGCCCTTTACAGGGAGTTCAGCCCAAAAACCGAACTGGGTCTCCAGCCAAAGAAAAGACAATTAGTTGTGCCTGCAAGGTACCGCCAGGCTGTACTGCAGTTGGCCCACGACGTAGCCTGGGGGGCCACTTGGGACAGAAACGGACATTAGCCAGGGTGACAGAAGGGTTTTACTGGCCCATGGTGGCAAATGAAGTCCAAGAATATTGCCGGTCCTGCAATGTCTGCCAGCGGGTGGGGCATAACCGGGACCACCCGAAAGCCCCCCTTCAACCCCTACCCATTGTGGGCACCCCTTTTGAAAGGATAGGGTTGGACATTGTGGGACCCTTGAATCCCCCCACCAAGACGGGGAAGAAGTTTATACTGACTGTTGTTGACTTTGCCACTCGTTATGCCGAGGCTTTTGCCCTAGCCTCCATCTCCGCTACCAGCCTGGCTAAGACTCTCCTCTCTCTTTTTGCCCGCCTAGGAATGCCTCACACGGTGGTTTCAGACTGTGCGGCACGGGATTCGTGTCCAAATTGTTTTTAAAAATGTGGGAATTGGGGGGGGTGGAGCATCTGACTTCGGTGCCATATCATCACAAGACAAATGGGCTGGTGGAGCGGTTCAATCAGACTCTGGAGAAAATGATCCGAGCCTATGCGGCTAAGCATCCCGGGACTTGGGATCAAGCTCTCCCCTACCTGTTGTTCGCGTACCGGGACTCCCCCCAGGAGAGCCTGGGATTCTCCCCCAACGAATTGATGTTTGGGAGGGAGCTAAGGGGACCTTTGGCTCTTTTGCGGGTGGAATGGGAGGGGGTTGCAGCAGAACCTTCCATGCCGGTTCATACCTTCATGCAACACCTCCAAACTGTCCTTCGGGAGGTGCGGGAGACGGCACAACAGCATCTCGGAGCAGCACAACAGCGGCAGAGCGCATGGTACAACCAGGACGGCTGTGCCACGGACTTTTGAAGTGGGGGACCAGGTGCTGGTACTGCACCCCAAAAAAACAGACAAATTATGTTTGAAATGGGAGGGTCCGGGGACTGTGATTGGAAGGTCAGGGGAGGTGAACTATCAAGTGGCTTTTCCGGGGCAGCCGGGGAGGCAAAGGGTATTTCATGTGAACATGTTAAAGTTGTACGTGGAACTGGGGGACAAAGGTGGGGGGAGTGCAGGAATGTGTGGATCAAGGAACCTCTGACGGGGACTTGTTGGCAGAATGGGGGGGAGGGGGAGGGATGGATGAGATCCAATTGTCTCCCTCCCTGTCGGAACAGCAGCGGAGACAAATTACCCAGGTTTTAGAGGACTTCCAGCCTATGTTCTCCGACCGTCCGGGATGCACCACTCTCATGAAAAATACCATTGAAACGGGGAATAGCCCCCCTATACAGTCCCTACCCTACCGGGCGGTAGGGCCCCATGCCCAGGTCATTGCAGATGAAGTCCAAGCCATGTTAGATCTTGGAGTCATTGTACCCAGCTCTAGCCCCTGGTCCTCCCCTATAGTGTTGGTAGCCAAGAAGGATGGAGGGGTTCGGTTCTGTGTGGATTACCGGAAAACTAACAAAGTGACTGTCCCTGATCCATACCCCATCCCAAACATGGATGTGCTGTTGGAACGGCTAGGGGGAGCCAAGTACATCACTACTCTGGACCTGACAAAGGGTTATTGGCAAGTCCCGCTTGATCCGGATGCTGCATTGAAATCCGCATTTGTGACCCATCTAGGTTTGTTCCAATTCACCACCCTGCCATTCGGAGTCCGGAACAGTCCGGCTACCTTCCAAAGGCTGGTGAATGGGATGCTAAATGGGTTGGGGGAGTTCACCTGTGCATATCTGGATGATATAGCCATTTTCAGTTCCACCTGGGAACAGCATTTGCAACATGTCCGCCAGGTATTTCAGAGAATTCAGGACGCCGGGCTGACTGTGAAGGCTAAGAAGTGTCAGGTTGGGCGGGGGGAGGTAGAGTATCTAGGACATAAGGTGGGGGGAGGTAGTGTCAAGCCCCTAGAAGCAAAGATAGAGTCGGTCCGCACCTGGCCCCAACCCCAGACGAAGAAACAGGTTCAGGCTTTTTTAGGGCTGGCTGGCTATTATCGTAAATTTGTGCCCAATTTTAGCCAGCTAGCCGCCCCTCTGACAGATTTGTGTAAGAAGCGGCAACCCATCAAGGTCCAGTGGTCGGCCGCTTGCCAGGCAGCAGTTCGAAGGATTGAAAGCCTGCTTGATGGCAGCCCCTGTGCTGCAGGCACCTGACTTTGAAGCCCCCTTTGTCCTGCAGACGGATGCCTCGGAAGCAGGAATGGGAGCCGTCTTGCTGCAGGAACGGCCAGGGCAAGGGCTATGCCCTGTCGCCTACTTGAGTAAAAAACTTTTACCCCGGGAGTGGAACTTGGCCACTGTCGAAAAGGAATGCTTGGCGATAGTATGGGCAGTGACCAAGCTTCGCCCCTATCTTTGGGGACGCCGGTTCTTGTTGCAGACCGACCATTCCCCCTTGTGTTGGCTGGATAGGGTGAAGGGATCCAACCAGAAGTTGTTGAGGTGGAGCTTAGCCCTGCAGGATTTTGATTTTTCAGTAGAGCACATCAAGGGCAAGGACAACATCGTGGCAGATGGGTTGTCCCGGGCTTTCTCAGTAGGAGACAGTTAGATAGGGATTGGGGTGGTGGACCCCAATGCCATCTTTCTCCAAAGGGGAGGGTGTGGAGAAAGCCTGACACGAGTATGCACACACACACACACACACACACACACACAGACAGAGTCTCCGTCCAAGGGAGGGGGCGAGGAGGGGGGACTGAGTTACAGGGAAGCAGCCAGACAGACCGGCATCCCCAACAATGGAGAGTCTCGGTTGAATTCCACAAAACCCAAGGAAGGACCATCAAGAACCATCAAACTATCAGGGCAGTCTCAAAGAGCTGTAAAGTACCCAGTACGTCACCTTCTTCCCGGGCAGGAATAAGCCCACCTGATACGAAGGGGCAGGCATAAGCCCCACCTGACCTGGAGGGTGGGGAGAGCAGGAACTCAGGGGTAGAAAACCCCTCTCCCTTCCGGTAAGGGGTCGTTGGGAACACAGGGTGCTTTGGAACAAGATTCATCCTCCAAGCGGCGGCTGGAGTAAGCTGTTCTCATCCCCGGATTGGCCGACCCGGAGCCAGGCTGAAATTGACTAGCATAAAGTCTTTAGTCTAAGGTAACTGACTAATCCCAAAGCTCTAGCCTGGGAGCCTGTTTCATTGACAAATGTAGAGGTCACCTCAGGTTGTGTTGACATTATAGTATTCCTAGAAAGCTGTTAGTTCCGCTCTGTATCTTGTGTAAATAAATAAAGCCTTATTTGGTCATTTAAAGGGCTCTAGTTTCCTCTTGTGTACGCGAACCTCCTAGGCGGTTTCACTTGCTTGTACGGGCTGTAACTCAGTGCCGGTTAACCCGTTAAGCGCCGAACTCACGCAAAGGATCCAGGTGCTGATCCTTCACAGTAAGCTTAACAGCATATTGGAGTGCTGCACTGGTTGTGTCTCTAGAGATCTGATGTGGAAGAAGTAGACTTTGGCTGTCTGTTGAGATGTTTAAGATGTGTGCCTCCACCTATGTTCCATCTATATATTTGTAAACAAACTAAAATATTACAAAACACCAGTAAGCCTCCAGTGACTTCCTCCTGAAGGAAATCAAATGTGGGTAAATGCTACACCTCTAAAACCTCACTGTTAGGGAGAATTGGCATGCTCATAACAATATTGTAGAATAGTACAGGTCTAAGAGATCAGAAAGCTATTAGAACAACCTCCCTGCCCAAAGGCAAGGGCATTCATCCACTAGGCCCACTCAGATCCATCTATACAGGGCTGGGGTCAGAGGTTGGGCACCTGCCAAGGCTCACAACTTTTCAGGAGGGGCTGTGCCAAGAGCCCCCTGGCAAACAAGCAGGCAACCATGGTGAGGAGGAGCAGAGAAGCTGGTGACAATGGCAGCAAGGAGAAGGTAGGCTCACACTGAAGGAGAGAGTCCACAGTGTCTTGCCCAAGGGCCCTCCAAAATCTAGAGCTGGCAGTGAGCCTATACAACTGAGAACACAAATGTGCCACAAGCAGAAATCAGGTGCACTGAATAACAGTGCTCAAAACAAGGAGTGTAAAAGGGCCTGTGCCAAGCCACAGGAGATGGCAAAGTCCCCCACCCTGCCCCAGATCAGTCATGTCCTAAGCATGGGCAAAAGTCATCCCAAGGAAGACTTGAGTGCAGCTCCCCACACTGTGTTCCTGACTGTGGCAGTTTCTAATGCCCTACAGCTAGAAGAATTGGTGTGGGGAAATTATTGGATTACCAAAAGTGAACTATGCGTAGGGAAACCGTGCTGCCTTAAATTCAAATATGCTACTTCCCCCCAGAATGATGTTAAGTATTCTTACTTTTGTCTAGGTCTTTGCCTGCCACTGAATTGAAGCTACATCTCTAGTTTCCTGTATCTTTTAATTCAGGGGAACAGAGTCTACCTTCTCACTGCCATCGTCACCAGCTGCTATTGCTCCTCATCCTCTCTCTCATCATTGCTACTACTTGCTTGCTTGACAGGCAGGGAGTCAGTGAGCAAGCAGGCAGTGGCATCTACTGCTCCTCCTTCTCACCATCATGGGCCAGAGTGAGAGGCACGTGATCAAGCAGGTTGCAATGGTGAGGAGGAGCAGCAACTCCCGGCAGCTCTTGTCAGTGGGCTTCTGCTGGGGTGTGAGCCCTCAGCAGATGCCAGCCATGCCTACCCTTGATACCAGCCCTGCAAACGCCTCTTCATTTTCCAGACATGCCCCAGGAACGGGGGGGGGGGGGATTATGGCAGTCTTGGAGCTGGCATAGTCATTTCCCCTCCCACTGTGGGATTTAATGTCACATAGTGGAATATAATGTCATAATGTCAGACAACATAATGTCTAGTTTGGCCCTGATTCACAAATTACAAGAACTGACAATAGTATATCTGCATAAATCCAAGAAGAGTAATCTGCGCTAGATGTGTGGAAAAGACTCAGCAGCACCACAATCATCCTAAAAATGCACATGTGTATAATAAAACCTTCTTGAATTTCATTTTTAGATGAGTTGCTTATGGGAGTGACTTTAAAATGCAACAGGACAAGTTGTAACACTACCTGATGTAGTTATGGGACTATTTTAATGGTTTGTAGTATTTCTCTACTTTCCCAACAAAAGCTAGCTGCTTCTTTCCGCAAAGTTCATATCCACACTCCCACCCACCCTCTGCACATATAAATGGTTTTCCAAAGCAGTGTGTTAATGTGTGTTTACACACTCACTGAAATGTGAATTTGGAAGGCAGGTGAGGATATTGGCAGCCATATGTGAAGGTAAAAATTTTAATGGGAAAATGGGTCATTTGTTTTACTGGTCATAGTGGTGTCTTCTCCAAAATTTACATGCTGTTGGTCATGGTCAGATAAAGGATTTCTTTATGAAAATTTGCTTGTGCATTCACCAGATGAAACAGGTTTAGGAAGCTGCTGTCTTCCTCCTCATGCTCCCCTAAGCAAAATAAATAAGAGGTTAAAGAAATCCATTCTTCTTTGAAAACAGATTTTGGAGCATCTGTTTAAAATGTACAAGCCAGTGGATTACGCTCTACTCCACTCGATAAGTGTAATGTAGTTCTATTATATTAGTGATCAACTTAATGACTGTCACTTGTTAAGCACAAATCCTACCTAATCCTCTCAGGAATAAGAGCAAATTTTCCTTTATTTATCTTCCGATTCTCTTACGTTCTGACTGTATTGGTTGCATTTTTGTAAACATTTAATGTCAAATGGAAAACCAATAGCCCATGATGCTGCATATGCACATAGTAATTTGTGAGCAGACATTAAGCTTTCATTTCTTTTCAGTTCTGTAGTGTGAAGCATGACATTTAGAGAATCATAAATTTATAAGAAGCTTCAACTATAACACTCTGGATGTACACTGGACTTAATTTGATCTAAGGCTAGATTTTTTTTTAATGCCTGCTGAAATTCTAAGGAATCCAGTATTAGTGCCTCATTCTCTCTGTGATTCTGGATATGAAGAATTCTGTATGATGACTTTGTTTGAAAAAGAAAATAAAAGGAAAACAAGTCAAACAGAAGAGATGTGGATTTGGACCACAAATCCAAGACAAAAAAAAAGAGGAGATACCGTATATATTTCTGTAAGCTACCCTGAAGCTTAAACTAGAGAACAATGCATCAAATACATGATTGCATATCTTTTCCCCAATTAAATAATAGCTTTGGGGCGGGGTGGGGGTCAGGATTGGGGCCACTGCACATAAGGTTTTTTTGGTTTTTTAAAAACCCTTTTGCACTGCAGCCCCAACCATAATCATCCTCTGGAGGCTGTGATTTGCCCTGGAAGAAAAGCTGCTACTGGCACCATAGCACATAGCAGCTTCTTTCCTAGGGAAAATTAGCAGCCTCCACGGGGTGAGTTTTGTCAGGACCACAGTGCAGGGAAAGGGTCAAATTCTTATAACTCATGCACTGGTCCCGATCCTGATCCACCTCCCCATGACTGCTATTTCACCCCCACCCCCCAAAAAACAGATATGTGAAATGCAATTAATTATGCATTTTACATATTGTCTAGTTTGGCCCTAGAAGTGATAACACTGCATGGCAGTATATAAGTCTTCTAAATAAAATATTCCAATAGGAGCAGGAAGTAGTTTAACTGAACACAGCATAGGTCTAGAGCAGGGGTAGGCAACATGGTGCCCATGATACCTTTCCCGGCACCAGTGTGCCCCCAGATACCTTTCCCGGCACCCACCATGGTGCCCTTACACTTCCTACTTCTTCTTTTTAGCTGACTTTTTCTTATTAGCAGCTGGGATTGCTGTGAAATAGGCTTCTCTTGATGCTGAAAATGATAGGCTTAAAGGAGTTGTTTAGCGTGTTGCAGCTCAGACCCCACTTCTGTCTTGTACTCAGCCTTTTGCGCAGGTTACTTGTCCCATGGCAGCCATTTTGTGGTGGTGCCAAGGACAGATTCTCAAAGTGCCCACGGCCCAAAAAGCCTGCCTGCCCTTGGTCTAAAGTTAAGTACTGTACTTCTTTTTGGATCATGCAAAAGAACATTCTAAACTATTGGGGGATAAAGCTATCAATGGCTACTAGTAATGATGTCTATATATTACTTCCAGTATCAGAGGCAGGATGCCGCTGAATACCAGTTGTTGGGGAACACAAGCAGGAGGGTGCTGTTGTGCTCATGATCTGCCTGTAGGCTTCCTATAGGCATCGGGTTGGCCGCTTTGGGAATGGAATGCTGGACCAGAGAGGCCTTTGGTCTGATCCAGCACAACTCATCTTATGTTCTTCTTATACCTGAGGAAGACATTTTGTTGGAACATGTTGGGACTTTCTGCATCCCATTAGACTATTTCTGTATCTATCAGAACAGCGTTCCCCAACCACCCTCCAGATGTGTTGGACTTAAATTCCCACCATCCCCATCCAACATGGCCATCGGCTGTGCAGGATGGGGATGATAAGAATTGCAATCCAATACATCTGGAGGGCACCAGGTTGGGGAAGGCTGTGTTAGAATACCCCCTTTTATGGGAGAAGTTGCTCTAGCATTTGTGAGTTTACACGAAAAAGGAGCACCCAATGAAACTGGCAGATTCAGATAATCAAGATCAAGGCAACGCGTAGGGACAATGTTTCTACTATTACATTTCTTACCAGATATCACCAACTGCAGCGCATCCATGACGATGTGTGCAAAGGCATTCTCCACGCTTTGCAGGAAGTTGTTCCTTTCACCTGGAGTACTGAAAACCTTGCAGACTTTCTGCATCATTTTCACAGCCCAGTCCATGCAGTAGAGGTCCTTCTCGCACACCTGATACAAGAGCAGGATATATCCATAAAGCAAAATTTCCCTGATGGTGGGAACAACCATTATAGATCTTTGCTCCTCACCCCCTTTCCACCCCAAAGCAATTAAATGTACATGTTGAGTCAAAAGACCCATTATTTCACATAATAGCTAGAACCTTTCATAGGAGAAGATCAAACTGTTCAATTCAGAGAGGGTTTGTGGGGGGAAAATTGTTTGCTTGTTTTATGTTTGTTTCGAGTTTCTGTCTTCCTCTACAGCACATGAGTTTAACTTTGCTCTGTAAGCACCTTTCTCCAGTTCATTTGTCTCCACTTGTTGTGTACACTGTGATCAAGATCACTGATCTTCAGGTGGTGGGTTTGGAACATTGGACTCACATGTACAAACCCTTGTAACACCCCTATTCTCTCATGCAAGGATCGCTTTGAGAGCCCCACCCCTGCTACCATTACACATTGTTGAATGTGTACTCTTCTTTGCCTGCTGACTGTATTCATTTATATTGCAATAGCCTGCCCTCTACTGATTTAAAACTTACCATTCTTTCAGTAAAGATTTATTAGAAAAACATTATTGTCTTACAGCAGCCTTCCCCAATCTAGAGCCCTCCAGATGTGTTAGATTACAACTCTCAGCACCCCCCAGCCAGCATGGGGGATGCTGGGAGTTGTAGTCCAAAATATCTGGAGGGCACCAGGTTGGGGAAGGCTGTTCTACTGTATGCTCTCAAGTCTCAACAGCTCAAAATATATCCCAGCAGCTGCCAAAATTGGTGAAATGGCAGATTCTGCTCCTCCTGTGCAGTAGAGACAAGATACATCAATTTCCAAATCCAAGGTATAACTCCTAGAGACCCTGGGAGGGAGCTGAACCCTGAAGAATCACGACACTAGCAACTCACACTAACAGAACGTTAACAAGGTATCTCCCAAAGGAAAAAAATAAAGGCAGAGATTTCCCAGGGTACTGGAAAACTGGAATGGTCCCAGGTAAAGAGGGACAGTTGGAGCATCCTCAAGTTGGTCACAGCAGTAGGATCATCAACATTTTCTTTTACTGTTTTTTTAAAATAGTTTTATTAAAGACTTTCTACACCTTTAATAAAAGTTAGCATTGCTACAGTGCTTTCACATATTCAAAGTGCTTCAGATAATCCTTAAAACAACCCTGTTAGGGAGGTCAGTATTATTATTGCCATATTGCGGAAAGGGGGCTGAGGATGAGAGAAAGTGGCTGGTCAAAGGCCACGCAGTGAGATTATTATGACAGAGGGGAGATTTGAGCCAAGGGCTTCCTGATTCATAGCTTAGTCCAGACTTCCCCAACCTGGTGCCCTCCAGATGTGTTATAGATCCATAGATTATAGAGTCGGAAGGGGCCTACAAAGCCATAGAGTCCCACCCCCTGCTCAGTGCAGGAAACTAGAGGAGGGGTCTCCCATCCAAGTAATAACCAGGCCTGACCCTGCTTAGCTTTCCACACTCAGGCAAGCTGAGCCAGCGTGAGCCACAGGCCTGTATATAGAAATGCCTGGGCAGCGCAATCCAGTGTGGCTGCCCGTAACCCTCTGAACTTGGAGGATTACAGGCATCCTATGGAGGGCAGAAGGAGCACAGAGACTCCCATAATCCCCATGTGTTTGATGGGAATTGTAGTCCAATGCATCTGGAGGCCACCAAGTTGGGGAAGGCTGTCTTAGTCTCTCAGCCACCATACTATACTAGCTCTCAGCAGGGATGGGTGTGCTCACCCTGGCATGACAAGCGGCATCTACCAAAATTTCCTCTTCTCCTGTGCAATTATTAAAAGGACAAGAGTCCTGCTGCCCTCCCTCATGTCTGGTTCTTCTGAGAGAAAAAAGCAGGAAGACGGCTATGTAATCATCTGTGCTAATTTGCCATACATCATCAGCACAAAGCAGCTCTGGTATAGGTTGCAAATTTGCAATGCAGGTAAAGCAGGTTAGATGTAGGGCATTTTGAGGCATGTGATTTCCTGAGTGTCAGGTGTGCTGATCCCCAGTAGCCCAGGTGGTGGAACAGGAACAGGAGGGTAAGTAGTGGTAGCAAAGCCCAAATGTACTATCACTCTTAAGGATTATTGTACAAAACTTTAAACAAGATGTTTTCCTTATTTCCCATTTAAAGCAAAATTGTGCAACCAGCAACACAAGAAATGGCATTCTGAAGGCTGCCATATAAACAGTCTATGGCAGGATAATTAGTCTGCAGTATTCTCAGACATTATATTAAATTATTTCTCTAAATTTTACTGTAATTTTGTTAATTTTGGCAAATTGCCTGAAAACTGCAATAGAGGAGCTGGCGTCTAAGGGCCAAATTAGACATGACATTAAATATGTATTTGCATTTAATATATTTAGGTTTTTCTTCTAAATAACAGCTGTGAGGGGGGATCAGGATTGGGCCACAGTGCATGGGGAGGGGGTTAATCCTTTCTTGCCCTCCCACTACAGTTCTGATGCCTGCTACCCCTCCGAAGTAGTTATATTAGCCCTGGGAAGAGGCATCCTTTGGTGCCAATTGCAGCTTTCCTCCCATGGGAAATAGCAACTTTGGGGGAAGGGTTTTTAATCAAGACTGCAGGAGGGGGAAGGGCTAACCCCTTCCTCCCCACATGCCATCGTCCAGATCCTAATTGCTCCCCCACCCTGAGCTGTTATTTAAAAGGAGGCGGGAAGCCAGACACATTAAATGCAATCACACATTTAATGTCACATCTAGTTTGGCTCTTTGATAGACCTTAATTTTGGAAAGAAAAGGATACTAAATGAGAAGGGAAATTGTCTGTTTATTGCTACTCACCAAAGCCAGGAAAACCACCAGCCTTGCCAGTTCAATAGTTCGGCCATTCACAGCTTTACTAGCCATAAAAGTGAAGCATATATTGTTCCCACACAAGATAAGGAGCCGGGCACTGTTTTCCAGAAGCCATTCCTGTGGAACTACTATAAAAAATATGGGAAGATTTTTTTTAAAAAAATCTATCTATATTATGTTGTTTACGTAATTTATTTTAAAATGTTATTTGCTGCTTTTGCAATTGTATTCCCTTGAGACACTTGCAATACAATACCAATAAAATGTATCTAGTCAACATAACAAACAATAAAAATATAGACAATAAAATGTCAACCAACCAGTACATCCGCAAAGCAATAAAATGCCTTATAATTTAAATGCTAGTTTAAAAGGTTGGGTGTTTTGGACTTGCTGCTTACAAATCTGCAGTGAGAGGCTTAAGCTGATCAGGAATGTCATAAAGTAGGTGCTACTGTAGGTAAACCTTAGCTTGCATCTGTCTGAATTGATAAGTGCGATTAGTACCTCTCCCAACATTATATTTAGCTGTATTTACTTGATAGTTTCAGTTTAACAGCAAAATTCTATACATGTCTACTCAGAGATAAATGAATACCAGCACAATTCCATGCATGTTTACTCAGAAGTAAACCAAGGTAAGTGAGTATAGGTGGCTGCATTCCTATACCATACCAACTTACCTGAAAGTAAGCCCCACTGAACTTAATGACCTAGTTCACACATTACACAAACCCATGGGTTGTTGGATTCAGGGTTGTAATGTGCGAGCCCAGCCATGCTAATGAATGGTTTGTTAACCACAAACAACTCGGAAAGTTAACCCATGGTTTGTTGTTCGTTGTTTAAACCATGGGTTGTCATTATGGATGAACCCAGAACCATGGGTTGTTCATGAATTGATTCACCAACCTACAGAGGCGGCAGGCAAGAGCGGTAAAAAAAAGGACAGGTTGCTTACCTGTAACTGTAGTTCTTCGAGTGGTCATCTGTGCATTCACACACATATGGGTTCTCTGCGCCTGCGCTGAGATCGATCGGAACTTCTTTAGCTGAGCTGAACTGGACGGGAGCCCCTCCCCCTCGCGCGTGCTCCTTAGCGCGGCTCCCGCCTGTCTCCTCAGTTCCCTGAGACCGCCTATTGCGACCCTCGGAACCGAGGCTGATCCAGGGGGAAAAAGGAGCTTACTACACCCCCTCGAGCTCGATGACTACGAGATCGATAGTAAAAAAGTCTCAATCCCGAGCAAATCGAGATTGTCTAGAAGGAAAAGACAGAATAAAAACAGACTATCGAACTCGATGTCCACGAGATCGATAGATAAAGTCTCGATCCCGATGTAATCGAGATCAGTCTCAAAAAAAGAAAAACAAAAAGACAACAGACCATCCCATTTCCACCTTGGTATCCATCGAACTCGATGCAGACACCGAGAGGGGAAGGAGGGCGGGTTGTGTGAACGCACAGATGACCACTCGAAGAACTACAGTTACAGGTAAGCAACCTGTCCTTCTTCTTCGTGGTCTCTGTGCTTCACACACATATGGGTAGATTAGCAAGCTGACTTACCGGAGGTGGGTCGGTGTCGGTAGTCAGATGGTGACCGATGATAGGACCGCTCTCCCGAAAGCGTTCTGCGCCCTGGCTCGAACGTCGAGGCGGTAGTGCCGGATAAAGGTGGAGGGTGAAGACCAAGTTGCCGCCCTGCACAAGTCCGATAGAGAAATTCCTCTGCCAAATGCCGTCGAAGTCGACATGGCTCTCGTAGAATGTGCCCTTACCGAGCCCGGTAAAGCGCGATCGGCAAGTTGATAGGCCAATTTAATAGTGTCGACCAGCCATGAGGACAGTCTTTGCTTCGACACGGGGCAGCCCTTTTTCGGTGGGCCGTAGCAGACAAAAAGTTGTTGAGTGTGTCTTATGGGCTCTGTACGCGCCTTGTAAAAGGCTAGGGCTCTACGGACATCGAGGCTGTGTAAAAGTCTCTCGACATCCGACGTTGGTGATGGAAAGAATGCTGGAAGTATAATATCCTGACCCAGGTGAAATTCGGAAATGACCTTAGGAAGAAATGATATATCTGGCCGCAAAACGACTTTGCCTTTGTGAAAGGTAGTATACGGAGGATCAATTCTGAGTGCGGCTATTTCGCCAACGTGCCTTGCAGATGTAATCGCTACAAGAAACAGTGTTTTGAGCGACAGAAGGCGTAAGTCTGACTTCGCCATGGGTTCGAACTGCGCTTTTGTTAGTGCCTTCAAAACCAGTTGAAGGTCCCATCCCGGTGTAATATTCCTCGTTGGAGGACATAAATTTTTTAATCCCTTCAAAAATTGTTTCACTAAGGGATGGACAAATAGCGATATGCTGGTAGAAGTTGTGCGATAAGCCGTAATTGCAGCCAAATAAACCTTAATTGACGAGAATTTCAGTCCGCGGGTCATCAACGAGTGCAGAAAATCGAGGACAGTGGATACCGAACATGCTGCAGGGTCTTTACCCGAAGCCGAGACAAAGCTGGAGAAAGCCATGCCATTTCCTCTCATAGGAAAGTCTTGTCGAAGGCTTGCGTGCTGCCAGCAAAACGTCTTTAACTACGGCAGATCAGATAACTACATCGTTATCTGATCCTCCATGCTGTGAGGCTTAAGGGATGCAGATTCGGATGAGGTACCTTGCCCTGATGCTGTGTCAGCAGATCGTCTCGAGTCGGTAAATGCAGATAATCTCCCTGGGACAGATTGAGCAAGTGGGCGAACCAAGGCTGTCTCGGCCACCATGGAGCAACTAGTATGCAATTTGTCCTGTCTAGCGATATCTTGGCTAGCACTCGTGTTAGGAGAGGAATTGGAGGGAATAGGTAGTAAAACCCGTTGCTCCATTCCAACAGGAACGCGTCGGTTATCGACTTCGGGTCCGACCCTGCCCTGCTGCAGAACAGTGGACAGGCTGCGTTTTCGCTGGTTGCAAATAAGTCCATGTCCGGTCGACCCCACTGTTGAAATAGGGAAGTCAACACTTGCCTGTTCAGTTCCCACTCGTGTGATTGCAGAGACACTCTGCTCAGTGCGTCCGCCAGTACGTTCGTCTTTCCAGCGATATGGATCGCCACAAATGACATCTGACGAAGGAGGGCCCATTCGTAGAGTCGCATAGTCAGTCGTGTGAGGCGCATGGATTTGGTGCCTCCCTGCTTGTTGATATAAGCCACCACTGTGGTGTTGTCCGTCACGATCTGTATGTGATGTCCGGTGAGATAATGTTCCATTCCTCGGAGCGCCCTCCAAACAGCCATCAGCTCCAGCCAATTGATATGCTTGGAGGCCTCCGTCGGAGACCATGTGCCCTGTACGACGTGGCCGTCGGAGTGGGGCCCCCCATCCTAGTAAGGATGCATCCGTCGTCAGTATCCTGCTCGGTACCGGCGGTTGAAATGGTACCCCGTCGAGTAGATTTGATTCCTGCTGCCACCACCTCAAAGACTCTCTTACGGCTCGTGGGAGTAGTAGACGAAGAGAAGGTCTGTCCTTTTCTGGTTCGAAGGCTCGAACAAACCAGGTCTGAAGAGGTCGTATGCGAAGCCTCGCGTAGCGTACGACTGCGATGGTCGAGGCCATGTGCCCCAGAAGTTTTTGTACGACATGAGCTGATGTCACCGATTGTTTGGACACTTTGCTTGCAAGGGAGATCAGTTTGAACGCCCTGTCGTCCGGGAGATACGCTCGACCATCGAACGCGCTTAGCCTTGCCCCTATGTATTGGATCTCTCTTGTCGGCTGTAGGACCGACTTCTCCGCGTTCAGACAAAGTCCCAATTCGAGCATGAGATCGAGAGTGTGTTTGAGAGCCCTGTGGAGCTCGACCCTCGAGGATGCCACCAGCAACCAATCGTCGAGGTAGGGAAAGATGGTGATGCCTCTTGCCCTTAGACTTGCGCACACCACCGCCACACACTTCGTGAATACCCTCGGCGCGGTGGAAAGTCCGAATGGAAGAATGACGAACTGGTAGGAGTCGTCCCCCACTCGGAACCGAAGGTATTTCCGGCTGTCCTCGTGGATGGCGATGTGGAAGTATGCATCCTTGAGGTCGATGGATGCAAACCAATCGCTCCTTTGGAGTAGCGGAAGGATCGACTGGAGCGTGACCATGCGGAATCTTTTCGGTGGGATAAAAAGATTTACAGTCCGAAGGTCCAGGATCGGTCTGAGTCCTCCTCCTTTTTTCTTCACGATGAAGTACCTGGAGTATAGCCCGTCCTGAGAGTCTTCTGTGAGGACTGGCTGTATCGCTCCCTTTTGAAGGAGGGTAGAAACTTCCTCCATCAGCACCCGAGTTGGACGGGTGGTCTTGATCCCGAGAAATGGGGGGAGAACTCCGAACTCGATCCTGTAACAGTGCTCCACGATGCGCAGTACCCATCGATCCGTCGTGATGGTCCTCCACGATTGGAGGTGGTGGCAAAGTCGAGAGCCGAAGAGAGTAGTCTGAGGTAGTGCAGAGGTGTCGAGGTGGTGAGTCGGTGGCAGTATGGTTGGGACGGCGAGGTAGTCAAAGACGACGCCGGCCGGCGTCGCCTCCCCTCCTGGTGCCTCTGGATCGCTGCTGGAACGGCCGTTGCGGCGCCTGAGGTTGCGGTGCTCCGGGCCTTCGGTTCCCGCTTCTGTACTGGCCTGGCTGTTGGTACTGTCTGGCTGGGAATGGGAATCGAGACCAACGTCGTGGTCGAAAACTCTGAGACGGTTGTTGGCGGATAAGCCCCATCTTTTTCGCCGTCGTCAGAGCTTTCTGGGCAGAGTCGAGGGAGTCGTCCGTGGAGGAATTAAACAACCCCTCGCCGTCAAAAGGGAGGTCCTGGATCTTCGCCCTATCGTCGGGAGTCAGGGCGGTAGAGCGAAGCCATGCGTGCCTCCGCAAAGCCACGGAACTGACCATCGACCTGGCGTGGCTGTCGACTTGGTGCCTTGCTGTATTCATCTGAAGGGCACCGATGCTAGTCGCTTCTTTAACCAATTGAGCTGCCAGGTCCCTCTTGTCGTCCAGCAGATAATCACAGAGGTCTCCCAGCTTCTCCGTGATGTACATCTGATATCTAGCCAACAATGCCTCGTAGTTAGATATCTTGAGTCCGAGGGAAGACGATGAGTAGATCCTACGGCCGTAGGAATCTAGTGTCTTACCCTCTTTATCTGCCGGAGTGGTATGCTGTTTCCCCCCACGAGACTGCGCCAATTTGACTATAAGCGAGTTCGGGGTCGGATGAGAAAACAGGAATTTCGCTCCTTCCTCCTGGATTTTGTACATTGACTCCAGGCGTTTGGCCGTCGGTTTAGTTGAGGCCGGAGTCTTCCAGGTTTCCTGCACCGTCTCCAACAGTGTCGGCAGGAATGGAAGGAGCAACTGGTTCGACTGCGTCATCCTAAGGACAGCATAAATGTCATCCTTGGCCTTTCCTTTCGAAGACTTCGCCTCGACTCCCAGAGCAGTCACCAGCCGGCTGACATGCTCAGCGAAACTCCCCATGTCCTCCGATGGGGAGACCGTGTCTTTGGACTCCACCTGCGCGTCCAGCGAAGTGGAGTGGGAGGAGGAAGCCGCCGAGTCCGAATCCGACAGGTATGCCGATCCCGACGAGGAGTGGCCAACAACATCAGTCGCAACCGGTAGACGTACGAGAGTCTGTGGTTGAGCCGTCGATGTCGATGCAATCGGCTCTCTCACCACTTCAGCCGGGGCACGAGACACAGCCGCATCTCGTCGAGGTGAAGGAGAATGCCTCCGACTACGGTGCCTGTCCGGAGAAACTGAACGCCTGTGGTAGTAGTGACGTTCAGACCTCTCGCGTCTCGACCTCGAGTAGTAACTCCTAGAACTCGATCCCGAGTAGTAGGAGCGGGACCTTGACCTCTCATCTCGGTATCGGGAGAGACGAGATCGATGGCTCAAAGTCATGGAGACCGAGTCACGAGCCCGATAATGCGGGGATCGTGATCGGCGGCGGTGCTCTTGACGCTCCTCTGCGTACCCAACCGACGGAGACAGCAGTGGTGGAGGACCCCTCGAGCCCGAACGGGGTCTGTCCGATGTCGTCTGCTCCTCGAGCTGGGTTGGCGAAGCCACAAGCTCTCCCTCCGACAGGGAAGCTGCCGCAGTCATCGGCTCTTTTGCGATCTCTCGGCCCCGAGGAGACGTAGTCGGGGCCGGAGCGGACTGGTGGGCAATCGGTCCCGAAGCTCGATCTCGAGCACCAGTCAGAGCCTCAATTATCGCCACCGTACGCTTCGATACCACCACAGTGGACGAAGTCGACGGGCCCGCCATTTCCTCAGGCTCAACCGCCATTTTCTCCTTAAGGCGTTTCGCCTTATCTTTACGAGCCTTCTTTGCCAGTTTCTTTGCCGTTAGCGTGTCCATTAACGGCTTCTTGGCAGGCTGGGATCCCCCAGGCCGTTCCTCTGGAGTGGGGCCTTTTGCTGACAGGGATTGCTCCCACAAAAGGGCCCTCAATTTCGTTTGGCGGGCTTTTCTGGCCTGCTTAGTGAAGGCCTGACAATGCTTGCAGGACTCCACGACGTGTCCCTGTCCGAGACACAGCAGGCAGAGTAAGTGATTGTCAGCGGGGGGGATTTTAGTCCCACACCGCTGACATTTTCTAAATGGTGCCTTGAGAGGCATAGTTAGAGGTTAGATTAGGAGAGAAAATAGAGAATAATACAGTAACTAGGACAAGAACGGGGGAGAGAAGGTTTTAGGTAGGATTTTTTTGAAGATTTTTTTTTTTTTTTTTTTGGAAAATGAAAGTATAGGCCGAAAGAGAATCAAGAAATAGAAAGTTTATGAAGAGAAAAAAGTTTTTAAGAGTAATAGAAAGACTAACAAACTCAGCTTGAAAACTCGAGAGTGAAGAGAAGAAGAACCTATCGACTGGTCGCAAAGGCGGTCGAAGAGGAACTGAGGAGACGGGCGGGAGCCGCGCTAAGGAGCACGCGCGAGGGGGAGGGGCTCCCGCCCAGTTCAGCTCAGCTAAAGAAGTTCCGATCGATCTCAGCGCAGGCGCAGAGAACCCATATGTGTGTGAAGCACAGAGACCACGAAGAAGAACCAGCTGCTCTATATGCTAGTACTACAGCATCGCAAAGGCATTTGGGATACAGGGAGAAGGGAAATAAACAACCCAGAGATTGAGAAAACAAACCATGGTTTGTTTGTTCCTCTGCCAGACAAACACTGGACAGGGCAACAAACCATGGGTTAACCATGGATTAAATAAATGGTGGGCAACACATGACCCACAGGCCACATGTAGGCCACCTGCCCCCCACTAATTTTTTAAAAAAGATTTAAAAAATGGCATCTATACTGGCTACAGAGTGCCCAAACGGACAAATGTAGCTTGTCTGCATGCTAAATGTGGCCATTTTGGTGCTCTGTAGCTGCTTAGGAGCACCAAAAGGGTTACATTTAGCTCAAACAAAGAGCTAAATTTCCAAAAGTGTCTCAGGAATATAGATGAGCAAGTACTATGTAGGCTTGGGGTGTCCTGGAACGTAGGATATATCTTTGAAATAAGGAACTTATGGCAGCATGATGCATATCACAAGGATTCTATACTTAAATTTCCAGAGTGTCTCAGGGCCAAGCTAGATGTGACCATAGTGGGCATGTGTTTCTTTTCATGTGCCTGCCGTGTGTGTGTGTGTGTGTGCATATATATGTGTGGTAGGTGAGGTCTTACGTTAGCAGTAAAAGAAGTGTGTGTGTGTGTGTGTCCGTGTGTCTTGAATCTTTCCTTTCCTTGTACCTTACCTACCTTCAGTCTATTGCTCTAACCACTATCCCTCATTTCGAGATCATTTCTGGTATCAGAGGCAGTGAGTAAAAAAACATAGGAACATTGCAGGAAGCTGCATTATACTGAGTCAGACCACTGGTCCATCTAGCTCAGTATTGTCTATACTCACTGGCAGCAGCTCTCCAACATTTCAGGCAGGGGTCTTTCTTAGCCCTGTCTAGAGATGCCAGGTATTGAACATGAGACCTTCTGCATGCAAAGCATGTGCTCTATCACCAAGCCACCTCTCCCTTTCCCAAATTGTTTGGATGAATACACTGCAAGGAGACAAGGCACAGGAAGTGGTGAGAAGGGTTCAGCACCCCTCTCCGTCCCACTCCCTTTACTGTTAAAAAAAGACATCCCATCCACCACTTTATATGTGAACTAAGCAGACACATGATGTCCTCATCACATCTAGTTTGGCCCTCAGGGCCCATGCACATGGCCATGATGGGTGCATTCTGAACTGTGAGCAGTGTGTATCTGGGCTGGGTTTGTGCAGGAATGGCAAGACAGTTGTGTAATTGCTTTACCTTACGACCACATCATATGTTTTCCAGCTTGTGGCCACAGCTTACCACACCACTGCCAACCAACTGTGGGCATGGTAAAATGTGAGCACTGGGCACACACTGAAGCATCAGGATCAGTTAAACAATCCTGATGCCATTTGAGCAAAAAAAAGCTCAGCTTAGAAAGTCAATCCACAATTCAGCATGAGCCCTGGAACATCTGGACTGGCTTTAATTTTTGTCACTACCTGATAATTTCCTGGATTCTTGGGAGAATTAGCATTGCTAAGCTGCAGAATAAAGGCAGTATTGTACCTGCAAGTTCATCCACCAGACTGATGACATCATCTGCTGTCCACTCCTTCGCTTCTATGTCATACAGTAGTTTAATCGCATCTGCCAGCCCTTTCAAACTGGTTTCATCTGTTGGACCGTCTATCATTTTTTGCCAAACCACATGCCCTGTATCGCATTAACCACAAGAGTCACTGAGGAGGGGAGTAGCTTTGAACAAAAGAAAACATTACCTCCTGCCCACTCCACGAAAATGAAAAAGAGTGTTAGGCTGCTTCCATCACTGTTCATGAAATGTCAAAAAATGAAGTGTAGATTAGAAGTGTTTAATTAAGAAAAAGCACACTGCTAAAATAGCAATGACTGGAAAATGGGTTTTATTCTTTATTTATTAACATTACCATTATGGTGTTACAGCAATAGGACACAATAGAACACTCTTTCATTTAAGCTGTGTTTTGCTAATATTTTTAAAAATTATAGCTGTAAAAACATTTTAGCACTAAATAAATCAAAAAAATTATGGGGTTATAAAATGGTGCCCACTGCAAAGTGAATATTCATTATAGTGAATATATGCTGAGCTTCATTACACTGTATATCGTCAAGTTAGCAGAACGGTACTGCTATATTCACGTTCCACAGTAACTCCTCACAGGGCACACTCTCGTTAAATGTACTGCAGTCATCCCGGTTTGCCACTCACACTTAACTCCGTAGCGGTAGAACTGGGCGTTCCCTTGAAAGGGGCTTTTAAATTATTATTTTGCTTCATCGTCTCTATGCAGGTGTGAATGAGCGCAGGTGCGATCTTTAAAGAAAGAAAGGAAAAAGCTCCCTCGGCCACTCACTAAAAAGAAGGAGAAGGCAGATGCTGCTGCTGCTGCCGCCACCCTCCCACAGAGTCGGAATGAATCCAGCAGGATCAGTACGCTGTGCCCCTCCCCTCCACCCAAATGCAATTTCCCAAAGCAGTGTTCCTCCTGTTCTGAGTTTCCCAAGCACAAGGCTCCTGTTGAATCAATGTGATACACTTGGGAGTAAGGGCATTGGAGAGAATGTGATTTACTTCTGAGCAGACATGCCATTTGTCTAATTTACAGCTCCCCATTCTTTTGGCAAGGGGTGAATGTGGCTGTTAAAACAAGGGGGGAAAGCCTCCTGCTCCTGTCCCCTCTCAAACTCCATAGTGGTTATACTAGGGGTACTGCCTTTCACATGCAGGGGAAACGGCCATTTCACAAGAGGGGTTTGTTTTTTTCTGGTCTGCAGTCTATGCAGAGGCACGCATGTGCGCAGGAGCGAATTTTTAAAATTTATTTTATTTTTAAAGCACCCAAACGTAATTTCCCGAGGCAGCCTGCTCAGAGGTGTGGAGGTGCACAGGAACGATTACAAACAAACAAAAAATTAAGAAGCTTCTGAGGAAGAAGTTGAACCACTGCACAACAAATGGTGGACACCTCTCTTCCTCACCAATTTGGGAGACACACATCACACTGCATTTCCCCTCCCCCTTGAAAACTACTGGTTAACTCCGCTGATGACACTTTCGTGGCCACACTTTGGGCGGGCAACAACAGCACAACTTTAGCACACACTAGCTGTATACCGCGGTAGCAAATCGCAATAACTGAAAAAGCTGTGATAAAACTAGTCCGGGAAATTCCGGAAGAAAAAAGGAATGATTACGCAAGACTAGCACAACCGGCACTGAAAGCTGCATGCGTTGTGTGTCTCGCAAGTCACGGCAGCGATATAGTACTGCAATAAACCTTAGGTGTGGATCTGGCCTATGTGCTTCTATATACTCCTTATTCATTAAAACAGCTTACCATCCAGAGTAGAGGCAGGCCCAAATATTATATATAGTAGCCGGGCTTGATTTACCATCGGCCATGGCTTTAAAATACGTGTCAGCCAAAACGCTGAATCACTCCGATGGACCCAATGGTTTAAGAGGACACTGCGGCAAAATATCCTTATCCTCAGCTCCAATTTTTGGACACTTCCTAGAGTAATCATAAGAATAATATAGGAATCAATCTGGGTGCAAAAGAGATCTTGGTGTTGCAATGCTGCGAAATGTAGTGAAAAACAAGCTATTTGTTTGGCACTCCTATAAATTCAGAGTTAAGGCTCCCATCCCTGCCTCCTTAGTTCAGAATAAGAGGATCACAGAATATAACATTTTATTTATTTATTTATTTATTATATTTATACCCCACCTTTTTTCCTGCAAAGAACCCAAGGCAGCTTACATAATCCTCCTCCTCTCCATTTTATCCTCACAACAACCCTGTGAGGTAGGTGAGGCTGAGAGTCAGTGACTGGCCCAAAGTCACCCAGTGAGTTTCATGGCTGAGCGGGAACTAGAACCCAGATCTCCCGAGTCCCAGTCCTACACTCTCACCACTACGCCACACTGCCTAACATGGACTACTTACCAGGTTTGCTACTGACAACTGTCTGCACTCTCCGGGATAAACTGCTCAGCTCGCAGAGGAAATTGTAAACCCGATGACATTCTAATTCATCCCAACCGGCTGTTAAGGTCTGAAAACAATATAGGGGAAAATAAGGCAATGTAGACATGAACATCAACAAGTTGCTCTGCAAGGTTTGAAGTCTCTTAGCTGTGCATACGTTTTCTATGTATTCTAAGGCTGCTTTCTCTATATGAGCCTGGGGAGGCCCTTGTCTTGGCACTGCAGCCATCAGAGGCACGTTTGGTGGGGACATGAGAGAGGGCCTTCTCAGTGGCTGCTGCCAGGCTCTGGAACTCCCTGCCAAGGGAAGGGTAGATTGGCTCCCTCCCTGTTGTCCTTCCGCTGGCAGGGAAAGATGTTTTTCTTCAGGTAGGCCTTTGGCATATAAGCTGGTCTAGTGCTGAAGTTTTTTTTAATTGGTTGGTGCTGTTTATTTCTTTTATTCTGTTTTTAATTGTGTTATAACATGTTTTAATGCTATGTTTTAATTAATTGATTTTTAATCTTGATTTCATTGTTAGCCACCTTGAGGGCCATTTTTTGGTGAGAAGGTGGGGAAATTAAATAAATAAAATAAAATAATATGTCTGTTTTACCTAAACTTTTTAGAGTCGCCCACCTCAACTGTCCTTCTATGACAAGGAGGCAATGAAACAAATGTACCGTAAGTTGCCAGGAACAAGTAGCAGAAGATAAGAACTGGCCTTGGAGCTAGAGACCAATCCTCCAAAGACTTATAACTACACCAAACATCTGGGAAGCCGTGACAAGGCCCAGAGAGTTAGCTTTGCCTTTGCCAATATCAGAAGAAGATGAAGCTTCATATGGTAACAGTATAATGCCACAGAGCAAGCTCTCTGCTGCAGGGCACACATCAGGAATCATCTGAAAGGGCTCTGAAGCTCCTGCAGGTAACTTGATAATAGGACACAGAGTAGGGGGTTCATACCTCAATCCAGTGCTACAGGTTGAGAAATATATATTCACAGGAGGGAGGCATCTCTCTTTGGGGTGACATACCCACTTGCATTGAGTTACAATGTACACAAACATTTCCAAATTACTTCTTGAAAAGCAAACTATTTTCAGGTATAGAGGCTGATTCCTGAGAATCTTGTCCCCTGGAATCTATGGAAGCATCCTCAAGTGACCTCTAATGATCCAGTTCTCTCTCTTCCTGTCACACAGTGATTTGGGGAAATGAATGAAATAACAATTAAGGCCTGTAGCCACCCAAAAAGTTCTGAGGGGGCACCAAAAAAGTAGGGGGGCAGTTCATCTGGTTTGCAGGCCTTTTAAAGACAAAATTGTTAACTGTCTTTTAATTATGTTTGTAAAAATTTTAGGGGGGCAGCCCCCTGGCCCCTCCTAGATACAGGCCCATAACAACTCCTATTACTTATAATTTCTATAACACTTTTGTGCAATTAGCATTTTGCAAGTTAAATATTATGTACATAACATGGCTGGGTGGTCGGTACCCACTGATGGATCTGAAGCCAAGAGTGATTTACCCAAAGCCAGTCAATTGGTCCAACCCAGCAATTGCACCTTGCACATTGAGATAATTTTCCTTGGGGAGATCTGTTGTACTGGGCATGCATTGCAAAAGCATGCCATATGGGGGCGGGGGGGAAGCATATCTAGCAACTCATGCTCATCCCTATTTGGCCAATTCATAGGACCATTTTTCTTGGGCTTATTTTCCATGCATTTGGGGTGGGGGTTGTGTCCATTAATCCATAGTTGACAATAGTGAAGTGGCTGTCTTAAGCTGAGGATGGAAGTGTACATGATAACAGAGAACATGTATTTTCTAAATATGTATCTGCTAGTTAACATGAGGGACATTCGCAAGGGAACATTGACAGTCATGGGAAGAGTTAAACATCCCCTGCTGCTTACCCCCAGCAACTGCCCCCTTCCTGATTGTTTTTCCTTGTAGCTGGCCGGGGATAGGAATAAAATGGAGAGGCATGGCACTTGCACAGGAGAATGGCAGGTGAAGGAAGAGAAGGTCCTAGAAACGTTATATTCTTAGAGAAATAATGGAGCCAGTCCCTTTTTCTCCCTAAAAACATCTGCCAGCAATGCCTTTCTGCATTCTACATAGGACAAACAGGCCAGTAGCTAAGCAAAAGAATAAATGGACACAAATCTCACATCGGAAATGGCAATATTCACAAACCAGTGGAGGAGCATTTCAGTCCTCCAGAACACTCTTTCACTGACCTTAAAGTGGCTATTCTAGAGCAAAAGGACTTCAAAAACAGATTGCAACATGGAACAATTGAACTACAATTTATCAAGAGCTTCAACTCTATCGTCTATGGTTTGACTAGGGACAAAGGTGTTTTTTTAAAAATCACACTGCGTGTGTTAATCAGCTCACCAATGCAAAGATGTCTGTATTATCACCCAGCAACTGTTTTGCGAATAACCACAGGTAATTATCACTGTCTGTACCTTCCGTATTTACGTAATTTCCCTCACAGTTAACAATTCCAGCCCTCCTCACAAGCCTGTATATACCTGTCACTCTGGATAACACTTCATGTATCTGATGAACTAGACTCTAGTCTGTGGAAGCTTATCCTATAATAAACTCTTTGGTGTTTTTACCTGTAAAAAGACTCCATAACATTGTAGTCCTGAACAGTGTAAAGGATCCATGCAGCCACTAAGTTTAAAACAGGAAATCTATAGATTAAAAGAAGAAGAAGACACCTTTCAATTTACATATGTACATTAGGTGAAATTAATATATTCATAGGTCAATGTTTTTTTGGAAAGCTGTTATGCTTACTTCTGAAAGTATCTTGTGTATGTACTTTAGCCTCTCCTTTGTGGGCAGCAATAAGGTGCACCTTTTTAGCAACAGGCCTGCAAAGAGAAAGAAGCACACAGAAATGTTTGAAATATAATATGATTACCAAAGGCTGCAATCCTATGCTGAGTTAAAGCCAAAAACCAATTTGTTTTAATTAGCTAAGATCAGGCTACACACATTGCTTATACTATAAAGCAATGAAGCAATATAAGCCTTATAGGCAGCTAGTCAAGACTGCCAGAATATAGTATATATTCTCCTCTTTCAAAATTCCTCAAGACTTGTTTCTCCAGCAAATACTTTCCTGGGCTAAGTTTACTTGCTCCTCCACTGCCACCAGAATCTCTTTGTCACAGTCCTACCATTCACTGAAAACCTGTGCCTGTTTCCCCGGCTTGTCCTTCTTACATAGATCGTAAGCCCTCTGAGGAAGGACAATATTACATCTATGTTCTATACAGCATATAGCACCCTAGAAGTACTTTAAAAATGTTTATTACTAGCATTACTAGCTGTAAGCTGATTTAGTACCATTTACTTCGAATGAATGCTTGGCCATAAGCCAAGTCAGTTGGACAAAATCAAAGTGCTCCAGATTAATTGGTTTATGGATCAGTCTGTAAAGCTGAAATCCTCTGACATCTCTGCTAACTTTGGCTCCTTTCGCTCAGGCTTGCACATCAAAACATGTTGGATATGGGTGCTGTTTTTAAAAGGTAATGTAAACAACACCAAGAGTCTTGCAAGAAAGATCATATCCATCATAGAGTGACAGTTGCTAAAAACATTCACATTAAAGAGAAACACGATAGAATCTGAAAACACACTGGGGGAACCCTGTTATCATGGAAATAAGAGCTTTTGAGATTTTTTCATGCCATCTCAGAGGATATATTATTCCAAATTGTTGTAACATAGCACATAAGGAGGGAGTGACAGCAGAGTTTCTGGTGTTGTAGAATTTAGAACAGCGTATTTGTGGTAGGAAAAAAGGTTTCATAGCCAGTGGAAATTTATGGTTTACATTTTTCTTCCAAAGTTCTGGGTAAACCGTGTATTGTCTGGGAAAACTGGTAGTGAATTACTAGTGGGGGCACTGGGAATATATTTGGGGAATAGGCAAAGAAAGGGCAAAGCAGCCTCTGATAAATTCAGAAAATTTGTTTGCTTGTTAATAAGCTGAAATGGAACTCAAATGACAGTGCAGTGTAATGGCTTCGAACAGGAAACACGAGTTCATATTCTTGCTCAGTTATAAAATTTACTGTTCATTTGTTTGTTACATTTATATCCTGCCTTTTTCTCCAAGGAGCCCAAGGCGGTATACATGATTCTCCTCTCCATTTTATCCTCACAACAATCCTTTGAGGTAGGTTAGGGTGAGAGCCAGTGTCTAGCACAAAGTCACCCAGTGAGATTCATGTCCAAGTGGGGATTTGACCCCGGGTCTCCCAAGTCCTAGTCTAACACCCTAACTACTACAGCAACCTGGCTGTCTGCCACCTCTGGCTCGTTACTGGGAGATCATATTGTTCTTCTAGAAGGGGCAAGAAATTTTGTACATCCTGTAGAACTGACTGAGTAAGGATGCTAATTGTCAACCATCTGATGATACTGCTGGGTTTTGCATGCTGTTGTTTTGGCCTTAGGAGCCCTCATGATTAACTGGCTTTAGACCAATTTTATGAGGTGCAAAAATATAGGAAGATAACAGTGCATGAACAGGGAAAGTAATAAATAACGTTCACAACATTGCAATAGGAAAAAACAGTGAAAAACTGAAACAGATGTTGTTAAATTCAAAGAACCCCTGTGAATTACCCTTATCATTTGAAGAGGTGCACTGCAGCTCAGTGATAAAGCGCATGCTTTCTGTGCAGAAATTCCCAAGTTCAATCCCTGACATCTCCAGATATATCTATGAAAGACCCCTGTCTGAATCCCTGGAGAGTCAGTGTCAATCAGCCTTCCCCAACGCAGTGCCCGCCAGAGGTTTTGAAATGCAATTCTTGTTAGCCCCAGCATATAAATGGTCAGGAACTATGGGAATTGTAGTCCAAAACATTGGGGTGCTTCCAGGCAGAGACCGGGTTCACACAATCACAGAGTGGGAAATAATTATTTCCCCTGCTGCATGTGTCAGTTGGATTTGCATAATTCCCCTTGCTGGCAGGACTTGCTGTGTCATGCGAACCCAGTAAGGGTGGCTTGTTGTCGTGGTTAACAAACCATCCAGAACCCATGAGCTGTTGTAGGGTTCTGGGATGGCTTGTTAACCACAGCAACAAGCCACCCTTGGCAGGTTAATTATGCAAATCCCCACAGGACACAACCAGTATGCACGGCAGGGGAAATAAGCCATGGTGGCTTATTTCCCCCTCCATGATTGTGAGAACAGGCCCAGATGGTTCCTAGCACTACCATTTAAAAGACACTGTGCAGCTATTCCATTTTTTCCTGCTTAATGGGTTTTCTGTAGTAAAAAACATGGAAGAAGCAGTAAAAAAATACGGTAGGGTTACAAGTGGAAGATGATGATGTCTGGACCCCCCATAAAATTCTGTAAATGAGGCAGGACGATGGCAGGATAAAAGCCTCATCTGGAAGCACCCTTGGAGGGCACCTGGATGGGAAAGTTGGTGTAGATAGCTGACCAACAGTTTCACTCAATATAGGCAGCTTCGTAATTCTTCAGAAAAATAGGATTAACAGTGTGCCTGTGCTGTACAAAAGTAAACACAGAAGTGACACTGTCTCTCCTAAACGAAATCTAATCAAGTAATGTGGTGGTCACTAGAAAAGACAAGAGAGGATTTGATGAAGGAGCAGCACAGATGGATCCCTGAGGTCAGTGAATGCAGCAGATTGTCTAAGAAAGGAGGGCCATGGTGGTCCAGAAAAGACTTTTTGGAGGAAGTGGAGCTGGATCTCTGGACATAAATGCCCCAAGTCATTTATTTATTTGGACATATATCCCACCATATACAAAGGGGTCAAGGGTATACATATTTCGCAGCTTGTGGCTTAAAAAGAAGTTTGACAGAAAAATAAACTGATTTGTCCCTGAAGGTGTCATAATATGAATGAGACCGGAAGAAAGGTGTTTAACACAAAAAAATTAAAAACAACCAATGCGTTCATCATAAAAAGCTTTTTATATTCCCACCTATTTACAGGCAGCACTCTATCACCACAAGGGAGAGGGCATTCCTTCCTACTCTATTGATCAGTAATTAGCTCTAATAGATTTATAATGGCATAAGCTTTCATGGATTACAGCCCACTTCATCAGATGCATGAATCTCTCTCTCTCTCTCTCTCTCTCTCTCTCTCTCTCACACACACACACACACACACACACACACACACGGGCAAAATGGCCATGAAATCCAAGAGGTTCAATTCATGACAGTTCTATGTAATTCCTAATTGCATACAAGATAAGCACAGTGACAACCATCCAACTGAGAATAACACTTCATGTATCTAATTAAGTGGACTTTAATCCCCAAAAGTTTGTGCCATAATAAACCTGTTAGTCCTAAAATGCCACAAAGCACGTTGTTTTAGCTGCAACAGACTAACATGGCTACCCCTCAGGAAGCTCTTTGCCCATGCATCTTTCCACTTACAAGATAATATTAAAAATCTAAATCTTTATTTCCACAAATGACAAATGCTGAAAATGAAAAGGCTCCCCCCCACCCACCCATAATCTACTTTCCCATGAGTCCAGCACAGTTGGGAGTGCTTAAGCCCTTTAAAATCAGTGGGACTAAGTGTGCCTAGCTAATTTGCATTGGATATTAGCATCTGATTGGAAAGCCTGCAGCAGATAAATGAAATGTGGTAGCAAGGAAGAATGTGGCACAAACTCTGCTACAGAAGCGAGATAAGGTATGGGTGGGGCTGAGATAAAGAATTTGCATGGAGCAGATGGGAAAGAAGAGGAATCAATTAGGCAGTTGAATCCAGTTTTAGTTATGCTTGGCATAAATCCCTTGAAATCAATGGGACAAGTAAATCATGAATAACTTAAGTCCCATTGATTTCAGTGGGTCTGCACTAAGTATGACTGCCTGGATCTAACCCAGGGAGCAGAGATAGTGCAGAAGTTTGCAACAGATGCTGAAAACAGCTAGAAAGAGGTGGAATGATCATAATGATGGTTGGGAGAAAGATTATTTTGTCAAAGGCAGCCTAAATTTTGCAAGAGGATACATTCTTCAGATTTCTGTTTCCTAGGAAGGAACTACACGGTGCATGCACATAAATGTAACAAAACTTCAGTGGCTGCTTCTGTTAGGGTAGAGCAGGTTTAGGAGGGACTATTTTGAATATAGAAGTATGTGGGGGGGGGGAGTGCTTAACCATTCCCCTACACACTGCCTTTCCTTTGCAGCTCCTCCCTCCTTCCATCTGCTTTTCTCCACATAGGGTTCCAGACTTACCTTATGTTTGAGAAGGTTAACATGTGTGTGACACCCCATGGGCAAAAAAGCAGCTGGGGAAGTTTCAGCAGAAAAGTAGTGGGTGGGGTGGAGAAGGGTTAAGCATTCCACTGTTGCTTCTCCACTCCAGAGTGAACTCTCCTGGCTGAAACTCATTTGAGCTAATAATAACATCCATCATAGTTTTGTTATACACATTTAAGTAGGCAACTGGGGACACTTGTTAAAGCCATCCTATGAACCCAAAGATACTCTTGCTGAACTGCATGGACACTGAGGAACTCCGAAAACTGAGTATGGAACTGATTTCTTTTTTGTAGGTTGCAGCAAGACTTCAATTATATGCGCAATGGAAAGGCAAGGGGGACACACACCCATCTATCCAGCAATGGTCTGACAGTATCTCATTATCTCTAAGATCACTTCAGAATCCAAGAACATGATAGGAAGAACTCACACAGACCATTTTTGCAGAATTCCTTTTTTCTTCTTCTTCATTGTAAACAAATTAATTTCCAACAAAGGTCTTTGAGACTTGCATTTATGGCCATCTATTGAAAAACAAACCCTTGTTCACTATATGACTCTGAATCTGGATTTGATTTGTATACTCAGTTGCCATAGGGAAATACTCCTCCCATCCTGCACCATTATGTTTTCCAGTTATTTAACAGGATGCAATTTGTGGCTATATTCTCCACTCCCAATTAATTGAGGTTTTTGTATCCTAACTTTTTATTTGGTTGAAACTCTTTCATATTTGTGTGCATTTGAAAAAAGAATTAAATGTCATAGGGTTTGGGTTTTGTTTGTTTGTTTGGTCACCTAATGATCTGTAGTGTTCTAGAATAGGGGATTCTTTCCTGCAGCCAGATAACTCAGGCTTATGAAAGTCCTGCAGCAAAAGCCTTCTGTTTCCTGAAGGAGTTGAGATATAATTAATAAGGCGGCTGCTGATAGTCTTTGATACCATGCTTAACATGCTGATATCCTTCACTGAATAAAAGGAGAAAAAGAAAAGAAAAAATACAACAGTTACCCTTTATTCTCCAATAAAACACTGGTGATCATCTGTCAAGAAGAATTCACTTTGGGCTTTTCTACAAGAGGCATTTATTGTGCGTGCATGGTCCCTCTCTCACGGAAGTTTGCAGGGCCTTTTCATGACGTTGCTATCCTCCCAGGGCCTCTCCCGTGTTTTCCAGCCATTTTCATGGCTTTTTTTAACAGCAAGGAAGGTCAGTGATTAAATTTTAATCCGGAACAAAAGCCTTGTATACAGCCAAAAATCTGGTATACTGTAGCTATAGCACAGCGCCACCTTGTGCTTGGTTGATAGAATATACAGAAAGGCAGAGAAAGACCCCCCCCCCCCCCCCGGAAAAAAAAGTCATGTGTAACTGAGGCAGTCTTACTCCTGCAAAGAAAATGGAACAAGAAGCCTCGGTAAGGTGCCGGGTTATGTGCCTCATGTAGAGAAGCCCGTTATCTGAGTCAATTGGTAGCCTTGGGGATTTGATCCATTTTTCAAGGGCTTATTATCTGGCTCCCAGCATAGCCCCCACCCCCTTTTTACACCTAAGCTATTTTCTCCCATGTCAACATGCTGACAAAGGACTCTTTTGTCCTCTCTTCCCACTCATATGAGGTTCATCAGAGACTTTGTTAGAGTCCTCCACTTTTTATGAACTTCAGCTACTGAGCATCTTAAGACAGAAGCAAATGGCACTGAACAACTGAGATGTACAAGGGAAGAATTCTGACTGAGTCTATGGATGTCCACAGAGGAACCTAAAAACAGGAGTTGGTGCATTTTTTCTAGGTGAGCTCAGTTTCCCCCACCCTTTGCACTGCAAGGACAGACATACCGTAATTGCCTCCAATTCCAATGTTGACTTAGTCTTCAGTTTTGCTGTCCCTGTCATCCTTCAGGCAAGCTGTCCTCATTTTTAACACTGTTTAAAGTGGCGCTGTCACATTTATGCATTTGGCACTTTATTCGTTAGGGCGGGGGGGGGACCTACAATTTTTTAAATTGAAAAATTGCTCTGGGGAAAGGTAGGTTTCTGATTTCACTTGCACCAGGCAATTGGTACTGTGTATAGTTGGCTTCTGCTGCAAGCTGGTAGACCTGTTTCCTATGGGGGAAGATAATACATCTGACCAAAGAAAGAAAGAAATATGATCATGGATCTTCCACATCACATCTAGTTTGGCCCTTAGCTGACAGAGGAGTGCATTAGTGGGCAAAGTCAACACTGCTGGCCCTTTAGCCCTTGTTGAATTGAAAATATAGACCTTGTTAAAAAAATTAGTTGCTTGTCAACCAGGGCTATATGGATATATCCAGACAAACCCGTTTCTGGCTGAGTTGTGTACTTGGAAATACTAGGGAAGGTTTCTACAGTGCACATTTCATCAAGCTTTCTAACCCAAATACTGTTCTACTATCATTTTTTGGCAGAAAGGTGGGATATAAAATAAATACTTCCAGTTTCTTAGCTTGAAAGTTAGTGGCTACATTTACACTTAATTCTAAGTCCAGGATTTAGCATTATGTGCATGAGTAGAAAGGAGCTTCTGCAAAGCGTGGGCACAAGCACTCTCCTCGCCCCTCTCCTTCTCCTGTGCACCCAGGAAGAGGGAGAAACCAGGATTCAGTTTCACTTTGCCCGATTCCTTGTTTCTATTTGTGAACCAGGGATTGTGGTTTAAAAGGAAGTCTAGTTAATTGCTAAACAGCCCAACTACAAACCCTAGATTTTGGCAGGCTTGTTTAACAAACTAGAGTTTATTTAAACCATGATTCCTAGCTTGCATGTAACAAGCCAAGAATCGGAAACCTGTATTATTCCACTTCCCAGCTGCACAGGAGGAGAAGAGGGTTCTGCTCAAGCATGGCATTTGTGTGGGCTCCTTCCTCGCTTAGCATTATGCATGAATGCAGCCATCTCATTAAATATGAACTACCCTTTCCAAAATGTCACTGACAACCACTTAGAGATATCTTTTAGACCTGGTAAGTGGTATCTAAATCTATAAAATAAATGTATCTAATTTGGGCAAAGCAATCCTATGGGACTGGCAATCCTATGGAAATTCTCACCTGGCAGATACTCTAAAACCATCTGAAATATTTCTAAAGGGAGTGTTTTGAAGTTCCCAAGCGTTGACAGAGATGGAGATTCTGTGTCCAGGGTATTGTTAAACTTGCTGGAACGACGATAGCTACGTCGATATTTCTGGTTAGGAATCAAGGTGTAGCTGGTTCTTACAGGTGATGTCATCCTTCTTCCTTGACCCATAAATCTAGCCTGAAGAAAAATAATTAAAAAATTATGCCCACTGGGGAGATAAAATAAAATAAACCATGAGCTAAAGGACTACTATATAGTAGCATAATTAATATCTAGTTGCTACACAAACAGGGCACATGTTGAATTGTATAGGTACAGTATACAATATATCAAACATCCTTACAAATCTATATCAGTAATTTCCTAAACTCTACTGCAATACATAAACATGATTCCTCTGAAGTACTGGCGGTGTTCCCGGAAACACAGATTGAAAAACACTGTTCTAGCGTAAGGAAGGACCATCCACCCTCTGGTTCCTCACCACCCAGTAGAGAAGTCAGAGTGCTAGAAACAGAAAACAGGTGCATTGCAAGAAGATGCCTGCAGACCTAACACTTCCAGATGATTGAATTAAGCAAGACAAGTCTCATGGTAATCCCACCCCTACAAACAAACAAACATAATTAACCAGTCTGAACTAGAGGAAGTTTTATTCCAGAAAAAGTATTTCCAAAGAAAAAATTACTGGGGTGCAACGTCTCCCCATCTCTAGTTGTGCCAGTCACCTCTGCTTTATCTCTCTCAAACATACAAATGATTTGGTCCTTGCAGGATACCATCTATACGTTAAAAATAGGCCGCATGCAAAATGAAATTGTGAATTTAATATAATGATTCTTTGGGCCTCTATGAGCCTTCGCCAATCTCTATGGATCTTTTTTGCATGAAAATCTGCTTAGTAAAGACTGGAGGAGGCTAGAAAAATGTTTCACCTATATAAACACAACAAATCAATCATAATGATAGAGTTTGTGCATATATGTTGTGATTTATTCATAGAAAAGGAACGATCAACATTCAAGATTTCCTTCCTGACTCTAAATGGTTTATAAATTCTCACATCCTGTGAATGCATATTTGTTCCAATAACACAGATAATTTCTGAGCTTTGCATTTATCATTTTGCAAATTATGCCTCACCAGAAGCATCATCTCTGTCAGCAGCCTTAATATTTTGGCAGGTCTTTATTCTCTCTAGGCATTTTATAAATTAAATTTTTAAAAAGAGGGTAACTTGGACTGAAATGATAAAGTTACACCATCCTCCCTCCCAATATAGCCTAAAACTTCCAAATGTGGTTGGGGAGTGAGATCTCAGTAAGAATAACTAAAGCTTGCAAAAACCAGGGCCTGCAAAGGCCACACTATTTGTTCTAGAAAGGGACTTGTGCTTTCTTTACTATGTTAAAGCTGCAATCCTATCTATGCACATTGATAAGTCTCACTGAACTCAGTCTAAATTAAAATGCTTAGTATTGGGCTGCCACTCTAAACACATGCACAAAGATGTACTGAGTAGACATATGTGGAATTAGCAAAAATAACTTTAACATAAGGAAAACAAAGTTAATTTATTAACTTGCCAACTTGGTAGGAATTAGAGAAATTGCAAAGTTCCCCTTTGGATAAGCAGATGCAACCCACCCACCCCAACATTATTATGAGTTATATTAGAATTGAATTATGCATTTATTATAATTTATTAGATTTTTATCCTGCTTCCTAGTTACAAACTATCAAATAGGCTTACATCCAATTAAACACAGCATACAAACTATAAAAGCAATTTAAAACACTCCATTAAAACAACAAGAGCAATAAAGACATAGAAAGAACGAACAATCATATTCCCATCCTGAAGTGAAGACCACCCCACCCTAAAAGGGTTCTGTTTTTTCTATTTTTATAAGTTTCCTGGATGAGAGGTGAGGCAGCCATGCCAGCTTTCCTGGGCAGGGGTTCCAGAGGTGCCACTACCAAGAAACACTTCCCCTGTTCACTACTAGTTATACTTCAGATCAGGACCGGCTCAGATAGTGGTGGCACTCTCAACAGAGTCTCTTCTGATGATTTTAATACACCAGAGGCAGGTGGAAAATTAGGGAAGAAATTGTCCCTTCAGATTACCAGGATCCAGACTGCAAACATCTGAAGACTGGTCCCACAGGCCAGTTTTAGTCAGTAATTTGACTGTTATATTTTGGGTCAGCTGAAGTTTCTGGACAGTCTTCAAATAAGTGAGAGTTATTGAGAGTGTCAATAAACATGTGGATGGGGGTGATCCATTAGACCAGTGTTCTCCAACCTTGGGTCCCCATATGTTTTTGGCCTACAATTCCCAGCATGCCCCAGCCAGCACATCTGGGGACCCAAGGTTGGAGAACACTGTATTAGACATTGTTTGCTTGGACTTCCAAAAGGCTTTTGACAAAGTCCCTCACCAAAGACTCCTGAGCAAATTTAGGAGCAAACTCCTTGGAATAAGAGGATAGGTTCTCTTATGGATCAGTAACTGGTTAAAAAGCAGAAAAAATGGTAAATTCTCCCAATGGAAGGATGTGAAAGTGGGGTCCTACAGGGATCTTTATTGAGACCAATGCTTTTCAACTTTTTCATAAATGATCTGGAATTAGGAGTGAGCAGTGAAGTTGCCAGGTTTGCTGATGACACCGAATTGTTAAGGGTGGTTAAAACAAAAAGGGATTGTGAGGAGCTCCAAAGGGATCTCTCCAAACTGGGTATCAAAATGGCAAATGTAGTTCAGTGTAAAGTGATACACACTGGGGGTGGGGGTAGGGGGCGGAATCCCAACTTCAAGTATAAGCTGATGGGATGTGAGATAGCGGTGACTGACCAAGAAAGAGATCTTGGGATTGTGGTGGACAGCTCGATGAAAATGTCAACCCAGTGTGTGGCTGGTGTGAAAAAGGCAACCTCCATGTTAGGCATAATTAGGAAAGGAATTGAAAATAACTGCCAATATCATACTCCCCTTATACAAATCTATGGTGCAACCACACAGAATACTGTGTACAGTTCTGGTCACCACACCTAAAAAAGGATATTGTAGAGTTGGGAAAAGTGCAGAAAAGGGTAACTAAAATGATCAAGGGGCTGGAGCAACTCCTCTATGAGGAAAAGTTACACCAGCTGGGATTGTTTAGCTTAGAAAAAAGGCGAGTAAAGGGAGACATGATAGAGGTGTAAAAAATTATGCAAGGTGTGGAGAAAGTGGATAGGGAGACATTTTTCTCCCCCTCTCATAATTCTAGAACCCGAATTCATTCCATGAAGCTGATTGGTGGAAGATTCAGGAGCAATAAAAGGATGTATTTCTTCACACAGTACATCATTAAACTATGGAATTCACTTCCACAAGATGCAGTGATGGCTACCAATTTGGGAGGCTTTAAAAGGAGATTGGACAAATTCACGGAGAATAAGGCTATCAATGGTACTAGTCCTGATGGCTATATGCTACCTCCAGTATCAGAGGCAGTGTGCCTATGTACACCAGTTGCTGGGGAACATGGGTGGGAGGGTGCTGTTGCAGTCATGTCCTGCTTGTGGGTTTCCTGCAGAGAGCTGGTTGGCCACTGTGTGAACAGATTGCTGGACTAGATGGACACTTGGGCTGATCCAGCATGGCTCTTCTTACGTTCTTATGTGGCCACATGCAGAGTACATTACAGTAATCTAATTTAGAGGTTACCCAGGTATGCAGGACTGTGGCATGATCTTTATCTTCCAGAAAAGTTAACAATTGATGCATGAAGCATAATTAGAAAAAGGTATCCCAGGCCATAGGTATCAAGCAACAAAGTTGGGTCCAGGAACACCCAAGAGCAGTAGACCTGATATTTCAGGAGGGCTGCAGCCCCATCCAGAACAGGCCATCTATTTATCCATTTCCAAACTGCCTGGTCCACCTACCATCAACAGTTCAGCCTTAGCTGGACTGTGCTTCCGTTTATTGGCCTTCATCCTGCTCATTACTCACGCCAGAAACCTGTTCAGAGTTTCCCTCCTGAACCTTTTCAAGATTTGAAAAAGATATAACTGAGTAATATCATCAGCATACTGATTACACCGAACTCCAGATCCTCAAATCACCTCTCGGCTCTCCCAATGGCCTCATGTACGTGTTGAAGACAAGATGGAACCTTGCAGCACCACACAGGTCAGCTCCCATGAAGCCGAGCACCAGTCTCCCATCACTACCTTTGTGGAATCTTCCAGGTAAGAGTGGAACCACGGTCAAAAAATGCTCCCCACTCCTAACTTAGTCAGGCAATCCTGAAGTACAGGATTGATGATAGTGAAGACTGCTGATAAAGTGGTCAGAACAACCAACAGGAATGGAAAGGATGGCAAAGATATGACCATATTCTGTTCTATAAATACATCTGAGAGACAAGTCCTACTCTTTCATTTTTTAAAATGTTAAAGCTTTGTCAATCTGTTGATTTTTTTAAAGCGCCACCTTCCTACTTTTAACATTTTCTGGTTTTGCTCTGTATTTAAAACTAGAACACTTGTATTCTAGTATTAGTATTACCGTATTCAAGTATTGCCTGTATTAAATACTACCACAGCCTGTGGCAATTCTCAGTTTCACACAACCTCAAGATAATTTTTGTCTCATCTGAAGTGAGGCACACACCTCAGCCCTGCATAGCATCCCATGGGACACTTGTCCCAGAACCTATCAGATAGCAAAGACAGATTATGATACTTGAAAATAAATTTACACCTCAATTTTCAAGTATCATGAATTTACTGCAGTGTTGTGCAGCCATTTGAACTGGCATCTCTAATGTTTAGATCCCGCTCTCAGCCCACACAGGTTTGTTACGTGGATAAAATGAGATGAGGATATATCCAAAACAGTTACAATAAGATACAAAACACATTTTAACCCTATATTAGATATGCTGCAGCACAATCCTGTACTTGACTACTTAGAAGTAAACTCCATTGAGTTCAATTGGACTTACTCCCAGCCAGGTAAGTGCGTATAGGATTGCAACCTTAACCCTGTTTTAGCTGCCTTTTCCCAATATGGCTAAAACTTTAATTTTGTATGAGGCAAAACATATGGACAGGTCACAGGAGTGGGGGAGGGGACATCCTGCCAGGCCTGCCTCAATTTTAAATTGTAGCAATCTGTATTTGACTAATTTATTTCAAATTTGTCCACAACAATTTTTAAATAAACATTTTAGTCTGGCTTATTAATTTAGGGTACTGTGATAGCTTTAGTCCCCGTCCCCCCCACATATATAACCTTTATCTGAGGGGAAATGTAAGGACGCTCTGATAAAATGTGGCATCCGCCTGCCTGCCACATAACCATTAGTCTGTAAAACAAGTCATACAGAAGTATCAAAGTAATAAAATGCTTGTATTTGGAATTAGTGGAACGTTATGAGTAATAATAATAAGACAGCATTTCATCAGCTATGCTTGTTCCACAGATCAAGAAATAGAGCAAGTGAGGGGATACTTTTTATAATTGTAATTTTGGGGGTCCCCCCCCCTGATTTTGAACATTTCCCCCCTCATGGAAATAAAATGAAAAAATCAAAACAGAAGTATATCATTAGAAAACTCAGAGAATATCTATAGAAATATGTTTTCCCTAATATATTAAACACCCTCCCAGCTACAAAGTATCCAAGCGTATTTGAAAGGATTGGAGTGCAGCTCACAATTATTTAAATATGATTTAGTTTAGTATCAATTAGTAATGCTTTCCTTTTTGAGGTTTTTTCTTCTTATTCAGGGGATGTTTGCATATAACGTATTTACGTTTCTTTACCTATATATAGACAAAATGGTTTTGTTAAAGAGAACATATTCGTACTTCACAGAGAACTCGTGTGTGTGTCTGAGTCTCTGTGTATGCACGCATTGCGGGCACTTATTTACCACAGAGGAATGTTCTTTCTCTCATTAACCATTCACCCGAATTAGTCAAATGTCTTAGTAACTCTCCTTTATAATACATCCTTTAAATTTCCCGCCTTCTTGCCTCCCCCTCCCCCTCCAGCCACGTACGGCTGCACTCGTTGTTCACAAATCTCCCGCCCTCCTATTTGGCCACGCCCCGGGAATGAATAATTAATTTTTAAAAAACCTTCCACGCCTCGTAGAACTTTCTCCTCTCAACACCGAGCGTCCTTGGTAAATGCTCGCCCTGGGCCTTCCTTGCAAATCGCTCCACAGAAGGCCCGTCCCTTCCCTATGAATAATTCATGAGAAGACTAACTTGTAAAAGGGCGCCAAATGGCTCCTTCTTCGCCTGCTTTTATAAGCGCAGTTTGAGAGGAGGCAGCGTGTATTTGCGTTTGTTTTTGTAAAGGCACGGTTTATTTTTCTGCTAGGGTTCAGACTTGGCATCCCCCCCCCCACCAGTGCCAATTCTCAAATATTTCAGGGGGTAGAGGCAACCTGGTGCCCTGCAGATGTTTTGGACTTCAATACCCATAATCCCTTACCATTGGCCATATTGGCTGGGGCTTGTGAAAGTTGTAGTCCAAACTATCCGGAAGGCACCAGGTTGCCTACCCTGTCCAAATAGGTCTAAACTGGTGTTTATTTTTCTAAAAATTCAGCATGAGGGCAAGGCAGAATGTTGAACACCGGTCCTGTCAGCCATGGCTAAAGGGCTCTTCGCTCATTACAGCAAAAGGCTGTTTGTTCCCTGTGTTTCTGTTGCTGACCAACTGTAACACTGTTCACATGTTCAATGAACATGTGTGTGTGTGTGCACACGGGCATTGAGATTGCACCCTCTGACACTTCTCATCACGATTATTTAGATCCATGCCAGTCGGGCTTCAGGCCTGGACATGGGACAGAAACGGCCTTGATCACCTTGGTGGATGATATGAGGAGGGCTTTGGATAGGGGCAAATGCTCTTTTCTAGTCCTCCTCGATCTCTCAGCGGCTTTTGATACCGTTGACCACGGTATCCTGGACCGCCTGGAGGGGTTGGGCATGGGAGGCAATGTATTGCAGTGGTTCCGGTCCTTCCTCTCTGGAAGGTACCAGAGGGTAGTTCTTGGGGAGGAGGCTTCGGACCCTCGGCCGCTCACTTGTGGGGTGCTGCAGGGTTTCATCCTCTCCCCGATGTTATTTAACATCTACCGGAAGCCGCTGGGAGCTATAATCAGGAGGTTTGGGGTGCACTGTCATCAATATGCGGATGACACGCAGCTCTACCTCTCCTTCAAGTCCTCACCAAGGTTGGCTGTTGAAACCCTGTCCAAGTGCCTGGAGGCAGTGGGTGGGTGGATGAGAAGGAACATGCTGAAACTGAACCCCGACAAGACCGAGGTACTTCTGGTGGGAGACAAGGGAAGGTTAGGGGATGTTGACCTGGTGCTGAATGGGGTACATCTACCCCTGAAGGACCAGGTCTGCAGCTTGGGAGTCATTCTAGACTCCCAGCTGTCCATGGAGACTCAGGTGTCAGCTGTGAGCCGGGCGGCGCTGTATCAGCTCCATCTGATACGGCAGTTGTGCCCCTACCTTCCTAATCATCTGCTCCCATCAGTGGTTCATGCCTTGGTCTCCTCTCGCCTAGACTACTGTAATGTGCTCTACGTGGGGTTACCCTGGAAGACGGTTCGGAAGTTGCAGCTGGTACAGAATGCAGCAGCTCGCCCGGTTAAAGGCTGCCACCGGTGTGATCACATCACTCCAGTGCTCAAAGAGTTGCACTGGCTACCAGTTGTTTGCCGAGCCGAATTCAAGGTGTTGGCGTTGACCTTCAAAATCCTGTACGCCTCCAGTCCAGTTTATCTCAAGGAGCGCCTCCAGCAACATCAAGTAGGCCGCTCAACAAGATCTGCCACGGATGGCCTTCTCCCTGTCCCATCAGCCAGAGAAACCAGGCTGGTGGGGATTAGGAGGAGGGCCTTTTCTGTGGCAACCCCCAATTTATGGAACTCTCTCCCCAGTGACCTCCGCCATGCCCCTTCCTTGATTAGCTTCCGCCGTGCATTAAAAACGTGGCTTTTCAGGCGGGAATATGGGGTGGGTTAGGGTTTTTAAGTTTTGTACTGTTTTTAATTGTGTTTTATACTCTGTGTGTGTGTGTGTGTGTGTGTGTCCTAGTATTTTATTGGATTGTACATCGCTCAGAGTGGCTGGATGTCTGGCCAGATGGGCGATTCATAAATATAATAAATAAATAAATAAATAAATGTGTTCAATGATCTGAACAGAGGCTATAAGTGAACAGGCTGTATGTGTGTAGGCTCTCCTCTTATCATATTTTTATTTTAAATATTTAAATACCACCATCCATTAACAAATTCCAGACAGTGTACAAATTCCAGGCAGTGCCCGGACCCTAAGATCATCCTCAGTGGTCCACCGCCGGGAGCCCCTGCCAAAGGAAGTGAGGTGGATGGCTACTGGGAAGAGGGCCTTTTCTACTGTGGCACCCTGGTTGTGGAAGGAGTATCCAGAGAGGCTCGCCGCTCGCCTGGCACCTACATTGTGTGCTTTCTGGTGCCAGGTGAAAACCTTATTTTCCCCGGAATTGTAGTCTTTTAGTCTGTTTTAAATTATTTACTATATTTTAAATCTCTGTATTGCTGCTAGGTTTTATTTTGACTTTTACTCCTATTTTGTTCTGTAGTTTTAAATTTTAAAATTTTCATACTGTATTTTATGTTGTATTTTGTGATTTTAATTGTTGTGAACTGCCCAGAGAGCTTTGGCTAGAAATGTAATAAATAAATAAAATTCACTAAAACAACAAAATGGAAATAAAAATTTGCAATAAAACAGAAAGTCTAACTAAACTAGGCCTTAAAACCAGCAAATGTTCAGTTAAGCAAGTACATTTTGAACAAGCACCAAAACACCATCAGGGTTGGCACCTGTCATACTGCGGGGTGGGGAGGTGGGGAGAATTCCAAAGGTAGTGTGCATGGGTACCCCCAAAAGGCAGTCATCATGTACACACAGCCCACATTTGTACAACTTTAGCATTTCAGGCTCTTTTCAGAATTTCATCTGGGTGCATGGAAGTTGGGATGGGGGTCTTATCTTGGCCCCTCTCCCTTGCATTCACTGAACTTTTGGAAAGGGCTTGTGTCTTTTCTGTAACACTTCAACATCATTTGGAAATTGTGTGTTCAACATATCCCCACATTTTTGTAACAGATCATGTCAGTTATTACCACAATGAAACTAGCTGAACAAGAAGGCTTTCACCTGTTTCCTGAAACTATAGAAGATTAGTTCTTGTGAGTCTCTCTAGGAAGGGAGTTTTACAATTGTAGCTTCATAACTGAGAAGGCCAAACTCTCACCTTTTGAACAGGTGGAAGGAACCTGGAGCAAGGCCTTGCCAATGGAGCTTAAAAGGTAAGGGGATTCATGTGGGAAAAGGTGCACCCTGAGGTAAAATAGGCCTGGGATGAGGTTCTATGGCAAGGGTCTTCAAACTACGGCCCGCGGGCCACATCCAGCCTGCCGGGTCTTTTCATCCGGCCCGGCGGCCGATCTAGAGTTGTGAGGGAAGAGGGGCGGCTGAGCCAGTGGGGGGGGGGGCATGGGCCGCCTGCCGGGCCGCCTGCCTGCCTGCCGCCCTGCATCTCCTGCGGGGGGGGGGAAGGGGAGGAGGGGCGGCTTAGCCAGTAGCGGGGCATGGGCAGGCTTTACTTTATCCGCCTCGCCGCCCGCTGGTCGCGTCACTTCCGGCGCAGCGGAAGTGACGCGACGGGACCCTGCCCACGCTATTTTTCAAAACTGAGTGTGGGCGGAGTCCAGGATGGACGCGCTGGAGCAGCGCCGGAGGCAGCGGACTCGGGCGGTGGCGGAGGCCAGGAAGGATGGCGGCAGGGATGAAGGCGGGAAGCGGAGGGTTACGGTGGGTGGGTGGGCGGGAAGCGGAGGGTTACGGTGGGTGGGTGGGTGGGAAGCGGTGGAGGGGCTTTACCTCATCCGCCTCGCCGCCCGCTGGTCCCGTCGCGTCACTTCCAGCACGGCGGAAGTGACGCGACGGGACCCTGCTCCAGCGTGTCTATCCTGGACCCCGCCCACGCTGTTTTTCAAATTGAGCGCGGGCGGAGTCCAGGATGGATGCGCCGGAGCAGCGGCGGACTCGGGCGGTGGCGGAGGCCAGGTAGGACGGCGGCAGGGATGAAGGCGGGAAGCGGTGGGTTACGGCGGGTGGGCGGGAAGCGGTGGGTGGGTGGGCGGGAAGCGGCGGGTTACGGTTGGTGGGTGGGCGGGAAGCAGCCGCGGGGGGGCTTTACTTCATCCGCCTCGCCGCCCGCTGGTCCCATCGCGTCACTTCCGGCGCAGCGGAAGTGACGCGACGGGACCCTGCTCTGGCGCGTCTATCCTGGACCCCGCCCACGCTGTTTTTCAAAACTGAGCGCGGGTGGAGTCCAGGATGGACGTGACGGAGTGGCGGCGGCGGCGGCCTCGAGCGGAGGCTGTGGCGGAGGTACCGGCAGCAGCAGCAGCGCACAGGGAACCAGGTAGGATGGCGGCGGCGGTGGGGGTGGTTATGGCAGCGGGGGGTGGGTTACGGGGGCGGGGGGTCCTGCAGCGGCAGCGGGGGACGGCGAGGGGGGTCCTGCGGCGGCAGCAGCGGGGGATGGCGGCGGGGGGGTCCTGCAGCGGCGGCAGCGGGGGGGGTCCTGCACCGGTGGCAGCGGGGGGGCAGCATGAAGGAGGCGGCACAGGGGAGTCCCAGTGAGTCCGGCCCCCCAACAGGCTGAGGGACAATGAACTAGCCCCCCATGTAAAAAGTTTGAGGACCCCTGTTCTATGGTATCATGTCATGTCACTACTTGAAAGTCTAAGTGGCATTATGTATATTCTCAAGAATTCCCGTTTACATGTTGGGGGGGGGGGAAGCCAGCTTGTGTCTAGCAATCATGCCCATCTGCACATTCAGCACACACACCAATGTGTGCATGACGATCTCCACATAAAGGAGGATTCTGGACAAATCAAGATCCTCCCTTTGTGTGAAGGTGCTCTATGTGAATATGTATGGCCCCCTTTTCACGTGCACCAAACACGTGGGTGGTGTGAGGCAGTGATAGCTCATGCAGCCCCACAACCCCCTCACACATTCTTTGAACATGCAAAGAGGATTTGTTTGAAACACATACACCCCGCCTAGCAGGGCTGGCCCTACTGTTAGGCCTAGTGAGGCGGCCACTTCAGGCAGTAGATTGCTGAGGGGCACAAAATGGATAGACCTGTATGTGCCATGCGACCTACTCTGTGTCCCCTACGCTACTCTGCTGCCCTCAGGTGCAGTGGAGGTCACTGTCCTGTCACCAGTGTTGAAATAAGGTACAATTGCCAGTGTAATCAGCTTTTGTACATGGAATTTGGAGGGTGCCATCTTGTCCTTTGCCTCAGGCACCAAATGTTTTGTGCCAATCCTGCCCCCTAATGTGAAAGTCCATCAAATACAGCAGAGGGTCTGCTGCCACAGATGTTCTGTTGCCCATTCCTGTATCTGAGGTGACGTAGTCACAATAAGGCACCACAGTGTCACAGGACTAATACTGTCATGGTACCTGCAAGCAACTGCCAGGTTGCTACGGCCTCTCAGCCTAAAGTTCTATTGCCCATGTCTCTGTAAGATGTTGCCCTCTTGTGTTTATCCTGGTCCCATGAAGAAATTCACATGAAATGTGCCACCTGTATAAAGTGACTGAAGGCACAGCATACATTACAAACCTCATTTGATAGTTTATGTTTAGGAACCATGGGTTATAATGGGGTACTGAGAGGTCAGTAGAGATCTATCACTCTTTAAAGAAGTTCAGTTCACAGGGTGCTTTGGAGAGAAGCCACGAGAGAACAATGTGTCTGTAGTGTAGACATAGAAGGTTTCCACAATACATAAAACATAGGTACAATAATTTGTATTATAACTTCAAGTGGATGTCTTTAAAAAACCACTAGAGGTCCCTTCTAACCCAAAATTATGCTAGATTGAGCACCACTGGTCTGTGGGAGTCTGGTGGCCAAATATAGGCATAACATTTGCAAATGAAAGCATTTGAATCTGACAGGATTGGATGTTCCCTTTCATTCTAAGGGTGAATCCTATGCATGTTTACACAGAAAAAAGTCCTAAAATTTCCAGCATGTTGGGAGTTCTAGGACCTTTTTTTGTCTAGACATGCATAGGATTGTGCCCTAAATTACAGTAAGACAATGACCTCCTAATATTACCTGACTGGTCTTCTGGGAGTGCAATGGAAGCACCACATAACTCTGATTAGGAGATGCTCCAAAATACTTGACTCTTATTATCCTGCTATCAATTGCATTAAATTATTATTATTATTATTATTATTATTATTATTATTATTATTATTGAGAGCCAGTGTGGCATAGTGGTGAGAGTGTTGGACTGGGACTTGGGAGATCCAGGTTCTAGTCCCCGCTCAGCCATGAAACTCACTGGGTGACTTTGGGCCAGTCACTGACTCTCAGCCTAACCTACCTCACAGGGTTGTTGTGAGGATAAAATGGAAAGGAGGAGGATTATGTAAGCCACCTTGGGTTCCTTGCAGGAAAAAAGGCGGGGTATAAATATAATAAATAAGTTGTTGTTGTTATTATTATTATTATTAGCAGACAACCCAGGCCCCTATGATCTTCTAGAAGAAAAAGGTACAGACAGGATGCATAAGCTGACCTAGAAAAACTGTCCAGAACTACTGCCACAATTGCCAGACAATAGTTTGTTTCATGGGAGGAACCATAGGTTTACTACTTCCAGTCACTATTGTAAAGAGAAAGTGGAAGATTACATTTTCTTTTACAGTCATGCCTTGGATTGAGAGCATAATTCGTTCCGGAAACGTGCTTGTAATCCAAAACACTCTTATATCCAAATGAAATCCCCCCCCAAAAAATTTGTACAGAGATTTTTTATTTAAGCCGTACTACAGTACTTGTATTGCAAGACGTTGCTTGTATATCAAGTAAAAAATAAATAAATAAATATTTAAAATTTTGCTTGTCTTGCAAAACGCTCTCAAACCTAGTTACTTGCAATCCAAGGTATTACTGTATTTTGTAAACAAGTTCAACATGTTTTCACCTTTCAGTTATGACGAGATTCATAGGATGCGGCTTGGCTTTTTTAAATTAAAACTTGTATTAAATAAACTTCAACCTTTATTGATATACTAGCTTTTGCCCGCGGCTTCGCTCGCATGAAGAGTGCAATAATTTGATGAAGAGTGACCGTGCCAAGTTTGCACGGGTCATCATTTTCCTATAGGAACTATTTGTTCGAAATTCCTTAAGGTCGCTGACCGCTGTTTTGAATCGCTCCATAGGAAAGGTCCCCCGGCCCTGGGACTACATAATGGAATCCTAGCTCCCCCGGTACTACCAGCTCCCCCGGGACTACCAGCTCCCCCGGGACTGCACAATGAAATCTCAGCTCCCCTGGGACTACCTGCTCCCCCGCGACTACACAATGAAATTCCTGCTCCCCCCCGGGACTACACAATGAAATCCCTGCTTCCCTCCCTGGACTACACAATGAAATCCCTGGCACCCCGGGACTACACAGTGAAATCCCTGGCACCCCGGGACTACACAGTGAAATCCCTGTTCCTCCCCCGAGACTGCACAATGAAATCTCTGCTTCCCCCCCCAGGACTATGCAATGAAATCCCAGCTTCCCCCCCCCCCGGGACTACACAACAATGAAAGCCCAGCTCCCCCCCCCCCGGAACTACACAATCAAATCTCTGTGTCCCACTCGGGACTACACAATGAAATTCCTGCTTCCCCCCGGGACTACACAACAATGAAAGCCCTGCCCCCCTCGGGACCACTCAATGAAATTCCTGCTCCCCCCTGGGACTACACAGCAATGAAATCCCTGCTTGCCCCCTCCCCCTCGGGACTACACAACAACGTAACCCCAGCTTGCCCCCCCCGGGACCACCCAACAATGAAATCCCAGCTCTGCCCCGGCTGTGGTTCATATGAACATTCTGTTTTGACGCAGGAGAGATTTGCATATCCACTTCTGATTGGCCCCTGTGGCAGTTCATATGAACATTCTATGTGTCCTTGGAGCGATTTGCATAACCGCTCCTGAATTGCCCCTGCAAACATTCCAAGTGATGCCATTGGCTCTCATCTATTTTGGGCCGTACAGGCGCAGCGAGGGTTTTTCGGAGATTTGAACCCACCAGTCTTTGTCCTTGGGTGATGGAGAGTATGTGTGCCGAGTTTGGGGCGGATCCATCAAAACGTGATGGAGCCTATGCGATGATGCCCTGCACACAGCAGTCATTCAGTCAGGCAGTTATTTAAAAAGTTTCCCCCTTTTCACCCCCTCAGAGAACATTCTAAACGGCCGAGGGGAGATTTGCATACCCACCCCTATTGGCCCCTGTAGGAATTCATACGAACATTCTAAGTGTCATATGGGCTATTTGCATAACTGTTCCTATTGGCTCCTGCAGCAATTCTGAGGTGAGGCCGATTTGCATAACTGCTGCCCTGTTGTTTTGCCCATAGGAGATATGAGAGTGGGGCAAATGAGAGATATGAGAGTTCTTCACCCCCTTAGGGACAGAATTTCCAAAAATCCTTCCTTAGTGGGTGTCTATGTCATAAAAGCAATGTTCCTTCAAAATTTCACGTTCCTAGATTAAACGGTTTGAGCTGGGCATTTATGAGTCAGTCAGTCAGGACACTTTCTTTTATATACAGTAATACCTTGGATTGCAAGTCACTTGGTCTGAGAGCGTTTTGCAAGACAAGCAAATTTTTTTATAAATTTTGACTTGATAAACAAGTGACGTCTTGCAGTACAAGTAGTGTAGGGATGTAACCACTCGCCTCGAGCGGGCGTAATGGGCCCAAATCGGCCCCGCTAATGCCCGTCAGAGACTCACTTTGATATAAGTGTTTTGGATTAAGAGCGCGGTTCCAGAATGAATTATGCTTGCAATCCAAGGTATTACTGTATATAGATTTGAGCACCTGCTTTTTCTCCCTTGTTGTACCTCTAAAGTTAGAAGACCGTTCCTGGAATGTAGTTTCTAGCTGTTAGGGATTTGGGTTTTGTCTGCACTCTGCAAATTAAGAGGTTTTGCTGTGTGATGCTGGTCTATGTCCAGAATGTGTTGGATCCAGGATTACAATTCTCACATCACACTTCCTACGTGCTTTTTGTAGGAAGAAAATACCTTCAATTTTCATACATTATACAATGTATACAAATTATATATACATGTTTTTTCCTACATGGGGATCATCCCCATGTAGGAAAAAATGCCATATGCTTTAGAGAGGTGACTCAACAGGAACATCTTTGCTTGCTTGTCATCTAGGGATTTGAAGATTTATATATCTATTATGTGTATCAATATGTTTATATCCTGCCTTTTTTCCATCATGGAATGAACTCAAGGTGGTGAACATCCATCAAGGTACTTCAGCAAGGTTGCTGCATCATATACCTCCAGGACTATGGCCAGAGATGAAACCTAAGTAGGAAGGAAGGAAGGAAGGCAGTCTAGGAATTGGAGAACTGTTGAGGAGGGATAGAGATTTAAATGATGTATATATTTTTGCTCTGTACTACACAGAGGTTTTGGCATGCAGTTCTTGTTGGAGGATATAGGAAGGAGTCAGTCTTACTGTATACAGTAATATCTTGGATTGCAAGTAACTTGGTTTGAGAGCATTTTGCAAGACAAGCAAATTTTTAAATATTTATTTAATTTTTTTTTACTTGACATACAAGCGACGTCTTGCAATACAAGTACTGTAGTACGGCTTAAATTAAAAATCTCTGTACAATTTTTTTGGGGGGATTTCGTTTTGATATAAGAGTGTTTTGGATTACAAGCACGTTTCCGAAACGAATTATGCTCTCAATCCAAGGCATGACTGTACTGGTTAGGACAAAGAAGTTTCCCCCCTTATACGCAGCCTGGTTATTGAAACTGGTTATCACCACGTGGTTTGCTAAACCCTGGTAAAAGGCTCTTTAAAGGAACGGATTGTCCATACAAGGTTTAAAACTAATAAAGACACTTATTCATTTTACTTACAGTCTCTTTATTCATATATGCAGGATGCATATAAGCTGGTTCGAGTCTTCATTGGAGATCACTGGTTGGAAGCCAGCTCAGACCATGTGTCCATCTTGTTGGAGAGAGAGAGAGAGAGAGAGAGAGCTGGCCACAGAGAAGCAGGAAGTGGGGAGGAGGGGTTACAAAGACATGCACCCTGGGAATTGTTCAATTAACTCTTTCCTCCCACTCTAACTAGTGGTTATATTACCTTGATGATTTAAGCAGGCAATATTACAATTTCCAACAGTTCTCGGGCTTTGGAATTCTGTTTACATGCTGATTAGTTTATATCTGCAATCCTGAATGCAGTTACTAAGGAATTAAGTCCCATTGAATTCAGTGGGATTTACTTCTGAGTAAACATACTTGGGATTGTACTGTAAGTAAAGGCACAATCCTATGCAAGTTTAGACAGAAAAAAGGCCTACAACGCCCAGCATGCCCCAGCCAGCTATGCTGGATGAGGCATGCTGGGAAGTGTGTGATTGGGAATAAGTATAATGCAGGTGTAACTCCCACCAGTAATTGCAATGAGATGGAAGGAAGAGATTTATTGAAACATGCAGGGAACATAAAATTCCAGGATTAAGTGCATTATTTCAGCATATCTGATCTCTATGGTCCTGATGCATGGGTGCAGGTTATCCACTTGTTTTGTTTTTGGCTTTCTTGTTTATTTGGTCCACCCATTTTTCCTTGTGTTAACTGTACTTCTTGACATGCATCTAAAAGAGGGTGTGTGTCTTTCTGTCTGTCCGTCTGTCAGCAGCAACATAGCACCAAGACCTGGAAACCTAAACACCTGAAACTTGGTATACATATTAAGGGGACCCTAGTGGTGTGCACCTTGGGGTTATTTTGTTTTTAAATGCATTAATTAATTCTAATTAATTCAAATGCATCCATGTGGTTGAAGCCCACACAGCAATATATTCAGCCACTAGGAACCTTTGAACAAAAGAGGAAAATATGACTTTGTTAGCAAGGGTGAGCACCTTCACCACAGAGTTTTCTTATCACTATCCAAATCTATAAACTAACAGAGTAACAAAGAATCAAATATCCTTCACAGCTAAGTAGTTAGCTGGAAACAGACATACAGTCCTGTCCAAGAGGACAAAACCCAGTAGTAGACTGAATAGTAATATAAGTTCCTTTTGTTCATTCTTTTTTTTCCTCATCTAAGCAACTGGAGATTAATTTTGTATCTGTGTGTCAGTGTATGCGAGTGACCAGAAGGGAGGAAAATAAAATAAAAATGAGCATAATATGTACTATTCTGATCTCACCACCTCTGCAGCACCTGTCTTTTCAAGAATGACAATCATAGTCTGTTGAGGTTTTATGACTTTGAGTTCAGATCTTGGGGGCAACATGGGAATTTCTTTTCCCTTGCAAGCCTCCCCACTCCGCACAACTACGGTACTTTTCTCCTAGCAAGGCTCCAGCCTCCAAGAGTAGAAATCCAGTAAGGAGAAAAATAACATGGGGGAGGAGTTCTGGCGGTGAGAGAGGTGGTGGGTGGAGAAAGGGTTTGGCATCCCCATCCTGTCTACTGCTTTTTCCACTTGAAATTGTTAGAAAAATGTATATAGCAGCATCAGCAATAAGTAAGAATAAAAAGTACGGTAATAAACTTTTAGTTTTAGGGCACATGTCTGACTACTAGCCAGTGCGGGCAGTGCCAAGTTGTTTTTTTGCTTGTATACTTTTTATCTATTTGTTCCCTTTTTCAAGGCTCTTTAGTATGTTTCAGTAGTGAAAGTTATCTTAGTACACAATGCTTCTTACAAGTAAGCTGGGAGGTGAATTCTTTTACAAGCTGGGAGGTGACTTAAGTTCAAACAGCAGGCAGGCAAAATGGATTACTTTAAAATCCATTAGTAATATAGCAATCTGTTAACATAGCAATATTTCTAACACTGGGAATTGTAGGCCAAAAACATCTGGGGACCCAAGGTTGGAGGACACTGTTCTAGACTGAGATATTCACATAGGACACGTAAGGAAGAGCTTTAAGCTCGGTGTCAGAGCACCTGCTCTGCATGCAAAGGGTCCCAGTTTCAATCCTTGGCATCTCCAGGACTGGGAAAGACTCCTAATCTGAAACCCTGGAAAGCTGCTGCCAATCAGTGGCTGTGCTGGCCTGGTGTTAGGAGGCGGCCCACTAGGGCTGGAACCCCGAATCTCTGGGAGGCCACCTGCCCCACCACCCTGCTGTCCATGGGCATTTGCTGAAGTAAAGGCCCAGGGGCCCTGATGAGCTCTGTTGCATCCCCGCTGGATGAACTGGCTTTTTGCCCACATGTGCTTCATCTCCCACTGCCTCTGGCCTTGCTTATCTGCTTTTGCTATTTCAGCCAGGGAGCCTTAAAGAATTGTGTCGCTTCTTTGTTTTAATTGTACGCCTGGTACCGTCATATTTTCTCCTTGGCCGCTATATCTTGTCCCTGATGTGTATTCTCGGATGCCAACTTCAGATGTACAAATGAAAAGAAAAGGGAGTCTCTTTGATGGATAAGAGGTACCAAGAGTAGCAGACTCATGAGTCGCCTGATATCTCGGGTGCCCTAAAAGGTCGTGAGAAGCATCAGCCTAGCCATGAAAAAGACGAGACAGCTGGCCTTCTATCTAACTAAAGCCTGATACTTGCCATGTTCAAAGAAATGTACTTGATTGGTTATTGCCATGTTCAAAGAAATGTACTTGATTGGTTAGCATGTTTAAGCGAACGCATTTGATTTGCTGAGAATGAATAGACCCATGAGTGTAAAGAATATAAGAGGACCTGCGTGCCCCATTCTTCCTTTGTTCAGCTTTTGATCCTGGCGTGAGCCACAGAGCTGAACCCTTTTGCACCAGAATAAAACTTTGAAAACTCACTCTCGTGAGTTTATTTGTTATCTCGTTGTGCTGCTTCTCTCTCCTCGAGTATTGGGTTCTCTAGGAGAGGACTCTGAGCATATTTGTGCAACAAAATTGTGAAAAAGGACCAAAGCTGGTCCTTTGTGTGGGTTCGGGCACCAAGGGGTTAACCGGAGCTGAGTTAGCCCTTTATACGTGGCTCACGGCACTTAGGCAGAAACCGCGACCAAATTTAACGCTGGGACAGTGAAAGAAGCAGTTTTATGAATGGAGGCTACTACACTGTTTATAGGTAAACAGAGTTTAATTGAACGTATCAAAACATACACAGGAACAGTACGCACACAGGCACCTTCAATTTGCAGCAGCTTAGAGTGAGCAAGAGCAGTAGAACACCCAAGGGTTACCTGGAATGACCCCGATTCCTCGAAAGCTGCGTATGCCGGCGGCCAGGCGATTTCAGCTAGTTTCAACGGGAGCTCCCCGGGGCTGGATCCTGAGGTCGGACAGAAGCCCTGGACCTCTGTGCAGCTTGCTGCCCATGACCAACAACTTTTCCTGCCACAGGCCCCCTTCCTTATACCCTCTTCTTGGCTCCCTCCTCCCTCCTGCGCCCCCTCCCCTCATGATGGGGTGCTCAAGAGTACTTGCCACCCTTTGAGACTACCAGGCACCTTGGCGCCCCTCTTGTTGTTTGGGGATGCTTCACAATTCATCTGGCTGCCAGGGAAGGGAGAAGTTGCCAGGGGGTATGCAGATGTGTCCCATTGCGAGCGAGCCTCCTTGCAGGAAACAAGTGCGATAAACAAGGTGAAAGGTGGATACCTGAGCTGCTACTGCAAGTGGGGTATGCGTGTACCTGACCTGGCTTTCTCTTCACAAAAATCACCCCCAGTTCCCCCCTTTACAGATATTTTGAGGTGCCCTGTGCTTGAAGGCATAGTCAGCTGCTAGCTGTGCCAATGTACAGTTCCAAAGCAAGGGGGGGGGGAACCTTGCTGCCTAAAAATATGGCACATGAAACTAGTCGAGGTTGAGGCGTTATGAAAGGCAAAAACAAAATAAACTACACCTCTAAATATTTGTGAAATTAGTCCACTATACCAATTTTTGGATGGGAGGGACTGGGAGGGATGGGAAGAATGAGACATGTGAGGATGTGGGCATATGCAGATAACAGCTCCTTCCAGTATTGATTTGTTACTCGTGTGCCAAACATCTAGTGCAGGAATCTATGGTCAGAGCATTGTTCATTGGGGGAGGGGGGAATCAGGAACCAATGTGTAGACTTAATATCCTGGGTTGAACTGAAAGTTGTCATGGGACGGGGGGGGGGGGAGGTAGGAGGCTCTTAATGAAATCCACAAGCTCAATCCCCGACTTCCCCCAATTTTAGCCAAAATATAGCCTCTCCTTTATAGCCTCCAAAAATTGGTGGCTAAGGGGACTGTCACAAAAGGTAGGGGGGTGAGACCCTTCTGGTCCCCTGTAATTTGAGCATTGCCCCAGATATCTGGACAAGCAAGAGATCAGCATAGAAATCATGGACATGTAAAGACTGGAACAAGTATGTGTGCACTGGATACATACTGATCATCATCTGCCTAAAAATTATCATATAGCTATATGTTAACTATGAAATCTTACAATTTCACACAAATCTGAACATCAGTTATTATTGTTGCTTTTTTTATTCTGAAAACCAAAGCAATCCCCAAAGTACAAGTAATTAATATTTTATAATATATATTAGTATCAACACTGCATTCCATGCAGACAATCCATACTAAATGCCTCAAGCTTTTCCACCCCACCCTCCCCTCCCCCAAATTGGATTATGCCAAAGATTCAAGTATGTAGAAAGAAATTAGGCCTTAAATTGCTATGAGAGATAAATAATTTGGTGGTTAGAACCTGCTTCCTGTGGATATTAACTGAATGGATTGTTGATTTAAAGGGAGTTCCTGAATGGGACTTTTTGTAGGATTAGATATGGTCAACACATCTAAACCCTGCCATTTTCATTCACTGGCTCTTTAGCTAGCCATGTACCTCCAACTGATACATGGAGTTGGTGTAGGCTAGCATTATGATTCACAGACCTGGTTTGCACATAACACTAACCCATGGGTTGATGAATTCTAGGTTGTCATGATGTGCAAATCTGGCTACGCTAACAAGCCATGGTTTGTTAACCACAAACAATCCAGAAAGAGAACCCATGGTTTGTGGTTGGGTTGTGAACTCTGGGTAGTTTAAACCATGGGTTCTCATTACGTGTGAAGCCAGAACTCTGGGTTGTTTCGCCACTATAGAGGCAGCAGGCAAGAGTGGTAAAAAAAAAAAAAACAGGTGCTCTACATGCCAATACTACAGTGACACAAAAGCATTTGGGATACAGGGAAGGACTGGGCAATGGGGGAGGGAAACAACCCAAGGATTGATAAAGCAAACCACAGTTTGTTTGGTCAACTGCCAGGTAAACCCTGGGTAGGACAACAAGCCATAGGTTAAATAAACCAAGGGTTAGTGCTGGGGCAGTTCACTTGTAAACAAGCCATGGGCTGTCAGGGACAAGCAGGAGAGAATGGGTGCACTGCCTGAAGCCATTTCTGCTTTTAATCAACAACCTATGATCGGCTTGTTTGTAGGTTGTTGAGTGTGACGTGCAAACCTGGACCAATGGGTTTAGGAGCTAAACAACCCAGGTGTTTACCCAACAACAAACCATGGGTTAACCACTGGGGTTGTTTAGCCCCTAAACAACTCATCAGTCCAGGTTGGCACATTACACTCAGCAACCTTCAAATGAGCTGATCATAGGTTGTTGAGTAAAAGCAGAAGTGGTGGGTGTGCGGGAGGCAATTTCTCGCTCTGCCCTGCTCATGCATGACAACCCATGGGTTGTTTAAACCACGGGCTGTCATTACATGCAAACCAAGTCATTCTGTGTGAACCAGGTCATAGTGTCAGCACATAATACCTGCTTATATACTTCCAAATCAGTACTAAAATGCCCAAATAATACCTTGTAAAGACATCCTTATTGGAGAGTTGAAGAACTACATCTCAAGTTCTGCTTCTCTTTATTAAATCCTTCTTTGAGTCTTTATAACTCTGGGCCACTCTCCCATAAGAGTGGTCAGTGAACAAATATATAATCCTCTCCTTTTCTTTCAGGGATCTCTTCTTTCTCTAGCCCCACACTTCAGCTTGCACACCACTGATTGTGCAGCATATACACTGTGACCTTAGAAAGGTCCACTAGCATGTGAAGTTACACTGTGCTGCATCTTATGTGGGGCTTCCCCTCACCACTTTCCTTAAAATAAAATAAAAATCAGCTTAGCAAAGAACCCTGATAACACCCCCAGTTCCACTTCGCCTGTATCTACATCTCTACATGGCTATACAATTATACAGAATCAATTACGTATGTGCTGTGCAGTGTGCATGGTATCATTTGCTCCTGAGGAAACCCCTTAGGCAGATAGGCTCAGCCTGGACTTGGAATGCTGCTGCAGACGTTTAGGACACATCCCCATCAACAATTATAAGTGACATCCTCTTTTTTCTCCCAAGCAAAGCAGCACAGCTGCTAACAGTACTCTATGTGATTTTATTTTGTGCAATCTCTCCATACAGCAAGAGAGGGCAACCAAAACTGCGTGGGATGCTGGATGCTGGATGTCTGTCACCCACCCACCCCCTCCATGGGCCAAATGATGTCAAAGGGGGTGTAGCCACCCAGATGGGGAACCTCCATGGGCCAGAGGTTTCCCTCTCCTGCCATACAGCCTGGGAAAGTATAAGGTTTTTGTTTTAAACTCTCAGGGCCAAGCTACGCTACTTTAAATCAGGGATGGGGAACCTTTGGGAATTGGATGCTGTCAGGGGATGGGCCCCTCTCCCTGAAGCCCTTTCCCCAACCCCTGCCCCTGAGTTTTCTGGTAAAGTTTAGTTAAAGGAGACACACGATGCAATGTCAACATGCTGTCAGGAATCTCCCACGCCCCTGTACATGGCAGCCAATATATGCAGCAAGAGTGGTAAGTGCAAAATGTGATGACATCATAACATGTGCCTGGGAGATGTTTCCTGGAGAAACGGGAAGGAGATGTGGTTTGTAACACGTGGATTGGCCCTCAGGAAATATGCAAAACCTGTGCAGACACATACTCCTTTCTGTGATCCATGCAGGTATGCTCACAATAATGTCAAAACATTAACAAAGAGTCTTGTGACACCCTAAAGACTAACAATTTTATTCTGGCATAAGCTTTCATGGACAATGTCAATGTCATCATATGCTATCAGATGTACTGTCTACTTTATGCCAGAATAAATGTAAAGACTAACAGATTTATTCTGGCATAAAACGGACAGTGCATCTGATAGCATCTGAAGAAGTGGACACTGTCCATGAAAGCATATGCCAGAATAAACTGGTTAGTCTTTACCACAACACTCTATTGATTTTTATGCAATAGACTAACATGGCTACCCCTCTAGAAATTCAAAACATTAGTTGTGGTCTGGATCAAGATGTGGATTTTACTGTAGGAGAGAGCTGGGGCTGGTGGAAAAATCTGGGATTGAAAGCTATGCCTCAGAACACCTAGTGTTACTTATGGTACAGGAATCCATATTAGATTGAAAGATAGTTCAATAGCATTTTCAGGGACACGTACCAGCATTTTACAGGTATGCTTTCCCACACTATCACGTTGGGGGGAAATCTAAACTATTATACAAGCAGACCAGAGAGAAAGAACAGGCACCCAAAGAACTACACCATTTCCAAGACATCAAAAAAAATAAATAAATGTATATGTGCCATAAGACTCCCTTGGTAAGAGACTGGGTCCTGATCCCAACTTATATATAGTTGTTAATGGAATCAGAAATGGTGCTGGGTGGGGGCAGGGAAAGGGGAGAGAATCTACTTTCTAGTTATGAATTTTGCATTTATCAACAGAATGTAACCTTCCCTTTCTGCTTCCTATTGCTAACCCCCATTTTATTGTGCTACTGGAACCAATGACTAGAATTGGCACTTTAAAACCGGTAAAAAGAAAGTAAAGTAAAGTAACTAACTAGACCCTAGAACCAGTTGTGAGGGGAAGTTGGTAATTCACAGCAGAAATAAGATGATTCGTGTTGTTGTTTTTAGGGTCTGATGCCAAGTTTGGTATATATTTTATCCCCTGGCTGGTTTAGCTGTCAACTAGGGGCGATTACTGTCAATGGCAAGGCCTCCTTAATTAATGTTTTCCTTCTCCTGGCTTGAATTTATGCTGCCATTACAGATAAATATGAAGGTGGCATTTCAGACCCAGCTTAAGCTCCCCCCCAAGCCACAAATGTCAAGTGCTGCATCCGAAAAGTGAGATATTCAAAGAGTGCAAGTCAGACCAGTCATTCTTATCCATAAGCCCCAATGGGATAAGCCCCTCAAGGGATATTTAGATGGTAAATGTCAATATTTCAGCTGGAAGGCTGAATTTTTCCCTTTCCTAACTTTTCTTTGGGACAGCTTCACGCACTTGTTTTCCCACCATATCGGGGCTTTAAAAAATTATGTGTGGTCCTCCCCATAATGCACTGAGGCAAACATGCATTTTCTGGTTATCGGTACCATCTGGTTACAGTGCCTGCAAAAAGCAGGAAGAGCAGAGGCTGCTTTTCACTGGCACTGTAACTAGCTGTGGATGGCTACACCTGATAACACCTGGTATGAAGTGGGTCGCTCGCTACCACCTCTGCAATGAAGTCTTTACTCCGTGGTAGCTTTCCCTGTTGATCCACCTAGTGGCCATATGCCAAATTTGCATGCCTTTCCCATGCTTTTAGGTCCACATGTACGGTATCCATTTTTATTATCTTTGGGGACTTCCTTTTTCAATGTGTTTACTTTCCCACTTTCCCCTTTTACTATTTTTTCCATTGTATTTAACATGAAATAAAGAGGAGATGGGAGACACTTGATGTTTTAAAGGTGTAGGAGCAATAATATAGGAGTAGTCCTCAGCACTGATCTGCTTCAACAAATCCCTCCTTCTCGTGGCCAGCTGGCTCCACTTCAGTATATGTTGAGTGGTTTCTGAACTTCATGGCAGGCCATTGGTGTGGTCTCCGCTAAGGGGTGGGGGGGGAAAAGAAGCAGCAGCAGCATATCAGCATGTGAAAAAAAGAAGGAATTTAAACATACGTGCACTCTGATCCTATATATCAGGAGTGTTGAATGTCTTTCAGCCCAAGGGACAAATTCCATTTTGGGGAAGCTCTCAGGGGCTGCATTCCAGTGGTGAGAGGGGCCAAAGGCAAAAGTGGTGGGACCAGAATACCAGCATATTTTAGCTCAGTGTTCTCCAACCTTGAGTCCCCAGATGTTTTTGGCCTACAACTCCCAGCATGCCCCAGCCAGCTATGCTGGCTGGGGCATGCTGGGAGTTGTAGGCCAAAAACATCTGGGGACCCAAGGTTGGAGAACACTGTTTTAAAGTTCTTACTGCCAAGCATTTTAACCTTTTAGAATGGGGGGGGAGGGCTGCACAAAAGCCTGGAAACCACCAGATGATCAGTGGTCGGGGGGTAAGGGGCGGTGGCCATTTGAGGAACCCCAGAAGGCAAGATCTGCTCCTCGGGGCCTGAGGTTCTGCACTCCTGCTATATAGTCTCACACTGATCCAGTAACTTCTTGCAAGTGCAGGAGTTCTGTTCTGTATACACACAGCTCTGTCCACAAGGGGAGGGACCGTAGTTTTCCGGCACAGCCACTGCTTTGCATGAAGAAGGTCCCAGCCAGGTTCAATGCTTGGTACCTCCAGTTAAAAGAACAGGTAACTGGTGATGGAAAAGGCCTCCGCCTGCCTGAGATGCTGGAAAGCTGCTGCCAGTCAGTGTAGAAAATACACTGGCTAGATGGACTAATAGCCAGACCTCATAGAAGACAGGTGTTCCATGTTCCATTTACAGGAAAGCAACTGCATGCAAAGATCATCTAGGGTGCAGAAAACCGACCCCTCTATTAACAAAACTAAGGCGGCTTGTCCATGCAGGAGCTCTCTGTCTGTGTAGATGTCAAAGCACACTAAGAGCTCTGGATTGGGGCGATTATGTGGGAGTAACTTCTATTAATTTTGTGGAACTCACTTGCATAATTTCAAAGAGTTCCATTTCTTTCTAATATATATTTACAAAAATAATATAAAAATACAATCTCAAATGAAATATCACAAACATATTGTTTATATTTCGTTTTCTTCTTCTCGAATAGCATCTGCAAACACAGTTTAGAGCCCTAGGTATACTTCAGTGCACTGAGCTGCCTCTGTGGGTTGCAGGACAAGTAAATCTATAATGCAGCATGCAGAATGTTCTGAACCCAGTGTTGCGAGCTTTATTTTCAAAAAAACCATTGCTAGATTCTTTTGAAGCTATTTGGAGGAGGCTCTCAAATGAAGATGATGGCGAAGAGAAAGGGGGGGGAATGGGCTGGACAGATGGAGCGGGGAACCTCTGGCGGGTGGATGCACCCCTGAGGTTCCCCATCCCACTAGCTTCCTTTGCTGTTATCTCCAACCACTGATGGTTAATAAGAGAGGGTATTTAAAGGCAGTTAGCCTTTAAATGTCCTACAAAGAGCTGAACTGTTGCAAATATTTTGAGCTATGCATTTTGCAGGCAGGAGACCTGCTTACTTGTGAGTAGACATGCAGAGGCTTGATTTTTGGAATGCTAATTTAAAGTGCTCCTGAGTGATTCAATCCTGCTTACTTCTGAGTAGACATGCCAAAGCCCTGTCCTGCTCAGTAGTCTTAAAATGGTAATAATCTCATTTGGCCCCACCCATAGATGGAATGTGCCACACACACCCTTTCCCATTTTTCAGTTTGACCTTTGGTCCGAAAGAGGTACCCCACCCCTGGTCTAGACTTCGTCATTTTCTCTTCCAGGTGACTACTGCTAGATAGGTATCACAGTTTAGAGCAGGGAAACAGTACGTTTTGCCTCAAGCGGCGTATAGACCGCACAAACCTGTGAGGGTTGAGTGGAGGACTGTCTCTTGAGCTCACCTCAATGAAGAACAAAGCAACACTGGAAGTAGGATTGCTGCTGATGTAGATGCCAGCAAGGATAATGGCTGCAATGAGCAGGACAGCCAAGACGATCCCAACAATTGTTCCTGTATGGAGCTGGGATCCCACTTTCTTTGTGGGGAATTCATCTCTCGAACCTGCAGAGGAGGTTTTCATGAGACAGAAGGAGAAGCATGGTTTATGTATTCCTCAGATACAGCAACAACAAAATAAAAATAAAAAGGGTCAAGACAGACACTCACACCCCCCACACACAAAGATTAATGAGGTAAGCCTTGTGAGGGTGAAGTTCTGTTGGGCACCATTTTGGCCACCATTACCCATAACAGCTCTAGGCTGCACTAAAGCATTGTGAATTGCGGTTAAAGGTCTTCTGAAATATGGCTGAGCAAGGCTATTGCTTCTGGGGGTGTAATAAGGCCATCGTGAATTCAGAAACTCTTGGTACAATTTCTTCTTCCAAATTTGTGCATGGGAATTCCGTGGGGGCAGACTATATTCAAGCAGGTGAGTGGGAGGTGTTGTGACTATGGCAGCCTCTTTGCAGCAGGGGGTTGAATAGTATGGATCTTGTGAACCCTTTCAGATTTGTGAATTTAATTAAATAAAAAACACCCATAGCCAATCCATTTGGAAATGATGATACTGCAGAGAGGTTTTGTTTATATTTATTGCATTGTTGTGTTTGGGTTGGTGTGGTAGGACTGGGAGAGCTGGGGGCTCATAGTTATGGGTATCTGTGCCAAAGGAATTATTGGCAAATTATAAATCAACATTTTATAGAACATGAATATTCTGAAATAAAGTATATTTCCTAACTGTCTCCTATTCCCTATAAAGGGTTGAGATACTAAGCTAGTATCTCCTCCAGCTACCTGGCACCTGGTGATCTTAACACAGTGGTTCCTTCCCTCTCTTCTCTGCATAAGCAGGCTGGTTGTACAGACTGCATTACCCAAGAGTGTGTTGTTGATGCAAAGTCCTCATCTAACTCCTTTAAGTGGTTTCCCCCCTGCATTTTTAAGTGGTAAAGAATCAAATCAAGAGGATGGAAGGCTCCTCCGCAGACTTATTTATTTTTAGGATTTAAACACACACACACACACACACCACAAAATAGTATTTGATTTCTCTCTTTGTCGAAAGGCACCCAAGCTGATGTACAACATTGACATGCCATATGATTCATTTTATATTAAAACACTAAAAAGTACATAATTGGTAAATGGCAGCATCACAGATACACTATAAAAGGAGTATCAACATCTAACACTAAAATGACATGCTATTAGTAATTTTATTTTTCTCAAAAGTGCAGCAATAAGACATACAGGAAGGTAACAGGACACAATCAGCAACAAAATCAGCAGTAAGGCAATACAAGGGGCAGCAATAAACCCAAAGTGATAAGCCAGTATGAGTGAGCAACAAAAACAGTGGGTTCAGTGGAGTTATTTGCAATATTAACCACCGGTGAAAGCACCTTGAAGTAAAAAGTTCTAGTGATGCCTGCCAGCCAGCAGAATGCCAGTACAAAGGTGGTCAGGCAAGCTTACCTTGGTACATAGTTCACAATAAGGGTGCCAAAACAGACAAGGCCATGCCCCCCCCCCTTGATTCTTTCCCAAGCTCCAGTTTCTGGACTGTTTTCAAGGATAGCCCTATGTGGAGCGTGTTGCAGTAAGCTAACTGAGGCATGGATGACAGTGGCCAAATCCCTTCCCAAGAGAAAAAGCCAGCTCACCAGCTACTCCTAGTGACTGCCACCATCTGGGCATTAAACAGCAGAATAGGGTCACAAAGCTTCCCCAGACTACAAGTTTGCTCCTGCAGTGGGGAGTTTGATCCCTTCCAGCACAGGCAAATCTCTCATCTCTAGGCTGACCTTCTATCAACATCTCTGTGTTGTCTGTATTCAGTTTATTAGCCCTTGCCCATTCTATAACAGACTCATTCAGGGTTGCAGCAGCTGCTACTAGCTGGACAATATCTCCCAGAGGTGGCATATAGATATTAAAACAACAACAACAGAGCAGCCAAGACATATCTCTGGTATCTCACAGGACAAAGCCCAGGGCCGGCGCTACCGCTAGGCAGACCCAGGCGGCTGCCTAGGGCGCATGGCGGAAGAGGGCGCAAACTCTGCGCCCCTTCCTCGCCTCCGTCGCGCTCCTGCCCTGCCTGCCGCCTCCGCCGCGCCTCCCCGCCCGCTTGCCGGCCGCTGCCGCAGCCGCCGCAAACCCCCCCCGCGCGCGCTACCTACCTTCCCGTCGTAAAGCGCGGGGTCCCATCGCGTCGGAGGAGGAGGCGGCGGCAGCAGCAGCCAGCAGCGGGGGCGGTGGGAAGGTAGGTGGTTGGCGGACGGGCGCGCGGTCGCGCACGCGCGCGGGGGGGTGTTGCAGAGCAGGGCTGCTTTGCTCCGGAGCCCCCCCACGGCACGAGGGGGGGCGCCTAATATAATTTGGCCTAGGGCGCCAAACAGCCCTGCACCGTTCCTGACAAAGCCTAGTGTGTGTAAAGCAGTCATCACCCAATGCTATAATAATAATTATTACATTATTATATTACCGTATATATTATTTTATAATATTTTATAAGTGGCTTTTGTAATTTTTTTAACTTTTCTTAAACCCTTAATTGTTAATATCTGATGTTTTTCATGGGGGGGGGGAGTCAGTGCTTGCAGGGCAATCTTTTTGTTTTAAAACTGTCAGGATTGGCACAAATTCAACAAGTGAAGTTTACCCACCCACCACCCACCACCCCAAACATGGAGCTTCAGAGAGAAGGTGAAGTTTCTTGCATTTCCTTCTGACACTGTACCTTGCCTGTTAGAGGCACAGAGTCAGCTCTGTTAGGAAATAAAATCTTTGGCAATATAAAGATAGGAATCATGTGATAAATTCCCCCATTCACCTCTCCCTCAGTCCAGAACAGCAGGTGCAGCCTCCACCTCCTTTTCACCCAGCTAATCCCTTCCCCACAGCAACAATGTGCAGCAGGTAGAGCATGCATGCGCACGCACACACCCTCACCTGGCCCTCCCAGCTCAGCAGCATCTGTCTCTCCATGGAGCCCCTGCAGCTGTTCAAGCCTAAGCAGATCTACTCTTAAAGGGGCCATGCCATGGGCAAAATTGCAGCTAAGCTAAAACTGCAAGCTTAGCTGCAATTTTGCCTATGCCATGGCCTCTTTAAGAGCAGCTTAAAGTAGCTGGGAATTTGGGTCTTTGCATGACAAAGTGAGAAGCTGTGAAGACTATGCTTGGGGCGGGGATGCATTTGTTGCTCTGCCTCAGGCAGCATAATGTCTTGGGATACAAGCCGGGTCAGTGTCCTCCTCTACAATTATATCATGGAGGGGAATTGTTTTATTAACATTCACCAGCAATAGGAGCAACTCAGGAGGGCAGTCGTATCCCAAGGACATGCACTATTGCCAGGCATACACATTCCCGCAAGACTGGGGCACAAGAGAATTAGGCACTTACCTTCTCCTTCTGCATTCTGGTTCAATTTTGTGTCATCTATAAGAAAGAATCAAAAGCAAAAAGAAGATATGGGCTGACTTAACAAACTCTTCCTGAGTGCTCAAATCAGCTACTAATAGGCAAGATAATCCTTCCAGAAGGTAATCCAGTAACATCATGCCTTAAATGTGGTGTCCAATTAATGAGTGGTTTATAAGACTGGCTGTAGTTCACACAATTGAACAGCCCACCATGGGATATTGCAAATCAATGGTCACACCTAACAATTTCATCATATAAATGATACTTAAGTAGTCCTTTCTAGTATGCCTAGAAGGAATCAGCATATACATCACACATACAAGTGAAAGGATAGTCTGCTTTTCCAATTTTTTTAAAATATTAATATGATTCTAAATAATGAGATTATTTTATAACAACTTTTTTCCAAAGAAAGGAATTTAGATCTCCCTCCCCCTCACACCCCCCTCACCCCCCCCCCCAATATCTGTGAAGACCTGGTTTCAATCTAGGTCATCTGCTCATCCACTGATCTGCTCACATGGCTGATTCAGACAGGGGAAACACACATTTGAAGAGGTTATTCCAGCAGGGAGGTGAATCCACTCCTATTTTACCATTGCCTCCTGCCTTTGTGTGTGTGTGTGTGTGTGTGTGTGTGTGTAAGAATGAGTAAGAAAGAAGGAAAGGTTCCCGCTCCTCTGACACTTAACAACATCCCCTGGCAGAAAACATTTGGACTCTGTAGTTGTGTACAGTGGAAGACACAAATGACATCCAAATAACTGGGATGTCAATAACTTTCATAAATATCTCCACTGGCTGAGGCCAACTAGCTGGACTGTATGAGTAGGAGACCCAAAAGGTGGCACAGAAATAATGTTTTCAATTTTTCCCTAGTTTAACATTGCAAAAAACCAAAACAAAACAATTATGGTCATCCATGTTGCAATCCATCATACATCCATTACCATCTCTTAGAATAGGAAAGGCGATATCCCCACGAGTGGTGCTCGGATGCCTACGTTTCAGCGACATCAAAGACAACGTGCCTTCCAAGATGAACAAAATGGTGCATTCAATTTAAATATAAACTCATATTCTTGCTGGGCTCTGGATCAAACATTTTAAAAGGGGGTCTCTACCATATGATCATATGATATGTCATATGATCCCCCTTTCAAATGTGTATTCCCTTTGGACAGGGGGATGAAAAGGAGACAAAGATTTATTTTTGTTTCTTTCCTAATGTTTACTGCTATGTGGTATTTTGTGTATTTTATTTTAGCATAAATAAATGCAGAAGGAGAAGGTAAGTGCCTAATCCTTTCATGGCCCACTTTTGTGGGGATGTATTTGCCTGTGAATGTGTGTGTGTGTGTGTGTGTGTATATATATATATTCATCTTCCACCAAAAAGAAAACAAAGTAGGATTCATGTGAGCCTCTTGCAGGAAGAGGGTTCCATAATCAAGGCACAACCACCAAAAAGACCTTTTCCCTAGTTATCACCTGCCATATATGTACGGGGGGGGGGGGGCTTCCTCCAAATATTACCTCAAAGCATGGGTAGGCTCATATGGAGATAGGCCATGAAGGGCTTTAAAAGCCATCACCGGGCACTTTGAATTGGTTTTGGATACAGAGAGCTTTTCTACACAAGGCTGTTAATCAGCTGTTAATCCACTGCAAATATTTCAGTTTCATCACAGAATTCAGATCCAAGCACTACACAAACAGCTTTTCCTTTCCTGCTTTTCTGCTACATAAGCTCTAGGTGGCACTGTGGTATAGCAGAATAGCGCAAATACGTAAGTGAAAAAAATGGTTTCTTTCACTTTCACAATTCAATGCTGCATTTTCCCTGCTCTAAGAGGAAGAGCTCATTAGACACAGAAGAGGAACTGGGGGGTCATGAGATCATCTAAAGAACCCATATAAACAACTTTGAGCAGGGAATGATGAGTGCAGGGCCGGCGCTACCACTAGGCCAACTAGGCAGCTGCCTAGGGCGCGTGGCTGAAGGGGCGCACTCCGCTCCTGCCGGCCGACTCTTCCTCGCCGCCACCGGGACTGCTGGGCGACGCGCTGCCCGCCTGCCGCTTGCGGAGCCCGGATCTGTCGGCGAGGCGGCTGGGCGGGACAGCGGCGGAGATGCCACCAGTCACATCAGGTCAGCATGGGGGATTACGGGCAGGCTCGGTGTCACGCCCAGCTTTCCTCAGCGGGGGGGCGCCTCCGCCCGCCATCATGAGCCAGGGCGCCTCCGCCCGCTTCTCCTCCGGCTTGACGCCCCGCCTGCTCTCCCATGAGGCTGCCTGCCGCAGCAGATGCTCCATCAGACCCAGCGCTTGCCATCTAAGCTTCCGTCCCCGGGCAGGCACAGGCCGCGCAGCCGACAGCGGGGCAGGGAGGAAGGCGGAGGCTCCATCCCTTCCTCCCCGGCGCCTCCCGCGGGGATGCCCAAGCGGGGTCCTCGGCGGGTGCGGGGCAGGCGGCGAGGCTGGGCCCGAGCCTCGCTAGAGGAGATGGGGAGGGGGCAGCCACCGCCGCCTCGGGACCCTGCCTGCAGGGGGTGGTGCTGCCGCCACCTCTCCTCACCTCCAAAGCGCACGCCGCGGCTGCCCGGCTCCGTGAGTAGCGTTCGCGCTCTGCCTCGGGGATCTCGTCTCGCGCGGCCATCCGATACTCATGCTGAGGGTGCCCGATCCGGGCCCTGGCACCAGAGCGCTCACGGCCCAGCCTGAGGGGGCTGCGACATGGAGGAGGAGGCGGCATCGCATGGCCCAGCGCCTGGCCGGGCATCCTGGGCGGGCCCCGCTGGCTGAGATGCTGCTGCTGCTGCTGTTGCTCCAGGCCCGCAGAGGGCTACTGGCCACGGGAGGGGGGTGGCGCTGGGCGAGCAGGCATTTTAGGCTGCTTTGCTCCAGAGCCCGCCCCCCCGCCCGAGGGGGGGCGCTAAATACCTGACTTGGCCTAGGGCGCCAAATTGCCTTGCACCGGTCCTGGATGAGTGCATGATAAATGCTTTATGTAGAAAAGCCCAGAGGATGCTTCCAAGTTCCAGATGAGGCTTTTATTGTGCCATCACCCTGCCAATATTCATGGAATTTTACACTGGTGGATAGCTGATGTCACCTTCCACTCATAACCCTTCTGTGTTTTCCCACCATTTCTTCCGTCCTTTTTCTTACCATGTAAAATCCTTTAAGTAAAAGTAGAAGGAATAGCTTCACAATGCCTTCCAACTGTTAGTGCTAGGAGCCCTTTGGAACCACCCAGAGTGGGAGCCAGTGCAGTGAGGATATTTCAGCACTGGCAAGATATGTTCCCAGCGTCCTGTCCCATTTAGCAGTCTTGCAGTTGTATTATGCACAAACCGTCTTCAAAGGCGGCCGCATGTGCAGTATATTACTACAGTAGTCCAACCTGGAGGTTCTCTATATCATGGAAGGGTTGCAGTTGGCACACCAGGTGAAAGGTGCTCCTTTCCCCAAAGGGCACTTGCTCTCCAATTACAATGTTGGATCTAGAAGAGCCTGCCCTAACCTGGTGCCCTCCAGATGTGTTGGACTACAACTCCCATCATCCTCAACCAGCATGGCCATTGAACATGATGGCTGATGTGATTAGAGTTGTAGACCAACACATCAGGAGGGCACTGGGTTGGGGTAAGCTTTCTTGTTCCTTTAGGACAGGGTGGAGAACATGTGGCCCTCCAGAGGTGGTTGGACTGCAACTCCCAACAGTCCTAGCCAGCATAGCCAATGGTGATGGATAATGGGAGTTGCAGTCCAACAACATCTGAAGGGCCACACAGACATTCCCCTTCCCGGCTTTAGGGAGAGTGTGACTTCATCCGAAACAGGTTGAATATCACTAACCTACGCAGATGATGTAATATGGGGTGACATTTCCTTGCCATTGTGTATGTTTACTTGGTCTTACAAACATGACCTCACAATTCAGCCATGCAACAAACGACATTACTTCATTTATAAGAATGAGCAAACATGAAAGAATGATAAAGAACTGTCACTTCATGGTGCCATTTCCCCTTAACAAAATTGTTTTTTTAAATAAATGTACCCTCAATCAATTTCACAGGAGGGAAAACCCACCAGTTAATTTCTCATCCAAATAATCTCAAACAAAATGCATTCTTCATTTAATTTGCATCCTGCCCCAGATCATCCCAGACCTGCAGAAAAAATATTTTTCTTGGCTTAATTGCCATGAAGCTGAAGATCTGGTGTGTGTGTGTGTGTGTGTGTGTGTGTGCGCGCGCGCGGTGCGTTGCAGCATGTGGGGAGGGGAGAATTAACCCTTCCCTCTCCCACTGCAATCCGGCAATTACGGTAGGTAGAGAAAAAGCCTTTCCATTGGCATCAGTGGGACACCCAGGGAAATAGATTCAGGGCCAGGGCCCCATGGGCCTACCCCTATCAATGCCCCTGGTTGGTAGTATCCATATTTGCAGATTGAAAAACAAACCTTCCAGAGGCTTCCCTGAAGCAGCTATTCACTTGAGAGGATCTGTAAAGGCTAAGAGCATTTGGGGGCTATGGAACAGAGAGACCTCCTGGCACTACTGAGAAATAGTATTAAACAAAGGGAGGGATTAGATAGGGCAAGTAGCCATTTGCCCCTCATGGTTGAACAGGTGGAGTTAAATTGAGCTAGGGCCCAGCAGGGCTTAGATCTTGGACCTGTTTTGAAAGCGTAAGCCTTGGGAGACTATGAAGTAATAATACTCAAGGGACGCGTGTACCTCTGAATGTGTGCAGAGTCCTTACTCTAACCAGTGAGTAACCACTATGACTCTCCACTAGAGGGTAACACTCACTTCCAGTCAGGCTTGAGGCCCACCCCACACTTTATTGCTTCTACAAATTAAGTTTCCTGTCCTGACACAGCAGGCTGTTTTGTTTGGCTCCTTCTGAGATAAGAAATTAACTTCATGCTTGAATATGTTGTTATATATATATTTTAAAAATACCTTTTCCCCTCCTGCCAAGATTAAAAAATGAACTGGGAAATCATCACCATACTTGCAGTGGGGGCCCTTCCCTCATCTTTTATTAGCTTTTTTCAAAGTCAGCTCTGTCACAAAAGAATTCTGTCCTCTCTTTCCTTAATTGCTGAAGGGCAACTACTAATGTTATTTTAATTAGCAGCTTGAGACAGGGACTATTAAACAGCAAAATTGAACGGGTACCTGCCACTAATCTCAGAGGGGAAGACCACTTTGGTGCTAACACAGGCTGAATATGCATTGCACAAGATCCTTCTCATACTGGAGAAAATTGAACTGGATTTGGAGCAAGTGGGACCTGCAACAAAATATTGCACCGTGGCCGGCCGGCCAGCCATGCCTTCTTCCACAATAGTGTTATGTGCTTGGGGTCAGCCTAAATTACCTTTCAGAGATCCCTGGTAACTCAGAACCTCTGATTACAAAGTGATTAAGGATCCTATCCCCCCCCCCCCCCTTGAATTGGTAGCTTTTGTTCTGCTAGGCCTGGCCGGAGGGGGTAGCAGGAAGTCAGGATGGAGGTTTTTTTAACAGAAGAGGGAGAAGAGAGCTGACTTGGGATCTCCAGGAAAATCCCTAGGCAGCTGAAAGGGTAGGCAGAGGTCTGTTGGACCGGGAATGTTGTGGACCACCATCCCGAGTTCATTGCAAATTAACCTTTTATGAAAGAAATGTCACAAGCCTTCAGTGTCCTCCTTCTTGGGGAAACTGAAGTCTGAGCCCCTGAAACTCCTCACCTCTCAGAAGTGGTGTGTAGGAGTGTGACAATACTCTATTCCATTTACCTTTCCACCCAGTTTTTGTCATTCTCCCCCCCCCCCTCCCAACAGTCAGTATTCCATTGCCCTTAGTCCTCACTGGGCTGTTTTTTGGATGTTCCTCACCCCGCTCCACCTTAGGTTTTTTTCTCTAAAGATTTTTTAAAAATACTTCTTCAAGCCTCAGGGCTCCAAGAGTCTGCTTATACCTCCTCCTTGTATGTGGATGGTCCCGTTTTGGCTACATAAATATCAGCACTCACAGCTAAAGATGGGAAATAGAAGGAATGACATACGATATATGCCTGTTTAATGGCAGAAGTGGTGACCATTTTATGTTGATCTCCACTGGTTAATTTAAAAAATGCAAGGCATGAGGTCTCTGGTCTCTGCATGGAAGCAATACCCTCTAGCCATGAACGGTCCTGTGACTGTATAACAAACTTCAATTGACTGACTGGCTGATTGATTACCCACTAACCAACATTTAGGGCTGGCTATAGCTACCCATTTATGACAAAAAGACGCCCACCTTTCTGTCATTTTTTCTTTTTCCTTTATCATTCCTCCAGATTTTACATTCAGACATACTCAGCAATGGGTCTTTCAAGTAGAGGAAACGTGTGTTTGCACACATGCAAACGCAATTGTATAGATTGCTGTAGATGTCAGTGGTTTAAAAATACTCATACATAAATAAATCGTAACTATGTGAAAAACCTAGATCAGTTTCAAACTGATTGTTTTGAACTGTTACGGCTTTCTTCAAGGAAATGAAGTCTGGTGAAGCTGCTGAAAATTCCCTAATATTGCTGGTTGTTTCCTTCATAAAACTGCAATTACTTCCAGGGTTCCTTTGACAGAAGACATGACAGTCTGACATCCCCCTAGTGCCAGGCCTCCCCTTCCCACTCCAGCCATAGTATCTGACCCTGGCTGGTACCTTCTGTGGTTAGGCTGTCGACAAAGTGGGAAGAAGTGGTGACATCCTCCCCGAGTGGTGTGGAGAGGCTATTGCTGGGGGGTGTTGAGTAGTAATGTTCATCCTCTTCAAAGTCTGCACAGGTCTGGTCTTCTGACTGAAATGACAAGCCAAATCACACAGTCATTCTGCTGCTGCCCCTGTTTACAATCCTGTTCCTCAACAGGAAGGCTGTTGGGCCGCTTCAGGTCCCCAACAAGCCTCTCCAAGGTGGCTGAGTCTTTCCCCCACTCATCACCACTGCCTGCTCCTTTTAATGGCCTCTGGTACCCTAGTCTAGCCTTCTTCAACGTGGTACTCACCAGAGGTTTTTGACTACAAATCCCATCACCCCTGACCATTGGCCATGCTGGCTGGGGCTGATGGGAGTTGTGGTGCCAAATATCTAGAGGGCACTGGGTTGGGGAAGACTGCCCTAGTCCTATGTTCAACCTTTATTTCTGTCCTTGCACATCTGTACATATCCATAAGGAATTACACGTATTATAAGGAAACACAGCGTCCGTGACGGTTCTGGCAGCGTAACTGCCAATGCTTAATTTTCTTCCCTTTCTCCCCCCCCCCCCCAATGTAAAATGTTTTCCAGCATTTATCTTTCTCTGATTGTATATTTTTTTCCCTCCCCCCAACTCTGCCTTCTTTGCTCTGGTCTGTTGCCAATTGTATATCATTCTGTCAATTTTATTTTCCGCTTAGTCTCAGAATTTTTGTCTCTGATTCAATCTGTCCTTTCTTCCACAAAGTCCTCCGTGGTTGGAAAAGGTTGCCTGCAATTATTATTTTTTTAATGTACAGGCTTGTCAATCCAATCCCCACTTTCCTGACATTCTAATTTTCGCCCTTATCTTTGCCCAAACTTCCCCACCGTGTTTTTTCTTTCTTTCTGTCCCTGACCTTGTATTTCCTTTCTGTACTCCCACACTGTGAACTCCAATTATCCCTTTGTGAGTGTTCAAAAATGCAAATATGTGCACATTTTCTGTTAATGTTCTACATTTTCCTTTAATATATATTTTTTAACCTGCAAACTCTTTGCGTTTTATTTATTTATAGCATTTATATCTTGCACTTTAGCCAAAAATATTATCTTCCTCTTCCTCCTCCCCTTCCCTGCTCTTTTCTTGCACAAATTTGATGTGATTTGCAGGCAGGATATTTGGGATATTTATTTTGAGGCTATTTTTCACTGTGTACCTACAAAGCTGTGCAGCTATAACTAACCAGAGGATGTATTTTTAAACCTGCATTCCTGCACAGCTGTGAAAGTGCATTCAGTTACCGGATTTTTTTTTAAAAAAAGCAGCCTGAAATGGCAGCATGACTTCCCACTTCTCCCACAAATACAGCACCATACTGTAGCTTGCGGCACGTGCTTGCTCTATAAACACAAAATGATAAAAACACGTGTGACTTTTCAAACCCATCTACTTCTCCCGCAATTACAACACTGTGCATTGGTGTGTGGCACCTGATTGTGCTCAGAGCCTGAGCACCGCATAGTGGGGCCTCACAAAAGAAAGGGGCTCCAGCATAGACCCTCCCCTGGAGGGCACTAGGTTGTTGGGGAAGAAGACCAGTCTCCAATTCCTATGGCTGGCTGAGCAGAATGTATGCAAAGCAAGTATTCCGCTCAGTCTCTCTCCCAACATGTATTTTGGCTGAGTGGAATGTGAGCTCAGCATACCCCCCTCTGCCGCTGGCCACATTCCTTCTTGTGCTTATGCTTAGCCCTTCGCTACTGTTCCTCATCCTCAGAATCTTCCAGCTGCACATGCACAGTCCAACCATTTGTCCCATTTTTGCTTTAGAGCTTTTCTACACAAGGCCGTTAATCGCTGTACCTACGTTCAGTTTCGTCGCAGATCTGAGGTCTGCACAAAGAGCTTTTCCTTTCCTGCTTTTCCACTACATAGCCTCTAGGTGGAGCTGTGCTATAGTGGAATAGCTCAGATACACAAGTAGAAACAGCACTTTCAGAAATAATACCCCATTTCCCCTGTTCTAAAAAAAAGTTGTGGGACCTACCATAGCAGATTTGTGGGGGAGCGCTGCAGGGGGAAGAGAAGGGGAAGTACCATTGCATGCGTAGAAGTCTGCTCAAGCAACATTGGATTTCAATGGGGGGACATTCATCCAATGTCCCCCCAATCAGAAAAGGCCCACTCTTGCTCTCTTCATGACCCCATTTTGGCATCAGCATATCCACACACAGGACACCTAAGTTACTAATAAGAGGAGTGATTAGAAAGACATCTTAAGTCTCCAATGCACTCTCTCTCTCTCTCTCTCTCTCTCTCTGGTCCAACTACATAAGATGTTAAACGTATCACTGCAAGGTCCATAAGTGCTTTTTCACTCTAAATAGCAGGTGTGTGAGAGCCTAATCAGGATTGGGGCCATGGTACATGGGGTTGGGTGAGTTAACGCTTTCTTCCTCTGCTCTGGTCCCAATGAAAATCTCCCCCCATCCCCCAAAGCTGCTATTAGCCCTAGGAGGGAAGCTTCCATTGGCTCCCTTTTAGACCTGTAAAGAAACCAGTATTGTAACTTCCTGCTGAGGAACTGGGATGACCTGCCCTTTTGTAACAATACTATGTGAAACAGATGGGAGGGTGACACTGGTTGAGCACTGGGCCAAGGCTGAATATTTCCTTTGTCTTTTTAACTTTTCTTTGACCATAACCTTTATTTATTTAGATTTATATCCCACCTTTTCCTGCAAAGAAACAAAGGCAGCTTACATAATCCCCCTCCTCTCCATTTTATCCTCATAACAACCCTGTGAGGTAGGTTAGGCTGAGAGGCAGTGACTGGCCCAAAGTCACCCAGTGAGCTTCATTGCCGCGTGGGGACTAGAACCCGGATCTCCCAAGTCCTAGTCCAGCACTCTAACCACTACGTCACACTGGCTCTCGAGAGGTAACCTCACCTCTTGGCCGCAGCCATATTCCAACCACTCTTCACGGTGTCGGTCAAATCCACTGGAACACCTATAGGGAAAAGAATCGTAATAAAATATGCATATCAACTGCAAAAATATATCTGTTTGATGATACTTTTGCTGCCAACGCTTCCCACGAGGAACCCAGGAAATAATAATTTGTGGTGTGTGTTGGGGTTCTCTGGCATACTTCTGCTTTCCTGCATAGGTATTTTTCAGTGAAAAGCAGAAGTACAGAAATATGAGATGTACTGGAGGAGGGAGATACATAACAGCACTCCATTCCCTATGAGAGATTATACCACCCATGTATCCTAACACCTGTCATTTAGACAGGCAGGAGACATCTGCAGGATTTGAGTGGGAGCTGCTCAGCTTGAAGAAATTGGCACACTGAAGGGTCATGATCAAGATCTGTAAGCACCCTTGGGCAGACCTGCACTTGAAGAACATAAGAAGGCAGAAGAGCCACGCTGGATCAGCCCAAGGGTCCATCTTGTCCAGCATTTTGTTCACACAGTGGCCAACCAGCTGCCTGTGGGAAACCCACAAGCAGGACATGAGTGCGATAGCACCCTCCCGTTCAGTTCATGTTCCCTGGCAACTGGTCTGCAGAGGCATATTGCCTCTGATACTGGAGGTAAAATATAACCATCATGATTGTACTAGCCATCGACAGCCTTATCTCCCTATGAATTTATCTTATCTCTTAAAGCCATCCAAACTGGTGGCCATCACCACGACATCTTGTGGTACTGAATTCCATAATTTAAATATACAGTAATACCTTGGATTGCAAGTAACTTGGTCTGAGAGCGTTTTGCAAGACAAGCAAATTTTTTTTAAAAAATTTTGACTTGATAAACGAGCAAGGTCTTGCAAGACAAGTCACGTAGGGATGTAACCGCTCGCCTCGAGCAGGCCGAAATTGGCCCCGCTCACGCCCGCCAGAGGCTCGCTTTGATATAAGAGTGTTTTGGATTACAAGCACGGTTCCGGAACGAATTATGCTTGCAATCCAAGGTATTACTGTACACTGTACATAGCCACTTTAACAGAACTATGCATTTTTTTAAAAATTAAACCTATTTCAAGATGGGATAACTGTTGACGTTTCTTTCAAGAACCCCTAAAAATATAGATTCCTAGTGAGACCTTTTTGGATGCCTAGCCCCCGCTCTAAATTACGCTTCCCAAGCGACTTTGGTTGTGGAGGCAGGAGAGTTAAAAAGCCATTGGTAGTGTACATGACTTCTTGTTCTGAGAGGGAGGCATTCTCTTCAAAATGCGTGCATTTAAAGCAGGCAACAGAAAGCAGTGTGACCATCTGGCCCCATTCGACATGTGAGGGCTGGGTTATTTTTAAGTGTATGATTTTATCATCTGAATTCCCAAATGGGCGTAGCAAACCAGATACACGGACGAGTAAATGTAGCAAACAGAGAGAGAGAGATCAGAAGGGCTTTCCCTGAGGAACTGGGGATTCCATTCAAATACAGCTGGGTCGGAAGAATCTAAACTGAACGTTCCTTCCAGCTGTTTGGGGGAGTGCGTGTGTGTTTGTGTGTGTTGGAGAAGAGCATATCCTGATTTTCTAGAAGAGACAAGAGAAAACTTGGAAAACAGTATCCATTTATCCATCTGTACAGTACAGGCTGGTTTTGGATTTCAGTCCTTTGGATGCTTCACTAAGGGAAACATGCAAACTTTCCAGCTTGTTGTGATTTCCATTTCCCCCAGAAACACCTGCACAAGAAAATGACCTAAAAATTAATAATGGGGAAATATTGTTAGTTATTGGAGTCTTGGAATGGAGACTAGCCAGGCATACGTCTTTGACTCCTGGACACATATCAAATGTAGGGTGGTTCCAGGAGTGACTTTTATATCACGTCATCATCCTGCCTCATTCATGGAATTTTACGGGTGGTCCAAACCATGACATCTTCCACTCATAACCCTCCCATGTTTTCCCACTGCTTCATCTGTGTTTTCTCTTAACATGGAAAATCTGTTAAGAAAAGTCGGAATAGCAGCACAATGCCTTTTAATGGTTAGCACTAAGACCCTCCATCTAGAAGTACCAATAGTGGAACTCTGGGCTTAGTCTGCTGTATGCAGACAGATTTTCCTAGTAGTCAGTGGTGCGGAACAAGCTCTGAAGTCATTGTAGCCTCATGCTTCGCCATCTGAGCACATATGTGGAATTCTCAAACAGCTTTTATTCAGAACAGCATAGCACCATTTGGGTGTTTGCAAATGCATGTCCTGTAAGGAATCCAAATACAATAAAAGCCAAGACTTCTATTAAATTAAGTAGAGCCACCCCTCCCTTGCAAACTGTCCTTCTTAGCATTTGGTTCCAGCAGTGGCTCTGGGACATTGTGGGTGGCAATACAATGGATCAATTCCTCATTTCTGATAGCACATTCTAAGAGTTCTGTCTGCTTTTGCAGGTGCATTGCTTGGTGCTATATGAACGGAACACCCTATTAAACTAGTCATGAACCTGCTAGAAGCTACAACTTTCCTAAACTTACCTTAGAAAAATGTTGCATCAGAGCTGGCCAAAAATTTACTGGCCACATTTTTGTTCTGTCATGGAAATGCAGTGGTGCATTCAGGGCAGGGCTTTGGGGCACATGTCCAGGGCCCCATTTCAGCAAAATGAGCAGGAGAGCCCCCCAAATGCAGCTAGCATGGCCATCTGTCCTACTTTACAGAGGACAATCCTCTATTTGAAGTCGCCCTCTGTTTGAAGGGCTGTCCGGTCCAAAGATAAAGCACCATGAGAAGGGAGAGGCGAGCAGCCAGGGGCCTTGAAGTTGCCCATCCACAGTAGACCGAGCAGACACACAGGTCATCTGATCGCAGTCTTCCCTGCTATGATGAGATGTATTGTATTTCCATTTAAATTATAGTCTTTATTTCTAAATTTGCATGTATGCATATACAGTCACTCATGTAAATTTTATGCAAATCAGTGCCCTCTTTGGTCCTCTTGTTTGGGGATACGTTGCCTCTTTTTTTGATGATGCGTCAGTGGCCACCCTAAGCACAGCAGGGATAGCTCACCACATTTTGAGGTAAGACTATAAAGCCATTAAGGACGCAATCCTATGCATATTTAGCCAGAAAAAAAGTCCTACAACTCTAAGCATGCCATGCTGGCTGGAACCAGTTTTCAATGCCAAACATGCATAGGATTGTGCTTAAAAATTTCCTAATATTGGTTCAAATGACATGTTAACCCACACTGCAGCACAAGCCACACAGTATCAGTTTATCGCCTGTGGCCCCACAATGTGCCCGAGGGACGATTGGGCACCTCGTGGGTCTGTGCCCACTTCCTTCCCCCTCAGTCCTCCTGCGTGTATCCCAGAGGATACCGCGGGAGGAACAAGTCTTTTCCCCGCTCCCCACCCCCCACCACTGCAGTGAGCCCAAAAGGGGAAGGAGGAAAGCCTCTGACAGCCACCCCCAAGTGCCACTTGGGCACTTTGGGGGCAGCTGGCAGCGGCACTTGCCCACTAGCCCCTTGGCAAGAGTTGCAAGGGGATTTTGCCACTCTTGCCAAGTGGCTCGCTTGTAGTTGGGCTTGATACACGATGGGACATGTTGTCTGGGTTCAGATGAGACAACAACCCATCATGAGTAAAACAAACCTAACTACAAGCCATGGGTTTTGAGGGTGGCTTAGATGCCAAAAATAAGCCACTCTGACAAACCCGTCCCCACTCCCCAGTTCACACAACAGGACAACCCACAGTGGCTTCTAAGCCATGGTGGGTTGTCGTGTCATGTGAACCCAGTCATTATCTAACTGCACCAATGCATACATGCTAAAGCTGTGCTAGGTGAAGCTCTCAGGATAGGACAAAGGCAGAGAAAGCTGACTTGGCTCCTTTGAAGTTTCAGTGTGCATCCCCTCCCACATTTGTGTGCTTTACCTCTGCAGGACATGACACCAACTGCAGTTGAAGGTTACGTCAGATGTCATGCAGACTTCACAGCTCTGATGCTGGAGGCAAGCTGCAAGGGAAAAGAGTAAAGGTAAGAGTGCTCAAAGTAGGTGTCCTCGTTTTCTAAAATGAGAGGTGCTTGCGACCAAAGCCAGCCTGGTAGTTGTGCTTTCTGTTCTGGAAGATGTCCCACCCCCCCGGCCCCTTATCCAAGAAGTGTGGGTTCAGGTTGAGCTATTCTCTCATTTCATACATTCCCTGGCATTGAAAACTGGTTCTCAGGCTCGGCCTTGATAAGCCTCACTCAAATTAAACCCAGGTGTGCTCCTGTCATCCTAACATTTCCAAGATGAGATCATGTCTGTTCTTGCATCAGCTGTTTTAGGAACAGAATATCTCACAGCAGACTGAGTCCTGAACCTGCATTGTCCGTCTGTATTCTGTTGCTCAGTTGCTGAAATCTTCCCCTTGAGCAGTGAGGAAGTCTGGGAACCGAAGAGTTATTCTGAAATGTGTTTCTCTAAATATGATGCTTCAACTCGGCAGGACTTGTCCTGGGATAAACCCACCAATTCCAGAGAAATGGGGGAGGCTCTAATGTTTAAAAGTGAAGCATCTTAAAAGTAAAGCCTTCCCCCCACCCTCCTTAGAATGATGTGTTGGTGCAGAGTGATCTTTTAGTTGCAAAAGGCTGGAAATGCTTGTACTTTAATTCACAACAACAACAACAATAAAGGGAAAATGCATCCCGATCCCGACCTCCTTCCATTGCATTTGGCAGCAACTTTAACAAGCATTTTCCCTCCAGGAGAATCACTGCAGAAAATAGTTCCATGCTGATTTCATACCATCCATCAATCACCACTCATCGCTTGTGCTTGCATCCTGGCTTTTCCTTCTTCAAGTCTGCCAAGATGACAGCCAATTTCCTCTTGGATCTTAGGGCCAAACTAGATGATATGCAGGAGACACGTGACGTGAATAGTCTCACAATGCAAGTGGCGCTGTCAGGGCAGGATTTTGGAGCAAAGGTTCAGGCCCCTACTCAGCAGAATGAATACCCCTGGCCCCTCAGACAATGCAGCCGGGCTGGCTTACCAGGCTGCTTTACCACTTTGTTAAGCAGGGCTGGCTTACCAGGGCTGGCTTTCTATTTTGGTAAGTAGGGCTAGCGTACCACATTTTGAAGGACGGGAAGGAATATACATTACCATCTATTTATATTTATTCATTTCATTTTTATACCGTCCGATAGCTGAAGCTCTCTGGGCGGTTCACAGCAATTAACAAGACAGGCTCTGCCCCGCAGGCTTACAATCTAAAAAGACACGACACACAAGGAAAAAGGAATGGGGAGGGAAGAAGGGGGAATATTAATGAATTCTCCTGGCAGGGCTGCTGGAATGGCTGGTGGTGGTGGCAGTTGAGGGAGGAGGAGCCTTCAGGAGGGCAGCCTTTCAGCAGGGCTCGGGAATGGCCCTGCGCGCCCTCTCATCTCCCTCCTCTCAGCCTGCTGGAAAGATACCCCCACCCCCAGTAAGACTATTAAGCCCAGAGTCAAAAATTTACCTAACTACACCATTCACAACTTCTTTTTTAAAACTGAAAAGCAACCGCAGGAGGCTGCCACTTTGAGCAGAAGACTGGCAGGGCGGGGGCTGCTTAATCCTTTCCGCTCCTGCCGTTCGTCCACTAAAAGTGCCCTCCCCAAGTTGCTTTCCCACAGATGCAGGGATTTGTGTGCCACCTCCCAATGTCCATCTGCTCCCCATCTTGTGTCCCAGGGCTTCTCCACACGAGGCATTTAACCTGGCACTTTACCGAAGGTTCTTCTTCCGTTTTCTTCGCGGGAGTAAAAGCGTGTCCTTTACATGTCCTTTATTTCTGAGTTTTTTCCTCTTCTGCCTTCTTATATGTTCTATTATACAACCACAAGGTGGCACTGCGTTTTAGCGCAATTGCTGAATTACACATGCTTGTTTTAGCTAGATTATTTATTTATTATATTTATACCCTGCTTTTTTCCTGCAAGGAACCCAAGGCGGCTTACATAATAATAATAATAATAATAATAATAATAATAATAATAATAATAATAATAATAATAATCCTCTCCATTTTATCCTCACAACAACCCTGTGAGGTAGGTTAGGCTGAGAGTCAGTGACTGGCCCAAAGTCACCCAGTGAGTTTCATGGCTTCATGGCCAAGTGGGGACTAGAACCCGGATCTCCCGAGTCCCAGTCCAACACTCTCACCACTACCCCACACTGGCTACAGCAGGGAAATGCTTGGAAAGCGCAGGAGAGGCCCTGGAGGACAACCATGTCGTGTAACGCCCCAGCAAACTACCGTGAGTAAAGAATCACAAGCGCACCATAAATGCCTCGTGCAGAGAAGCCCCCAATCTACATCCTCCATCTGTCAACCTTGTTGCCCCCTTATACAGCCTATCACTGCCTTACAGTTATCAAAACCAGAAGGCAGCTAGGATACAAGATTCTAGTAATTAAAGTAAAAACAATTCTGTATTCAAGCAGCATTTTTTTATGATGTGTTTTTTGTTTTTGTTTTTAAAAGACATTTCTAACATCTCACTGACTTTTTGTAGAATTGGTTTATTCTAACCCCACTTGTAATCAAGACAGGGAAGTGCCCCATGAAGTATATTTTGTACCTTCCATGCTTTGAGATGCATCACAAAAGAGCTAACATTTAGGTAGTTCATGAGGACAATGCCAGTGAAAACAAAAATTCCTACTTGAGTCCATAAATACCCAGCCCAGCAGAGAATAAAACTGTCCAGAAGATGCCAAGGTTATACATTTAAGCCATCTCCATTTGGTGTTTTATGACAACCCAAATAGCAGGCTTAGTCTGCTGCAACACAGCCCATAAATAAGTGTTCTGATATGGTAAAAAAGGAGGAGAAGAAAATAATTCCTACAACTAAAACAAAACAAAACAAAACTTAAAAAATATCTCTTATGACCTCTATGGAAATGAGGACCAAGAACCAAATGAAAAGAATCTATGGAAATGCCATATATTGAGTCAGAATCATTGCTCATCAAGCCCAACATGGTGTCCTCTAACTGGTAGCAGAACTCCAGGGACTCAAACGGGTCCTTTCCCAGTCCTGCAACCTGAGATCTTACAACTATTTTAGTGCATTTATAACTTGGCATTGTTTTATTGTTGCTGCTGGGTTTCCTTCTGGTTTTATCATATGCTGCTTTAATGTCATCTTTTTATTATCTTGGTCTTTTTTTTAATTGATCTGTGCACCATCCAGAGAACTTTAGTTACTGGAGTGGTATAAATACATAAATAAATAAAGTGATTGTGGGGATTGAAACTGGGGCTGATACATGCACAGCATCTCTTGTACCCTGAGCTATAGCCTCCCCAAAGCTTTAAAAGAAGTCTTTCAGCTCATGCCCTATAGCTCAGGGTTACTCAAGGGTCTCAACCTCTTTCAGCCCCAGGGCTGAATTTAAAGAGAAGCTGGGAGTGGGTGCATTCCAGTGGTGGGCGGGGCTGAAGGCAAAAGGGGTGGGGCCAAAGTAGCAGCATATTATACCTTAAAGCTCTTACAGCCAGTAACTAAGCCTTCGGAGAGGCATTTCAGCCTTATAGAATGGGTAAAGTACAGTGCAAAAGCCAGGAAACCACCAAACAGGTAGTTGGGGAAAAGGAGGTGGGGCCAACTGGAGAACCCTAGAGGGCTGGATTTGGCCCTTGGGCATGAGGTTCCCCACCCCTGCACTAAGTTAAGCCAAGCCCCCTGCCGCTCTGCAATTTCTTAGAACTTCTCCCAGAGCAGCCAAAAATTCAAAAGCATTTCAAGTTTGTAGAATGGGGAAAAAACTGCACAAAAGCCGGGAAACCAGCAAACGACCAGCGGTCGAGGAGAAGGGGACATGGCCATCTAGGGAACCCCTGGAGGGCCAAACTGGGACCCCAGGCAGACTGCATTTGGCCCCTGTCCTGAGGATCAACACCTCTGCTATAGATGATCTGGGGAGGGACCGTAGCTCAGCAGTAGAGCACATGCTCTGCCTGCAGAAGGCCCCTGCGTCGGTCCCCGGCTTTTCCAGTCAAAAGGATAGGTAGCCAATGATGGGAAAGACCCTGAGAGAGCCTAGGGATTTTGGAGAAATCTGCAATGGATTCAAATGAATTCAGTTTCTATGAATCCAACCCATGGATTCTGCAGCAGACCAGCTTTTCCTGAGTCACATGGATTCTGCGGACTTGCAGACCCTTTTTCAAAAACTTTCTGTAATTTTGTGCAAATTTAGTTGTAGAAAAATAAATTAAAAAAATTAAAAAAACACTAACCAAAAATGTGCATCTCCCCCATAGATTAAAGCGTGAACATGTGCATTTTGGGGGGTTTCTGTGTTTTGGGGGGGGCGTTGCACATTTTCAGAAATGTGAATTTGCGCAAGTGCGAATTTCCGCAAATGGGTAAAATCCGTTTCCATTAATGAGCGGACAATGAAAAGGCGCCTGACAATCCATGAAACACAGACATAATGGATTTTGCAAAGTCTGTACATCCCTAGGTGAGCCACTGCCAGTCAGTGGACAATGCTGGACTAGATGGACCAATGATCTGGCCAGACCAGCTCCATATGTCTCCTATGGAGGGAGAAATACATATGATTCCTGCAGTTTCCCTAGAATTGAAGGCTTTCTGTCTTATGGCTGCAGGGGGGTGAAGGAAGAGCAAATAAACCAAGTGCGGGATGCTGTTAGTTAGAAAGAAAGAGCATGGAAGATTCCCTTCCCGTCCTTTTCTTTTAAACTGCCTGCTCCAGAAGATTAAATGTTGCTAAATACATCTTTGTACTGTCCTAATTATACCTGCGGAGTTTCAAACAGAAGGTTTTTTTTTTCTTAACTAAGGGAGGCTCATGATGACAACAGCGCCCAAGAACCACTGCGCAAGGGGGATGCAGCATAATGCGCTTTTGTGCTGCAACTTACTGGGCAAAGGCACAAACTCCACCGCTGATGTGCTTGTGATCTTGCTGGTGTCCAGTTCCACTCGGTGGTATTCATAGATGGTCCGACGGTGAGATTCTGAAATAGATATGGAGGGGCATTCCATTAGGGCAGTGCCCTGCCTTCTGCTTTGTGGGGTGTGGTCATAGAATGCCCCGCTCAAGCCTTTGCACAATTACATATTAAGGTGCAGCTAGCCACCAGGTGGGCCCAGCTGTGTCATTCTAAGGGCTAAAAAGAGCCTTTTTGGCCTGAGCCAAACTCCCTATAGCGGGCAGCCCTTGGGAATGTACACACTTGTTTAAAACACACCTTCCCTCGTGCTTACTGTATGAAGGGAAGGACGGCATGGTTGAAGATTGTACCCTGTAGTTGGAGGCAACCATAAATTGATTTTGCACCGCCTTGGCACTGTCCGTCCAAGATCAGGGCTGGCACACCCATTGTAAGAACATAATTAAGGAGCTCTTCTGGATGAGACCAAAGGTCCATCTAGTCCTGCATCCTTTTTCCCCCACAGTGGGCAACCAGATACCTCTGGGATGCCCACAAGTTCTTGAGTCACTGTTGCTCTCCAGCAACCGGTTCTCAGAGGCATCCTACCTTTGAAACTGGAGTAATCATGAAACAGGTGGTTTACCTGTCTAGGGATCCAGACCTGCTAGTTACTTGACACCACATCTATCTGGGTTCTATTGGTTGATGGACACTACCTCTGTTCCAGCCCAGTAGTTATCCTAGGGTTGATATGAAATCATAGAAAGCAAGGATGCAGAACCTCTGCAGAGGTTCTGCATCCAGCCCACAGAGCCTCTTTTGGGTCGTTGCCCCCCCCTGGGGATGGGGCTTGGCCTCCAAACCCCACCCCCTGGAGGAATTCCCCCCTGGAGGAATTTCCAGTGTTATCTCCGATCTGTAAAGCAGGCATAGGGGCAGCAGGGAACTTGGGTGGCACTAGGAGTGGTTGGGGACTAATTTCTGTGGTTGCTTATCAACAGCCACAGATTCTTTGTTTTGTTCCCTAGAGCCATCCATCCAAGATATGGGGGAGGAGCAGACCTGAAAAGGGTGTGGGGGGCGGGGGGGAACACTTGTGAAGCGCAGGCTCCGGTTAGCTGTAGCAGAACACGTTGGGAAAGAAGTGGTAAATTGGACTGTACCACTTCAGACTACAGGCTCGGTAGTGGCTAGAGCAGCCCTCCCAACATGGCACCCCTCAGCTATGTTGGACTACAACTCCCATCACCCATAGCTGGTGGCTGGTGATGATGGGAGTTGTTGTCCAACCCACCCAGAGGGCGCCAGGCTGGGGACGGCTGGGCTAGAGTGCTAGATTTACAGGCTCAAATTTCCACAAACCTTACTGAATGACCATTGTGGAACTCCCCACTCAGGAAGTGTGTCTGGCTCCCTCATTGTCCACTTGTAAACAGGACGTAGTTGTTTGAATCAGCTTGTAACTGAAATTGCTGTTGCTTGACTGGTCTGCAGTTGAATTTTAATGGTTAGTGTTGTTGTTACTGAATGTTTTGTTCTTATACTACTGATATTTTATCTTCCTAACTGATTGGTTTTTAATTTTGTGTGTGTGTGTGTAAACTACCTTTAATGGGCTTTCTGCCCAAAAAGACTGCGTGCATGTGTGTGTATAAGGAGATAATACATTTGATTGGCTTTACATGGTTGAACATGAGGACAAATGTCTTCACAGTTATAGCTCTTCAGCAATGGAACCAATTGCTTGAGTGGGTGGGGGGCTCTCCCTCACTGGGGGTCTTCATGCTGAAGTTGGACAGCTTTAGGTTTATTGCCTCAAGCGGGGAGTTAGACTAGATGGTCTGCAAGGTCCCCCCTGCAACTCTATGGATGTTTCCCACCCCCACCCCATGTAAAACAATCTCCCTGCAAATAGGAAACAACCACGTCAGGTGGAAACATTCTATGCCAGCCCTTGGCTTGCTGTGCTGATTTTCTATTGGCTGGGAGTTTCTAACAAAGGGGAACATTAAAATATGTGACTTCCTCCCCATCTGCAGCCCAAAGTCCATTCTACCTACCACCTGGTTCTGCTGTATGTTTAGAACAGGGCCGGATCCACACCTACGGTATATTACAGTACTGTATCGCTGCCGCGACGCACACACTTTTCAGTGCCAGTCACGCTAGTCCTGTGTAACCGTTCTTCGTTTCTTCTGGAATTTCCCAGACTAGGTTTATCACGTTTTTTCCAGTTATTCTGGTTCACTGTTGTAGTATGCGGCCAGTGTGTGCTAAACTTGCGCTGCAGTTGCCCGTCCGAGGTGTGGCCACAAAAGTGTCATCACTGGAGTTAGCCAATAGTTTTTGAGGGGTGGGGGGAATGCAGCGCTGTGCATCTGCTGGGGAAGAGAGGTGTCCGCCATTTGTTATTTTGCAGCGGTTCGCCCTCTTCCCCAGAAGCTTCTTAATTGGGGGGGGGGGGATGTTGCTGTGTACCTCTGCAGCTCCGAGCAAGCGGCTTCAGTCGCGTTGGTGGGTTTTTTTAAAAAACAAATTCGCTGCTGCGTATGTGCGCACCTCCGCATAAGCGGTGGACCCGAAACACAGACCCCCCTGCTTCTGAAATGGCCGTTTCCCCTGCGTGGGACGGGCAGTACCCCCAGAATAACCACCATGGAGTTTGAGAGAGGAAGGGAGCCAGAGGCTTCCCCACCCTTTTTAAACAGCTACGTTCACCCCCGTTGCCCAAAGAGCAAGGAGCTGGAAATTAGCCAAATGGCATGTCTGCTCAGAAGTAAATCACATTCTCTCCAATGCCCTTACTCTAAGTGTATCACACTGATTTAACAGGAGCCTTGTGCCCGGGAAACTCAGAACGGAAGGAACAATTCTTTTTCCTTTCTTTTTTTAAAGATCAATCCTGTGAACGTTTGCACCTGTGCAGAGATGACGAAGCAAAATAATGATAATTTTAAAAACCTGTTCAAGGCAACGCCCAGTTCTACTGCTACGGAGTTCGGTGTGGGGTGGCAAACCAGGATGACTGCACTACATTTAACAAGAGTGTGCCCTGTGAGTAATGATTGTGGAACATGAATATAGCAGTACCGTTCTGCTAACTTGACGATATACAGTGTGATGCGGAAACCCCCCCCCCCCCCGCAGGTTGCAGTAGCACAAAGCACTTCGCCACCTCCACCATGCCAAACCTGCTACTTGTAACATCCTGGCCTGATGAAGAGATCTCAAAATCTTGCACATTTTTTGTAATCTTTTGGCCGGCCTAATAAAAGTATTACACTGATATGGATTTTGAAATTTTTCTTATGGTCAACACGGCTACCTTTGGGTTTTTTTAAGGGGGGGGGAAGTGGTGACATGGATTTAAAAGGGGCTTGTACCTTGGCAGCTAAAAAGCCTCTTTCTATTATCTCAACCAACCAGTTGTATAGTCATGATCCAGTGCCGACTCCAGGCAAGACACCCTCAGTGGGGGGGCCCTCCCTCGGCGAGTTTACCTTCTCGTCGCCATTGCCAACAGCCGCGCCCTTGCTCCTCATCCTCTTTCTCATCCCTGCTACCACCACTTGCTCGCTTGGGCAGGCAGCAGAGAGCCAGGGAGCAAGTGGGCCGTGGCATCTGCTGCTGCTGCCCCTGCTCAGCACCACTGTCCTGCCTGGGCCAGATCAAGCAGGCCGCAGTGGAGAAGAGGAGGAGGAGCAACTCCAGGGTGCTCTTGTCAGTGTGGGACCCTGCTGGGGTGCGGGCCCTCGGCAGGTGCCCCGACCATGCCTACCCTTGATGCCGGCCCTGTCATGATCAAATCGGTATATGCATATATATACGAGTCTTAATTATCTTGCAGTTCTGCTTTCTGTCTCCCCCCCCCCCCGTCCCATCCCCATCCCCCCCACCCTTCTAGTCAGCCCAGACTCACCAGGCACACCAGGGGAGGAGTTAAGGATCATGAAAGCATCAGAGAGGCCGGCTTTGACGGGGTGTTGTGTTGCGCCAATTTCCGGGACTGACATGGGGATCTGGAGCCAGGAAAGGAGAGAAGGCTTAGAAAATCCCACCACTGGAGTCAAATAAGGATCAGGAGGTTCTTCTGCTTCCCCCCCCCCCCCACCTCCACTTCCTGGACGTTCCCTCCTCCTCCTACATGGCAAGGACTTTGCCCTTCCTGAAAAGGTTCATCAAACACCAGGGAACTGGAGAGACCCGTCCTGCTCTGTAATTCTCTACAATGGACTTGGACCACTCACGTCCTTGTAGCCAAAGACAATTCTGCCATCACTGTGCAAAGCTGCCTGGAAGATGAAGCAGCCCCTGTCTTCTTTCCCTTCCAGGTACACTTGGTCCCACTCAACCACAAAGACTGTTCCTGCGGAGAAAGAAGAGCCGGATATGGAATGAGGAGAGAGCAGCATGATGGGTTTGCCCCCAGAGTTGGCATGATTTGGGACTAGGAACTTGAATAGTCTGCTGTCATTCACAGAATCAAGGAAGGAACCCAAAGGCCATCTATCCCAACCCCCAAACCCTCTAGCCCACAGATCAGCCTAACCAGCCTAGGTAATGCAGTGCCACAAAGCTGAGACAAATACACCACAGAAACTCTGGTGCCTGCAGAGCACAGTAGCTCCAGATGACTCAAGGAAGTGAGCCAAGCAACATGGGAAGGCAGACATGTGTGCCCCTTGGGTCGCTGGCCAATCTGACCTGAGTGAAAATTCTTTCCTATCCCCACTTCTGGTCCTCAGATACCCTAAGCATGAGCAGAATAGATCCAGAGAGAATTTTAGTGAGGTAGTAGGAACCATTTTTCCTTGCCTGCTGAAGTGTGCTTCTAAGCATGCACAGAGTGCTTTCCATCGATCATTTGAGTAACCACAAATGTGTAATCCACTCCAGCAAGGGGCCACTGTAAAAGCAGCCACTCTGATTTTCCATGGTTAGCTTTGGTGTATGTTGAACTTCTGGTTCACTGGGACTTGTAATCTTTTGCAGCATCCACTCGCATATACGCATGTTATAAATATGTTTGCTGCTTAAAATAATCTATTCATATACACCAAGGAGGGATTTTTTAAAAAAAAGATTTTTGGGGGGAGGAAACAGCACTGAAAAGGCCCCACGAAAAACAACCCAGAGTAGATGGTAACCCTGGTAACGGTTATTCCAGAGGCACTGCTATAACCGTGTCACAGGTACGCATGCTCATACACCACCACGTAGTAGCTATGCGATAACCTTCCCTCACTTATGCACCCCCCATTTACTAATTACCAATTCATAATTATATGCCCTGCTGTCATTATAACAACTACTCACTAAATCACACACACTTGCAAAGAGGATCACAAAAACGCTTCTGAATCCCATCATGTCATCTTAAAGGAAATCAACAATGGACAAACTTATATCTATATTAGTCTGACTCCGATCATCCTCCAAGACGGAGCCCCTAGCAAACAGATCAGATATAAAATAAAACGTCTAGAGGGATTCTGCAGCCTGCGTGTGTGTGTGTGTGTGTGTGTGTGTGTATGCATGGTGAAACTAGCAGTGGAAAGGGAAAAGGGGCTAAGCAGAGAATTGTGGAGAATTTAGGTGCTTCCAAACAAGGTTTTTATGCCATCACCCTGCCTTATTCACAGAATTTTATGGGGGGTCCAGACGTCATCTTCCACTTGTAACCCTCCCGTCTTTTCCCACCGCTCTTCCCGTCTTTTTTGTTACCACAGAAAATCCGTTAAGGGGGGAAAGAATGGAATTGCTGTTGTTAGCACTAGGACCCCTCCGCCTGGAAGCACCCTTTAAATACTGTTTTGTAAAATGAATTTCAGTTCTAGCCTAAATGAGGAGGCAGATATGAAGCGCTCCCAAGGATTTGCGCAAGTCTTCAGTATATGTGTGGTGGAGGTGAGCAGTGATGTGTGAATGCGAGGAGGAAGGGAATCCCTGCAGGACCTCACCGTTGTCGAAGTATTTGACAGTGGAATTACGAGAGTAGCTGGGGTTGAAGTTTGCCATAAGAGGGGCAACGTATTGTGTGGCTGTCAGCATCCGATGAATTACGTCGCCCATAAAGATGAAACCTGGCATGAGACCAATGAGGAGGGAGGAAGACAAGTTTCAGTCATATGGTATCACCACTGGCTCTTATAGGTGTTCGGCATAATCTACTGGCTTCTCCCTCTGGCCTTCTAGGAACACCAGTATTATTTCCCAGTGCACTGCACCGGTTAGGGCAGGAGTAGAGAACTTCAGGTGTCCTTGGACTCCAATTTCTATCCAGCATGGCCAGTGGTCAGGGATAATGGGAGTTGTAATCCAACAACATCTGTAGGGCCACGGGTTTCCCACCCATGGGTTAGGGTGTTGGGGAGACCCAGGTTGGAGTTTCCCATTCAGTCACTGGGTGACCTTGGACCACCAGTTGCCCCCTCTCAGCCTGTTCTACCTCATAGGGTTAATGTGGGGAACGGGGAGAGAGAGAAGTGCATATCCCTGGGGGCCAGGATTCCCCATAGGGCCACACCACATTCACCTGCCTCCCTCACACCCCCCCTCAACACTGGTTGTTTCCTAGTTTCCTGGCTTATGTGCAATGTTTCCCCCATTCTTAAAGGTTGAAATGCCTCTCCTAAGGCTTAGGTACTGGCAATAAGAGCTTTAAGCTACAAGATGATGGTATTTTGGATATTTTGGTCTTGCCCCTTTGGCCTTTGGCCCCACCCACTACTGGAATGCGCGGCGTGCGCACACACACACACACACACACACACACACACACGCTGGCTCAGCTTGTCTGAGCATGGAAAGCTAAGCAGGGTCAGGCCTGGTTATTGCTTGGATGGGAGACCCCTCCTCTAGTTTCCTGCATTGAGCAGGGGGTTGGACTCGATGGCCTTGTAGGCTCCTTCCAGCTCTATGATCTATGAAATCTATGAAACCCCTCGTAAATGGAATTCGCCTCTTGGGCTGAAAACACTTTGCTATCCTCCAGATCACAAGGGTCAATGCCCTGATGGGAAATGGGGTGTGTGTGTCTTGCTCAGGGGCAGCAGCGAGTGGGACATGATCAGCAGGCTAACCACATTGTTCAACCAGTACACCTGAGACACAAATGTTGCAAGCTTGGCTGGCTGTACTACCAGAGCCGGCTCAAGGCATTTTGCCGCCTGAGGCAGAGCAGCAAATGGTGCCCCCAGCCCTGCAAGTCAAGCGACATAGGCTGGTCAAGTTCTTCTGACATCTGGGGCAGAAGATCCGCAATGCCTCTCCGTGTCTCTGGCAGTAAAAATACGACGATCATAAATAACTGTATTTGCTGCCCTTTCGAGACATCTCCTCAAACCAGCTGCTTAAGGGTAGCTGCATCACTCTGCCTAATGGTAGGGCTGGTTTAAACCAACTAACTATGGACTGTAGGATCTGGGAAAAGAGGAGAGTCATCCCAAGCACTGGAGCTAGGCTGGGAGAGTACAAACTGCTGCCAGCTTGATGACAGCGGTGACGGCACGCAAGGTGGAGAAACCAGCCGCAGTTCCAGCGAACACCACAGATAGATGCCAGATGTCACTGCAAGTGGAAACACTGGACCACAGAGGTCACGAGGGGTAGCGGAAAACACAAAGGAACTGGCTAGAGCCAGAATAGATTCTCAGACTAACCCAGCCTTCCCCAACCTGGTGCCCTCCAGATGCGTGGGACTACAACTTCCTAGACATGCTGACTAGAGATAATGGGACATGTAGTCTTACATATCTGGAGGGCACCAGGTTGGGGAAGGCTGGACTAACCTGGATCAGTTTCAAAGTGCAGCGGGAGGCGACTTATGTCCACCCAGTGCTTCACCCATCTTCCTGAAATGGGGTATTAGCGATCCTGCCTCCCTTGAGCACTGGGTAGCCCCACAAGCTGAATTGGGCCCTCTCCTAAGTTGCCCTCCCCCATCCCCCAGTTGCCAGTCTCCTCTTTCAGCCCCCTCACTTCAGATCTTCTTAAAGGAGGGAGCGCAAATAACTGAGGAGGAATCATCCGCTGACAAATATTTTCTGCTAATGGTTGCCTTGCCTTCATAAGAACATAAGATCCATGCTGAATCAAACCAAAGGTCTATTTCAGGGGTGTTGAACCTCTTTCAGCCCAAGGGCTGAATTCCATTACAGAGAAGCTCTCGGGGGACCGCATTCCAGTGGTGGGCAGGGCCAAAGGCAAAAAGGGCAGGGCCAAAAATACCAGCTTTTTTTTTTTTTTAGCTTAAAGCTGTTACTGCCAGCAACTAAGGAGCATTTCAACCTTTTAGAATGGGGGGGGGGGGACGACCTGCACTAAAGCCAGGAAACCACCAAACAATCGATGGCAAGGGGAATGGGCCATGGCCATCTGAGGACCCCAGGAGGGCCAGATTCCCCTCCCCCCAAGCCTGAGGTTCTGCACCCTTGGCCTATCTAGTCCAGCATTCTGTTTACACAGTGGCCAACCAGCCACCTTCCTTCTAGGCCACAGCTTTCCCCAAGTTGTCCAGATGTGTTGGACTGCAACCCCCCCCATCACACCAGTCAACAGGGCAGTGCTGGCTGTGGATGATGGGAGTTGTGGTCTAACACATCTGGAGGGCACCAGGTTGCAGAAGATTAGGTTCAGGAAGATTGGGGAAATCCAGGCCAGGGCAAGTGAAAGAAAGCAGAAATAATCATCTTGCAGGTTCACTTCATTCACCCTTTTATCTTTATTTCAGGAATGAGTGAAGTATTTCCTGGTCACACTGGCAGACAGCAGTGGGTTAAGGTGGGGTGGGGTGAGCCTGGCCCTATACTTCCTACACTCAAAGTGGCTGTTGTTAAAGACCAAGGGTGTAGGGTAAAAGAACGGGATTGTCACAGAGGCCATGATATAAACCATTGATGCCACATTGCTGCTGAAACCTTTGCTGCCGTATTCTGTAAATCTTTGCAAAGCAGCATCCCATATACCTGATGTGGTACCCAGTGAGGCTCACCTCCTGTTGCTATGGTGACCTGCCGCAGGTGATGCCCATAGAAGGGGAAGTCAAATGACAGGATGACTCTCTGTAGGAGGACAGATGGGAACAGCATTAAAGGCAGGAGGTGTGCTGGGTGGTGTGTTGAGCATGTTCACACGCCCACATTTCCGAGTGATCAAAGGGCAGCGTTGATTGGGGTTACAGATACAGGTCTGTGCATTAGGAGGGGAAATCCAGATTCTGTGCCACGGAAAGCCAGTAATTATTTTCAACTATGCACATTAAGCAGATTGGCATGTATTTACTTATTGGTATAATTTTTTCTGTTTTCACTAATCACAGAGAAGGGCAAGGCACTAAGCAGAGCACTGGAAGCCCCTCCTCTGGCTTCTGAAATGTTGCCAAGTATGTTCGCATATTTTCAAGCTCATCTTTGCTGCCACAAGAAAGTTTCTTTTTATATACTGTACTGTACATAAATTGAAGCTGAAGCTGAAGCTAAATGCTGCACCTGATACTGAATCCTACACGTGTGCAGTGCATTAATGGAAGTGCATCTCACATTCCTGGGTACAAATGTCCATAGAACCATAGATTTAGAAGGGACCTCAAAGGTCATCAAGTCCAACTCCCTGCACTGTGTGTGTGTTTTTAATTGGAAGTTTTCACTAAAAGGGTATTGGAGTCAATTAGGCCACAATTACGCTGAACAGAGCGGGAAAGTACTTCACAGCCAAACCATGGGGGGGGGGGTCTAAATGCCCCTACCAAGTAATGGTATGAGCTCAGACTTCATACCACTTCAGTTGCACAATGTTAATGCTGCAGTTAAGATAAGTAGGTGACAATCCGTATTTCTGTGCATTAATTAATTTGTTTACATTAATTAAGCTACAGTTAGTAGTTAGGTTAACTGTGGGTTCTTTAACCCACGATTAACCATAGTGTCCATGTTCGAATGGCATGTAGCAATATTCAAAAAGGCTGTGGACCAGCACTTGGCACACACACGCCTGCCCCTTATGTGTGGAACAGCCCCATAGAAAACAGTAGTTGGGAACACAATCGTGCCATTAGGTTGTCACAGCAGTTAAGATAAGAGGGTACTTGAGTATTGACTTGCTGGCCCTGTCCAGAGAGTTGAAAATAATGTGATGAATGACTTGTTAGCAACACAATAGCTGCTTTGTGTTATGTTGATCCAGCAGTCAATGAATCCTTTACAGCACCATCTTCCATCTACTAACCCAGTTCTCCAACCTTGGGTCCCCAGATGTTTTTGGTCTACAACTCCCAGCATGCCCCAGCCAGCATAGCTGGCTGGGGCATGCTGGGAGTTGTAGGCCAAAAACATCTGGGGACCCAAGGTTGGAGAACACTGTAAACCTGTGTCCTCACTGTGGGAAGCTGCGTGGATCTAGAATTGGCCTCCACAGTCACTTACGGACCCATCGCTAGAGTCTACACAATTTTTTTTACAATTTCCTCTTTTTATAATTTTCTTTTATAATTTTATCCTGGAAGACAGTCTTACTCGGTCACGAATGATCGCCTACTAAAATGTTGATCCAGCAGTTAAAATAAGAGGATGTTAGCCTTTCATTGGTGAATTTTTGGATCATAGGGAGAGGAAGCCACTGCCAAGAGCACAAACAAAAGGAAAGTGAAGAAGTTCATTTCCAGGAGAGTGGGGCCCTATGCTGGTTCCAGGCTTTGAGGGACCCTTCTCTTACTGCTGCACATTTGCTTGCCTTTCCCTCTGGGCCCAAACTGCACACCGGAGGGATGGGAACTGTAGTCCAAAACATGTGTCGCCCTCCAGGTGTTTTGGACTACAACTCCCATCAGCCTCAGCCAGCATTGGCAATGGTCAGGAGTGATGAGAGTTGTAGTCCAAAACATCTGGAGGGCACCAGGTTGAGGAAGGCTGGGATAAGGTGTGCAGAAAATCGCCACCTAAAGAAAAATGGCGGGAAATGCAATTGTAGGTTGCCTGCACCAAAGGATACAGGAGGACAGGTAAGCACATGGCCCCTGAATGGACAGGAGCAGGTGAAGAGGTGGGCTCACCGAGGCCTGCCTGTGCGTATTGGATAGGATTCCGTGGACCTTGACTTGGCTCCGGTTGGCCTCCGCTACCTCCACCCAGAGTTCCTTGGCTCGCACCTCACCGGGACCATAAACCCGGGATATGTAGTAGCTGTGGTTGTCTTCCTGTGTGGAGAGAAACAGAGCTGGTTACTACAGAGCAGGGGTAGGTCACCTGCTGCCTCCCAGATGTTTTGGACTATAGCACCCATCATCCCTGTCCATTGGCCATGCATGCTGGGGCTGATGGAAATTGTAGTCCAAATCATCTGGTGGTCATCAGGTTGCTTACCCCAGCTAGAGTGACAAGTTTATTATTTATTTTATTTATTATTTACATTTATTTATCACCCATCTAGCTGGCAACCATCTTTCGCCAAAGTGTTGTATCTCCATATCTTCCTAGTCATGGCAAATTTAAGTTTTGAGATGTATTAATTACAGGGCTGTAATGTAAACTGATTAGTGTAGTTCATCTAATTAGTTGATAACATTTAATGGACCATACAAATTTTAGTTGATCAATTAATCTTGCAATTACATTTCCATACAGGTAAACAATATTTCTGAAGCAAGAAGCACACTTCTTTTGTTTTTAGATGAGACATGCATGTACCCTAGCAATCAACATCTTAGAAGAGAAGAGGCATTCCAGAGAAAGAGAGACAGACAGACAGACAGACAGAAGTGGGGATGCCTCATTTAGAGCAGGTCTTGCTACCTGCAATTTTTATAGGCACTTGTATTTGAAAAATATTAATTGCTTTAATTTTTAAAAAAAATTTACAGCACTTTTGTTAAGGTTTTTAAGTTGATCAATCTCTAACTGACTCATTGATTAAATGGTGCAGTCCTACTTTATTAGTATTATAAATGATGACGACGATGAAAACATACTATTGCTAAAATGTGCATTGGTGCCACTCATTGTAGGGGAACACTGTGAAAGGACTGCAAACCGGTCCTTTACTCAAGACCAGAGATCAAAGGTGCAAAACTGCCAGCCTTAGCTCTGCTGTCTTGACACTGATTCTCTCAGGGACTTGCCCTTGTCTATACACTGGATTTAGCACTGAACCACAGAGGAACTACACACACGCCGTGTGGGGTAAAACCAGGAAAGTTTATTCAAGGTAAACAGATTACAATAAAAGGTGGGGAATGAGAGGAGAAAAGGTGGGGAGACACTTTGGTATACACAGTAGAGCTACAAAATAACAAAGCTAGTTCCTTTACTATATAACTACCCAGGCACTCTCTTTACCTGGGGGTTGACCTTCTTCAGGGCTTGCCTCAGCCAAAGCCCTACCCCGTGCTGCTTCACGTCCAGATCACAACGAAACCCAAAAGCCCCAGCAGCAGTATAGATTCTTCCCCCACCCCTACCCCCACCCCCACCCCTCCTTTCAGTAGGCCAGCTGTCTTTGGGCCAATCAGGATGAACTTCATCTGGCCAGGCAGGGGAGGGGTGGCTCATACTGACAGCCTCTGAAACAGGGGGAGAGAGGAACTTTATAAAATCCATGGCAAGAGGCATTGTCTTTTGTTCTCGGCTTGGGGAGAGGAATTGACCTGTTGCTCCCCCAGGGAACTTTGGAGGCCTACAGAGCATCCCTTGGCCTATTCAGGGAACCAATACAGCCACAGATAAAGGGAGTGTAAGCTTTCTTTTGCTTGTTTATATTCTGCATCCATATTTCATCATTGTATTCAGTAAACTGTATATCATCTTTGATACAAGCGGTTTTGTTTCATCCTGAGTATCCTCAAATCTGAAGTGAGGTGCCTTGGCTGGACCAGGCCCCTGAGTAATTTAAACAGGGGCCAACAACCCACAGTGAGCCTGATCGTCTGTAGGGATCACCATGGGTTGTTGTGGCTTATTGCCAGGGTGGGTTAGCATTATGTATGACCACGCCTAGTCTGTGTGGATAGTATTGGGCTAGAATCAGGGCTCTCCAACCTTGGGCCCCCAATGTTGCTGGCCTACAGCTCCCAGCATACCCAGCCAGCATGGCTAATGGCAAGGAATTCTGGGAGCTGTAGTCCAGCAACATCTGGGGACCCAAGTTTGGAGAGCCCTGGGCTACATGGACCAATGGTCTGGCTCAGTATAAGGCAACTTCCTATGTTCCCAAACTAATTTGTATCTGGCTCTGATTAGTGGACTTTGGGGTTCTAATAAAAAACAAAGTGAATCTCACAAACCTGAAGTCTGCCCATTGAGCTGCCGTTATTACATTGTGCTTGCTGTTCCATTTCCCCCTGCATTGCCCCTTTAAATGGCTTGAGGTCAGAGAAGGAGAGGGAGAAAACAGAAAATAGCTTCCATTTGAGTGATCTAGTTCTGTCTCCCAAAGGGACCTTTTTTTTTCCTGACTTGGTGATGGGGGATAGAACAGAAATTCTATTTATAAAGAGGCATTTAATGTGGCAGGAGGCTTCCCGTCCCCTCTTGTTTTAGTAAATCTGTCTCTTTTCCTGAAGTGGGAGGAGGTGGGTGGAAAGACACTATCCCAGGCCCTTTCCTTGTGAAAAAGACCTTTAATGCTTCCTGATCATCCACCACTTGAGACTGAACTGCTGGAGTGATTATTTGGTTAACTCTTTCACTGCCCTATGAGGCTGAATTGTCACCTTTCTTTACAGACTGGCATGAAGGGGACAGATTGTAGTCACTAAAAATGGGGAACTTTCCAGTCCATGTCTCTTCTCCCTCTTAAGAGTCCATCCACATGATAACTGTGCTGCAAATACCTAGACTGGGCCCCATTTCTAATGCATTTTCAAAAAATATATATTATTGTTGTTATCATCACCATCATCATCATCATCATCATCATCTCACAATTTCTCCATTGAGCTCAGGGCATCATATATTTCATAGATTTCATATATCACAGAGTTGGAAGGAGCCTCAAGGCTATCGAGTCCAACCCGCTGCTCAATGCAGGAAACTAGAGGAGGGGTCTCCCATCCAAGTAATAACCAGGCCTGACCCTGCTTAGCTTTCTGGGTTACCCCACGTTATTTATTTATTTATTATATTTATACCCCGCCTTTTTTCCTGCAAGGAACCCAAGGCGGCTTACATAATCCTCCTCCTCCTCTCCACGTTATCCTCACAACAACCCTGTGAGGTAGGTTAGGCTGAGAGTCAGCAACTGGCCCAAAGTCACCCAGTGAGTTTCATGGCCGAGCGGGGACTAGAACCCGGATCTCCCGAGTCCCAGTCCGAAACTCTCACCACTACGCCACACTGGCTCTCTCACACTGGTTGTTATCTTCACAACAACCCTGTGAGGTAGGTTAGGCTATGAGAATTACTTATCCAAGATCATCCAGTGAGTTTCATGGCTGAATGGGTGGTCTGAGTGGTGTGATCCCTCCAGCCAAAGTCTTATAGTCTAACCCAAGGGTGGGCAACTTGTGGCCCTCCAGATGTTTTGGCCTACAGCTCCCATGTTCCCTCATCATTAGCTATGCTGCTGGCTAGGGCTGATGAAAGTTGTAGGACAAAACATCTAGAGGGCCACAAGTTGCCCACTCCTGTTCTAACCATTACACCATACTGGCAATTAAAAGCTGCTGTGCTGGATTGGGCCAGTGGTCCATTTGGCTCAGCATTCTGTCTCCAAACAATGGCTAGTCACATGCCCCAAGAGGGTTAACAAGCAGGGCAAGAAAAACTTGCCCATCCATTCATTCTCCAGCATCAGGTAATCAGAGATATTTTATCTCTAAACATGGAGGCTGTGCTTATGACTGTCATGGCTAATTATCTCTGGTGCAACTGTCCTCCATGTATTCATTTAATCCTGGTTAAGAGACATTTCTGGTTGTAGCCATCACAACTTCCTGTGAAAGTGAGTTCCCTGGGTTAGTTGCACATGATGACACTAAGAAGTTCTGCTGTTGTTCTGCTTGCTTGCTGCTTATATATTTCAGAGGCTGGTGTGTGTGTGTTTCTCTATTAATTCTCTCCAGTCTTCTTCTAATCTTCTGTTGTGCTCTCCCTCTCAGTTGTATTTCCCCCCACCCCACAGGGATTTTGTGTCTTCATTTGCACCCTTAATCATCATCATCATGACCTCTTTTGACCACATTACATACAGGTTCTGATTCCTTCCTGGCCCACATGAAGCTCTATTCTGGCCAAATTTGTCTTGGAATGCCACCAAAAAAAATCATGTGGAGTTCACAGCAGTCAGGCTAAAGGCAGGATCTGGTCTTCCATAAAGGGTTTGGCTGCTGTTTTTAGCGGGATGGCGGGCCAAGTTTCCAATCTTGTCGGGAATGGGTGTTAATTTGGAATTTGTCCTCCCCGCACCCCAGTGCTTCAAGACAAGACTGTTAACTTGGAGGTCTTGATCAGGTGATTCCCCCCCCCCCCATGCCCTGCCTTTATAATAAAGGAAGAAATAGGATTTGTCAACAAGACTCAAGGCAAGTAAGTTGGTCTGGGAAAAGGAACAGCCTGAACTATTAATTGACTTTCTGCAGCCTGGGGATTCCCAGTGCTTAATTCCTAAGTGAAAAGCATTGGACCTCACTGTTGACCTGGAAGCCCTGCTGAGAAGATCAATGGACCCCAGACAGTAGATGAGTCAGGCTTCCCTCATGCTTTTTCTTTTGCTGTGGCCTGCTGTCTGGTTCCCAAAATTCATGTGCACGGGTGAGCTGAATCCACCAGCACCACTCAGAAGAATTCCAAGTTTTTCCAGCTCCCTTCCAGTTACCCCAGTCATTATGTAGCTCTGTAAAGACCAGTTAGCATGCTCCTCAGTGAATTTCCAGTTACCAGTTACCCCAGTCATTACGTAGCTCGGATGGACCAGTTAGCATGCTCCTCAGTGAATTTTCTCCCAGAAACCACCAGGCTAGTTTTTCCTCCAAACCCTACTCCCCTCTGAACCTTCAGCCAGTTGTTTTGGGACTGACAGGGTATTGAATCTAGCAATATCCCTTGTCTCTGAGATGTAAGGTCAGCTTGAAGATGGGCGTTGCACCTCCTATCCAACTGCCCTAGAGGACCCTCAGGCAGAGGGCTCCTACAGATGGCTGGCCTCCGTCACTGGTGCAGGAAATGTACTCTGCACATGCTCAGGCACTCCCATCTTCAAACATGAGCCCTGACAGAGAAAGCAGATTCTGGGGGAAGGCCTGGGGGGGGGGGAGCCTCGGCTCAAACAAAGCCCGGGGGGTATGTCAGGACGGCGTGTTCAGAATCGAGATTTCCTGAAGGGGGTGTGTGGGCCCAGCAGCATTTCTGAGATAGCCACAGGGTACTGTTGGATCATCATCACCCATGTTGGCTCAGTTTTCTCCTTTGCGCATGCACAGGCTAGGAGCTTCCAAATGTGTTCTCAATAAAGTAAGTGTGGGGGAAAACAAACGAAAACAGCAAATGCCGGGATGGGCGGACTTGGCAGCTTTCACACTTCGGCATGTGCTCCATCATGACCTCATCGCTGGATCATCACAATGTCCCAGTCCGCCACCTTGATTTTGTTACAGCAGGAATTAAGAGGAGAGAAAGAAAACAAGCACGGGGTGTGTGTGTGAAAAACCGTGCAGAAGCAAGCATGAAAAATGAGAATGAGGCAGAGCTTTACAGTCTAGTTATTATGTTATCTTGCAGAAATTTTTCACTGCCTTTTTTCTCTGAGGCCTTGTTTAATCTGGATCCTCTAGCAAACGTGGGAGATTGCAAGGTGGGGATGCTGCCATGTCGTTCAAAAGACAGGAGTCATAAAGTACGTAGGTTAAAAGAACCTCTTTTCATTGGAAAAAGGGTAAGTTGGCATAGGGGCATGCAAGCTTTTGGCATCCACAGAGCAGCACTTCATCAGATCTGATGAAGAATTCTGCAAAAGACAAAAGGTTGTGTTCCACATGAAGCCGACCCAGCAAGGGGCACCCTTTTCATTCTGTGCGAAGTAATACAGATTATTTGTAAATCCACGAAAGGAGCTCCTGCTTAAAGCCTTCCTGTTCCTTTGTTTGAAAGAGCATTATCCTCTGCCAGGTTAATTTTCAGCATGTACATGGAAGATGTGATATCAGCGGTGGGGGTGGGAGATGCGCAGGGGATAGACGGGCTTTGCAACATGGTTCAGTGTTTGCTCGGCTCCTGGGGCGCCACGAAAATGACAGTACAAAAACCCAAGGCAGATCCTCCCGAAGACCACGTTTCCATTTTGCTGTCTGGTAATTACCAGAGCAAACTTTGTTGGTATGTCGGAGGAGGCAGAGGCCTAGGGTCCACACACAGTACTGTATTTTTTTTTTGTTTATTTCCCACTTATTTGTATTTTTTGATGTGATACTCCTTTTGTCATGGCCTTTGGGCTTGTACAATAAAATGTGTGTAAATTGCATATGGGGGTTACAGCTAGCCCAGATCAGTCCAAAACGTGAGGATGTACAAAGCAGAGATTGGAGAAGACAGAAAAGTGTGTGTGTGTGTGTGTGTGTGTGTGTGCGTGCGCGAGTGTGTGCGTGCGTGCGTGCGTGCGCGAGTGAGTGAGTGAGTGAGTGAGGGGGTGGGGGTGGGGAAACAGCAGATATGTGAGTGCAGTGCAAGAGCCACGTTTAGTAATAATAGGACCCAGTTTTCTACCAGGAAGCTATAATCTGGGCCTTACCAATGCTACACCCATGAGCTTACAAATGACTCCCACCCTTTGCAGCACTTACATCCTCCTCCCTCCCTTCTTCACTCTGGGGAGACACCCATCGCATCGCCTCCTCAGTCAAAACCACCCATTGCTGAATTTTGGAAAGAAGCCTCGTTCCAGTTGGCTGTGCCCACTTGGAAGATGCTAGCATGCTTGCTGCCTCCCTTGACGTCTCAGCAAAAGCTGCCAGAGACTCCTCCACCAGCCAAGGTCTCCTGGGCTGCCGCGGCTGCCACCGCCTCCAGAATTCTCTCTTTCTACCCTTCTCGATTCCAGTCTGATTAAGCAACAGAAGGTTGATTTTATTTAAACATTAGGGAAAATGCCTTAATTCAAAGAAGACTCCCGTTGTAGGGACAGGCTGCCCAGGAACGCAACAGAATCTGTTCCTGGCAGTTTTTAAGGGGGGAAAGCCCAGCAGAGATGTCTTAAAGTACAGGACATATATAAAATGCTATCAGGTATTCTGCTTTGGGGCAGTGTCTCAGGTTAGACTCGAGATCTCTTCTAGGGTTGCCAACTTTTCAACTGTCTGCCTTTATCAGCAACTTGAGCTGCAAGAATTAGCAGCTCAATTTGGGCATCACTTTGATCTCCACGCCATGAATGTTCCATGTGCAAATTCCTGCTGATCAAGCCACTGTTAAAGGCACAGTTGCAGATAAACAAAATTAAAAAGTACCGGTATATAATTTTTTTTAAAAGGCACAGCCGCAGAGGCTGGCGGAAAAGTTGGCAATTCCTTCCAAGCTCTACAGATGCATGCTGTGCCAGAGCTATAGCCCCCTGCTGCTGTGCATAGATTTCTCACAGAAGGCCCCAAATCCCCCCCCCCCCCCCCCGCCGCCAGCAACCAGTACTGCCTTGAAATGAAGTGAGTGGCTGCAAGCAGCTTCTAAATTCTGCACCACCTGTCCACAGCTGGAGTGTGCAAAACTTTGCGGCTACAGCTGCTGGCACCACAGCAACAAAGTGTGCAATGCATTTTCCCTCTCTATTGATTTTAATTCATTAAAATTCGCTCCCTCTTTCATCCAGACGCAGCGCTCGGATTCCAAAGCACATAGACAATGTGCCATTGATCTGCACCGGTCACAGAATTCTCCCCCTACAGTCAAACACCTTCTTCAGCTGTCCACTCCCCACACATTTCATGACACATTAAAGAGGTACATCAGCCTTCCTGCAACTAGTCTGGGCAAAAGCCTTGCCCTTGCCCTTTCCCAGATATGACCGTCCTCCTTCCTTATAGGAGTCTCCCCCCCTTTTTTAATGCTTACTTTGTGCCCTCACACCTGTGTCCCTTTCACTGTAGATACCTGGCCAATGGGAATTGCATATAGTAGGTGTTATTTTCAGGGAGGGGGAGAATTTAAACCCCAAATTGCAATTCAGGCAGAGGAAGTTCATTTGTCCGGGAACACAAGCAAAGACCTGGGCAAATTACATGAGGCACTGGAGAAGTCTGGTTTGATCTTCTTGCTCACTCACTCTTTCTTTTTAAGTACATTTTTAATTGATTTTTAAAATTAAATTTTCCAGAGGAAAAAAAAGGATCAGCAGCAACATACTAAGCAGCCAACTTATGTCAACATTTCCTCTTACTTATATCAACAAAAATGGGTTTCCAATCATTATAATTTGTTGACTGTTCCAAAATGGTTTAAGCCGCTTCCATTGTTGCTCAAACTTAGCACAAGACTTCCTTCTCTGACTAGTTCTGATAATCCAGGTTAATTTATTTAAAACTGCATAATCCCATAATTTAATGTACCACTCTCTAATTCCTGGGATTTGATTTGATTTCCAATGCTTTGCATATGCTACTCTAGCTACAACAATCATGTGATAAAGGCGTGTTTCCTTATCTTTATCAACCCTTTAAAGTTTGTTAATAAAAAAATCTTAGGGCCAAGAGGTAACTTTCCTCACAGAATCTCTCTCTTTTTAATCCTTTCCACTTTTCAATTTTCAGTAAAAAGGCAAATGGGTTCCTTGCAAGGAAAAAAAGGCGGGGTATACTATAAATAAATAAATAAATGGTCCCTTCAGGAGGGGATTATCTGCATCAAGAAAATGGCATTGTGGGAAAGGGTTAAATTCAAGTATTTCAACATTTCCCTGCTGTTCAACATAAGTGTTCTCTGGCAGCTAAAATGCAAACGTTCTCACGGCCCTGCACGGTAGGTTTGGCAGAGAGTGGCGGGGTTCAGACAACACGATAACCTACACTCAAGGGTTGAGTGTGGGTGGTCGTTGAACCATGGGTTATTGTGTTGTCTGAACCCAGTTGCGCTAACAAGCCATGGCTTGTTAACCATGAACAACCCATGAAGAGAACCCATGGTTTGTTGTTGGGTTATGAACTGGGTTGTTCACCATGGTTTGTTATCTTGGCTGGGTTCAGACAACACAATAACCTACGTTTCAACAACAACCCATGGTTCAACAACAACCCACACTCAGCCCTTAAGTGTGGGTTATCGTATTGTCTGAACCCAGTTAGTGACTGGCCTAAGGTCAAACAGTGAGCTTCATGGCTGAGAGGGGATTTGAATCCATATTTGCCTGATGCTAGTCTAGTGCTCTACACCCCATTGGCCTTCTCCTCTAGCTAGCACCACAGCCCCAATCAAATCACCTCCCTCTGTGTGGCTGTTTGTTTGTTTTTAATTTTAAAAAATAAAGCCCTCCAACATCTAGTCTACTTTGTCCCTTAGGACTGGGCGAACAGAGGCCAAAGCAAAATGATATGAAATGAAATTTGACAAGATTCCTGGTCTGGATGCAACCTTATTCTGTGGGCTTGTATCGAAAAAGGGGAAGGAGTTTGGCATAATTTACTTAGAAAGTAAAAATGTGGTTGTGCAGTGCTACCCGTCAGGGAGAAATATAGTTAAAATTCACGGTCAGTTAGTGGTGCAGTGCGGTAATTTTAGACTCTAGACTTAGGGTGCAATCCTATGCATGTTTAGACAGGAAAAAAGTTCTACAATTCCCAGCATGCCCTAGCCAGCCATGCTGGCTGGGGCATGCTGGGAGTTGTAGGACTTTTTCTGTCTAAACATGCATAGGATTGTGCCCTTAATCGTCTTACGGGGCCTCTCTCTTTAGCTGGAAATATGTATTACTTTGCTTACTTCCAAATAAGGTAAGCCAGCCCTGCTGTGTTTGGGGGCCCTCCTGCTCATTCTGCTGAATGGGGCCCTGAACCTCTGCCCCAAAGTCTTACCCTGACCGCACCAACGCAGACTGTGCTACTTACCATGCGATACACAATGCCTGCACATACTTATCCCCATGGAAGCTCCTCACAGCTTTTTCTACAAATACTCCCTCGTGATTTGTGTAGCACTGCAGCGCCTAAAACAAGACTGTGGGACATTCCTGCACATGTGGAGGTTAAGAAGGATGCCCTTTGCTAGCGAAAAAGAGCGGCTCTCTTTTTCCTGCTGTTGCGCCACTGACCCCATCTCCTTGCCGCTGAGCAATTTTAAGAAAGTAAAGAGAGAGGCAGAGGACTGCTAGCTGGGAGGACAGAATGAGGGGTGGGAGGAAGTGACACCACTCTGTGGGTCAGAACCGGCCTGGGGTGTGGGCTGCCAGTTGCCGCCCCCTGTCCTACATAATCTGTGTGTGGCTTTAGAAAGAAAGCAATGCTTACAAGAGTCAGGGAGCTTTCTGTCCAAACAAAACATTCTGAGGTTGTGAAATGTTTCTTCTGCAAAACTCACCACAATCTGCGTTTCATTGTCTGTCAAAGTGTCAATAGCCAAGCTTTTTCCAACGAGATCCTGGCTGATCCGGGTCCTTTTGTCTTCCGGTGAGGTTTCCCGTGCCTTTTGCTTCCAGGACTGAGGTTCTACCACCGATGCATGTCCCTGGGTCCAACCTGTCAGGAGAGAATTAAAAGTAGGAAATATTTTCCTATTATAGGAAGGCCCTCTAAGGTGATCTTGTGTTATGCTGTTTGTTCATTCTTACTGAACAAATAAGATCATCCGGGGGAGAGATCATCCGGGGTGCATGGGGCGGGGTGCTATCAGTATGCTGATGACACCCAAATATATTTCTCTATGCCTTCGGCAACAGTGTCAGCTAAGGACAGTGTGTCTCCTCTGAATGAATGCCTGGAGGCAGTAATGGGCTGGATGAGGAAAAATAAACTGAAACTGAATCCAGACAAGATGGAGGTGCTTGCTGTCAAAGGCCACAACCTGGGTTTGGAGGTATGTCAACCAGTTCTGGATGGGGTTACACTCCCCCGGAAAGACTGTGTTCGCAGCTTCGGGGTGCTTCTGGATCCGTCGCTCCAAATGACTTCTCAGATAGATGTGACGGCTAGGAGTGCCTATTATCAGCTCCGACTGATATGCCAGCTGCGCCCCTTCCTAGAGTCGGAAGACCTAAAGATGGTAGTGCATGCGCTGGTAACTTCGAGGCTCGACTTCTGCAATGCGTTGTACATAGGGCTACCTTTATACCTAGTCTTTGCTTTGGGTTAAGATTTTTTTAAAAAATTTTTATAATGTTTTAATTGTATTTTATCTTGTTTTTAGCCTATGTACATCGCCCAGGGTGGCCGGTTGCCGGCCAGATGGGCGATTAATAAATGTAAATAATAATAATAATAATATAGTCCGGAAACTTCAACTAGTGCAAAATATGGGAGCCAGACTGGTTACTGGTACACCTAGGGGTGCCCACATCACACCAGTTTTAAAAGCACTCCACTGGCTGCCAATCAGTTACTGGGCAAAATATAAAGTGTTGGTTTACCTTTAAAGCCCTACATGGTTTGGGTCCAGGCTACCTACGGGATCGCCTTCTCCCGTACAATCCGCCCCGCGCACTCAGGTTCTCTGGGAAGAATCTACTTCAGTCAGCCAAAACTAGGCTGACAGGTGTTACCCAGAGGACCTTCTCTTCTGCTGCTCCCAGATTATGGAATGGCCTGCCAGAGGAGATTCGTCAACTTACCAGTCTCTTGGAATTTAAAAAAGCCATAAAGACTGATCTCTTCCGGCAGGCCTATCCGGCAGAATTTTAGGATGCCTTTAAGATGTTTTTAAGATGTTTTAAGATGTTTTAATAGTATGCGTTGTGTTTCATTAGTTTATGTATTTTATATTTTCTGCTGTTCCCTGCCTCAATCTAGACGGAGACGGGTAAGAATTATTATTATTATTATTATTATTATTATTATTATTATTATTATTATTATTATTATCTATATTTTATTTATTTATATGTTTAGCTTTTTCTCATCTTCTCTTCCCACCTTCTGGAAAAGGCAAGATCTAAAGTCGGAAAGGGTGGACAGAGGGAAAGCGACAGATAGGGAGGCCACCAACCACATGGGCATCACCAAAGAACAGGGCACTGATTTGCATAAAATGTGCACATGCTAATTTATAGGTATAGATGCAAATCTAGAAATAATGACTATCATATAAATAGAAATACAATACATCTTGGGGACGACTGAGACCAGGTGACTGGTGTGCCTTGCTCAGTCTGGTGTCCAGGGGCTCACTGTTGAATGGGCAACTTCAAGGCCCCTGTTCTCCCTTCTGATGGTTCTTTATCTCTAAACTGGACTTGGACTGGACAGCCCTTTAAACAGAGGACACCTTCAAAATAGAGGGCAGTCCTCTGTAAAGTAGGGCACATGGCCACCCTAGCCAGAGTGAGCTAAATTCCACGGCAGGATCTTGCCCCGAACCCTGTCCATGTATTTGGCGGGGAGTTGAAACACATGAATGACAGTGAGATAATAATCACTGAGAGAGCCAAGATGGTGCAGTGTAGCTTTTAATGTGTCAGACTAAAGACCAGGGAGACCTGCGTTCAAGCCTCCATTCCGCCATGAAGCACACTGGCAACCTTAGGCCAGTCACACTCTCTTAAACAGAGGACACCTTCAAAATAGAGGGCAGTCCTCTGTAAAGTAGGGCACATGGCCACCCTAGCCAGAGTGAGCTAAATTCCACGGCAGGATCTTGCCCCGAACCCTGTCCATGTATTTGGCGGGGAGTTGAAACACATGAATGACAGTGAGATAATAATCACTGAGAGAGCCAAGATGGTGCAGTGTAGCTTTTAATGTGTCAGACTAAAGACCAGGGAGACCTGCGTTCAAGCCTCCATTCCGCCATGAAGCACACTGGCAACCTTAGGCCAGTCACACTCTCTTAGCCTAGCCTACCTCACAGGGTTCTTGCGATGATAAAAAGAGAGGGAGATATCCGTTGTCAGCCACCCTAAGCTCCTTGGGGAAACTATTTTTATTTTTTTTAAGTTATAAATAAATTCTTGTGAGCTCACTTAAAACTTCATGCGCACACCACTTGTTTCATCTTTGCGCCAGAGGGATTCCTGTGGTACTCTGATCTGAATCAGGAAGTTCAGTTGCCTTGCCCAAAATTCAGCCTTATCTCCCTACCGGAAATAAGGAGCGAACCAATGTCACACAATCACCACATGTTATTTTGGGCTTCCTTTCCGGAACCACTGCTTCTGGTATAAGGGCAGCCATGGCATAGATATATATATAATTCATCCTAGCCCTGCTTCCCCCACAAAAAACTACATTTAGCTTGTGGCTTGCAGGAGTGGGTTGGGAATCCAGATGTTTTCCACTGATGTAGTGCGGCAAACTCTGGTACGGTATCAGTGATGGAAATGAACCCTGGGCACTTTTTTTGTTTTTGTGGAGGAAAAATAGACATGATGGAAAGGAAATCAAGATTTGTAGACCAGGATTGGAATGGGCTTACTGGTCTTAAAAAGTACAGGGCTGCCTGAATTGATGCTGGATTTTACCAGGCCGATAAACATTAAAAAAAGAACCGGACATGCCCCAACGTTCGAGTTTCACAGTGCTTTAATTCTGGTGCAGGTTTCCAAAACAACGTACAATGAATATATTTCCATGTACCGATGATGTTCTATTGCCCAATTTGATGTTAACTCCGAGAGTTTGAGAGCAAACTTGAAGGAAAGTTTAAACAGGGATTATGGTAATTGGATTACAAATTGCCTGGCCTCTCTAGAGCATCATAAGACACATACAGCCCACCCACACACACACCCAGGCACACAACTGCAAAAATAAATCTGAAGAAGAGATTCCTGTAAATAAAAAAAATACTTTCAATATTTAGAATGTTAGTATCATATCGTTTTCTATTTATTTTTTACGTTTATATCCTGCCCTGGCTGCAGAGAGCTCAGAGCAATTTATATGATTCTCCACACACGCACATGATGTGCACACATGTGCACAATGCCCTTTTATCCCCCATCCTCAACAACGTTCTGCATTAGGTTAGGATAAGATATAGCAACTGGCCCAAGGCTACCCAGTAAGCTTTATAGCTGAGTGGAAATTTGAACCCGAGTCTCCCTAGTCCTTGACTAAGGGCGCAATGCTATGCATGTTTAGACAGCAAAAAGTCCTACAGCTCCCAGCATTCCCCAGCCAGCCATGCTGGCTGGGGAATGCTGGGAGCTGTAGGACTTTTTTTGCTGTCTAAACATGCATAGCATTGTGCCTTAAGACACTCTAACCACTAAACCACATGTGTTGTGTTTTTTTGACAACATTTGATAATCTCAAAGAAGTAGATAAAGGTGTGATTGAGTTTTGAACAGGGCTGGATTAATCGTCATGTAAACTACACTACAGAAGGGGTGCGGTGGGGAACCTCAGGCCAGTGGGCCAAATGCGGTCTGCCTGGGCTCCCAGTGCAGCATTGCAGAGCTCCCCAGTTGGCCGTGCCCCTGGCTCCACCCCCTTTGCCCCGACTGCTGATTGGTGGTTTCCCAGCTTTTGCATGTTTCCCCACCCTGCTATTCTAAAAGGTTGAAATGCCTCTCTTAAGACTTAGTTACTGGCCGTAAGAGCTTTAAGCTAAAATATGGCGGTATTTTTTGTATTTTTGCTCCCACCCTTTTTTCCTTTGGCCTCGCCCCTTTTGCCTTTGCTCCCCATCACCACCACTGGAATGTGCCCCCTAAGAGCTTGTCCAAAATTGAATCCGGCCCTCGGGACGAAAGAGGTTGAACACCCCTGCACAAAAGAGTAAGAGATACCCCATGTATCACATACCCTTTCTGGGACTCTCTCAGAAAGCAGAACTTAATTTTCTGCCAGGCCTCCTGACGACTATTTCTATCTACCTGGGGCTGGCGGGCTTAACACTGGGACACTGGAATTAATATTAATAAATGAGAGTGTACGCCAGCGAGTCATCATAGCCAACCCCTATAGGTCTGGGTTTAGGCCTTAAATTTTAGGGGGTTAGGATTTCCAGGTCAAAAGGTATGACTTCTGGAAAAGGCTTGAGAACTGGCATGCACTACCCTTCTTAAAAATCAGTTGCTATTTGAACAGGTAACAACTCAGAATACATCATGCAGATTAACCCTGTTTGCAGGCAGTTTTACGCACGCTATTCTGCTGTTTTCATACATCAGATAGTTTTACATAAGTTATTTTTTGAGCATTTAAAGCATTTGGATTTCAGTTTTAACAACAACAACAACAACAACAACAACAAATGGTAGTTGCTGAGAATAGAAGGAAGTAAAAAACATTGAGAAGCTTCCAAACTGTGTTCTGGAACCATGAGAACTAGAACCCTGCTTTTTAAAAACAAACAAATGAGGTCTGAAATTCTCTGGATGACAAAATTCTGTACCACAGAGCTGATTCAACTTTTGTATTGTGTACAAATCTGGCATTTGTTCTTCTTAAAAAGCACAGGCTGCCTGAATTGATACTGGATTTTACCAGGCCGATAAATGTAAAAAAAGAACTGGATGTGCCCCAACGTTCGAGTTTCACAGTGCTCTAATTCTGGTGCAGGTTTCCAAAACAACGTACAATGAATATATTTTCATGTATCAATGATGTTCTATTGTCCAATTTGATGTTAACTCAGAGAGTTAACATGCGCAAAACTTAAACCTGTTCTCAACACCACCTTCCACCCCACAACATAAAAACATAGCCCAATAACCCTGAGAGCCTACACTGCAGTGTACACTTATCTGGAAGTAGGTCACATTGAACTCAATGGGACTTGTCTGAGTAGACATGCAACAGTCTGAGTAGACTGTTAATCACCAACTTGGTCGTTATCAGCAAGGCTGGGCATTTACTGGGGCCCAGGAGCTGTTGAGGGACCCATTCTCCTTCCCTTCCACCATCTTCCCTACTGGTACACGTATGTGGGCTAATATGATTTCCCACAATAGCAGCAGTACTCTATGGTACAGATTATTGACACAGATCTGATAAATATATAAAATTGAAAGGGTTTTTTTTTACCTGGAAGGAATTTTGCCTTGGAAGTTACTTCCTCTAAATGCCAGATGTTTTGAGATGGAATGTCATAAGGCGGTGCCAGTGATGAAGAAAAACACTTTCTACGTGATTTAGTTATTATTAATTTTAGAATAATTATACTCTGCCCTACCAGCTTGTAAATCACCCTGGAAGTTTGGCTGATGAGTGGCACAGAAATCTTTTAAATATATTTTTAAAAATTTAAATCAGTTGTCATTCTTTTTTGTCTCACTCCCCCCCCCCCCCTCACATCTCAGCAGCAAAAATTGGACTAGGAGGCTTCATGGATAGCCACTTGCCCAAGATTCTTGCAAAAACCTGTCGTTGTACTCTTTGAGAGATTTCATATAATAAGAATGAGTGGAACAAAGGGGGGGGGGGAGTCAGGAAGAAAGAGTTCAAAGGAGGAGGGAGAGAGGGGCAATTCAACCTGGTCAAAGGAATGTTGGACACTATCGTAGGGTGGCCATGTGTCCTATTTTAGAGAGGACAGTCCTCAGTTTGAAGGAGTCCCCTACTTGAAGGGCTGTCCAGTCCAGGTCAAGGTTAAAGGTAAAGAACCATGAGAAGGGAGAACAGCCAAGGACCTTGAAGTTGCTCTCAGCACCAGGGAGCATCTGGACAGGCACGCCTGTCCCAATAGCCAAAGGTGTCTCCACTACGGATAGATGTGTTGTATTTCAGGGAAATTATATTAGTTCTTTCTCAATGTGCAGCTATACCTTTAAATTAGCACATGCAAATTTGTTGCAAATCTGTGCCCTCTTTTAATCTTTTCAGGGTGGTGGGGGTTGTCGATGCATTTCTACTTTTTGGTGATGCATAAGTGGCCTGGCCAGCCCCTAGCCATGTTCCTAAGTAAGACACCATAAACCCCCTACATATCTGCTGCTCCCCCCCCCCCGGGAATTAATTCCTGCCTTCCTCTTCTTTCTCTTCTAGCCAAAGTCAGCAAAACTACTGACAACAGGAACAACAACTGGGGGAAGGCACAGAAGGGCCATTTCTGGGGGGAGGATGTTTTATCTCATATGTTAGATTTCTAAAGGTGCAATCCCATGCATGTTTAGACAGAAAAAAAGGCCTACAACTCCCAGCATGCCCCAGCCAGCATAGCTGGCTGGGGCATGCTGGGAGTTGTAGGCCTTTTTTCTGCCTAAACATGCATCGGGTTGCGCCCTAACAGAGAAAGACTGTATGTTTCCCATTAACACTCTCATCCTAAACAAATCTTCTCTGAAGTAAATCCCATTGACTTTGATAGGCTGGAGTTAGCATGTCAGTGGTGCAGCCTGGAAATTTTAGACCCAGAACTTAATGATTTGATGGCGGGGTGTGTATGTGTGTGTGTCTTTAGATGGCCAAGTGTATGTGAGGCACACAATAACATTTCTCTTCACCCCTCCCCTCCAATCCCATGCTTCACAACTGGTTCTACACTCCTGACAAGTTAGAGAAAAAACAAATATTCATTTGCCAACACCGATTTAACGCCCGCCCAACCCAAAACTCTGAGCATGTACAGTTCTGCATGTTAAACTCGCTTAAATCCAAGTACTATCATGACTACAGGAATAAAATGGAGTCTGCTTCTGCTGCCTTCATCCTAAATACATTTCCTTGGGAATAAGCATCATTTTGTTGTAGAAAAGGATTATATATATATATATATATATTAGAGTAAAAATAATAAATTGAGCATCCCTAACCATGTACATGCCCAGTTGGCTGCTGTCTAACTCTAAAATGTTTTAAAATAAGAAAGGATGCTCTGGCGAGTAGCATCAGCCCTCATGGGACCAGGGATGCCCACCATGACAGCCCAGGTGCTGACGCAGGGCCTGTTTGCCACTGCCCCCATCACCTGCTGCTGTATGGATGGTCATTCCGGGCACTGCTCCCCGCCCTTCCCCTTCCCCACCGCCTCCAGCAGGTGCTCTAGAGAGCCCCACCAGCCGCTCTCCCGCCATGGCATTTGCCGCAGCAAGAGAACGGCTGGCAGGACTCTCTGGAACAGCCGCCCACCCCGTTTCCCTCGTTGTGCACCCCCTAATTTTTGCCGCCACTGCATCAGCTCTATGGGAAGCATGCAGTGCTGAGCAGGCTTGTGCCAGGGCTGGCCGTCGACCAACCTTCACTACGGCTCACCACCCAATATCTTCAGGACTATGCGACCTAGGGTGGAGGGGTGTAGTGTATTGGCTCTCCTGGCTTGCCATACCAAGAAGTGCCTGAGTCAACTCTCAGGCATTGATTGGGTTCGCATGACACAACCACCTATCGTGGGTTGTTACCCACAATGGGTTGTCATGTCGTGCGAACCTGAACCGATTCCCGCAGGGTGGCTTGTTTGAGGGCAACAAGCCACACTGACAACCCACAGGTTGTTCTAGGGGTTGTTGTACTCACGATGGGTTGTCATGTTGTCTGAACCCGGGCAACCAACCCCATCGTGGGTACTGGGAACCGGCCAGCAACTTGCTTGGCAGGAGCAGCAAAAAACCGTTGCCACTTCTGCCAAGCTTGCCCAGGCACCCGCCAGTGCCAGCCACCCCACAAGTGCCCAAGCGGCACTTGGGGGTGACTGGCACTGGCAAGAAGCTCCCTGTCTCGACCATGAGCTGTTTCAGCTCGCTGTGGCTTTTTTGTCACTTTAACTTTATTTTTTCAGAGAGCGGAAAAGCCAGCTTGACAGCCGGCTTTTGCAATCCCGTTTTGACAGCCATTGACATTCCCTTCAAAGTGCTCAAGTGGCATATTGGAGGGGCTGTCAGTTGTTGGGAAACGTTTTATAACATTTTCCATATATATATATATATATATATATATTGCCGTACTAATGCAACTGCGGAGGTACACAGTTCTGTGAATGTGGCAATTGGAAGCCTTGGCTGCCTCAATGTCCTGGGGGTACCTGCTGTCATAGTACAGCAGGTACCAACACTGGACGTTGACCCAAAGAGGCTCCAAATAGAGTTTTTCTTCCCTTTGGCTTCTCTTGACAGCTGTCAAAAGATGAGCTATCAAGGCGTGAGTGATCTTTGCTCACAAAAAGAAGGTGGAGGGATTCACACCCCCTTCATGGCAAGATCCTCCTGTTTTGTTTTGTTTTGAACTGCACTGTCCTAAGGGTGAGCTTACTTTTCCAGTTGTTCCTGAGACTCTAGGTCAGGGGTCTTCAAACTAAGGCCCGCGGGCCACATCCAGCCCGCCTTGCCTTTTTATCCGGCCCGCCGGATAAAAAGGCGGAAGCAGACTTTTTTTTAACTCTTTCGCTTCAAGCGCTGATTCTTTTAATTCTTTTCCATAATATGGAAAAATTAGTGGTGGTGTTTTACCTCTTACGTATGAGCTGGTGTAGCTAAGTCAGATTTCTAATGTTTCAAAAATGCTATTTTGGATTGAAGCAGAGTATGCTCATTTGTGTGATGGCAAAAACAAAAGTATATTCGTGTTAGGCATGAAACAATTGTAAAACTATATATGTAAATACCACCAGCCCTGCCAGGAGTATTTATTTTTATTTATTTATTTACATTTATTAATTGCCCATCTGGCCAGCAACCGGCAATCACCCATCTGGCCGAATATTCATAATATTCCCTCTTCTTCCCTCCCCATTCCTTTTTCCTTGTGTGTCGTGTCTTTTTAGATTGTAAGCCTGCGGGCAGGGACTGTCTTGTTAATTGCTGTAAACCGCCAAGAGAGCTTCGGCTATTGGGCGGTATAAAAATGAAATAAATAAATAAATAAAATAACTTTCCATTTAAGGGGGAAAAAATTCACCCCTATCAATTAAAAAAAAAAGGACCTGGGTCCTTTTTTTTTACTTGATCCATTCGTTCATATTTTTTTCAAACTATAGTCCGGCCCCCCAACAGTCTGAGGGACAATGAACTGGCCCCCTGTTTAAAAAGTTTGAGGACCCCTGCTCTAGGTGCTCAGGAACATGGAAAGGTGCGAACCACCCCCTTTTAAAAGGAACCAGTGTTTTGACAGCTAGCTGTCAAAACTCCGGTTCTCTTTAAAAGGGGTTTCTTGAGAGGGCTCCCCATGGTTTCTTGACAGGGACAGTCCAGATGCATTCATGCCTGCATATGTCCCTGTGAGGAAACCATGGGGAGCCTGCCAAAAAACAAACAAACAAACAAACAAACCTTTCAAAAGGGATGGCTTGCACTTTTCCAAAGGGAAGAAAAATCCTATTTAGAACCTCAGCTGGGTCAATGTCCAGAGTTGGTAGTACTTGCTGTACTATGACAACAGGTACCCCCCAGGACAGTGACCCAGTTGAGGCTTCCAATTGCTGCACTTGCAGAACTGTGCACCTCCACAGGCAAAAAGGGGCAAAAAAGGGGGGGGAGAAGAAACCCCCCCCTCAAAAGTAAAAGGGACAAAAAAGCCACAGTGAGCTGAAAACAGTTCATGATCATGGCGGGTAGAGGGAGAAAAGTTGGTCCTGCCATGGGGTCCCCTGGGCTACCCAAGGGGGAAGGAGGGGGAGGGAGGGGGTGAACAACCCACGGTGAGTCCGATCATCTGTCGTGTGCACTGTGGGTTCTTCTCACAACAACCAATCCACCATGGCTTATTGCCAGGGTGGGTTGTTGTGACATGTGAATGCACCCATTGTGTTTTTAGTATCCTGTTCACCCTGCCCTGCAGCTGTATGTTGCGTGGCCTGTTCTGTTCTCAGTAACCTTTACTTATTATAGCCGTTGCGGTCGGTTTTGCATCCTCCGTGTGGCCTTCTTTTCATGATTCACTTCAGTATAGTTACAATTCGTATGTGAAAAATAGGAGGCATTCACCACCGTCCCTTGTTGCCACCCCTCGATGCCACCTATGCTAACAGGCACCAGCTCGGCATTCCAGGAAGGCAGGGTTGCAGATGCATGCATGGCTGCTGACGATTCAAATCTCTCTATGTGGTAAGGAGAATTCTCTCAGATTTTGTTTTCCTCATTAACATCTCAGAAAAGAAATGCATAATGTCACGGCTGGTGTCAAGGGTAGGCATGGTCGGGCACGTGCTGAGGGCCCACACCCCAGAAGAAGCCCACTGACAAGAGCCCCCCCCTGGAGTTGCTCCTCCTCCTCACCATGCAGGGCCAGTGCAAGGCAGTTTGGCGCCCTAGGCAAGGTCAGATATTTAGCGCCCCCCCTTCCCACTTGAGCCGGCTACCGGGCCAAGGAGTAGGAGGTTGGCTGTCAGTGCCGTACTTACTTCCGAGTAGACTCGTAGGCCTGGCCGGCTGGACCTTCGCAAGGGACGCCGCCCACGGAACCCTTCCCACGAACGCCTGCGGGACTCTGCGGAGGCAACACAGCAGAGGCGCGATTCCCTCTGCGCAGCCGGCGGCGGTGCTGGCGTTTGGCGGCGTGCGCCCGGGGAGCCAGAGAGGAGCCACCGCGACACGTGGGGGAAGCAGCGGAGGCGGATCCCACCCGGCTGCCAGTGGGCTGGCCGCGTTGCCGCAGGAGCGGAGCGCCCGCGGCGGGAGTCCCTCTCTGAGCCAGCCCTCCCACCCGCCCACCCGCCCCGGTCGCGCACTCCAGCAGGCGAGCCACTGCTCAGGCAGGCGCCGCTACAGCGCTAAAAGATTTCAAGGCGTTTCTGCGCCCCCCTTTAGCCATGCGCCCTAGGCAGCCGCCTAGTTCGCCTAATGGTAGCACCGGCCCTGTCACCATTGCAACCTGCTTGCTCACCTGCCTCTCGCTCTGGCTCAGACAACGGTGGTGAGGAGGAGGAGGAGATGCTGCTGCCTGCTTGCTCCCTGGCTCTCTCCGCCTGTCAAGCAAGCCAGTGGTAGCAGTGAGGAGGAGGAGGAGCAAGGGCAGCTGGTGACCATGGCAGTGAGAAGGTAGACTCACTGAGGGAGGGGCCCATGGAGGGTGTCTTGCCCGAGGGCCCTCAAAAACCTGGAGCCGGCACTGCATGATGTAACGGCACTTCTGCTGCAGTTCATTGCCTGCCGCTTGCAGGAGGTGGGGAAACGCTGACTACGATGATGCCATCTATACAGATTCCGTATTTCTTTTATTCAAAGTTATGGGACAGATGTGGGTCGTCGGAGGCCGCCGCCGCTCTTCTCCCACAACATCTACTTAACTTGAGGCCTCAGTTCAGTTGTCCTCCCTCCGCCGGTCCTTTGCGCGCGGACTCTCCAAGCAGAGACGGCCATTTGGCTTAGTCAATCTTTATGGCTTGGCGGCTTTCCCTGCCATTTCCTGGCGTGAAAATATTAAGCTGAGACACTTTATGAAACAGGGAACAAGCACTGGAAGGGCCGCGCGAGATTCCTTCCCGCTGGCCACGCATTGCTGACTTTTCCTGTTTACACAATTTTCCAGCTGAGATTGGGTTGGAGGCAAAGGATCTGAGCTAGTTTGGGATGTTTTAAAGTGGCTTCGGGCACACTGATTTTATTTGTCCTGGAGAATTTTTATTGTATATATAAAGATGTTCAGGCCTCACTGATGTGTCGACAGATGGGTTTTGTTTTTTTTTTACAATTGTCTTGAGTACTGGAGCTGGAGCCTCACGTACAGTCTGAGAAACTCTGATTATTGGAAACTTGAAAACGAGACTCCTGCACACTTCTCCTTCAAAATGAAGAAATTAAAGGTGTGCCACAAAATAGCCAAACTATTCTCACACAGGCTAGAAAGCTGTGATTTGGTACCATACAGTGGAGAGCCAGTGTGGCCATGAAGCTCACTGGGTGACTTTAGGCCAGTCACTGACTCTCAGCCTAAACTACCTCACAGGGTTGCTGTGAGGATAAAATGAGGAGGATTATGTAAACCGCCTTGGGTTCCTCATAGGAAAAAAGGCAGAATACAAATGTAATAATAAATACACATGTAACCCAAGTCTCTCTCTCCCTCTCAAAACAAGTGTATCCCTAAATGGTTGAAGTGTATCCCCAAATGGTTAATCTACTTTCCCATATAAGCCCTGAAATCTGGTCCATGTGTAGTCCAAAACAACCAGAACATAAGTCAGGTCTGAAGGGGAAAACTTTTGTATAACTTACATCACTCCCTCAAAATGGTGGGCACTAATTGTACCCCTAAAATGGTTAAGTTGCTACCATACTAGCTAGGACGGTGGGGAAAAAATCTGATACAAACATAGCTCAAAGTACTCTCATCACTAAACAAGTCTAAAAGCATGGATAGGTATACATTTCTCCCTCAAAACAGGGGACTCAAAGAATTTCCCCCTCCCAAATGGCCAAGGTCTTTCCAGAAAGCTGAAATATTTGGCAAATATACATACTTCAAGATACCCCCTGAGTAGTAGAAAAATCTGAAAGGGAGACATTTGTATGTCTCTGCCTCAACATGGGAGGCATGAGGTATACCGTATACCATAAAATAAATAAGCACTTACATATCATCTAAAGATCTGCATTTGGTACACATATAGCCAGGACAGTTTGAGTACTAGAAAAGACTTAAAAATGGGAGATTTTAGCATCAAAAGTGAAGGGAAGTTTACTCAGCCCAGACAGAGTAAACAAAACCTCCCAAGGAGTGGAATGTTGGGCTCCCTGTGTTAGATCTGTTGCTCTTTCACTTTCTTGATTGAGCCTGGTGGGAGATTTCCAATAGCATAGATTTCTAGTAGGAACCTGCATCAAGGCTTGCAGAATCGCAGGCTTCATTTCCTACTGATATATATATCAGTGTGTGTGTGTGTGTTTGTGTGTGTGGTGGTGAGCTGCTGGCTTGTCTTGAATGTTCACAAACTATCCAACTTCTAAAAGGAATGTGTGGCGTAGTGGTGAGAGTGTTGGACTGGGACCCGGAAGATCCGGGTTCTATTCCCCGCTCGCCCATGAAACTCACTGGGTGACTTTGGGCCAGTCACTGACTCTCAGCCTATCCTACCTCACAGGGTTGTTGTGGGGATAAAATGGAGAGAAGGAGGATTATGTAAGCCGCCTTGGGTTCCTTGCAGGAAAAAAGGCAGGGTATAAATATATTAAATAAAAATAAATGGTCAACCAATGGAACGTTGAGGGAACAGTGCAGCTCCCGTGAAGGAAGTGAAAGCTTAGATGGGTTGTGAGAAAACTTCACAGGGATACTTTTGAGAATGTACCACTGGAAACCATGCTAAATGTGATGGTATACCAAGAAGAAGATTCAGCTTGGTGCAGGCCAAAATACCTGGAAGTCAGCATGGGCTAAGGTTTTCCCAAGGGTGTCCAGATCCATAGCCAGGGTGGCCTACTTTACAGAGGACAGTCCTTTATTTGAAGGGCTGCCAGAGGACTGTCCTCTATCTGAAGAAGTCCTCTATTTGAATGGCTGACCTCTCCAATTCTGGTTTAAAGATAAAGAACCATAAGAACTGTTGCCCACCAGCAGCGAGCAACTGAAGAGCACCTGAAGGGCAAGCACACAGGTCACCTGGTCACAGTTTTCCATACTATGGTGAGATGTACTGTATTTTTTCCTTTAAATTATAATAATTATTTCTAAACATCCATATACACCTATAAATTAGCATATGCACATTTCATGCAAATCGGTGTCCCCTTTTTCCCGTGACGCATTTCCTCTTTTTGGAGATTCATATGTGGCCACCCTAGGTATCTGGTTGGCCACTATGAGAACAGAATGCTGGACTAGATAGGCCTTTGGTCTGATCCAGCATGGCTCTTCTTATGGTCTTACTCATCTAAACAGATGCGTGAATCAACCACGATACATCTGAAAATAAATTTCAAAGAAATCACCTTCATAAATACTTCCAGCTTTGTCTTGAACCCAGCAAGGCCTGTTTCTCTGACAACCATCCCACAGGGCAGACTTTTACACTTCTAATGGTGAAAAACCCGAAAATGTGTGAAATGATTAATCCTGCGCAAAGGAGGGACCATCCCTAAGCTGTTCCAAATTCTTCTGCAAGCCATGCTTCCCTATCCTGGTCCCCTCCAAATGTGTTGGACTACAATCCCATCACCCCTAGCCTGCATGGCCTATGGCCCTGGGGGTGATGGGTGTTGTAGTCTAATACATCTGGAGGGCACCAGGTTGAGTAAGGCTGCCATAAGCGATTTCCCAAAATCCTTCCTGAGCAGAGTCGGTGTTATGGGGTGGCCCACTAGAGCTGGAGCCCAGAATCTTTCATTCAGAGCCCCGAATCTCTGGGAGGCCCTCTGCTCCACCACCCTGCTGTCCACGGGCACTTGCTGAAATAAAGGTACAGGGGCCCTGATGATCTCTGTTGTTGCCTCTGATCCCCCTGGATGAGCTGGCTTTTTGCCCACATGTGCTTCACCTCCTGCTCCCCCCCCCCTTGAATCCTGCTGCCTGAGTTTTTTTCTGGAATCAAATGCCCTCCTCTTCCCTGTCCATACATACCTTTTTACAAATAGGGGTGTCCTTAGGAGACAGGCTCCTTTACAGACAGACACACACACACACACACACACACACACACACACAGAGTCTTTAGAGCATATGTAAATTAGCATATGCAAACTTGTGCAGGTTTTTTTGGCCTGTGGGCCTGAGCCCCGGATCTTTTTGGTACCTAGCACTGCCCCTGTTCCTGAGGTACATCAATGACATTGTCATATTCTGGACCCTCAGGAAGGAGCCCCCTGACAAATTCCATCAGGGGTTCAACCACTTCCAGCCCACCACCCACTTAAAGCCCAGACCAGTCCATGCATTGGGTTGTTGTATCCAAGGTTAGCCTAACTTAAGCCCTATTAATTTCAGTGGGTCTACTCTAAGTAGGATTAACATTGACTACAACTCAATAAGTTCACTTTCAGGGTACCGCAATGAAATTAGGGGATGGACATACCAACACCACCTTCTATTGTAACCCTTCTGATTGCTACACATATCTACTCACTTCTATCCAGTTTAGGTGATAGCTTTTTAATTTTTGTATTATTTCTAATAATAATGTAAGAATAATGAAAAACGTTTTCTCATTTTTATTGGTATTAGCATTGGATATTATTAAGCAGAATGCTAGTAATAAAAATACTTAGCATTTGTATAGCACATTCAAGTGTTCAAAGTGCTTCACATGCATTCTCTGTTTGCAGTCCTTACAACAACCCTGTAAGGTAAGCCGTATTATTATACCCATATTGCAGATGGGGTGGGGGACTGAGGGCTGAGAGAGACTGGCTTGCCTATGGGGCTCCTAGTGAGTTCACGGCAAAGGTGAGAATCAGGGTAGCCAATAGCCATATGTCCTATTTTACAGAAGACAATCCTGTATTTGAAAGGCTGTCACAGGACTGTTCTCTGTTTCAAGGCATCCTCTATTTCAGGGCTCTCCAACCTTGGGTTCCCAGATGTTGCTGGACTACAGCTCCCAGAATCCCTTGCCATTAGCCATGCTGTTTGGGTATGCTGGGAACTGTAGGCCAGCAACATCTGGGGACCCAAGGTTGGAGAGCCCTGCTCTATTTGGATTCAGAGGGGTGTCACAGTCCAGTTTAACAATAAAGATCAATAAGAAGGGGAGCAGTAGGAGCCTTGAAGTTGCCTATCAACAGTTTGCTCCTGAACATCTATCTATACATTAGCATATGCAATTTTGATGCAAACATATATCCTCTTTTTGATGCAAACATGAATTCCCTCTTTTTGAGCCATGAGTAAGTAGCCACCCTAACTAAGCCAGTTTCGAACCAGGGACTTCCTGATTCACAGCTCAGTCTCTTAGCAACTACACTAAACCAGCTCTGTATTGGTTGTGTTACAGATGCCTGATTGTATATAAAGTTACCTATTGTCTTGATTTTGATTTTACATTTTTCTCAGTCTTTTGTAATAGCTAATGCTTAAAACAATAAAAACTGAGCCAAATTACTCACTTCCAGCTATCTCCAAGAGTACATTACATTGTCTATAGCTAAGTGCTACAATAGGATTGCATTTGGTTCCTTTGAGAGGGACTCACGCCTCAACAATTTACATAAGACATTCTTAAAACTGCAGCATCCATTCATTAAATGAAGAAACAGATTGACGAAGGAGTTCCCTACCTACAACAGGGCAGGCCCAGAACAGAAAGCGACAGAACATTGCCTGCTGCCTAGGGCTGACCCAAGCCAAATTGCCGCCTGAGGCAAATGTTATTTCAACACTGGCAATAGGACAGCATTCTCCATCACGCCTGAAGGCAGCGGGCTAGTTTAAGGTGTGCAGGACAGACTGCCTTCCAAGAGAGGAGAGGCCAGGAGGCTCAGGGGAATGGCTGGGGCTTTGCCACTGCTGCCCCCCAGCATGTGCTGCCTAAGGCAGTTATTTCACTCTGCCTAATGGTATTTATTTATTTTATTTCTTTATTTATTATATTTATACCCTACCTTTTTTCCTGCAAGGAACCCAAGGCGGCTTACATAATCCTCCTCCTCCTCCTCTCCGTTTTATCCTCACAACAACTCTGTGAGGTAGGTGAGGCTGAGAGTCTGTAACTGGCCCAAAGTCAGCCAGCGAGCTTCATGGCCAAGTGGGGACTAGAATCTGGATCTCCTGAGTTGCAGTCCAACACTCTAACCACTACACCACACTGGCTCTATGGCATATTTTAGGCAAAATGTGGCCATCGCTCAGACAGTAGATGCTGGGAGGTGGCAGAGAGAGCTGTGAGCCATGTGGCCTGCCCTGCACCACCTAAGCCAGGCTGCTGCCTTCAGGAGTGGTGGAGGATGCTGTCCCATTGTCAGTGTTGAAGAAAGATTCAACTGCTATTCCAGTTGGCTTTTCCACATGTGGAAGGGGGCACCATCTTGTTCGTTGAGCTTTTCTACACGGTTGTGCATTTGCGATTCCTTACTTGTGGTTTTTTTTACGAGTTCTTTAGACAACATCATGATCCTCCAGTTTAGCTTATGTTTTTAAAGAGCACTTTCCTGGAGTATTTTTTAGAGCAGGGGAAATGGAGTTCTATTTCTGAAAGTGAAAGAAATCACTGCTCCTACTTGTGTAATTGCAATATTCTGCTATAGCACAGCTCCACCTAGAGGTTATATAGCAGAAAAGCAGGAAAGGAAAAGCTTTTTTGTAGTTAGGAACTCAAATTTGAGACAAAACTGAAAGTAGATACAGAGATTAACATACTCGTGTAGAAAAACTCTTTGTCTCAGGCAGCGAAATGTCTTGGGGCAGGCTCTGTTACCATCAATTATCTGTAGCCCAAGTGAGAATAACACTTCATGCATTGGATGAAGTGGACTCTAAGTCATGAATCTATTACGTTTTAAGGTGCCACAAGACTCTTTGTAGATTTTGTTCCAATCCAAAGTTTGTGTTTCTCTTTTCCAAACTGTATCTTGACAGAGTAGCACTGGACCTTTCTACACCTTTCTTCTCAGTTCTCAACTATCACATTCACATGCACAGCAACTAAGTCACATGATTTAAGCAGGGGTGTAGTGGTAAAATTTGTAGTGTAGGAGCTCATCATGAAAGGCCCTGTATAGCCACATGCCAAAGAAGAGTACAAAAAGGCTGGCAACTGCGTTGATCCTATATATCAGTGTTCTCCAACCTTGGGTCCCCAGACGTTTTTGGCCTACAAAACTGGGGCATGCTGGAAGTTGTAGGCCAAAAACATCTGGGGACCCAAGGTTGGAGAACACTGATATATATACACCCTCCCAAACAGCAGCAGTATATCATTTCTTTATTTATTATATTTTATTTATTTATTATATTTGTACCCCACCTTTTTTCCTGCAAGGAACCGAAGGCGGCTTACATAATCCTCCTCTCCGTTTTATCCTCACAACAACCCTGTGAGGTAGGTTAGGCTGAGAGAGTCAGTGACTGGCCCAAAGTCACTCAGTGAATTTCATGGCTGAGTGGGGACTAGTAGAACCTGGATCTCCCAAGTCCCAGTCCAACACTCTCACCACTACGCCACACACTGGCTCTCATAGTATAATAATACCCAAGTTATTTGGATCAGCATGACTGCAGCCCTCTGCATCAGTTTACTTGGGAGTAAACTTCATTGACCCCAGTAGTGCTTACTTCTGATGGCATAGGTTCAACTTGTAAAACACACTGAACTTTAGCTCAAGAGCTGCTGCAGCCAGCTGAAATGCAACCTTTAGCTTCTCATTAGAAATGCAAGCCATCTTGCAAAGAAATGTTACCATTTAAACTGCTAGGGCCGGGCTGGGGAACCTCTTTCAGCCTAAGGGCCAAATTTCTATTTCAGAGAAGCTCTCGGGGGCCGCATTCTAGTGGTGGACAGGGCCAAAGGCAAAAGGGGCGGGGGCCAAAATACCAGCATATTTTAGTGTGGAGGAAGGGGGGGCTGGCTGACCCGCCACACCCACACCCTTTCCTACCCAAAGGACCCAAGACCCCCAGAGATCTCAAGGTACCAGATTGCCAGCCTCAGCTGTCTGCAATCCTACTTGAATCTCTGTTCAGGGACTTGCCTTTATGACTGTAACCTGGATTTAGTTACTGAACCAAGCAGAGCAATCCACAAACACCATGTGGGGTAAAACCAAGAAAGGTTTATTCTGGTAGCATTTTACAACAAGAATAGGGAAATGAGAGAAGCACAAAATAGAGAGACACTTTGGTACAAAGTAAAGCTGCAAAATAACAAAACCTGATTCCTTAATATCTCCCAGGCACACAACTCTGTTACCTGGGGGTCAGTTCTCTTCCAGGGTTAGATCCAGCACAGCCTCGCTGCCCAGGAGGACTACTTCACCTACCCGAAGGTCCGAGATGGGTAGCCCTCCACAAGGCGTGCCTTTCCAGAGCCCTCATTCAGCTAATTTCACCAGGAGCTACCTGGGGTCGTATCCTGAGGCCCCCCGAAGGCTTGGGCCTCTCCTTGGCTTACCGCCATTGCTCCAACAGCCGGCAGCCACGCAATGACCAAAAGACAAAGACCAAAACCCACACGTTGGGAAATATACCTTTCCCCCCCCTCCCCTCCTCTCTGTAGCTCTGCTGCCTTTTAGCCAATCATGATGCACTTCACCTGGCCAGGCAGGGGGAGGGGGATTCATGACTCATGACTTTTGCATCTGAAAAGCCGTAGACCGGACTTCCAGGCGCCATCGCCTCCTCCCAGCCTTACTTGGTTTACACATGAGGAGGCGTGTGTGTGTGTGTGTGTGTGTGTGTGTGTGCAGGAACCCTCAAAGGCTCTTTTCTCCACATTTAGTTTAAAGCTCTTTCTGCTAGTAACTGAACCTTAGGAGAGGCATTTCTAACATTCAGAATGGGGGGAAGGGGAAGAGTGCACAAAAGCTGGGAAACCACCAAATGATCATGGTCGGTGAAACAGGGTGGGGCCATGGGAAGGGGGCATGGCCATCTGGGAAACTCCAGCGGGCCAGATTGGGACCCAAGGAGGGCCGGATTTGGCCCACAGGCCTGAGATTCTTCAGCCCTGTGCTAGAGTGAAGTAGGAACTCCATCCAAGAAAAGGAAAGCAGTATCCAGCCCATGCTTGATTATTTTCCTCACTGGGCACGTTCGCATGTCACACTAACCCACCCTGGCAATAAGCCATAGTGGGTTGGTTGTGTGCAAAACAACCCACCGTGAGCCTGACAGACGATTGGGCTCACCATGGGTTGTTGGCCCCCTCCTCTCTCGATGGTCTTCTCACAGGTATCCCAGGGGACACCGTGGGGGGAACAAGTCATTCCCTCCCTCCTCATGGCCGCAAGCCATTTCACGGCTTGCCACGGCTTTTTTTTGCTTTTACCCTTTTTTTCCAGGGATCAGGAAAGTCGGCTGTCAAGCCAGCTTTTGCAATCCCCATTTTGACAGCTATGGGCAGTCCCTTCAAATTGCCCCAGCAGCATCTTGGAGGGGCTGCCCATGGTTGTCCAGCCTTAAAAAAAAAAAAAATCTGCAGAAAATTGGGGGGGGTTTGGACCGGGACATACATATGTCCTTGTCCAAAACCACCCAGTTCCAGCTCAAAAACCCCTTTTTAAAGGACACGGAGTTTTGACAGCTAGCAGTCAAAGCTGTCAAAACTCCTTTTCCCTTGAAAAAAGGGGGGTAGTGCACATTTGCACTTTCCTGAGCGCCTAGAGGCTTGGAACAAATCGCATTATGTGCATCCTGGTGGGAACTAAAGGGGATGGAAAATTTTGTTTGACGATCTTGCTGTGAACGGGGTTTAAATCTCCCCCCCAAAATGCCTTCTGCAGCTTTTGACAGCTTGCCTTCTGACAGCTGTCAAGAAAAACCAAAGGGGGGGGGGGAGAAACGTATTTGGAGCCTCTTTTGGGCAATGTCCAGGGTGGGTACCTGTTGCCCCTTGGCAGTAGGCACCCCCCTGGACATTGCCCTAGCCGAGGCTTCAGACCCTCATAGTTGCGCAACTGCAGCTAGAAATTATTTTTTAAATTATTATTTTTTGTGCACAATTTTTTGTGCAAACATATATGTTTTTAATGGCTGGACAGCGATGGGCAGCCCCTCTGAAGTGCTGCTGGGGAACTTTGAAGGAACTGCTCATACCAGTCAAAATGGGGATCTGGAAAGGCGGCTTAACAGCTGCCTTTCCTGATCTCTGATTTCTAAAAAGGGTATAAAGCAAAAAAGCTGCAGTAAAATGGCTTGCGATCATGGTGGGGGGAAGCCAGTGCCAGCTAACCCAAGTGCTGCTTGGGCACTTTCATGATGGCTGGCACTGGTGCTCACCCGGGAGCCCCATGGCAAGTGCAGCAAGGGTATTTTGCCATGGGGCTCGCTAGCCAATTACCCCTACCCACGATGGGGTTGGTCATCCTAAGTTCGGATGACACAACAACCCATCATGGGTAGAACAACCCCTAGAACAAGCCTTGGGTTGTTGCGGGGGCTTGTTGTCCACACACAACCCACCCCAAGGAAATCAGTCCAGGTTCATATGACATGACGACAACCCATTGTGGGTAGCAACCCACGATGGGCTGTTGTGTTTTGCAAACCCAGGCACTGTATGGCATCCTCTGTCAGGGCTGGTCCCAGGTTTGGTGGGACCGTCAGCAGCAGAGTCCCCCGACAGCAGTGATGGCAAGGAGAGCAGCAGAGCCCACAAAGCCTGCCCCCCCCCAGAGGCTACGGAGGAGAGGCCAGTGGTGGCTCCTATCACCTCCCCTCACCTTGAAGCATGTGGGCGCTCGCAGCAGCAAAACATCCAGCCTCACCAGTGAGCGTTGCTGCTGCTGCACCCACCGTTCTAATTTCCCCACAATGCATCTGCACTCCTGATGGGACTTTGCTCTAGAGCAGGGCTCTCCAACCTTGGGTTCCCCAGATGTTGCTGGACTACAGCTCCCAGAATCCCTTGCCATTAGCCATGCCGGCTGGGTATGCTGGGAGCTGTAGGCCAGCAACATCTGGGGACCCAAGGTTGGAGAGCCCTGCTCTAGAGCGACACTCGGTTAGGGACCCTGAGTTACTGTGGGGGGATTTAAACTGCAGGTGTTGCAGCAGTGTGTGTCGGGGCTAGCACTGTGCCGAGTTTTTTGATCTATTCATTTTCTACCGTTCATTGGGGGGGGATGGGCCAAAAGAAACTGCACACGAAAATTGTGGGAAAGGGGGGGAGAATTTTTTCAGAGTGCAGGGCTCCGGTGCATACCTTACTGTAAGGAGGAGGTGGCTGGGGGGGTTCATGTGCACTCCTTTTTAAAAATTGTTGTTGAAAGTCATTTTAAGAGGAAGAGGAGGAGGAGGAGTCCTGATTCAGGTTTCAGGCCTTCAGCAGGCAGCAGCACTGGAAAGCCCCAAGGGTAGAAATCCTGGCTAAGTCCTCCAGGACAGTGTTCTCCAACCTTGGGTCCCCAGATATTTTTGGCCTACAACTCCCAGCATGCCCCAGCCAGCATAGCTGGCTGGGGCATGCTGGGAGTTGTAGGCCAAAAACATCTGGGGACCCAAGGTTGGAGAACACTGCTCCAGGAGGCTTTCCAGAAAGCTCAAAGTGGCTTTCCAAAATTCTTAGAAACCCAGCGAAAGAGGCAGAAAAAGGACTGCCCCTTTCTCAGGGAAATGAAGAGGCTGGGAAAAGGCAAGTGGGGTTTTGGTACAGCACTGGTGCTGAGCAGCAGCAGAGTAGCTGGGGCTGGACTTGAGGGCTGAAGTCCAGGGCCCCAGAGCCCAGGGGCACCCGAAATGTGATGGGGGCAGCGACAAACAGGTCCCGGCATCAGCACCTGGGACCACCAGGACTGATGCTGATCACCTCAGCATCCTTCCTTTCTTCTTATTAAACAAAACAAAACATTTTAGAGTGAAGGAGCGGCCAGCTGAGCATGTACATGGCCAAGGATACTCGTTTAATTATTTTTTACTTTAAATATATATTGTCCTTTTCTACAACGAAATGGTGCCTATTCCCAAGTAAATGAGTTTAGCATCAGGGCAGCAGAAGCGGCCTCCATTTTATTCCTGCAGTCATGATGGTGCTGCCATTTAAGCGAGTTTAAAAAATGTGAAACTGCACGTGCTCAGAGCATTTATTTATTTATTTATTTTAATCAAGAGTTGGCAACTGATTTTTTGTTTTTGTTTTGGTCTGATACGTATCAGGAATGCAGAAGCAGTTGTAAAGCGTGGAATGGCAGGTGGTGGGCGGTGGGGGGGAGAAGAGATATACAGTCGTGCCTTGGATTGAGAGCATAATTCGTTCTGGAAACGTGCTTGTAATCCAAAACACTCTTATATCAAAATGAAATCCCCCCCAAAAAAAATTTGTACAGAGATTTTTAATTTAAGTCGTACTACAGTACTTGTATTGCAAGACGTCGCTTGTATATCAAGTCAAAAAAAATTAAATCAATATTTTAACATTTGCTTGTCTTGCAAAACGCTCTCAAACCAAGTTACTTGCAATCCAAGGTATTACTGTACTGTACTGCTTATGTCCTTCACAACTGAAGCCAGACACATCGCCTCCTAAAGGGCTCCCCCCGCCCTGCCCCCACAAGACCATTAAGTCCAGGGACTAAAATGACCAAACTGCACCACTGCCGGAGAGACCAGCTTTTGGGTTGCTGCTGGTGCCTGCCTGCTTCAAGGAAAGGGAAAGGAATACGGAACGGTGGGTCCTCCAGGGGGCTCAGCGCCCCTCCCCCCCCCAGCAAATGCCTGAAGGTGCTGCTGACCGCGGATGGTGCTGGGACTGTTTTCTGCACAGTGCTAACTAAACTGGGACAAACAAGAGTAAAATTTGAAAGCCTCGGTTATCATCTCAATCCCTTGCTTGAGCAAGGAGTATCCGCCAGTTACCCATCTGGTTTCTCAGAGGACCTCACGGGGCTCCTGCTCTGAAAAAAAGGTCTTGGAGCGGCACTCCACCACGCGACTGTATTTAAGAACATAAGAAGAGCACTGCAGCTGCTGCATAAGACCAAGGCTCCATCTAGTCTAGCGACTGGTTTCCAACAGTGGCCACCCTGATGTTTCCGGGAAAACTCTCTCAACCACACTGTGACGGCAACTGCCCCCCCCTTCCGTTTGTCCTCACCCTCACCCCCCAGCAACTGGTATTCAGAGGATACCATTATCCTTGCGGTTCCATTAGCTAATTATTATTTTTTTAAACTATATTATCTATGCTGCACCATCCATAAAAACCAACAAAAGCTGCAGAGTAAACCAGCAGGTCAAAACAGAAGAAATACAGAAGAGGGCAAAGACTTGTTCTCAGCTGCCCCGGAAGGTAGGACAAGACCTACTGGGGTTAAGTTACAGGAGGGGAGGTTTTCGGCTGAACCTTAGGAGAAGCCTCTTGACAGGAAGAGCAATGACCCAGAGGGCTGGGCGGGCTCTCCAGCACTGTCTGGATGCCTTCAAGCAGAGGCTGGACAGCAGGGCTGACGTCAAGGGTAGGCATAGCCGGGCACCTGCCGAGGGCCCACACACCCCAGCAGGGGCCCACTGACAAGAGCCCCCTGGAGCTGATCCTCCTCTTCGCCACCGCAACCTGCTTGCTCACCTGCCTCTCGCTCTGACCCAGACAGTGGTGGTGGTGGTGATGGTGGTGAGGAGCAGGAGATGCCAGTGCCTGCTTGCTCACTGGCTCTCCGCCTGGCAAGCAAGCAAGCAAGCAAGCGGTAGCAATGATGAGAAAGAGGATGAGGAGCAGGAGCAGCTGGAGGGAATGGCATTGAGGATGGGGGTGCATTGCAGGTGTCTTGCCCACGGGCCCTCAAAAACCTGGAGCCGGTACTGCTGGACAGACTTCTGTTAAGATGCTCTAGATTTGGATGTCCTGCACTGAGCAAGGGGGCTGGACTGGATGACCTACAGGAGCCCTTCCAACTCTACAATTCTATGATAATCCATTGATACACCTGTCCACCATAATCCAGTTCTAAAGCCATCTAAGCCCATGGCTGCGTCAGTACATTTTGTGGCAGTGAATTCACACTTGCCATGTGCACAACACATACTTACATACGTACATTGTTAAGCTCTGTCTGGATGTTTATCTGCTTGGTGCCTCATTAAAAAAAACCCACACCACTCACTTTCTAAGAACTGAGCAATTGTTCCTGGGTTGGTGGGGTTTGTGATATGACAATCCCGCAGCCAATTGGTGCAAAGCACAGCCGGATTCTACCCCAAGTATGCAGAACCAACCAATTTCTCCCGAGTTTGATCCTGGGGAAGAAGAGACTACAGTAATACCTTGGATTGCAAGTAACTTGGTTTGAGAGCGTTTTGCAAGACAAGCAAATTTTTAAATATTTATTTATTTATTTTTTACTTGATATACAAGCGATGTCTTGCAATACAAGTACTGTAGTACGGCTTAAATTAAAAATCTCTGCACAAATTTTTTGGGGGGATTTCGTTTTGATATGAGTGTTTTGGATTACAAGCATGTTTCCGGAACGAATTATGCTCTCAATCCAAGGCATGACTGTATATTTGAACACAATATGTTGAATGAGCTTTCACAGTAGCTCCACAACTCAAAGTCTACCCTCACTGCTATACGTATGTTCCACGGGATGAGTCACATGGCAAAGTTAGCACAAGTGGACTTCTGCAGTGGATTTTAACATGGCACACTAGTCTTGGGAATACTTTAACACATGTCCACTGTGCAATCCATCATAACCAGAAGGGGGGGAAATCTTGACAAAATTGGTTGAACTTTGGAAGTCAGGAATTGGACTCATGTCCACAAAGCCATTTCAAAACTGCCACAAGCACATAGGTGTGTACAGAAACACACGGCTATGTGCACAAGCAGATATTTGTTTATAGCTAGCACTGTATGTCCAGAATTATCTTGCATAGCCATGACCTAGTGCACCCCCTGCCAGAAACACACTACCACAGGCAACCACTTACACACGGACACTTGTGCATACTCACTGCTACAAGCACCAACATTTGAATGCCCTCTATGCATTTGTACATGGGTGAGGGGCTTTAATATACTAATATCAATACTTTTTCACATGCATTGATAAATTCTGCCTTTCTGGCATGCACTTACTTGCGCCTTCTTTTCTGCCTCCGTGCCCAGTTCATTTGCGTACACTTGTATGCGCATGGAGAAGGATGTGTTTTTCCATGCCCACCCAGCACTCTCCTGTCCATTGTGCTCATATGCATGTTAACACATTTGTTTGCACCTGCACCTCAACCGCACAGGTTGATCACACCGGAATCCCTCGTTGCGCTTCGGGGGCACGCCTGTCTATGCATCTCCACACATGTGTTCCCTGTCACCCTGGCTCCTCGCTTTCACGCTTGCACCTCCAATGCCCTCTTTCGCACCCAGCACTACAAACATTCATGCACGCTTTTCTGTCAGACCCATCCAGTCCTCACTTTGCGCACTCACATCGCACGAGGTGTGTGTGCGTGTGCGCGCGCGCGTGTGTGTGTGTTTGCCACTGGCAGGCGCGCGTACCGTACCTGCTTGGTGTTGCTCCTTCGCTGATCCCACAGCCGCCTCCTGCAGTAGGCAGAAGAGGACAAGGAGGACTCCCCACGAAATCTTCAGCGATTCTGGGTGCAACCCCATCCCTCTGAAGCACCACCTTTTCCCTTGGCACTAACTTTCCGCCGTGCCTCCCTGGCAGTTTCACCCTCCCGACAGCTCCTGGAGTCCCTTCTCAGTAGTTGCCAACAGTCTGGTGGCAAGGGATGAGTGAATCCCGCAAGATTTCTAGCCTGTGGCGGAATTTGACTGGCAGAAGATTCAGCATTTGGGGGCGGCTGCTGCTGCTGCTGCTGCTGCTGCAGCAGGCGACTGTCAAAGCTCAGCTAAGCAGGGTTTGGATGGGGGGAGAGCGAGAGGGAGGCAGGCAGGGAGGGAGGGAGGGGAGAGAAACAAGGTGAAGTGCCTGCCCTCTGGTGGCCACTTGGGGGGCACATGCTGGTGGACGGCAAATGTGCAACCTGTTCGAGGAGAATCGAATGCAGAAAAAAAGAAGTCTTCAGGCGTTTTCATACGTTAGGCTTGCAAATCAATTTGTGCTGAAGTCAGCCTGTGTAATGTACATGCTAAACGGACACAGGCTGGAACATGCAGTCCATTTCTGCCCCAGGTGATAACTGTCCCACGTGGCACAAATAGGGAAGGGTTGTGGCTCAGCGGTACAGTGTGTGCTTTGCATGCAAAAGGTCCCAGGTTCAAGCCCTGACGTCTCCAGGCAGGGCCGGAAAAACTCCTGTGGGAAACCCTGGAGAGCTGTTCCCACTAGATGGACCAAGGGTCAGACTCCATACATGGCAGCTCCCTATGTCCCTAAACAGTAGGAGAGAGGCAGCTCAAATCCATATTTGTTCGGTGTCGTGTGTGAATGTGGTATTCAGGCTGGACCAAGCACCTTAAGGAAGGCTGGGCCTGGAGCAACTGAACGACAAAGTGCGTAAGCCTTAAAGCATGGGAAAGGAATTCTCTAAATGAGGACAGTTGGGTATAAAAGATCAGGTCTGGCCTGAAACATTTTTACTTTCTGAGCCAAAGGACAAGATGGCGCTGTACAAAAGCCGACTGGACCGGCAGTGGAACCTTACTTCAACATTGGGAACAGGACAGCACCCTCCACTAACTGAGGGAAGCTTACGACAGGGGAAGGCAACGTTTTGGGGGCCTGTGGGCAGGACCGGTGCAGGGCAGTTTGGCGCCCTAGGCGGAATTATATTTAGCGCCCCCCCCTCGTGCCATGGGGGGGCTCCGGAGCAAAGCAGCCCTGCTCTGCAAACCCCCCCGCACTGCCACCACCACCTACCTACCTACCTTCCCCCCGCCCTGGCTGCCGCCGCCGCCGCCTCCGAGGAGGAAGTGACGTGACGGGACCCCCGCGCTCTGTTTTTTGCTGGGGAAACCAGGGCAACAGGGCTGTTTAAGCCCTGTTGCCCTGGTTCCTCCCGCCAAAACAACGCGGGCGGGTCTCCGGAAGCGACGCGGAGAAGGTAGGTGGCGAGGGGAGGGGAGGTGCGGCGGCAGCAGCAGCAGCAGCGGCGGGCCGGGAGGCGCGGTGGCGGGTGGGGGGAGGCACAGCGGCAGCGGGCGGGGGGAGGCACGGTGGTGGCGGCGGGCGTGGGGAGGCACGGCGGCGGCGGGGGGGAGGCACGGCGGCGGCGGGCGGGGGGGAGGCACGGCGGCGGCGGGCGGGGGGGAGGCACGGTGGCGGCGGGCAGGGGGGAGGCATGGTGGCAGCTTCGGCGGGCGGGGGAGGCGCGGTGGCGGCTTCAGCGGGCGGGGGGAGGCCCGGCGGCGATGGCGCGGCGGCGGCAGCGAAGAGGAGCGCAGCGTTTCTGCGCCCTCTTCAGCCACGCACCCTAGGCAACCGCCTAGTTTGCCTAGCGGTAGCACCGGCCCTGCCTGTGGGCACATTTGGCGATTTGAGTTACTGTCCTGGGCCGGCCGACACAAGATGGGAGGCGTGGCAAAGGACAACTAATCTGCCCTACGGATAAACTTTGTAGTTGAACACTCTTTAGTATTTACTGATGCACATGTGTGTTTTTTAATATTATCTACAGTATCTGCTTCCTGAAAGTTAACACATGGTCAATGTGAATGGATTGTCTGCACCCTTTTGAAAGCTAAAAGACTAATATTACAACATTGGAAGGATAAGTGCTCACCTCCTATAATGCAATGGATTGAGGACCTTACAACGCTTTCAACGTTTGGACGGCTGGCATATGGATGCCACTCTTGAATGGATACATACACGGATATTTGCTCTGCCTTTGTTGCAGCTTATGTATAATTGATATGTTCAAATCTGTGTGTGTGTGTGTGTGTGTGTGTGTGTGTGTGCATGCATACTCGTGTCAGGCTTTCTCCACAGATTTGTTTTGTTGAAACTTACAATAAAAAATAAATTCAAGAAAAGAAAAGATGACCCCCCCCTCTCCCCATTCGTTGTACAAAAGCTGACTGGACCGGCGGTGGATTCTTACTTCAACACTGGCAACAGGATAGCATCCTCTACTTTAACGGAGGGAAGCAGGTTAGCTTAGGACAGGGGCAGGCAACCTTTTTGGGCCTGCGGGCACATCTGGCCATTTGAGAAACTGTCCTGGGCACCACCACAAATGGGAGGCGAGGCAAAGGACAACCAATCTGCCCAAAAGGGTTAATACAAGGCAGAGGCTGGGTATGAGCCCAAACTCACTGAACAACTCCTGTGAACACGGAGTTTTCAGTACCGACAATACCTGTTTCACAGAGATTGCAGCTTCCAGTAAGAAAATATGTCAATTTTTTAAAAAAGTGGGAGGTGAAGGGCACCTTAATGGACACCAAGAAAAGTGTCTGGGTTGGGGCACATTGGTGCCCATGGACACTACGTTGTCTACCTCTGGCTTAGGGGGATCAGGACATGCTGTGTGGCACACACGGCTCTGTCCACCACCAACACCTTGTAGCTGTTCCCTGCCATTCAGCAGCTGCCTCACTCTGCCTAATGGTAGGCCCAACCCCTTAAAAAAAACAGGGTCTTGTAAAATTGGACTTCTCATTCCTGAAAGACTTTTGCATTGGCTGTGACTCAGTCTAGACACCCCTTTTCTCCCTTTCCAAGACTCACAGTGAAACTTTTTTCACTTCCTTGAACTGTATGTTATTTCTGGCCATGCTGATAATGCATAAAAAAGGAAGGGTGTTGTTTTTGTTTAAATAACCATTACGGCACAATCACAGGCCCGATCGACAGCGACTAGACAGCCACTGGATTATTCGGAGTCCCCTGGAAACTCGCCCTAAGGTCAGAGCTGGGACGCGGAGCTCGGAGTGCCTGACCCCCACCGCAGCCGGTGTGGAAGAAGGCGACCTCAGAGAAGGGGTTTTGTGGGCATTCAGGGGGGAAGGCAGGAGACAGGCACCGCCATGGTACAAAATGTCCTGCCGGCGCCTCAGCCTCCTTCCCTCGTGCTCTGAGGCGCGACACTTAAGAGCCGAAATTGGCAGTCTAAGTGTTTTGCAGGGTGGGAGGAGCGTGAAGGCGACCTTTGCCTCTGTGCTCCTCCCGCCTTGCATAGGTGTGAAGGATCAACAACAGGATCCTTTGCGAGAGTTCGGCGATTATAGGGTTAACCGGCAATGAGATACGGTCTGTATCGGCTTTCGCATACAAGAGGAAAACCACAGCCCTTTAAATGACCAAATAAGGCTTTTATTTGTTTATACAATAACACAGACGGAACTAGCAGCTCTTCAGGAATACTACAATGTCAACACAACCTTAGCTGACCCCCGTCTTACCCAATGAGCAGGCTCCCAGGCTAGCAGATTGAATCAGGTCAATATCCTCAGATCAAAGACAATACTTCTAGTCAGTTTCAGCCTAGCTCCCGATCGACGCTTCGTGGATGAGAACGGTGTACTCGGACTGCTTGCTTTAAGGTGGATCTGGTCCTGGCATACCCGTGGTTCCCAACAACCCTCTACCGGAAGGGAGAGGGGTTTTCTACCCCGGATTTTCACACTCTCCCCGCCCTCTAGGTCAGGTGGGGGCTTATGCCTGCCCCTTCGTTTCAGGTGGGCTTATTCCTGCCCGGGAAGAAGGTGACGTAGTGGTACTTTGCAGCTCTTTGAGACTGCCCTGCTCGTTGATGGTCCTTGATGGTCCTTCCTGGGCTTTTGTGGATCTCCACCGAGGCCCTCCTTTGTTGGGGCTGATGACTTGTCTGGTTGCTGCCCCAGTTCCCCGGTGATCTCATCCCTCCTCCCTCGCCCCCTCCCTTAGGGGAAATGTGTGTGTGTGTGTGCAAACTTGTGTTTGGGCTTTCTCCACACCCTCCCATTTGGGGAAAGATGGCATTGGGGTCCACCACCCCAATCCCTATCTAACTGTCTCCTACTGAGAAAGCCCAGGACAACCCATCTGCCACGATGTTGTCCTTACCCTTGATGTGCTCTACTGAAAAATCAAAATCCTGCAGGGCCAAACTCCACCGCAACAGCTTCTGGTTGGACCCCTTCACCCTATCCAGCCAGCACAAGGGGGAATGGTCGGTCTGCAGCCAGAACCGGCGGCCCCACAGGTAGGGGCGAAGCTTGGTCACTGCCCACACTATTGCTAGGCACTCTTTCTCGACAGTGGCCAAGTTCCGCTCCCGAGGCAAAAGTTTCTTACTCAAAAAGGTGACCGGGCACAGCCCCTGCTCTGGCCGTTCCTGCAGCAAGACGGCTCCCATCCCCGCTTCCGAGGCATCCGTCTGCAGAACAAAAGGGGCTTCAAAGTCTGGGGCTTGCAGCACAGGGGCTGCCATCAGGCAGGCTTTCAGTCCTTCAAACGCTGCCTGGCAAGCGGCTGACCATTGGACCTTAACGGGTTGCCGCTTTTTGCACAAGTCAGTCAGGGGGGCGGCTAGCTGGCTAAAATGGGGCACGAACTTACGATAATAGCCAGCCAGCCCTAAAAAAGCTTGGACCTGTTTTTTCGTCTGGGGTTGGGGCCAGGTGCGCACCGACTCTATCTTGGCTTCTAGGGGCTTGACACTACCTCCCCCCACTTTGTGTCCCAGATACTCCACCTCCCCCCGCCCAACCTGGCATTTCTTCGCCTTCACCGTCAGCCCTGCATCCTGAATCCTCTGAAATACCTGGCGGACATGTTGCAAATGCTGCTCCCAGGTGGAACTGAAAATGGCGATGTCATCTAAATACGCACAGGCGAACTCCCCCAGCCCATTTAACATCCCGTTTACCAGCCTCTGGAAGTTAGCCGGACCATTTCGGACCCTGAAAGGGAGGGTGGTGAATTGGAACAACCCCAGGTGGGTCACAAAAGCAGACTTCAGGGCAGCATCCGAATCGAGCGGGACCTGCCAATAACCCTTTGTCAGATCCAGGGTAGTAATGTACTTGGCCCCCCCAAGCCTCTCCAACAGCACATCCATGTTGGGAATGGGGTAGGGGTCAGGGACGGTCACCTTGTTGATTTTCCGGTAGTCTACACCGAACCGGACACCCCCATCTTTCTTGGCTACTAACACAATCGGGGAGGACCAGGGGCTCGAGCTAGGAACAATGATCCCCAGGTCCAGCATGGCTTGGACCTCCTCGGCGACGACTTGGGCATGGGGCCCCACTGCTCGGTAGGGTAGGGACTGTATGGGGGGGCTATCCCCTGTATCAATGGTGTGTTGTGTGAGTGTGGTGCATCCCGGACGGTCCGAGAACATGGGCTGAAAATCCTCTAAGACCTGGGTGATCTGTTGCCGCTGTTGTTCTGACAGAGAGGGGGACAGTTTGATCTCCTCCATTCCTCCCCCTTCCCCCCACTCGGCCAATAACTCTCCGTCAGGGTCTCCCTGTTCCACACATTCCTGCACTCCCCCCACCTTCGTTCCCCGTTCCACATACAATTTCAGCATATTTACATGGAATACCTTTTGCCTCCCCGGCTGTCCAGGGAAAGCCACTTGATACTTCACCTCCCCCGACCTTCCAATCACGGTCCCTGGGCCCTCCCACTTCAAGCACAATTTGTCCGTCTTTTGGGGGCGCAGTACCAACACCTGGTCCCCCACTTCAAAAGTCCGTGGCACAGCCGTCCTGTTGTACCACGCGCTCTGCCGCTGCTGTGCTGCTCCGAGATGCTGCTGCGCCGTCTCCCTCACCTCCCGAAGGACAGTTTGGAGGTGCTGCATGAAAGTATGCACAGGCATGGAGGCTTCTGCGGCAACCCCCTCCCATTCCGCCCGTAACAGAGCCAAAGGTCCCCTGAGCTCCCTTCCAAACATCAGTTTGTTGGGGGAGAATCTTAGGCTCTCTTGGGGGGAGTCCCGGTAGGCAAACAACAAGTAGGGGAGGGCTTGATCCCAAGTCCCGGGGTGCTTAGCCGCATAAGCCCTGATCATTTTTTCCAGAGTCTGATTGAAACGTTCCACCAGCCCATTGGTCTCGTGATGATATGGCACCGAAGTCAGGTGCTCCACACACCCCAGTTCCCACATTTTTTTAAACAGTTTGGACACGAATCCCGTGCCGCAGTCCGAAACCACCGTGTGGGGCATTCCTAGGCGGGCGAAAAGAGAGAGGAGAGTCTTAGCCAGGCTGGTGGCGGAGATGGAGGCTAGAGCGAAAGCCTCGGCATAGCGAGTGGCAAAGTCAACAGCAGTCAATATAAACTTCTTCCCCGTCTTGGTGGGGGGATTCAAGGGTCCCACGATATCCATCCCTATCCTTTCAAAGGGGATGCCCACAATGGGTAGGGGTTGCAGGGGGGCTTTCGGATGGTCCCGGTTATGCCCCACCCGCTGGCAGACATCGCAGGACCGGCAATATTCCCGCACTTCATTTGCCACCATGGGCCAGTAAAAACCCTCTGTCACCCTGGCCAATGTCCGTTTCTGTCCCAAGTGACCTCCCCACGCCACATCGTGGGCCAGCTGTAGCACAGCCTGGCGGTACCTCGCAGGCACAACTAATTGTCTTTTTCTTGGTTGGGGACCCGGTTCAGTCCTTGGGCAGAATTCTCGGTAGAGGGCTCCTGCCTCCCACAAAAACTGCTCTGACTGGTCCCCTGCCTTGGACCCTTGACTGGCCCGATCCCGACATCCTTGGATGGATGGGTCGCTCTGCTGCTCCTCCTGAAACGCCTTCTGAGTCCCAAAATCTCGGGCCATTGGCGCGAACCCCCCTTGGTCTTCTTCCCTCCCCAAGGCCGAGGGGAGCGGCGGGGGACGGCTGACTGTCTCGGCTGGGGTCACTTTACTGCGACCGGGATGGGAGACCGGGGACCGGAGAGGCTGCGGGGCAGGGGCTTGCTTGGCCTGGCGCCGTGTCACCACCCCCACCTTGACCTGGGCAGCCCGGAACACAATGTCGTTCCCAATGATGATCCCCCATTCTTGTTGTCCATGCACTATAACATCCACCTCCCCTTCCCATCCCTTGTACTTGACCCAGACCCGGGCGAGGGGAACAGCTATGTTGGGGGAGTTATAGGGCTTTATGGCGCAGGTGCGCCCTTTTAGCAACTGTCTCTTCTTTACCTTACTCCGAGGTAAAGCAGTTATGTCCGCCCCAGTGTCCCTATACCCCACATGGGAAACATTGTTCACAGAGATGGACTCACAGAATTTGTTCTGGCTCCAACGCAGCTGCTCCGGTGAGGCAATACGCATCAAGGATGCCTGCGAGATGGCCCCCAGGGAATGCTGTCCTCCGCTCCTCAGGGACCACGCCGCATCTTCCCCATCTTCCTCGAGGGACGAGCTGGACTGCTGATCCTCCTCGTGTTCCTCCGGTTCGCGGAACTCTGGAGCAAGCATCCTCCCCACCTTGCCCGGGGATGCCTTGGCGTTACGGTTCTTCGCGAGGAGTTTGGGGCAGCTCCTCTTGAGGTGCCCCGGTTCCTTGCAATAAAAACAGCCACTGGCGCTGGGGCTTTCCTTGGGTTTGCCTAGGGCTCCCTCCCGAGGTTTGGGGTTGCCCTTTTCTGCGCTCCCTTTAGCCCCGCCACGATTGAGGTTGCCCCCCTTTGTTCCTTTGGGCTGCCGATATAGTCCCATTTGGTCGGCCAACTTGCCCATTTCCCGACAGTTTGGGGGGTCCCGATCCCTCACCGCCGTAGCTAAGTCCTCCGGGATAGTGGCACAAAATTGCTCTTGAATCATGAGCTCCCGCACCTCCGCCAAAGTGGTCTTCCCGGTGGCCCCGATCCATGCGTCCCAAACCTGCCCCAGGTGCGCCATCCAGGAGGCATACGTGTCCCCTGGGGTAGGCTGTCCGTAACGAAATTTACGGCGACAATGTTCGGCGGTGAGGGCAAACCTCTCTCTCACCGCTTCCTTGAACGCCCCATAGTCCAAGGGGGCAGTTTGGGTGTGAATACTCAGGAGATCAGCCAGCTCCCCGCTGACCTGAGTCCTCAGGGCAGACATTCTTAAATTGTCCGGCACCTTCTGCTCCAGGCAGGCAGCCTCGAACAGGGTGAAAAAGATCAGCACATCCTGTCCAGACTGGTAGGTGGGGAATTGCTTCCTGTCCCATTTAGGGGTCGGGGTGCCCCCACCCTGGGGTGCAGGGGATCCCCCTTGTCCGGTGCCCATGGTCAGCCTGGCCAACTCCAGCTGCATCTGCAGCGCTACTTGTTGCTGCTGGAGCATTTCTTGTTGATGCCGCATCAACTCCCTGGCTTGCTGCCAATTAAGTTGGGGAAAGGGGGCATCCAACCCTCCTCCCCCCATGGCTCCACCAGCAGCCCTTCTGTCGAGGTCTTCCCCTAACTCAGGGTCCCTCATCTCGCTTCTCCTGCTGTAGGGCTTGGGTTCCTGCCCTACTAACACAAATGAGGGGGCTCCCCCCCCTTCTTGCCTTGCAGTCTTCGGCCGCACTACCCACTCCATTGTGGAGGTCTGGGTTGGGGTCTCTGGGTTGCTCGCTAGCTCCAACTGCTCTTGGCTCAGGCTATTCATTTTCTTTGGTCTGAGCGCTTCCCAGCAATCTACTAGCCTGCCCCAAGCCCTGTTAGTTCCGCCTGTCAAATGTGGTTTCCAATTGTCCCGTCGTCTGCCACCATGTGAAGGATCAACAACAGGATCCTTTGCGTGAGTTCGGCGATTATAGGGTTAACCGGCAATGAGATACGGTCTGTATCGGCTTTCGCATACAAGAGGAAAACCACAGCCCTTTAAATGACCAAATAAGGCTTTTATTTGTTTATACAATAACACAGACGGAACTAGCAGCTCTTCAGGAATACTACAATGTCAACACAACCTTAGCTGACCCCCGTCTTACCCAATGAGCAGGCTCCCAGGCTAGCAGATTGAATCAGGTCAATATCCTCAGATCAAAGACAATACTTCTAGTCAGTTTCAGCCTAGCTCCCGATCGACGCTTCGTGGATGAGAACGGTGTACTCGGACTGCTTGCTTTAAGGTGGATCTGGTCCTGGCGTACCCGTGGTTCCCAACAACCCTCTACCGGAAGGGAGAGGGGTTTTCTACCCCGGATTTTCCCACTCTCCCCGCCCTCTAGGTCAGGTGGGGGCTTATGCCTGCCCCTTCGTTTCAGGTGGGCTTATTCCTGCCCGGGAAGAAGGTGACGTAGTGGTACTTTGCAGCTCTTTGAGACTGCCCTGCTCGTTGATGGTCCTTGATGGTCCTTCCTGGGCTTTTGTAGATCTCCACCGAGGCCCTCCTTTGTTGGGGCTGATGACTTGTCTGGTTGCTGCCCCGGTTCCCCGGTGATCTCATCCCTCCTCCCTCGCCCCCTCCCTTAGGGGAAATGTGTGTGTGTGTGTGCAAACTTGTGTTTGGGCTTTCTCCACAATAGGAATGCCCGTCATCCTCAAGTTCAGAAAGCTGCGGGCAACTGGATTGGACCGTGCCCTTAGTCTACATTTATCCTGTCTTGGTTTTCTGTTGGGGTGGGTTTTTTTTATCCTTATGCCCCCAGCAGCCTGCAGAGGAATGGATGGACTAGGTAGAACTGACACCTTATTTTCCCCCTGGGCCTGGCAAGTAGAAATGAAACAGAGAAAGCTCCCCATCATTGCATCTTCATACAAGGAGGAGAACGTCTGCCTGTTGGATTTCTGCCTGTCAGACAGTCATCAAAAGCCCTGTCATAAAAAATGATGAAGAGGTCAAAACAAATTGTGTGGCTCTCTCTCTCTCTCTTGAGAGAGAGAGAGAGAATAATAAGGAAATAAGAAAAATATATCGATCTTTGCACTTGTCAGGGGTGCAGAACCTCTTTCAGACCAAGGGCTGAATTCCATTTCAGAGAAACTCTCAGAGGCCACATTCTGGAGACCCACTGAAATGTCAGAGGCAAAGGCAGGGCCCAAAATACAAAAAATGCCAGCCTATTGCAGCCTAAAGCTCTTACTGCCAGGAGGCATTTTAACCTTTTAGAATGGGGAAAAACTGCACAAAAGCCAGGAAATCACCAAACAATTGGTGGTTGGGGGGAAAGGGGAAGAAGGGTGCATGGCCTCCTGGGGAAACCCAAAGCTGGATTTGGCGGGGGGGGGGGCTTAAGTTCAGCACCTCTGAGCTGTTGTTCCCCTTGGTATTTCTATCAGGGATACAGCTGACAAAAGCTCAGGAGGCCTACCGGGGGGAAAAAAGTTGCCTACCCTTGGCCCTGATGAGGTTTCGTTGTGTGTTGGGGCTCAGACCCCACCTTTGCCTTGTACTCAGTTTTCGGAGGCTATTTGTCCTTTGTGACTAGCCACACCTCCCATGGCAGCCATTTTGTGGTGGTGCCGAAATCGCTAACTGGGCCCAAAAAGGTTGCCTACCCCTGTTGTAGACCAACACATTTATTAAAGCATAAGCTTCTGTGGAGATGTGCCATAATAAATGCGGTAGCCTTTAAGGCACCACAATACTCTTCATTGCTTCTGCTGCAACAGACGAATGCAGCTCCCCCTCAGGAAGACGTATCTATGGGTGCAAAAGTATCTCGTTCACCTATTGATATTCTCTGCCATGCAATTAGTCATGGTGCGGGGACTGGGGCATGCTGGGAGTTGTAGGCCAAAAAACATCTGGGGACCCAAGGTTGGAGAACACTGCTCTAAAGTGTGTGTGTGTGTGTGTGTGTGTAAAGGACCCTGTCTCCTAAGGACACCACTATTTGTAAAAAGAGATGTATGGACAGGCAAAAAGAGGGCATTTGATTTCAGAAAAAAAACTTCAGGCAGAAAGAATCAAGGAAGTGAAGCACATGATATGGGCAAAAAGCCAGCTAATTCAGGGGGAGCCAATGCAACAGCGATCCTCAGGGCCCCTGTACCTTTATTTCAGCAAGTGCCCACAGGCAGCAGGGTATTTGTCTGGGGCAGATGGCCTCCCAGAGATTCAGGGCTCCAGCCCTAGTGGGCCGCCCCCTAACACTGCCTCCGCTGATGGGCAGCTTCTCTCCAGCAGAGGGTCTTTCACAGCTCCTGTTACCTGATCCTTTGTACCTGGGGATGCCAGGAATCGAACCAGGGTCTCTCTGCAAGCAACCTATGTGTTCCCTGCTATAGTGTTAGGGTCCCGCCCCCTTTTACAGCAGTAGAATGGACCGTACCACTTCAGACTGCAGATGGAGGTATCACACTTACTGCAAGCAGAAAACTTACACGGACACTGCAAGCAGAAAACTAGCACAGCAGAAGGCAGGCCAAGCTAAAATATCCTTGTCCCTGATGGGTTACAGGAGCATTCAGAACTGGCACCTACAATCTTCAGTGGTACAGTCCACTGTACAACCCCACCAGATTCTTCCAAGAGCATAGATGAAATAAGTGTCCCGGAAAATACCAATGCACTTAATTATGTTTGATTTAAATTAGCCTTCTCCAACCTGATGCTCCGCCCCCACCAGCTCGATTGGGCTACACCCAAATCATTCTCAGTCAGCATGGGTGGGGATGATGGGAATTGTAGCCCAACCCTGGTTGGGGAAGGCTGAACAATACTGGAAATAAGTCCTGGAGTTGAATTATGGTGCACCTTAACCTCTGAGACGACACCTGAGCCATCGCTCTATTCTTTTGCAAGGTCTCCAGGTCAGGTGTCCCTCAACTGGTGGAGCACATTATGCCAAGAGCCTCCTGGCAACTCAAAAGTTACTTCCTAGTTGTAGTACGGCAGTTAAAGCTGCAAAAGGAAAAAGGTAAGCCGGTTTTAAGTGTTAACACTGGTTTTTCCACACGTTCTTACTTATAGCTCAACATAACCTCCCAAATATTTGTCTTCAAGTCTCCCGGAGTAAAAGATTTGAGCAGTCCTGGTCTGGACGTTTTTACCAGTCTCCACCTTTCCCCAGAGCTCTTGAGCCAGCCTTCCCCAACTCAGTGCCTTCTGGATGTCATAGAATCATAGAAAAGTAGAGTTGGAAGGGGCCTACAAGGCCATCGAGTCCAACCCCCTGCTCAATGCAGGAATCCAGGTCAAAGCATCCCTGACAGATGGCTGTCCAGCTGCACCTTGAATGCCTCCAGACTGGGAGAGCCCACCACCTCCCTAGGTAGTTGGTTCCATTGTCTTATTGCTCTAACAGTGAGGAATTTTTTCCTGATGTTTAGGTGGAATCTGGGTTCCTGTAACTTGAGCCTATTATTCCGTGTCCTGCAAACTGGGATGATCGAGAAGAGATCCTGGTCCTCCTCTGTGTGACAAACCTTCAAGTACTGGAAGAGTGCGATCATATCTCCCCTCAATCTGCTCTTCTGAAGGCTAAACAGGCCCAGTTCTTTCAGTCTCTCCTCATAGGGCCTTGTTTCCAGTCCCTTTATCATCCTTGTCGCCCTCCTCTGAACCCTCTCCAGCTTGTCTACGTCCTTCTTAAAGTGTGGTGCCCAGAACTGGACGCAGTACTCAAGATGAGGCCTAACCAGTGCTGAGTAGAGGGGAATTATCACTTCGTGCGATTTGGAAGCTATACTTCTAGTAATGCAGCCCAAAATAGCATTTGCCTTCTTTGCAGTAGTAGAACTCCCCACCATCCCCAGCCAGCATGGATGGCCATGAAGGCTGGGGATGGTGGGAGGTGTAGTCCACACCCAGAAGGCACTGGGATGGGGAAGGCTGATTTATGCTCTGATCACGTACGGCTGAGGGGAAGTGTGATTAACTGTAATGACTACTAGGAGATATGAGAAGTTCTTTGCACAGTGCAAAGCTAACCAGTGGAATTCCAACAGAAAGACCACAGCATTGCAGGACCCATTTATTTATTTATTATATTTATACCCCGCCTTTTTTCCTGCAAGGAACCCAAGGCAGCTTACATAATCCTCCTCTCCATTTTATCCTCACAACAACCCTGTGAGGTAGGTTAGGCTGAGAGTCAGTGACTGGCCCAAAGTCCACCCAGTGAGTTTCATGGCCGAGCGGGGACTAGAACTCGGATCTCCCGAGTCCCAGTCCAACACTCTAACCACTACGCCACACTGGCTCTTTGAAGTCTTATTAGCCTTATTGTTCCTTGCAGGAAAAAAGGCGGGGTATAAATATAATAAATAAATAAATATTGGTCCAGTTCCAAGATCTGCTGCACCAGCCCCAATTACAGGTTTCAGCTGGAGCTTATCAGCCACGGCACCACAGTACCTGACCATCCAGGATGCTGGGCAGGAACAGCATTGACGTTTTCTCTGTGGCTGCCGACATTTGCAGATGCAAACATCCAGGGGACCTTTGAGAAGTCATTTGCCACAGGGGCAGAGCAGGGAACCTAGTTCTGGCTAGGGCAAACACACACACACTAGGCAACTTTTGCTTGCAGGAAGATCTGGTAGTAAAGGATAAGGCACACAATTGCTCAAAATAAATGATGCATTTAATAAGGAAAATTTTTAATTTAAAAAAGTCCAAACAGACCATGTTTGGAAATATATTTTTAAAAAATCCCCCACAATGGGAGAAACACAGTTAGACATGGGAGAAGGAAACCATTTTCTGTTCAAACACAGCAGTGTTCCACAACCCTGTAACTTTATAAAGTATCTGAGAGCCTACAAAAGGTGGATGTTGGTCCTATGTTGGAGAAACTAAAGCATTACACATTATCTTCTCCCCTGTGTCGGGGTATGAGCTGGTCAAACAGTGAGAATAGGCTGCACTACTTCAGACTGTATGTGTGTGGGGTGTGTGTCACATTTTGGAATGCTTGTGTACATTAAGAACTCCATGTAAATAGAAAACTAGCATAGCTGGCAAAGGACTTTGCTAGAATCTGCTTTCTCGTGGGCTAGCTTTCTGTTTGCAAGGAGGTGGGCTGTTGTTTTAATATGATGGATACAACTTTTGAACGTTCCCTCATCTGTAGTTCGAAGTGGTACAGTCCATTCCACCATCTCATTCTGCTGCGTGTATAGGGAGACCCATAGGGCCAAACTAGATGTAATTAATACATTAAAAACCCACCTTTTTTTTTTTGCAGGGCACACATCATCACGTCTAGTTTGGCCCCCAGCCTGTGCAGCTTGCAAAAGGGTGCCGTACACTTTCAGGACCAAAAAGTAATGTGTGCGAGCACATTTGGGTTACGATTCCAACCCAGCTCTCCAAAATTCTTCCAAAATTCCCCTGACATTTGCAGAGTTCTAAAAATAGTTTTGCCTCATCTAGCAAAGGGAGGAAAATTTGGTATGAGGGATAGAACATTTTCCCCATATGGAGATTCCACCACTCACAGGAACATCTTTTCTTGAACACCACGGCATCATACGGATTTCTTGTCCCGGACTTGACATGTTAAGAGGAATCCTCCAAAAAAACAGCAGCTGAGATGACTCTTTCCTGATATTAGCAAGTCAGACACTAAAAGCAGAAGAAGTCAGGACTCTACCCAAAAGGAATGGGAAGGGAAGCACCAAAGGGCAAATCAGCACCTCAATTATTCTCTCCTAGACTATTCCTAAAGCAGTGGGAGGATTTCCTCCGGGAACAGGGAGAATCAGCCTGTACAGATTGGCCACAGAAGTCTCTTGCGCATTTTCTCAACTTGGAAAGAAGCTCAGGTATGTCAGAGGCCAGAGTAAAAAGGCCAAGGCACACTGGACCACACTGCTTTTTGATCCCACAGTGATAAGAAAAAGCATGTTCTTTTGGGGGTGAGGGGGAAGCTGAAAACACTGCTTGTTTTCCCATTCAGTAGCATTTTCATGACTTTTTTTTTTTTTAAGTTCACAAGGCTAACATTTCAAAGGTGTGCTGTGCTGTTTTGTCAGGAAAGGTGCATAGCCTGCTCCCCTCTGTAATTTTTGCTTTCTTATGTAATGGCGTGAAATATGTTCCCTTTCCTGTATGGCAAAGATCTGGTTCAAGAAGAAACTCCCATTCCTTCTCTCTGCAGGCACAATTTCATGATCACCTTCTATAATAGTCCATGTTCTGAGAAAGGTATAAAATCAAGTTCTGATGGCTTCAGAAAGAGGAAATCCTATCAAGGTCCAATAAGTCCTGAGAGTTTTGCAAAGTGGAAATAAATACACACAAGGTTTTCTTTCTTCTTCCTAATGGTGACTTCGGCTGATGTCACTTGGCTGAGACTCGAGAAATCATCCATTCTAAACCAGCTGGAAGGCTGTAGGGAGTAGAGACAAAGGGTTAGTACTGGAAAATACCCAGACCTTGTAACTTCTGGTAACCAAACCACATGATGTCCTCTATCTTCCAAGGAAGAGCACCCAGGTGCCCTATCTTCCAACTACCACCCCGACCACCACACACACACACTTCAAATCCCTGCAGCTGGGCAAGCGTGGTTAATTTTTTTAAAAAATTAGCGTGGATTTTTGTGCAAGTTTTTGCACACTTTTTTTTTTTTTTAAGAAAACATTCTGCCAACCACACACACAGCCCCTCCAGGGTGCTGCTCTGGCACGTTGAAGGGACTGTCGGTGGCTGTCAAAACGGGGGTTGCAACTGCAAAAGCCAACTGTCAAGCCAGCTTTCGCGATCTCCGGGGGGGGGGGGAAGCTGTGGTGAGGCAAAAATGGCTCATAATTTATTTATTTATTATTATTTGCATTTATTTATCAAACCAGCCACCCTGGGCGATGTACAGAAGATAAAACAGAATAAAATACATTAAAACATTTTTCTCCATTAAAATACATTAAAACAGTATAAAATTTTAAAATCTTAGCCCACCCCATATTCCCGCCTGAATAACCAAGTTTTTTATGAGCGGCGGAAGCTCAGCAGAGAGGGGGCATGGCAGAGGTCACTTGGAGAGAGTTCAATAGTATGGGGGCTGCCACAGAGAAGGCCCTCTTCCTCGTCCCGACCAGTCTAGCTGCTCTGGCTGAAGGGACAAGGAGAAGGCCATCTGTGGCAGATCTTGTTGAGCGGCCCACTTGGTGTTGCTGGAGACGCTCCTTGAGATAGACTGGACCGGAGCCGTATAGGGTTTTAAAGGTCAAAAAACCAACACCTTGAATTCAGCTCGGCAAGCAACTGGTAGCCAGTGCAGCTCCTTGAGCACTGGCATGATGTAATCCCGCCGGTGGCTGCTTTTAACCAGGCGAGCCGCCGCGTTCTGTACCAGCTGTAGCTTCCGAACCGTCTTCAAGGGTAACCCCACGTAGAGCGCATTACAGTAGTCTAGGCGAGAGGAGACCAAGGCATGAACCACTAATCGCAGCAGGGAGACAAATTGGTCCTCCTGTGGTGTCCCCTGGGATACCCCCAGGAGTACCAAGGGGGGAGGTGGGGAAGGGAGGGGCCAACAACCCACAGGGAGCCCGATGGTCTGTTGAAGACAGCCAACCCACCGTGACAGCGTGACATGTGAATGCGCCCAGTGAGTTCCATAGGTAAAGAGCCCCAGCTGTTTCTTAGTCTCACGCTGCAGGCCTACATTTGCAGTACTCACCCCTCTCCTGTGAGTGCACAACATCCTTGAATATGCCACGGATGGTCTTTGATAGAGCTCAGGGTGAGGAAGTTTGAGATCTGAGAGGTAGACATGGCATTTTTGCCATCCTGCTTGTTGGCAAATATCAACACAGCTGCATTGCGCAGGTCCTGCAAGGAGGGAGGAGAGAATTAATTGCTTATCTCCCACCTCCATCAGCACCCTGACCAGACTAGAACCCACCCAAAACCACAGGAATGACCCATTAAAGCCATATTTCAAAAATCATATCCCAATATGGGAATCACTTGGTAAAATGCTTAATATTGGTGGCAGAGAAACAGTGTAGATCCAAGAAGGATCCTAGGATGCAAGAAAATAATTTTCAATGAATGCCCATTTTGGACTGTGTATACCTACATTTGCTATATTCATCAGCCCACAGAATCTCCACTGTTGTCAACATTCCCTTGCTTACAGCTTCCTCCTGAGCAGTTAGGGTGTTGTCAAACATTCCCTGACATCACAGCAGCTCAGCCAATGGGAGGAGGCTTACAGCACATGCCAGCCAGTTTTAATTTACACATATAAAGGAGACGAATAAGTGAAAATACATTAAAAACATAAGATTCGTTTTAAAAGGCAGTGGTGACTTATGAGGGATCTGGTGGGAAAGTGATGGAGTGGAAGACCGACAACCTGGTCTTCTGCGCGGGTTCAATGCTAAGGGGGTAGCGAGTCCTAGGGCGGGCCTTCTCCGAGGTCCCCAGCGACTATCACCCTTAGCCCAGAACAAAGGGATAACTTATAGCCACAAAAGTATCTTTTATAAAACAAGTTTATTTACAAAATTACCTTCACAAACCCAGACCACACGCCAGCAATACAGCTTATCAGTACGGTACAAGTAACAAGCAAGAAGTCTCAAGGACACCGTGATTTCAGGGCTCTCAGCTAGTTAGTTCAGCTCGGCTCCAGCAGAGGCCCGGTCAACCGCATGCTGCTAGCTGGGTTCCCAGCGGAGGTCCGGTCTACCCAAGCGGCTAGCTGGGTTCCCGGCGGAGGTCCGGTCTACCCAAGCGGCTGTGAGTGATTTCAGCTTGGTTTCCCGGGGGTCCGGTCAACCCAAGCGGCCAGTGATTTCAGCTTGGTTTCCCGGGGTCCAGTCAACCCAAGCGGCCAGTGATTTCAGCTAGCTGGAGCACGCCGGGTGCTGCTACCTGGGGTTGCCGATCCCTTCGTTCCCTTACCCCAAGCATGGGGCAAGATTGCTGATCAGGTCCAAGAACTCAGTTCCCTTGCGCAGGGTGTTTTATACCTTGGTGTTTCAGGTAGCCCCTCCCTCCGTAATCAGGTGGGTTGCCAATCAGGTGGGTTGCCACCCTCCCTGAGGGGCGGCCTTTTGGGTCAGGTGGGGTGACGCCTTCCCCCTGTGGGGTGGGGTCCCTTTGAAGCCACTTGCTTAATGGTCCCATCCTGTGGTGTTGAATGGTCCTTCCTTATGGGTGCCGACGTGTCTGCTCTGGCGAGGTATTCAAGTCTTATGTAGATGGGGCTGATATACGAGAGCATTGATGCTTCCTGTCTTCCCCCCTGGGGTGATTCTATGCAGATGTTGTTTGTCCCCTTTGGTCTCTGTGGAGACTGGCTGTCTCCCCCCCCTGGGTCTCCTTCTCCCCACCTTGCTGAGTGTGTGTGTGTCAGAAAGGGGGCTTAGGTTGGCTTTCTCCACAGATGGAAAGCATGCTTTCCCGGGCTTTAGTATTCTATGTGTGTGTGCGTGCGCGCGCGCGCACGCACACACGCACACAAGTTGATCTGCAGAGGGCTGATAGATAAATGCAACAAGCATCTTCATGGCATTTTGGTCTCTTTTGGTACGCAGTTTGTGGTCAGAGCATCCTACAGTGACACCTGGTCTACAAACGCAGCAGGATGAGGTGGTACTAGCACTGTTGAATGCTATTTATTTATTTATTATTTATATTTATTTATCGCCCATCTGGCCGGCAACCGGCCACCCTGGGCGATGTACACAGATAAAAACAGGATGCTACCCATGTAAATACTCCATGCAAAGAAGAGAGATCCAACAGGAGAAAGGTTCCAGCACATTCTGTACTCTGCTAAGTTAGCTTTTTACTTGCACAAAGATTTTTTTCATAGGAGATTTTAAAATTAGATTCCATCCAGTCCCCACCCTCCCCCCACACTCAGCCTAAAATGACACCCTCCGTTCTGTCACCTCAGAACTCTGCCATGTGTCGACCAGTTTTATGCAGCATTAGTCAGGCAACTTTGATGATACAAACACTAAGGGCACAATCCTACGCATGTTTAGACAGAAAAAAGACCTATAAGTCCCAGCATGCCCTCAGCCAGCCAGCTGGGGAATGGGAGTTGTAGGCCTTTTTTTCCTGTCTAAACATGCATAGGATTGTGCCTTAAAAGCTCAACATAATATACAACATGGAAAATGGCCACAGTACCCAAGGTGTCCCACAATTAGGGGTGTCAGGGAAATTTGCAATGGATTCAAATGAGTTCGTATTTCTATGAATCCGACCTGTGGATTCTTTAGCAGACGGCTTTTTCCTAGTCACACAGATTCTGAGGACTTGTGAACTGTTTTTTCACTGGGGGAGGGCGGGCAGATTTGCACCAATTCACATTAGCATTAATGCACAAATGCACACTAGTTAATAAGAATTAGTGTTGATTCACATTGACTAATCTGCATTAGTGCATTTACTAAAGTGTGCATTAGCGCTTATGCAAATCAGCGCAGGTAGAACAAAATTCTGGTGTAAAAAAAATCAAATTCCATCAACCAGCGGAAGATGGAACAAAAGATGCCTGACAATCGGCGAAACACAGACAGAGCGATTTAACAGAAACCGTACATCCTTACCCACAATGAATCTCTCTGTATTCTATGGCAAGCAGACTCACCTCATGAGCTAGTATCTTGTATAGCTCCTCTTTTGTCACTGTCAGCCTCTCGCGGTCCGTGCTATCGATCACAAGAATGACAAACTAGAGGGAAGCAGAAAGCACCAAACCTATGAGCCACCGAAGCAACAGACGTCAAGGCTAAGAAGACAGAACTGAAAAAACATTCCCTTGTTATACCAATAGCCATCTCAGTTCTTCTCGGAGCTATGGTATCAGCAGGCTTGGGGGAACTCCCAAGGTTTGCAGAAGTGCAATAAAATCTTTAGAAAAAACCCTCAGGAGGAAATTCCCCTCAAAAATGCCCTGTCAGGAGGATCACCCATGAATGTGGACTGATAGCTGGAAGAGAGAGAACAGAAAACTGGAGGGGGAAATGGAACGGGAGTATCTGGAATCCTAAACAGCAGCCCTCTGCGCTACAACGTTTTGTCAAGGTGTCAAAGCTAAGCTAGACTAGGTTGATGCTATAGGTCAAGCCTTCCAGGAAGCATTCCCTCGTAAACAGGAATGCCTGAAGGCTATCCGTGGTCACTCACTGAT